>JAPDVU010000003.1:133087032-133687032 GCA_026230045.1 Corynorhinus townsendii | reverse complement strand
TTATTGATTTCTTAATTTCAATTATTATAATTTCTAGAGCAGTGCTGCCCAATAGAACTTTCTGGGATGATGGAAATGCAGTCTGTACTGTGTAATATGGTAGCCACTACCGTATGTAACTTTGAGCTCTTAAAACTTGGCCATTTGGACCAAGGAACTAGTTTTCAATATTATTTAGCTTCAAGTAATTTGAAATTAAAAACCACAAGAAGCTAGCGGTTAACAGATTAGCACAGTTATAGAATTGACTTTTTAAATAAATTCTAAATCTCTGCTGACATTCTTCATGTGTTTCTCTATTTTATTGCACAGAATATAGTGATTTAAAGTCCATCTAAATCATCTGTTGGTCTCTTTCTTTTGCTTATGGTTTTCTTTTTTAAAAAATATATTTTTATTTATTTTAGAGAGGAAGGGAAAGGGAGAAAGAGATAGAAACATCAATGATGAGAGAGAATCATTGATCGGCTGTCTCCTGCACACCTCCCCCCACGCCCCACTGGGGATTGAGCCTGCAACCTGGCATGCACCCCCATCTGGAATCAAACCCGGGACCCTGTAGTCTGCAGGCTGACGCTCTCTCCACTGAGCCAAACCAGCTAGGGCTATTCTTATATATTGGTCCTCTTTTTTATCATGATAAGTAAATTTGTATTAGATTTAATTATAATTACTTATATTTATTAAATTACATCATTAGGTTGAAATTGTGGATATAAAATTGTAGAAGCTCTAGATGCTATTTTTCTCTACTAAAAATACTTGAACTTTCATATGGAAAGTAGATTCCTTCCTTCAGTACAGAAGACATTAGTATTTTTATTGGCTCTATCACTTGCTAACTCTGTAGCCTTATGCAAATCATGCAAAAGATCTGAACTTTAGTTTTCTCATCCATAAGTAGGCCTGATATTCATCTTGCTTAAAACAAAGATTGTGAGAGTGAATAACCGATGTCTTAAAGTTTTGTGAAACCTACAAGGTAATACAACTGTGAAATTTCTATTAGCCATTCATTCTGCATACATTCAGCACTATTTGTACAGGTTGCTTGGAAATAAAAACAGGATTATGTTGAGTTGAATTTGTTCTTATTTTTACAAACAAGTTACTTTGTTTGTAAGTATAATTGTTTCTGGGTAGTCCATGATAGAAGACAGTAACTAATTTCTAAAGGCCATGACTAGTTATAAAATCAGCTATTAATTAATGGTCTTACAATGACAAAATGGGAACAAACTTAATACTTTTAGTTTGTACTCTTTTATGAGATTTAACAACAGTAGGAAAATGTGAATACTGGCCAGAATCCTAGGGAAAAGTCAAATATTTATGGTACATTTTGAAATCTCAAGTCACTAAGAGAACAAACTTTAGAAAAACCAATGGCATCATGTTTGTTTATTCTGCTCAGAAAGTAAAACTCTTAATGGACATACACTTTCCTTATTCTAATCCTCTAGTGCAGTACAAAAGAAAGATTGTTCTCTTATCTTGCATTTTATTCAGAAGAAAAAATATTCCCTTGCACTTAAAACATCATTTTCCTGTAAACAGAATGATTAACTTGATATTGTTCCAAATAATTTCTGAATAGCTAGATAAGATTAAAGGCATTTATTTTTCCAAGCACATGAGTTACTCTTCTCTTTTATTTTGCTCTCTGCCATTTAAGCCAAAAGTTTTTTTTTATTACCCACTCAAAAACTGTTGCATTTCTTCCCTAAATTTCAGCAAGCCTTGAAATGTTTTCACATCATTTCATTGCTTGAAAATTTTATAATTTTTATTTTTCAAAAACAAAATTATTTTCAAAATAAGTACATATCACAAGAGATATTCTTTTCAACTTACATTCTGTCAAATAATTGATACCAACCATCTACTGCTCTTCAAAAAAAATGATTTTCTATTACATTGACTACCAAGTTAAAAATGTCTTTAAAAATCTGCTTAGGATTTCCTTTCCAATCTCCTTCACAATGTTTAATGTGCTTGATTTGGGTAATAACGTTCATCACTCAGGAAAGACAGAAACAACTACCTTGATGATTCCCTTGGCACACTTATGCATGAAAAGAGTCTTGATGCAGGAACAAAAACACTTCAAGGTCACCCTCTTGACCTTCCTTCAGATTATCCTTTTCTCTTAAGAGTAAACTATGATGCTTCCTCTCTTATAAAGATAACTGAGAGGTTAAAACATTCTGTTCTCACAAAGCCTAAATGAAAATAGCATGTATAAATATTGATAAGCAATGGGCAATGGCTCTATAGCATTGGATAAATACACCAAATATCTTAGGAAGCTTCTTTTGACAGCTCTTTACTTCCCTTCATTAATTTCAGCTTTAGAACAACTGAAAAAACCCCAACCCCCAACAACCTTATTTAGAATGACATGCCTCTGTGTTACAACTTTTCAGCATGGCCTGTCACAGAGAAATGTACAAATCAAAGAACATTACGAATATCATAGCAAAAATTTTGATTTAAAATACTCTCCAGCTATAGTTACTGCAATGGAAAAAACACACACACACATTTCTTTCAGCTATTATTTGTAATGTTGCTGAAGAGATGCACTTGGGAAAACACTTATCAGATATACTAAACCAGCATTACAAATGAATGCCAAGAGACCAGCAGAAGCTATAATTGCAACCAATTTATTTTTTATATGCTTTGTTTGCAAGAGTTGATGGATGACTACATTTTTAAAGATAATATATAACTGTCATTAATTAACCCAGGGTAGTGGTACACATATACTCAAAAGCATGAAGAAGTATTGGTGAGAAGTGGTGTATATAAGTATATACAGATATATATAAAATAAGCAAAAGACTATTTCAGGCTTGATTACTTACAGAACAACCTTTTAAAGTGTCATATTGACATTAATTCTATATTTACACTCAGGAGGTTGGGACAATGGGGCATGTCTTAAACTGGGCTCCTCAACCTTGGTACTAATGACATTTTGGGTTGGACGGTTTGCTGTGAAGGACTATCCTCTGTATTCTAAGATGTGCAGCATTATCACTGGCCTCTCTCCACTAGCAATGGAAATATGTCCCTGTAGCACCCATGCTCAGTTGTGACAATCAAAAATGTCTCCTGACATTGCAAGACGTCCACTGAAGAAAAAATTGCCACTGGTTAAGAACCACTGGAAAGAAATAAGGCAGAGGAATAAAAACACTTTACTATAGCACAATATTATCATATCACATCTAGGAAAGCCATGAAACTTTTCATCACCCATATGCTTCCTGGCCACTCCATATCTATAGCAATACCCCAAATTTCAAAACTCTGAATGTATTATCTCTTGATTCACAGGAAGTCCAGTTTTTTTTTATTTCCTCATTGCAATTTTCCTGAGTAATTTCTTCTAGGAGTTTTTGAAGAGGCAACGTTCTGACATGAACAGAACTACTTCTTGTGGTTGTGGAGTCCTTCTGTTCCCGTGGTCATTCTTCTGGTCATCCCTGACCTCCGCTGCTCAAGAGTTGTTGTTCATGTAATTGCCAGTGCTGCTACAGATAGTATCCATGTTTCATGTGCCCATCAAAAACAAATGCCATTCCTTTACATGACCAGTTGTTTCAAATGTTTTCTCATAGCAGGTAGATTCCTCCTTTAGTCTACATCATTCTCTTTCTTGGAGCAAATGGGCCTCCCAAGGGGCAGTGTCAGGGGATTGTGAGGCCTAGTCTCAGGTTCTCCCTGAAAACATTGTTGCTCTTTCCAAACTCAGGTTCTTCTGCTCTACTTATACACTCTCTGACTTAGTTTTTACTTGGATATTTTTGTCATAGAGTCCATTGTGCCTCACATACCAAGATCTATTACTGTAAATCTGTTCCTGTGCTCTAGGACATTCCAAATCAGTTCAGATGCTTGTTGATCAAACCATGAGCATTAGAGGCTGGCTCTTCCCAGGAATCTAGAAGAAGCTTGCACGTATTAATGAGGTATAACTTCTAATTCTATCTGACAGAAGTTTTATATCTGACAAAGTCTTAAATATTGTTATTTTTTTAAATTTTATATAGTATATAATATAAAGCTAGCAACTTTAATGTTTTGTTATAATAGTTTTGATGGAATATTACAAATATGGCTATCATTCCCTAATTAATATTTGAGTGTTATTTAAAAATTCAATTTTTTTAAAACTTGACATATTTCTAAATTTACCTAACAGAATGCACAGATGAAAGACAGAATAATACAGGCAGTCTCCACTTTGTGTGGCTTGGTGTTAACTAAAACTGGTGTTTATCAGACTATGCCCTCACTTTGCACAGTTTCATGGTAACTGAGGCACTGTGCAGATTAAGGAAACATTTCTGACATACATGTTTCACAGAAAGCACAGTACTGTGCAAAACTGTATTGAATAAGAATAATGAAGGAGGACTTGTCTGTTACATATAAAAACACAAGACACAGCATTAAGAAATAAAATACAATAGTCCCTACATAAGAATCGATAACTAGTGCTGTGAAAAAAGTAATAGAAGAGCATCCCAGTAAAATTTAGTTTAAAGGAATTGATTTCCTTTCCTTTGGACTTGGATCATACATACTGTCATCATTAATTTCACACATGACTCTTTTTCATTTAATCACTTGCTCAATATCATATACTTTTTTATAATACTAGAGGCCCAGCAAGCACAAAATCGTGTGTGATTAGGGCCCCTAGGCCTAGCCTGGCCTCCTGGCCTCTGCCACCCTGCGATGCTATGTGAAACTCCCTACCGCCTGATGCTCTGCGATGCTCATGGCCCCTCGACTGCTCCACAGACTCCCCCGCCCCTCGACTGCTCCACAAAACTTGCTGCCACCCCACGAAGCTTGCCGCTGGACACTCCGCAAAAGTCCCCCCGCCCTGCAACTGCTTTGCGAAACTTGCTGCTGCCTGGGTGACTGCTCTGCTAAGCTCATGGCCACTCTGCAAAGCAGCCCGTCACCACTGCTCAACAGTCCCCAGTCCCGCCCTGCCACCAGTCCCCCCTCATGGTGAGCAGCTCGGGGGCAGGGGGAGAGGGGGAACTGCGAGGTGCTTCATGCACTTCATGGTGACCTATCGCCCGTTCAGAGAGCTAGGTGGCCTCATGCATGACATTGGTGTACTGGGGGGGGGGGGGGGGGTGGGCTTCCTCATCCCAGCCTGTGCCCTTTCATGCACTCGGACATCCTTAGTGCTGCTCTGGAGGCTGGAGAGGCTCCTGCCACTGAGGCTGAGCTTGCCAGTGGTGAGCCTGGCTTCTGGCTGAGCAGCACTCCCCTTGAGGGAGCGCACTGACCAATAGGGGGAAGCTCCTGCATTGAGTGTCTGCCCCCTGGTGGTCAGTGCACATCATAATGACTGATCTTTTCACCATTTGGTCAATTTGCATATTATCTTTTTATTATATAGGATAAGTACATATGAAATTACAACCCAAACCAAGAATGTGAAGAGTATAGAATCTTATTCTTGTCTAAATATTCCTCACCCACTATCCTTAGTGAGAGAGTGAATGGTTGAATGCATTTTGAAATGTTATGCAATCCTTAAACATAATGAATTAAAACTATACTAACTTTCTTGTTGGTATTCCCCATAGATAATTATTGAGTGAAAAAAGCAGACATAGAAAAATGTATATGTTATGGTTATATATTTCTAAAAAAGTTAGTTGTACTTTAATTTTTTTAAATATGTTTTTATTGATTTTAGAGAGAGAGAAAGGAAAAGAGAGAGAAAGAAAAACATTGATGTGTGAGAGAAACATTGATCTGCTACCTCATGCATGCCCCCTAGCAGGGACTGAGCCTGCTGGACATGTACCTTGACCCATAATCAAACCTGTGACCTCTTGGTGCATGGTATTGCACTCAACCAACTGAGCCACACCGGTTAGGGCTAGTTGTACTTTAAATGCATGTTTACATTTATGTGTATTCATAGGTGTATTATTCTGGAAGCAAGGAAATGTATATGAAGAATATATACTAGTTTGCTAATATGGGTTACTCAGAGTTGTTAGGTATGTACATTACTTAAATAGACTAAGGGGAGGGGAAGTTGGAAGAGGCAAACAAAAGGAGAAATACACATGTATGAAGTCACAATTATAGATGTGTGTAAAATTATATGTCTATGTAATAAATTCAGATGAAAAAAGAAAAAATAATGGCACAAGCTCTAAATTTCAATAGAAAAACAGATGAAACAAATCCCAGGAGAAAGTTGTGGAAAAGCTTGTTAGCTCATATCTTCATGCAGAAATTGAACTTCTATCATTAGTGTCAGTGAAAAATAATTAATATAATTAATTAAGCCCAGGCACAATTGATATCAGATCATATCATAAGACATAATTGAAGATACAAAAATAATAAAATGTAAGTAGTGTTAGCTTCAATTTTGATACTTACTAAGGCTTAAAATTTTCTAGAATAAATATTCTATATCAGAGGTTTTTTTTTTAAAATATATTTTTATTGTTTTTTTACAGAGAAGAAGGGAGAGAGATAGAGAGTTAGAAATATTGATGAGAGAGGACCATATATCAGCTGCCTCTTGTACGCCCCCTACTGAGGATGTGCCCACAACCCAGGTACATGGCCTTGACCGGAATCAAACCCAGGACCCTTTAGTCCGCAGGCTGACGCTCTATCCACTGAGCAAAACCGGTTTCGGCCAGAGGTTTTTTTTTTTTTTTTTTTTTCATAACTATCAAGTCAAAGAGAAAAAAACATCACTCTAATCAATCCTTGGTGGTGTTTTCCTCTTCATTACATAGGCTGTTTGTGACAATATCACTAGTGATTAGTTTATTTCTGAAGCCTGAGCATCCAAGCTCAAAGGCATAAATTCTTGCTCTAACAAAGTGGTTCCCAGAGTGTGGTCCAATTACCCTTCCCTAAGACTTTTCAGTTACTCAAGGTTAAAGACTTCTTTTGGAATACTACTAGGTCATAATTTTTAAAAAATATTTTTTATTGGTTTCAGAGAGGAAGGAGGAGGGAGAGAGACAAAGAAACATCAATTATGAGAAACAATGATTGAATGGCTGCCTCCTGCACACCACCTACCGGGGATAGAGCCTACAACCTGAGCATGTGCCCCAACTGGGAATAAACTGTGACCTTCTGGTTCATAGGTTGATGCTCAACCACTGAGCCATACAGGCTGGGCAAAGGGTCTCAATTTTTATAGTGCAAAAGGAATTCTGAAGCAAAATATCAGAAAACTATTGCTAGAATAACAGTGCATTAAGCAATCTCCTTTCACACAAGACTGTCACCATTTAGGAGGGCATGTTTTATGGCAGAAAGAAATGGGGAATGTAAAGTACAGTTGCATTTATATACCATTAACATAATGTAAAAGCAATAAAGAAATGATCAGCTGTATTGATTAAAAGAGGCATGGAAGGCTGACAAAACTCAGCCAACATCATACTCAGTGGGCAAAAATAACACCATTTTACCTAAGAACAAGAATGAAACAGGATGCCCACTTGTAATACTCCTGTTCAACATAGTTCTGGAAGTGCTAGCCATAGCAATTAGACAAGAAGAAGAAATAAAAGGCATCCAAATTGGAAAAGAAGAAGTAAAAATGTCGTTATTAGCTGGTGACATGATACTGTACATAGAAAATCCTAAAGACTCCATAAAAAATTATTAGACTTAATAAATGAACTTACAATGTAGCAGGATACACAATTAATGCCAAGAAATCTATGGCATTTTTATACACAAATAGTGAACCTTCAGAAAGAGAGATTAAAAAAACAACCCCATTTACCAACACACCAAAAAAAATTAAGATACCTAGGAATAAACTTAATTAAGGAGGTAAAAGACCTGTACTTGGAAAACTACAGGACACTGAAAAAAGTAATAGAGGAAGACATAAACACATGGAAGAACATACCTTGTTCATGGATCTGGTAGAATCAACATCATTAAAATGTCCATACTACCCAAAGCGATCTATAGATTCAATGCACTCCCCATTAAAATACCAACAGCATATTTCACAGACTTAGAACGAATGCTCCAAAAATTCATCTGAAATAAAAAAAGACGCTGAATAGCTGCAGCAATCCTGATAAAGAAAAAAAAGTAGGAGGGATCTCAAAACCAGATATCAAGCTGTATTACAAAGCCACTTTTCTCAAAACTGCCTGGTCCTGGCATAAGAACAGACATATAGACTAATGGAATAGAATAGAGAACCCAGAAATTGACCCAAACCACTATGCTCAATTAATATTTGATAAAGGAGGCAAGAACATACAATGGAGTCAAGACAGTCTCTTCGATAAATGGTGTTGGGGAAATTGGACAGATACATGCACAAGAAAGGAAAAAAGGAAGAAAGGAAGAAAGGAAGAAAGGAGGAAGAAAGGAAGGAAGGAAGGAAGGAAGGAAGGAAGGAAGGAAGGAAGGAAGGAAGGGAGGGAGGGAGGGAGGGAGGGAGGGAGGGAGGAAGGAAGGAAGGAAGGAAGAAAGAAAGAAAGAAAGAAAGAAAGAAAGAAAGAAAGAAAGAAAGAAAGAAAGAAAGAAAGAAAGAAACTAGACCACCAACTTACACCAAGCACAAAAAATAAACTCAAAATGGATAAAGGACTTAAACATAAGATGGGAAACCATAAAAATATTAGGAGAATCCATAGGCAGCAAAATCTCCGACATACGGTGAAGCAATATCTTCACTGATACCACTCCTAGGGCAATGGAAACTAAAGAGAAAATAAACAAATGGGACTACATCAAAATAAAAAGCATCTGCACAACAAAAGAAACTATCAACAAAACAGCAAGAAAGCCCACTGCATGGGAGAGCATATCTCCTATAAGGGTTTAATCTCCAACATTTACAGGGAACTCATACAATTTAACAAAAGGAGTATAAACAATCCAATCTAAAAAATGGGCAATGGATCTAAATAGACACTTTTCAAAAGAGGACATAAGGAAGGCCAAGAGACATATGAAAACATGCTCAAAGTCACTAATCATCTGAGAGACACAAGTCAAAACAATGAGATATCATCTCACACCTGCCAGAATGGCTATCATCAACAAATCAACAAACGACAAGTGCTGGCGAGGATGCGGAGAAAAAGGAACCCTGGTGCACTGCTGGTGGGAATGCAGACTGGTGCAGCCACTGTGGAGAACAGTATGGAGTTTCCTCAAAAAACTAAAAATGGAACTCCCATTTGACCCAGTGATCCCACTTCTAGGAATATATCCTAAGAAACTAGAAACACCAATCAGAAAGGAAATATGCACCCTTATGTTCATAGCGGCAAAATATAGCTAAGATTTGGAATCAGCCTAAGTGCCATCAGCAGATAAGTGAATTAAAAACCTGTGGTACAGCCCTAACAGGTTTTGCTCAGTGGTTAGAGCATCGGCCTGTGGACTGAAGGGTCCCAGGTTCAATTCCAGTCAAGAGCATGTACCTTGGTTGTGGGCACATCCCCAGTAGGGGGTGTGCAGGAGGCAGCTAATCGATGTTTCTCTCATTGATGTTTCTAACTCTCTATTCCTCTCCCTTCCTCTCTGTAAACAATCAATAAAATATATTAAAATAAATAAATAAATTTTCGTAAATTAAAAAATAATAAAAACTGTGGTACATCTACACAATGGAATACTATGCTATGGAAAAAAAGAAGGAATTCTTACCATTTACAACAGCATGGATGGAACTGGAGAGCATTATGCTATGAGAAATAAGCTAGTCAGAGGAAAATATCACATGATCTCACTCATTTGTGGAACATAATGAACAACATAAATTGATAAACAAAAACAGATCCAGAGACAGAAAAGCATCTATCTAGTGTCAAACCTCAGAGGGAAGGTAGGGGAGAGTTCAACCAAAGGACTTGTATGCATGCATATAAGCCTAACCAATGTACACAGACACCAGGGGGGTGAGGGCATGGGTGGGGGGCAATTGGGGGATAAAGACACATATGTAATACCTTAATTAATATAGACAAAAAAATTTTAAAAAAGAGGCTTGGAAGGGAAAATAACAATACAAAATATGCCTTTTTTTTTTTTTTCAACTGTAAGATTATTACTCTCATACATTTTTTGGAGTGTAAACCAGTCAATTTTGGGGGAACTATGCCTATTAAATACACAAGTATTTTCACTTTAAATGAATTATGCCCCTTTTCTGTATGCTACCTATGGATATATTAATGTTGATCCAAGTAGGCAGTAAAAGACACAAACCACATTGAGAGCAGCACTGTTTGTAATCATACACACACACACACACACACACACACACACACACACACACACACGGAAATCAAAGTGTTCATAAACAGAAAAATTCCACAATAAATTATGGAATGCCCATTCCCTGGAGTACTATGAATAAAACTGAAATAAATAATATAGATTCTGTGTCCAAATACAACTATTATAATTATGATTATTACATTAGAAATATTTAAATATGGCATAGAACAGGATGAGTAGTAGATTATATATATATATATGTTCATATGGATTCCAGGATGGCCACGGAGTAAGTGGAAACTACATTAACCTGTTCCCAATGCCAAACTAGATTGACAACTAAATTATAGAACAATCAACCTGAGTAACCACTGAAGGCTAAGTGAACTAAAATATTATAACCAAGGATTTACAGAAGAAGCCACATAGAGATTGGTAAGAAGGGTGGAAACAAGGAAAGAACTGACTCCCACACCCATCTGCAGTGGCTGAAAAACCAGAGAGATATCTTGGTTGTATGGGGACTCAACCCCACACAAGAACCCCACACCGAGAGCAACAGAGCAACAAGATAGGAAAAGGAACCTGCATAGCATCTAATAGTGAAAATCAGTGGGGATTCAGTTTGTATGGGAGAGAAGAGAGCCTGCTAGTGATCTAAACACCACTTTACCAGGGTTGAGTATTCCTGTTACAGCACCAGCATGGGCATTACACCCCCTGGTCCTCCAACTACTGGTGACACTACTCTGCAGTGCTTAGGTCCTGCAGAGGGGTCTGCTGGCTGAACCTAGCAGGGACCTTTGGGGCACTCTTTTTCTGGAAAAGCTCTTGATGAGAATCAGTGGTTGAACTATATAGCTTTGGAAAGGGGAACATTCTTCCCCATCTCAAGCACACAGCTGGCACTCCCACCCACCCCTGTCAAGTTACTTGGCCTAACCTTCTACTCTCTGCAGCTCCAGCATGCTGAATTCAGTCTGGCAGAGGGATCAGAGTGCTGCACAGAGCTGGGATTTTTGGAGTATGTATCCCAGGGAGGCTTTTGTCCAGGAATCAAGTGGGTAGGAACTGTGTTGTGTGGCTACATAGCAGTGGAGGAGATTTCTTGATAGCGCTAGGCCCTCACTGCTGAGCTCGGTCCTATAGTGTTCAGAATTTCGACCTTCGGTGCATGTGGGAGGCTTTTTCCCAGGAAGGGGAAGAAGAGGCCACCCACCTCCTACAAGCTTGCCTGCAGCACCCGCAATGGGAGACCATTTGGGTCTACCTCTCTTCCCCCTGCCAAGTCACAATAGTCCTGCCCTGCTCTGCAAGAGGAAGGGAATGGCACTCAGAACAGCGACATTCAGATTATGTCTCTCTCAAAGGCTATTGTCTGGGACCAGGATGAAGTGCTTGGACTCCTCTTGTGGGCTCAGCCTGTACCACCCTCAATGGAAAACTGTTTTGATATGTTCTCCCCAGTCCTGGTGGCTCTGCCCAGCTCAGCTTTCTCCTGCAGAGGGGAAGACTGGCTGTACCCAATCTGAATCTGTAGTATACTTCTCTTGGGGGAGCATGAGTTGAAGACCCTGGCAGAGACTGAGTGGTATAGTTCTATAATAGGGCCAGTTTCCCCTTATTGATTGACTGGCCATGTAGCCCCCAAGTAGGGAACCCACTAGCCCACCCTACCAAGCTCATGACCTGTGGAAGGGTCTGTGGGGGACAGCCAGCCTCTGCCCACTCTACAATCTGTCTTCAGAGGGCTCTGGAGGAAGATCAGGCAAACTCGGGGATGTGGATTAACTGGCAGGTGGAGGTAGACTTTAGAGAACCTTGTACCTTTTATAGGCCTGCCCCCAGCTCTAAGCTTGAGGAAGCTGAGCTGTGTACACAGACTGGCTCCTCCAATGAAAACCCAAGCCCGGTAGATTCATCCACAAACAGTGAATAATGAGGTAGCATCAAACAGGTAGCCAAAGGTTACACACAATGCCTAACATTGACCTGTATTTAAACCCTGACCAAATGAAACCAGAACCAATACTACCAGTGGTGGGCTTTAGACCACACAAGAGATCAACTCAGAGAGCCACACAAATAAAATTTCCAAAGGGGGAGTCCAGCAGGCACCAAATCCTGATGGGAATAATTCTGCCTCAGGGGGCAGTCCCTGTACAGTGACTCAAACATGCTGATCAAGGTTTAGAGGCCCGGTGAATGAAAATTCATGCACTGGGGGGGGGGGGGGGGAAGGTCCCTCAGCCCAGCCTGCCCCCTCTCACAGTCTAGGAGCCCTCAGGGGTGGGAGGCAATGTGGTGATCAGGGGAAGGCGATACCCCCATCACACTTTTGCTGCTGCTACTGCTAGTAGTGCAAGCCTCAACCAGCCCTGGTTACCTGAGCCTTGGGCAGCCCTGGGTGGCTGGGAAGCTGCCATCTGAGGCTTGCCTGCACCTTGGGCTGGCCCTGGGCAGCTAGGGTCTGAGGGTGGGTCTGGCTACACCGCATGCCTGCCACCTCCCCCCACCCAGCGGGGCTGAAAGGACTTGGAGACTCTGGTGGGGCTGAGGAGATTGGACACCACCATCTTGTGGCTATGGGCACCACCATCTTTGTGATGGTGTGATGGTCAATTTGCATATTCCATTTTTATTAGATAGAATCATCCAACTTGAAGGGTTAACTCCACTCATGAAAGTACCAACAGGATTCAAGACTCAACTACAACAAAAGGGTATACATAATCCACAAAAAACATTTTTTAAGTACTGATCTCTGAAAGATTGTGCCACTGAGCCCAACAAGACACGTACATCATAAAGCCATCATAACAAGTTGGGAGTCATAGCATATCTACTTAATATATGGACACAAAATGGATAGACAAAGAAATATGCCTCCAAAAAAGAACAATAGAAATCCCCAGAAAAAAATTAGATGAAATGGAAGCAACCAAAGTACCAGATGCAGAGATTTAAACAATGGTTATAAGGATGCTCAAGACTTTAGGGGAAGAATGGGTGATCTCAGTGAGAATTTAAACAAAGAGATAGTAAGCATTAAAAAGGACATAGAAACCATAAAAAATAAAAAACAGAAATAAAGAATTCAATATCTGAAATGAAGAATATACTAGAAAAATCAACAGGTGGTTATATGAAACAAAGGATCAAATCTGTGATTAAAAGGACAAGATAACAGTAAGCACCAAGCAGAACATCAAAATAAAAAGAGAATTTTTTTTAAAATTAGGAAAGTCTAAAGGACCTCTGGGGCAACATCAAGCATAATAACATCTGCATCATTGGAGTACCAGAGGGAGAAGAGAGTGAGCAAGGTGTTGAGAACCTTTTTGAAGAAATAATGTCTGAAAACTTCCCTAACCTGGTGAAGGAAAAAGTCACATAAGGTCAGGAAACACAAAGTCCCAATCAAGATGAACCCAAAAGGGTCCACACCAGAACACATACATCATAATGAAAATGACAAAGGTTGAAGACAAAGAGAGAATCTTAAAAGCAGCAAGAGAAAGATAGTTAGTTACCTTCAAGGGAGCTCCCATAATGCTGTCAACTGATTTCTCAACAGGAATACTTCAAGACAGAAGATGTTGACATGAAATATTCAAAGTGATGAAAAGCAATGATCTACAACCAAACCTACTCCATCCTGCAAGGCTATCATTTAAAATTGAAGACAAAATAAAGACCTTCCCAGACCAAAATAAAATAAAATAAAATAAAATAAAATAAAGGTGTTTATTACCACCAAACCAGTATTGTAAGAAATGTTAAAGGTTCTCAAAGAAGGAGAAGGAGAAGGAGAAGGAACTACAGAGAGGAACATAGATATAAAGAATAAAATGGTAATAAATAAGTACCTATCAATAATATCCTTAAATATGAAAGGATTAAAATGCATAGGATAGCTGAGTGGATAAGAAAACATGACCCATGTATATTCTGTCTAATAGAGACCCACCTCAAAACAAAAGATGTTCACAGAAAAATTTATTTCATACATATGGAAATGAAAAACAATAACTGGGGTAGTATTACTTATATCAGGCAACGTAGACTTCAAAACAAATCCATAACAAGAGACAAAGAAATTCACTACATAATAGTAATGGCATCAATCCAAAAAGAAGATATAACTCTTGTAAACATATATGAACCCAACAAGGAGCACCTGAATATATAAAGAAAATTTTGGTGGAAATTAAGGGAGATATTAGCAACAATACAGTCATAGTAGGTGATTTTAACATCATACTTCCATCAATGGATAAATCTTCCAGACAAAAAAATCTACAAGGCAACAGCAACCTTAAAGGACAAACTGAATCAGATGAATATAATTGATAATTATAGAATATTTCATGCCAAAGCAGCATAATATACATTCTTTTCAAGTGTACATGGAACATTCTCAAAGATACACATGTCAGAACATAAAATAAGTCTTAATAAATTTAAGACAATTTAAATCATCAAAGATGCTTGATATGGTATGAAACTAGAAATCAATTATAACAAAAACTGAAAAACATTTAAAGACATGGAGGCTAAATAATATATTAGTAGACAATCAATAGGTTAACAATGTGATCAAGAAGAAATCAAAATTTATTTGGAGACAAATGAAAATGAATACACAATAACTAAAATCTATGGGACACAGTGAAAACAGTTCTGAGAGGCAAGTTCATAGCATTACAGGCTTACCTCAAGAATCAAGAAAATTTTGAAATAAACAATCTAACACTACACCTAAAAGAACTAGAAAAAGAACAACAAACAAAGTTCAGAGTAAGTAGAAGGGAGGACATAATAAAGATTATAGTGGAAATAAATGACATAGAGACTAAAAATGCAGTAAAAGATCAATGAAACCAGGAGGTGGTTCTTTGAAAAGATAAACAATGTTGATCAATCTATAATCAGACTCATCAAGAAAAAAAGAGATGGGCCTCAAATAAACAAAATCAGAAATGAAAGAGAAGTAACAACTGATACCCCCAAAGTACAAACAATTAGAAGAAAACTAGAGGCCCGGTGCACAAAATTAGTGCATGGGATGGGGGATGTTCCTCAGCCCAGCCTGCACCCTCTCCAATCTGGGACCCCTCTCACAATCCAGGACTGCTGGCTCCCAACTGCTCACCTGCCTGCCTTCCTGATTGCCCCTAACAGCTTCTGCCTGCTACCTGATCATCCCCTAACCACTCCCCTGCCAGCCTGATTGATGCCTAACTGCTCCCCTGCCAGCCTGATTGCCCCTAACTGCCCTCCCCTGCAGACCTGCCCCCCCTCAACTGCCCTCCCCTGCAGGCCTTGTCCTCCTCAACTGCTCTCCCGTGCAGGCCTGGGTCCCCCCCACAACTGCCCTTCCCTGCAGGCCTGGTCCCTCCCAACTGCCCTCCTCTGCTGGCCTGATCACCCACAACTGCCCTCCCCTGCAGGCCTGATTCCTCCCAGCTTCCCTCCCCTACTGGCCATCTTGTAGTGGTCATCTTGTGTCCACATGGGAGCAGCCATCTTTGACCACATGGGGGCAGCCATCTTGTGTGTTGGAGTAATGGTCAATTTGCATATTACTCTTTTATTAGATAGGATAGAGGCCTGGTGCATGGTTGGGTGCCAGCTGGTTTGCCCTGAAAGGTGTCCTGGATCAGGGAGGGGGTTCCCTTGGGGTGTGGGTTGGCCTGGGTGAGGAGCCTGTGGTGGTTTACAGGCTGACCATGCTCCCTGGTGACCAAAGTGGAGGCCCTGGTATCTGGGGTTTATTTATCTTCTGTAATTGAAACTTTGTAGCCTTGAGCAGAGCCAAGCCTCCTGCTAATTCTGTGGCTGCAGCCATTTTTTTTTGGGATTTATTTATCTTCTATAATTGAAACTTTGTAGTCTTGAGTGGAGGCCTGGGCCAGCCAGGGTGTGAGGAAAGCTTGGTTTCCTCCATTGCTGGGGAAACCCAAGCCTCCTGCTCACTCTGTGGCCGCAGCCATCTTGGTTGGGTTAATTTTCATACTCACTCCTGATTGGCTGGTGAGCATGGCGTGTGGGTGTAGCAGAGTGATGGTTAATTTTCATATTACTTTTTTATTAGATAGGATACCATGAACAACTTTCCAATAAATTAGACAACTTGGGCAAAATGGATTAAATTCCTAGAAACATATATTCTTCCAAAACTGAATCAGGAAGAATCAGAAAATCTGAATAGACTAATTAAAACTAAGGACACCAAAGCAGTAATAAACAAAAACAAAATAAAACAAAACAAAAAACCTCCTACTAAACAAAATTTCTGGATTGAAGGGCTTCACAGGTGAATGTTACCAAACATTCAAAGAATTCACATTAGTTCTTCTCAAACTATTGCAAAAAATGAAAAAGTAAGGTAGATGCTAAAGTCCTCAGCAAAATATTAGCAAATAAGATCCAGCTATATATTAAAAAGGTCAGGCCTCTCTGGCATTGCTCAGTGGTTGAGCATCAACCTATGAACCAGGTTACAGTTCAATTCCTGGTCAGGGCACATGCCCAGGTTGCAGGCTCGATCCCCAGTGTGGAGTGCAGGAGGCAGCTGATCAATGATTCTCTCTCAACATAGATGTCTCTATCTCTCTCTCCCTTTCCCTTCTTCTCTGTAAAAAATCAATAATATATATATATTTAGAAAGTTCATACACCAGGATCAGGGGGGATTTATTCTGGGGATGCAATGTTGGTACAATATCTGCAAATCAGTAAATGTAATATATCACATAAACAAAATGAAAGACAAAACTACATGATCATATCAATGGATGCAGAAAAAGCATTTGATAAAATCTAGCACCCATTTATTATAAAAACTCTTAGCAAAGTGGTAATAGAGGGATTATACCTCAATATAATAAAATCCATATAGGAAAGCCCCACAGACATCATACTCAAGGGGCAAAAACTACAAGTGTTTCCCTTAAGATCAGGAACAAGGCAGCTATGTCCTCTTTCATCATTCTTATTCAACATAGTACTGGATGTCCTAGCCATGGCAATCATATAAGAAGTAATAAAAGGCAGTCAAATTGGAAATGAGGAAGTAAAACTATCATTATTGGCTGATGACATGATATTGTGTGTATAAAATCTTAAAAATGTCACCAAAAATCTACTAGATCTAACACAAAATTAATATCCAGAAATTGGTAGCATATTTGTACACCAATAATAAGCTATCAGAAAGAGAAATTAAGAAAACAGTAACATTTACTATTGTGACAAGGAAAATAAGGTACCTAAGGAATAAATTTAACCAAGGAGGTAAAAGACCTTTACTTGGAGAATTATAAGATATTGAAGAAAGAAATTGAGGTAGGTACAAATAAGTGGAAGCATATATTATGTTCATAAATTGGAAGAATTAACATCATTAAAATATCAATACCACCCAACGCATTGGGGGTGATCAGGCCGGTGGGGGGGGGGGAAGTTGGAGGTGGGCAGACCAGCAGAGGGGGCCAGTTGCGGGTGAGCAGGCCATCCAATATGGTAGAACCAATACTACCAGTGGTGGGCTTTAGACTCAGAACAGCGACATGTCAGTTTGGGGTGATCAAGTCAGCGGCGGGGGGGGGGGGGGCAATCTGGAGTGAGCAGGCCAGCAGGGGGGCAGTTGGGGGTGAGCAGGCTGGCAGTGGAGGCAGTTGGGGGTGATTCAATGTAATTCCTATTAAAATACAAAATGACATATCTTACAGATCTAGAACAAATATTCCAAAAATTTATATGTAACCGCAAAAACACCAAATAGCCTCAGCAATCTTGAGAAGAAGAACAGAGATGGAGGTAACACGCTACCTGATATCAAATTATACTACAAGGTCAAAGTAGTCAAAACATCATGATATTGGCATTTGAACAGGAATATAGATCAATAGAACAGAATAGAGAGCACAGAAATAAACCCAGCTTTTTATGGTGAATTAATATTTGAAAAAGGAGGCAAGGACATACAATGGGATAAAGACAGTCTCTTTAATAAGCAGTATTGGAAAAATTGGCCAGATACATACAAAAAAAATGAAACTAGACCACCAATTTATACCATACACAAAAATACACTTAAAATGGATAAGAGTCTTAAATGTAAACCATTTAAACTAATAAAAGAGAAACATGCAAATTAACCATCATTCCACTACACCCACAGCCAATGAGGAGCAAGTATGCAAATTAACCCAACAAAGATGGAGGCACCCATGGAGCTGGAGTGAGCAGGAGGCTTGGGTTGCCCCTGGCAATGGAGGAAGCCAAGCTTCCTGACGCCCCTGGCTGGCCCTGGCCTCCTCTCAAGGCTACAAACTTTCAATTATAGAAGATAAATAAATCCCAGATATCTGCTTCCAGCCGGCCCTGATCTCCGCTCAAGGAGATGCTGAAAAAAAAAGAAAGAAAAAAGCCCCTTATCCATGGGGTGAGGGTCCCCGCTGGGGGGCTTGGCCAGCCTGCAAACCACCACAGGCCCCTCGCTCAGGCCACCCCATGCCCCAAGGGAACCCCCATCCTGATCCAGGACACCCTTCAGGGCAAACCAGCCAGCCCCCACCCTTGCACCAGGACTCTATCTATACTAATAAAAGGGTAATATGTTAATTAGACTGGGAGACCTTCCAGATGTTCTTCTGGACAAAGCCATGGTGGCAGGGCTGAGGTAGAGGTGGTTAGAGGCCAAGAGGGGAGGGCAGTTGTGGGTGATAAGGCCAGGATGGGATGGCAGTTGTGGGTGATCAGGCTGGTGTGGGGGTGCATTGGGAGTGATCAGGCCAGTGGGGGGGAAGTTGGGGGTGGGCAGACCAGCAGAGGGGGCCAGTTGGGGGTGAGCAGGCCATCAGTGGGGGTCAGTTTGGTGTGATCAGGTCAGCAGGGGGGGCAGTTTGGAGTGAGCAGGCCAGCAGGGGGGCAGTTGGGGGTGAGCAGGCCGGCAGTGGAGGCAGTTGGGGGTGAGCACACTGGCACGGGGGGCAGTTGGGGGTGATCAGACTAGTGGGGGGCATTTGGGGGAGAGCAGGCTGGCGGTGGGAAGCAGTTTGGGGTGAGCAGGCTGGCAGGCAGAGTGGTTAGGTGCAATCAGGCAGGCAGGCAGGCAGGTGAGCGGTTAAGAGCCAGCAGTCCCAGATTGTGAGAGGGATGTCCGACTGCCGGTTTAGGCCCAATCCCTGTAAACCGGCAGTTGGACATCCTTCAAGGGGTCCCAGATTGGAGAGAGTGCAGGCCGGGCTGAGGGACACCACCCCATGCATGAATTTCATGCACCAGGCCTCTATTGAAACTATAAAAATCCTAGAAGAAAACAGGCAGTAAAATTTCAGGTATTTCTCATAGCAATATTTTTGCACATATATCTCCTTGGCCAAGGGAAACAAAGGTAAAAATAAACAAATTGGACTACATTAAACTATACAACCAAAGAAACTATCAACAAAATAAAGAGGGAACCCAGTAAATGAGAAGACATATTTGTGACTGATATGTCTGATATGGGGTTAATTCCCAAAATATATAAAGAACTTATACAACTCTAAACCAAAAAGACAACAATATCACTAACCATCAGAGAGATGCAAATTAAAACCACAATAAGCTATCACCTCACACCTGTCAGAATGGCTATTATCATTATCAAAATTCAACAAATAATAAGGGCTGGTGAGTATGGGGAGAAAAGGGAACCTTCCTGCACTGTTGGTGGGAATACAGAGTGGTGCAACTACTATGGAAAACAGTACGGATTTTCCTCAAAAAATTAAAAATGGAATTGCCTTTTGATCCAGGGATTCCACACACACATTCAAAACAATATGTGTACCCCTATGTTCATTGCAGTGTTATTTTCAATAGCCAAGATCTAAAAACAGCCAAAGTGTTCATCAGTAGACTAATGGATAAAAAAGCTGTGGTACATTTACACAATGAAACACTATATGGCCATAAAAAATAAGGAAATCTTACCTTTTGTGAGAGCATGGATGGACCTAGAAATTATTATACTAAGCGAAATAAGCCAGTCAGAGAAAAACGAAGACTATATCAATAAAATGAAGAAGAAATTTAATGAGGGATAGAAAATGACAAACAAAATAGAAACAGGCATGGATTCATGGGACAGACTGACAGCTGTCAGGTGGGATGGGTTGGGGGGGGGGCGGGATAAAAGAAGGTAAAAAGATTAAGCGAACAAACATACAACAGTGTGATGATAGCCAGAGGTAAAAGGTGGTGGATGTAGGCAGAGGTGGGCAAAGGGGGAATAAATGAAGAGAAAAAGAGACTGCTTTGGGGATGATGGGTGCACAATGGTGTGTGCAGATGATGTTTTGTTGAGTTTTATATATTTTTTTCTTAGTTTTTTTTTTGGTATTTTTTTTATTGTTTTAAGTATTACAAATAGTAGTACATATGTCTCCTTTTTTTCCCCCCCATTGACCTCCCCCCGACCTCCTCTATCCCCCAGTACATGCCTTCGCCTGCCCGCCCTCCCCACCGCCCCAGTGTCTTCTATCCATTGGTTGTGCTTATATGCATGCGTACAAGTCCTTTGGTTGGTCTCTTACAGCCCCCTTCGCCCAACCTCCCCTGTCTTCCCAATGTAGTTTGTCTGTTCAATGCTTCTTTGTCTCTGTATCTTTTTTATCAAGACTGCATTATAAAATTTACAAAAACCTCCATTGATAAAAAAAAAAGGGGGGGGGATAGTAGGGCAATATCATGTAAGGAAAAATATCCTATAAGTAAATTACATCTAGAAAATTTTTACTTTACCAAATTAATTTTCATTTGTAATGCTAACAGCAAGACGGCCATTAAAAACACACATAGTGTCTAAATAAGACAAAGGAAAATAGTTTGAACAAAAATAAAATGGATCCCAAATCAATTATATAGAAAAGATTCCTTTACTAACTTGTGGTCGAGAATATATTTGTATATTTTCAGAAAATAATCCCAAGACCAGGTGGATTCCTGCAACAGAGAGGAATTGACAGGTGTGCTCCAACCACGAAGACAAGAGGAAAAAACAGTCCAGAGATGGCAGACGCTGACAACGCCTTGCCACGCAAGCAGTCAGCAGCTGTGCACCGCTGCAGGTTACCTAGGACCAAACCAGAGAGGGTCGGACCTGCATAGCCACCATGTGCCCATCATCCAGATATCATTGCTGACATGTACACATAAGGAACTGTTAGACATTGAAATGGGGACTCAGAACTGTTGGACATTGAAATTGGGACTCAAACATTTTTTTTTTGTTTTGTTTTGTTATTATATGTTTATTTCCAGTCTGCAAAGGCAAAACTTTTTAAAGGAAAGAAATGGTGGGGAAAAAAGATACAGAGTTGTATATTTTTTAAAAAATATTTTTATTGAATTTTAGAGAGAGAAGAAGAAAGAGATAGAAACATTGATAAGAGAGAAACATTGACCATCTGCCTCTGCCTGCCCCCTACTGGGGATCAAGCCTGCAACTCAGGCATGTGTCCTAACAAGGAATCGAACTAGTTAGTGATCTCTTGGTGCATGGGTGGATGCTCAACCACTGAGCTACATCAGCTGGGCTGAGTTGTACATTTGATGTCTGTATGATTTTGTGAATCAGTGTCACCTTAATAAATTCAATTAAAAAAAAAGGAGACTAGAAAAATACAGGATGTTCCAAAAAATGTATATACACTTTGCCTATAGATTCCATTACATTTTGAAAGTGCAGTTTATCTTAATAAACACTGCCTTTATAATTATTAAAAGTGTGTACACATTTTTAGGTCACCCTGAATACATACAATCATGAGAAAACCTAGACAAACCAAATTTAAAAAAAAACATTCTAAAAGTACTGCACCAGTACTTAAAAAAAGTGTGAAGGTCATGAAAAATAAGGAAAGAATGAAGAACGAAGAACTGCCACAAATTAAAGAGACTAAAGAGACAGAAAACTAAATACAAGTACAATGAAGAAGCAATGCTTCAAGAAGCAATGCTTCAAGCTTCTTTGACTCTTGGAAGTGACAAGCAATTTGGTGCTGTTGAAAAATGAAGTCCCGAGGGCCACGGAAGGAGCAGTAAAATCAGAGATAGTGACAGGACCTAGATCATGGAGGACTGACGGTGCCAGCCCAGCTCATGCTCTACACTTTTTAGGTAAGAGGGAAGGACTGAAGGGTGTAAGCAGAGTCACTCTGATTAGGTGTGCATCTTGGTGGGATAATTCAGGCTACTGTGCCCCACCATGAGCTGCTGGGACATCAGACCTGAGACAGAATATATGAAAGCCATATCTCTAAGATGGCAACCTATCATCTTCACCTTCTGGCCTTCATGCCCTTGCATGACTCCTCCCACACAACAGAAAGAGTACATATTCCAGTTTCCCTTGCAGCTAGACATGACCATATAGCTAAATTCTGGCTAATGGGTTGCAAGGTGAATTGTATGTAATTTCCAAAAATTATTCTTAAGTGGAGGAATGTACACATCTTTGCCCTTTCTCTTTCCTGATGGTTAAAGTATAGACATGATGGTTGAAGCCCAAGTAGCCATTTGAGAATATGAAGTAAACCACACATTGGGGACAATGAAATGAAAAAATAGAAGGAACCTGAATCCATAAGCCACTTTTTAGCCCTAGAACACTAATCTCTAAACTTCATTTATGTGAAAGAAAAGGGGGTTGTCTGTCCAGAATTCACAACAAAACTAATAGTAACTCTGTTAAAAAACGGAAACTTAAAAATCCCCATTTAGGTCACAAAAGAAAGCCACATTTTTAGGTGAGCATGTGATAAAACCATATCTATTATATACCAAATCAAAAGAATGTATATGTCCAATTTCTAGTATTTGAAAATGTGTTTGCTCAGTGAACATGAGGGTGTGTAAAAATGGCAAATGTGTGTTTGCATAGCTATTTTCTGCAAGGGTACACAAGAATAAATTAACAGTGATTATTTCTAGCAATGATAAAAGTGGGGATCATGAAGCCTTTTTTGGATTTATTTAATATGCATCTTATTTGACTTTTTAAAAATCTTGAGTTTGTATTTTTAATACATTTTAAATAGTGATTTTTGTGTTCCTCAAAAACTATCAATGTACGATTATCTTCTTTTAGGAGTTTGCCTTCAGGAAGACATAATTTTATTAAACATAAATGCTCTTGGAAGGCATGAACAGGTGAGTTTGACCTATGATAAAATTAACTTATAACCAATAAGCATTCATCAGTTATATACTGAATGCACGACCAATATTCCATGCTGCTGCATGGGCCTGAGGAAGATCTGAAATGAACTCTTTCGACCCTGCTGTCTGCCGGTATGAGCTCTAGTAGCCTTAATCAGCTCTGCAGCAAGAATAGGATAAGGTTGAGGTAAGAAAGATTCACTGGAGCTTGAAGATTAGGCGGAAGAAAAGCCCTAGGGAAAACTTTTCCTCAGGGAGTTGATTAACATATCATAGTTCTGACAGGATGTATGCCTAGGAACAGAAGTGACAGGCAAGAGGAGAAAATAAAGAAGACAAAAGAAAAAAGCAGAAATTTCATAGTAGTTTCAGGAGCAGCATTTTCTGTCTAGAAAATAGGACTTAATAGTTATTGAGATCTCACCCAGGACTATGACAAAAAAATTAATAAATATTATAAAATGGTAGTATAACAGTCTATAATATTATATCAGTACAGCATATGACATACTATGCATATTGCATGTTATATCATATATCATAATTTATCATAATATCATATAGTATTAGCAAATAAAGTAAATTGATAGTATTATATTATTACAATTTTTTATTTTCTCAAGCTTTTATTACCTCCTTAGGATCCTTTCAGGAAGATGAAAGGAATAAAAGTCTCTGAAGGGTTGAGGACTTGTTCAAGGTCTCATGGCTAGTAAGCAGTGACACCGAGTCCCTAATTTCAAAGTCCTTAAAAATTTCACTACACGTTTTATTTACATATAATATATTATATTGCAGTTTATGTGGCACCAAAGCAAATTTTCCTATTTTATCCACCAAGGTTGCACAACAATTTCAAATTTGGTGTCTCACACTCGGTCACATTTGTAATATTAAAATTGTCCTATGGTCTCATTTTTTAATGAGCTCTTAAAGACATCACCAACAGAAATTTACTGAGTACCTATTGTATCCAGGGCATTGTGGACACTATAGATATAAATTAAGAAATAATCTATGTTTTAAAGAGGCTAATAACTTATTTCATAAAACAGGAAAATGTAGAAACATGTAGAAAAGATGATAGTACCATATGGCAAGACATGGCAAGTGCTGGATAAACAATAGTCAGAAAGTGACATGAAAGTTCAGAAGATGAAATGTCTACCAAGCTTTGTGGTCTTAGGCAACTTGCTTACTTTTTCTTAGCTTCAGCTTTCATATCCGTAAAATGGGTTTGTTGTGAGGATGAAATCAGGTAATATATATAAGCACTAAGTGCCTGACACATGTCACATAATAAATAAAAAATATTATTGATGTTTCATCGTCTTCCTTCTCTTTTCATTTTTCTCCTCTTCCTTTTCTGAGACCTCAGTGAACCTTTTAGGAAGATACAGAGAAGTGAAAACTCATGGGAAAGGATTTTTTCTATTTAGATAAAATTCTATGAACATATTCCATATTAGAGTTTCTGTGTGTTATAAGATTCTTGAGAATGCTCAATAACTTGCACCCCTCTTCCCTACCTTCTTCCATTCTGTCTCTGACCAAGTGAGAAATTTAAAAACAAAACAAAATAAAAGGAAACAAAGCCCAGCAAGACAGATAAAGGCCTTTGTGATTGCCATTGCTTTACTGAGAGAGTCTGAGTTGAAAGACTTAGTTCAGTGCAAGAGCCAAATGGGCTTGCTACCTAACCCCCTGAGAAGACAGACATTCTCCAGTTCATAATGGTCGCACTGCATAGCACAGAGCAGCCCCACTGCAGGGACAGCACCTCCAGCTCTGATCTCATGCTGTCGCTGAGAAAAGCGAGAGGCATGTTCTGTGTGGTCTGGGAAACCAGAGAGGAAAACAGGGGAAATGGATGGATTACACCTAACTCCCTCTTCTTCCAAGTTTACCAACTAGGTAACTACTCTGCCTCAATGAGTGGAATAGCAATGGGAGTAGGGAGACAGCAAAAGGACAGAAAGGTTTTAGGAGATTCTTTCTCAACAAAATCAGGGGCACAGTTAGGCATTACATTCACATGTGCACATGCACACGTGCACACACTCCGAAGACAGCGAGGTTGCTTGTTTGGCTCTCTTGCATGTTACCCCCTATCACAGACCCCTTAGGCTGTCTACATTTTCTAGCTGATTATATAAACAATATATAAAGTCTGAATATGAGCCCTCTGTCAGTCATATGTGTGCATATTTCTTCTCTTGCTCTGAGACTTGTTTGTTTTCAATCCCTTAATGGTATCCTTGATAAACAAAATTTCTTCATTTTCATATTGTTTGATTTAATAATGTATTTCTTTATAATTAATGATTTTTATAGCCTGCTTAAGGAATAATTCACTACAAATCTACAATTCACTGCTAATTAATTTTTGTATATGGTAAAAGAAAAGTTAATTTTCTTTCTGTGGATATCCAATTGATTCAGCATAATTTATTAAAATGACAGTTTTTTCCCCCAAGAGAAATAAAAACTATGTTTTTACACAAAATAATGCATGTGAATGTTTATACAAGCTTTATTCATAATCTACAAACACTGAAAAGAAATCAATTGTCTTTCAAGAAATAATGAAAAAAAAAAGACTGCGGTATATACATGCAATATAAAATTACTCTCCAATAAAAGGTAATGAATTATTAATAAGTCCAGCAACATGGATAAGCCTCAAATGCATTTTGCCAGGAGAAATGAGCCAGACAAAAAGGCAACATTCTGTATGGTTTTATTTATATGATATTTTGACATATACATTACCATTTAGACCACTAAAGCCAGACTATAGGGGTAGAAAATAGGTAAGTGGTTGCCAGGAGATAGGTTGGGTAAAGGGAGAGCATGAGGGAACATTTTGGGGTGATGAACTTATGATTGTGGTGCTGTTTATACAACTCTATATAGTTGCTCAATGCACAAAGATTGAGTTTTACTGTTTATATATTTTTAAAATTATAAAATCTTAAAAAAATTAAATATCTCAATTAAAAAGACATTTTACCCACTGCTTTATAGTGCCACTATTGCCATAAATTAGTTTGTATGTGCATAGGCTACTTCTGCTTTGTAACACATCACTCATTCACTTGTTACTTGGTAACATTTTATTTTTTATAACTAATTTGAAATTGGTTGCATTGACAATTGGGAGCTCAATAATTATGTTTATGGAATTAGAGATAAGTTTAATTACTTCTTTCCAACCAACCCAAAAGTATCTGTCTCCTTGTCATGGTGAGATGAGTATGGATATGTGATGTCCAGAAATCTTTAGTTATTGGGTGTGTTAGCAGAAGTTTTCAGCTATCATCTCCTTCAAAGGACTAGTCATATCAGTCTAATGAAGCACTACTCTGATGAACCTTCTAGCTTCAGACCTTTTAATAGAGTTATCTGAGGCTGTTGAGCCTGCATTATAGTTTAAATTTTTTAATTTTTTTTATTAATTTCAGAGAGGAAGGGAGATAGAGAGACAGAAACATAAATGTTAAGACAGTATCATTGATTGGCTGCCTCTTTCATGCTCCCTACTGGGGGGAATCGAGCCCACTACCCAAGCATATGCCCTTGACCAGAATAGAATCGAACCTAGGACCCTTTAGTCCATAAGCTGACACTCTATCCACTGAGCCAAACCGGCCAAGGCTATAGACTTTTAAATTTGATCATAGGATATTAAGTGACTATGAATCCAGAACTGCCCATTATAAATTAGATTATCTTTGACCTACTAATGAACCCAGCAATAAGCCATCATAGATGAAGTGGTTCATCCAAGATCACTAATGAACAGCATCAGCAAGGACAAACAAGATTATGAGCAGGTAGCCAAGGCTCTTATCATCTACCACTGTAGGACCAGCACCCACACTTAGCTTATACCTAGTACAGTATGAAGACCTTCTATGACCAGCTGATAGAAGAAGGTGAAGCCAGACTTTTGGTTTATGGTGAGTCAAATTGGTATGCAGGGATAAGGAAAAATGGATAGTAACTGTATTACAACTTTACTCAGAAGTGGTCTTTGAAAGTCAGCAAAGAGGAACAGATATCCCAATGGGCAGGGTTTTAAGTGATGCATCTGATTATTATCCACTTGTCCATTTGGGAAATGGTCCAAATTTACATTCAGAGATGGCATGTCATGGACCTGAAAGAAGAAAGACTAGAGGACAGTTAGGAAAAGACAAATATCACATGATCTCACTTATATGTGGACTCAAATGAACAAAATAAATTGAAGAACAAAATAAGACCAGAGGTATGGATGCATGGGACAGAATAGCAAATTTCAGGGTAGGGGGCAGGAAGAGATTAACTAAAGAACACATATGTATAACCCATGGACACAGACAATAATATGGGGAAGGCCTGCGGTAGGGTGAGGGTTGGGTGGAGGCTGGGCAAAAAGGGAGATAATGGGAGACATCTTTAATATTGTAAACAATTAAAAAAGTAAATTTATAAGAGTATAAAAAAGGGAGAAAAGAAAGGCTAGAGGATAAGGACCAAGGAGGTCCAAGATAGAGAATACAGGTGGATGAATGAGAGAAGGCACAAAGTGAGCATTTCTTAGAATTACAAGTTAGATTGGAGTGCATTTACCATAGAACAGCTATCAAACAAGGATGACAGAATGACACAGCCAGTCAATGTCAACCAGACTTCGACATAAGTCACTATGTGCAAGTGACTATAGTGGCAAAGATAAAGACTCTTTGTGGGTGGGTTTTCATTTATCAAGGCGGATGTAGCCAAATGTCCAAATTGCCAGCAACAAAAACTAATGGTGATCTCTCAATATGGTACATTTCTCGAGGAGTACAACTGATCACTTGCTGGCAAGTTGACTACCTTGGGTCCCTTTTATTTTTATTTTATTTTATTTTTTTAAAAATATATTTTATTGACTTTTTACAGAGAGGAAGGAAGAGGGATAGAGAGCTAGAAACATCTATGAGAGAGAAACATCGATCAGTTGCCTCCTGCACACCCCCTACTGGGGATGTGCCCGCAAGCAAGGTACATGCCCTTGACCGGAATCGAACCCGGAACCCTTCAGTCCGCAGACCGACGCTCTATCCACTGAGCCAAACAGGTTTCGACTTGGGTATCTTTTAACTGGGAGTAAACAGACATCCATTCTAAGATAAACAGACACATTCTGTGCATAAATTTGTCCTTCCTGCCTGCACAGACTCAACCAGCATCGCTACCCAAGGTCTTAGAGAATGTTTATCTACCAGCACTGGATCCCGTGTAATCTTGTTTCTCACTTTACAGAAAAATAATGTGGTTATTACCATTGGATTTGCAGTTTATATCACAATTTCTATCACCCAGAATCTACTGACTTTATAAAGTGGTAAAATGGTCAACTAAGGGCGCAGTGCATATGCCAGCTCATAATTAACACTTTGAAAACAGGGCACTATCCTTCAGTATGCTGTATATGCCTTGAATCAAATGGTGCTATGCCCCAAACAAGCAGAGAACACATGGGTTTGAAAACCAAAGACTAGAAGCAGACTTGGCTTCACTTATCAATCCCCCCAATGATGCAATAGGGGGATTTGGTTATTCCATGTTTGCAAGTCTGGTCTCTGTAGGGTAAAAATTCCTGTTCCCAACCAGTCAGAAGACATATCTATATCTATATCTATATCTATATCTATATCTATATCTATATCTATATCTATATCTATATCTATATCTATATCTATATCTATATCTATATCTATCTATATCTATATCTATATCTATCTATATCTATATCTATATCTATATCTATATCTATATCTATATCTATATCTATATCTATATCTATATCTATATCTATATCTATCTATATCTATATCTATATCTCTATCTATCTATCTATCTATCTATCTATCTATCTATCTATCTATCTATCTATCTATATAAAAGCTTAAGAGACCAAATGACTGAATGACTGGTTGACTGGTTGCTATGACGTGCACTAACCATAAGGGGGCAGATGCTCAACACAGGAGATGCCCCCTAATGGTCAGTGCGCTCCCAAAGCCAACCTTCTGCAGCTGGCCAACTTCCCATGGTCCCTGCCCCGCTCTGGCAGGCCAACCTCCCGCAGTCCTTCCATCTGGTCGGCCAGCCTCCCCATCAGCCCTGATGGGGGGGCGGGCCTGGCTGGCCAACCTCCTGCAGCCCCTCCTCCCACTGGCCAACCAACCTCCTGCAGTCCCGACCCCTGGCTAGCTAGCCCGCTGGCCAGGCCGAGGGACCCCACCCATTCATGAGTTCGTGCACCGGGCCTCTAGTTTGACTATAAAGCTGCGTGGGTAGTTTAGTCCTCTTACGTACTGGGATCATCAAGCAACTTGTCCTGAGTAATTGGCCTGGTTATATGAAGAGGTAGGGCTGTTATTACCTGGTGGGGGCAGGGAACAATATGTTTGGCATGTGGGATTTACTTGAGCTCCTCTTGACATTTCCTTACATGTTGTGCTGGTAAATAAACAAGTGCAACATGCCTGGTTTGAGAAGGCCATTGTGACCAAGAGCCCTTACTTATAAGGAAGGCAGACCTAGGTCACATAACCAGGTAAGCCACCAAGACCAGCACCTGAAGGTGAAAAGAATACAGGATAGATAAAATACTAGGGAGAGGAGGATTGTCAGTTATAGCCTAAAGACCGGATGCAGTGGCCCGGACTATAGTATGTGCCTTTAGACTTTCTCTTCTAAGATTCCTCCAGCAAAAGAGACTCACTCGAGTCATGGAGAACCTCTTTTGAATCTACATGAAGAAAAGGGTCATAGAGGTGCAAGGATCCTGTGGTGAACACAGAGATGGCCGACCTAACTGCTAGGTGTGGTGTCAGCAGACAGCCTTCAGTTAGGAGTCCAGGGCTGCTCCCCATCCAAGCGGAGATCAAGGCAAGGGTAGAAGGTCCTGGCTCATTTTCCTCAAAACAGGGCACCTCTCTTGGCCCATTTCCGCTTTTAGAACTTCCAGGTTTTTGCTTGGGCTGTTGGGTTAGGCTGGCAGCCCTACTTCTCCCTCTGCTCAATTTTTGCTTCTTTCCTTTTTCCTCCTTGGTTGTTGATCACAAAAGCACTACCAAATAAACATCCAGCATATTCAATTCTGTCTCAAAGTGTTCTAAGAATCTCCTTCCTATAAACCCCAACCTGCAGTGTATGGTAACTACCTCCAAGCTTCAACAGAATTCTTGAGCATCTTATGCACCAGCCTGTTATTCTGTAAAATTCATCTTCTTTTCATGATGTCATCCTGTTCCCCCCATGTCCCCAGGAGAAGATACTAGTTACGGATTTGGCCCTTTTCATGAATCCTTATCAAGCTCTTGTTTCTTTCTCCAGTGTGTGATGTGAGTCTACATAGTGAGCTCTTATTTGAGAAATGCCTAAATTATTAAAATGGAGGTTATATCATCTTTAAGTCTTTCCTTATGAATACATTTATAAAGAAATATATTTACACCATTAGTAAATTACCTATCACCTTTTGCATACTAAAAATAAATCATGTGCTTTATAGGTGTCTGAAGCCTTTATTGTGTCTCAGCAAAAATAATGTTAGTGTCTTTGAAATTAATTCTAAAAAGCTCAAACTATATGCATTTATTCCTTTTATTTCTTATGTTCATGTTGAAATTGGCTCGTTCTTCATAATAAAAGTAATATAAACCTCTCTTTTCAAGATGATGATATTTATTGCGTTTTTTTTCTAATTTCAGATTGCATAATATTGTGGATTTGAAAAAGTTTTCTTGTATTCCATACCTATTCAATCAAGTTTATCACCAATTTTATTGAGGATATTTCTAGATTTATAAAAATTTTACTTCAAAACGGACATGTAGCTCTTGTTTTATTTTTAATTTAGCAGCAATACAGCTAGTATTCCAATAGGCTGTCAACTTTGAAGAGAAACAAATAATAAAAATAAAATAATTTAAAACAGCATTTCACACATTTATTAGAGTGGCTAAATGCAAGATAAATAAAGTAAAAAAATTGACAATACCAAATTCTGGTGAGTATGTGGAGCAACAGTAACTGTCATTATTTGCTGATGGAAATACGAAATGGTACAGAAACTCTGAAAACCAGTTTGTGTTTCTTACGAAGCTAAACATCATCTTACCACATGGTCCAGCAATCACATTCCAAGGTGTTTACCCAAATAAACTGAAAAACTTAGGTCCACTCAAAAATGTGCACGTGGATGTTTATATCAGCTCTATTCATAATTGTACCACACTAGAAGCAACCAAGATGTCCTTTGAGACGTGCATGGGTAAACAAACTGTGGTATATATGTGCAATGAAATCTTAATGATAAGAAGAAATATGCTGCCAAGCCACAAAAAGACATGTAGGAACCTTAAATTCACGTTGCTTAGTGAAAGAAACCAGTCTGAAAAGGCTACCTATGGTATGATTCTAAGTATATAACATTCTGGAAAATGCCAAGTTATACAGACAGTAAAAAGATCAGTGGTTGCCAGGGTTTTGGGAGGAGGGGGAAGGTTGAATAGGTGGAGCACAGGGGGATTTCAGGGCAGTGAAGATATTCTGTATAATATTGTAATAGTGGATGCATGACATTCTGCATTTGTCAAAACCCATAGAACTGTAACTTGTAGAGTGAAGTCAAATGTAAACTTGAGTTAATAATAATGTATCAGTATTGGTTCATCAATTGTAACAAATATATTATACTAATGCAAGATATTAAGAAACTGTGAGGCGGATATGGGAACTCATAATATTTACTCAGTTGTGGCAAACCTAAAACTATTCTAAAATATAATTTATTAAGAGAATAAAATATATTTCCTTACCACCTCAAAAATTTTCAACTATTAATATAAATTATCAAATATTTTAAGACAGATAAGATGTATACATTTTTATTATCTTAGAAACATGGAGGAAGAACAAATAGTACAAAGTCAACTACAGCCCAATGTGGATGGCAAAATTGCTTTACTTATGATTTTTGAAGGGGGTCAGAGCATTCTATAAATTCAGTTGATTCTTTCACTCACTTCCTGTATCAATTTTTAAATAAAATATCTGTGGTTTTATTGGAGAGTGTTATAGGTCTGATATAGAGGGCAACCTATGGGAGTTGAATGGGTACCAGGGAAAGGAGAGGGACCATTGTTTAGGTGGAATATAAGAACGGAAATTCTAAAGTAGATCCAACATGCAAACGCAGGAGTTTGGCCAAATGGAGCAGGAAGCGTAAGTCAATCCAACAATGAAAAGTCACTGCAAAGCTGGCAGTATTGTAGTTATTTAGAATAGACGTGTTAGATTTGGAAAGCTCAGGGATTTCTTTTGTCAAGCATTTGAAGGAGATGTCTTTTAGTCCAATCAGAGGGCTGAGAATATATGTTTTCAGATATATAAGGAATTCCTAAGTTGTAGACTAATGAATGGCAATATGATAACGTGGAGTCTGGGTCTACTCCAGAGAACTGTGTTAGAGAGATGAAAGGAGAGTTAGGGGCTTTGTATCCTAAAGCAGTGCTTGCCTATTTCCCAGAAGTTCTCCAACTTCTGAGGAAAGTAAATAACATCATGGAGCTTAGGGGCAGAATTTTTTTTAATATATATAATTTTTTATTGTCTAAAGTTTTACATATGTCTACTTTTTCCCAATTTGACCCCCCACCCCTCAAGCCATTACCACCCTGGGCAAGCCCCCGCCACCCCAGTATCTGTGTCCATTGGTTATGCTAATATGCATGCATACAAGTTCTTTGGCTGCTCTCTAACCTCCCCTCCCCTGCCATTTGTCTCTGGATCTATTCTTGTTCATCAAATTACGTTGATCATTATATCCTACATACGAGTGAGATTATATGATATTTATCTTTCTCCAACTGACTTACTTCGCTTAGCCTAATGCTCTCCAGTTCCATCCATGCTTTTGCAAATGGTAAAAGTTCCTTCTTTTTTTTATTGCAGCGTAGTATTCCATTGTGTAGATGTACCACAGTTTTTGTTTGTTTGTTTGTTTGTTTTTTTAATATATTTTATTGACTTTTCATAGAGAAGAAGGGAGAGAGATAGAGAGCTAGAAACATCGATGAGAGAGGAACATTGATCAGCTGCCTCCTGCACGCCCCTCACTGGGGATGTGCCCGCAACCCAGGCACATACCCTCGACCGGAATCGAACCCGGGACCCCCCAGTCTGCAGGCTGACACTCTATCCACTGAGCCAAACCGGTTTCGGCTGTACCCCAGTTTTTTAATCCACTCATCTGCTTTTGGGCACTTAGGCTGTTTCCAAATCTTAGCTATTGTAAGTTGAATCTAAGAAACATCTGACGTGAGGAATATCTTTGAAGTTTTCTCTTTCATTTTAATAATTTATTTTGCTTTTACAGCCCATGATATATTTATGAATGTTTAGTGTAAGAAAATAGTGTATAGTGGTCAGTGTTGAGTAAAATGGACACTCTGGAAAGATGTGTTCATCTTATGCTACATTTTCACACACTTCCTTAGACAATGGTTCTGGGGTATGAGCACCCCAATTTGAGAATTATGTACCTATAGATCCCTGAGCTGCACTGGCTCCAAAAGTTGTGAGGGGGAGGCTCATGATTCCAGTGCTCATCAGCTACTTAATCTTACACAATGAGATTATTTCTTGTTTGTAAAGTGCAGAAACTTACCATACAAAGTTCTTGCAAGGCTGGCTACAAGATCCAGGCTAAGTCACTTTAACCTCTGGGATAATTTCTGAGTCTGAAAATTATAAAATTCTAACACTGTATTTTAAAAATTAAAGATTCTTTAGTTCTTATTTGTTCATGCCAGTCCAATTTTAAAGGTATCTCCTCTGGATGAGACAAGGCGACATTTCCTAGTGGAAAAAACTTCACAAAACTAGTCAAAATACTTGAATTGTATTCCTAGGTCTACCATTTAACAACTATACAACCTTGGCCCAATAATGATGTTTCTGAGACTCAATTTTGCATCTGAAAAAGGCAGACATGACTTCTGCCTTATCACTCACAGGGAACTTGGGAACATGAAATGAAATAATGGGTATAGAAATACTTTTCCAAACCTCATTCTACCATGCAACATTGCCTTAAATCCTCTTTCTAGAGTTTTATTATTTTTAAGGCAATATTATAAAATTGCTTTCTGGGATCCTTGTATTCATAAATTGCCTTATCACCAGTTATATATCAGAGGCCTCTTTTTCCTGAGGAAAAGAATTTTGATTGCTTACTATTTCCTCCAGTTCTCTTGTTTTCATCATTCCTACATTGAAATGTGCTGCTGGCCATGAAGATAAGATGTAGGACCAACTCTTCATTACTCTCAGGTTGCAAAAATGGTAATATACAATAAACAAAGTGGCAGAGTGTAAAGTCACTTCATATTTAGCTTTAAAATTTTGTCCAGACTTATATGTGAATAAAAATATTACTTCTATACTGGGAACTTTCCTAAAGAATAAAGACAAATAGTAATAAACTCACTGTCCACATTCCTATAGCTGTATTTCTTTTTAAAAACATGTAATTTCATACTTTATTTCTTCTTTTGCTTCTTATTTTTAAATTGTAGTTTATGTGCAATATTATATTAGTTTTAGGTGTACAGCCCTGTGAGTAGACATTTATGTAACTTACAAAGTGATAACCCCAATAAATCTAGTACCCATCTGACACCATATATAATTACAATATTATTGACTATATTCCCTATAACTTTACATCCTCATGACATTCTGTAACTACCAATTTGTGCTGCTAAATCCCTTCACCTTTTTCACTCATATCTCCAACCTCCCTCCCATCAGACAACCATAAAAATGTTCTCTGTATCTATGAGTCTGTTTCTGTTCTGCTTAATCACTTAATTCATGTTTTAGATTTCACATATAAGTGAAGTTAAATGGAATTTGTCTTTCTCTGTCTGACTTATTTGACTTAGCATAATACCCTCTAGATCCACCCATGTTGTTGCAGAGGCAAAGTTCATTCATTTTTAGGGCTGAATAATATTCCATTGTATGCAGGGTGGGACAAAAGTAGCATTACAGTTTTGAGTATACAAAACACAGTTTATTCTTGTTTTATTATGCTTTAATTATTCTATTATTTTCCACACAAACAACTGTAAACTTATTTTTGTTCCATCATGTGTATATATACCACTTCTTCTTTATGCATTCTTCTACTAATGGACACTTAGTTACAATATCTTCACTATTGTAAGTAATGCTGCAATAAACATATGAATGTATAAGTCTTTTCAATTTAGTGTTTTGGGCTTCTTTGGATAAATAAACAGAAGTGAAGTTGCTGGGTCCTTCTTTGTCTTTTCTTATAACCTTTGTTTTAGAGTCTATTTCATCTTGTATAAGTACTAGAGGCCCGGTGCATGAAAATTCATGCACTGAAGGAGGGTTCCCTCAGCCTGGCCTTCCCCCTCTCACAGTCTGGGAACCCTCAGGGGCAGGAGGCAACTTGGTGAGCAGGGGAAGGCGACACCCCATCACATCTCTGCTGCTGCCACTATTGGCAGCATAAGCCTCGGCTGGCCCTGGTTACCTGCGCCTTGGGCCGGTCCTGGGCAGCTGGGCAGCCAACATCTGAGGCTGGCCCTGGGGGGCTGGGGGGTTGAGGGGACTGGGGACTCTGGAGGCAGGCATGCGCAGCAGGGCTGAGGGGGACTGAGCACCGCCATCTTGTGGCTGCTGCCATCTTTGAGGGCATGGCAGTCAATTAGCATATTCCCTCTTTATTAGGTAGAATTGTTCCCCACCTTTTTGTTTTGATTTATTTCCATTTTTTTAAAATTTTATTTTATTTTTATTGTTTTAAGTATTACAAATAGTAGTACATATGTCTCCTTTTTTTTTTTCCCCTTTGATCTCCCCCTGACCTCCCCTACCCCCCAGGACATGCCTTCACCTGCCCACCCTCCCCCCCCCGCCCCAGTGTCTTATATCCATTGGTTGTGCTTATATGCATGCGTACAAGTCCTTCGGTTGGTCTCTTACAGCCCTCCTCGCCCAACCTCCCCTGTCTTCCCAATGTAGTTTGACAGTCTGTTCAATGCTTCTTTGCCTCTGTATCTTTTTCCCACCATTTCTTTCCTTTAAAAAGTTTTGCCTTTGCAGACTGGAAATAAACATATAATAACAAAACAAGACAAAACAAAAAAATGTTTGAGTCCCAATTTCAATGTCCAACAGTTCCTTATGTGTACATGTCAGCAGTGATATCTGGATGGTGGGCACATGGTGGCAATGCAGGTCCAACCCTCTCTGGTTTGGTCCTAGGTAACCTGCAGTGGTGCACAGCTGCTGACTGCTCCCATGGCAAGGCGTTGGATTTATTTCCATTTTTATGAAAACTCTTTTACCCTTTACTTTCAGGCTGTGCAAGTCTTTTTATCTGTGAATCTCTTATAGATAGCATATGTAAGGGTCTTGTTTTGTTATCCATTCAATTGCTGTATATCTTTTGACTGGAGCATTTATTCCATTTGCATTTAAGGTAACTGTTGATAAATATGTATTTACTAGAAGCCTGGTGCACAAAATTCATGCACTCAGTGGGGAGAGGGGGGTCCCTCAGCCCAGCCTGTGCCCTCTCACAGTCCAGGAGTCCCCGGGGGATGTCTGACTGATGGCTAAGGCCCGCTCCCCAGGGAGCCATCAGTCAGACATTCTTAGTGCTGCCTTGGAGGCGGCAGAGGCTCCCACCACCGCAGCTGCACTTGCCAGCCATAAGCCCAGCTCAGTGCTTCTGGCTGAGCAGTGCTCCCCCTGTGGGAGCGCACTGACCACCAGGGGCAGCTCCTGCATTGAGCATCTGCCCCCTGGTGGTCAGTGCACGTCATAGCAACCAGTCATTCTGCCTTTCAGTCGATTTGCATAATAGCCTTTTATTACATAGGATTGCCATTTTATCATTCACATTTTTGAACTTTCCTTTTCTTCTCACCCTCCTCCTCCTCTTGCTGCTGCTGCTGCTGCTGTTTCTTCTTCTCCTCCTCCTCCTCCTCCTCTGGAGGCAAGCAGGCACCATATCTGAGTCTCTGATATGTCAGAGACTCAGATATGGTGCCTGGCCTGCTTGTCTCCTCCTCTTTCTCCTCCTTTCTTCCTCCTCCTCCTCCTCCTCTTCCTCCTCCTCCTTTTTGAAGAAGATCCTTTAATATTTCTTGTAATACTGAAGTGGTGGTGATGAACTCTTTTAGTTTTTTCTTGTCTGGGAAGCCCTTTAGCTGTCCTTCAATTCTAAATGATAGCCTTATTGGATAGAGTGATCTTGGTTGTAGGGCCTTACTTTTCATCACTTTCAATATATCACGCCAATACCTTCTATCCTGAAGTTTCTGTGGCAAAATCAGCTGAGAGTGATATGGGAGCTTCCTTGTAAATAATTAACTGCATTTCTTTTGCTGCTTTTATGATTCTCTCTTTGTCATTAACCTTTTGCATTTTAATTATGATGTTTATTGGTATGGTATTCTTTGGGTTCATCTTGACTGGGACTCTCTGCACTTCATGAGCTTATATATGTTTATTTCCTTCACCAGGTTAGGGAAGTTTTCTGTCATTATTCCTTCAAATAGGTTTCCAATTTCTTGATCTGTTTCTTCTCCTTCTGGTACCCCTATCATGAGAATGCAGGTATGCTTGATGTCTCTAAGGCTTGTTATACTACCTATTTTTTTTTCTTTTTAAAAATTTTTGCTGTTCTGATTGTGTGATTTCTGCTTCTGTATCTCCTGAGTACTGTGTTTACCTATGCTGCCATCTTGACCAGAAGATCCCTATGACTATATTTCTTAGTTCCTCTTCTTTCATTTGCGACTTCTTTCTTTATTCCATCATTTTTGGCTGCTTTCCTGTATTTGTTTCTATGAAATAGGTAGAGCTGTATATTTCCTGGACTTGGAAGCCTTAGAAGGGCCTTATGTAGTAGGTGTCCTATAGGGCCCAGTGGCACAGCTTCCCCAGAAACCTGAGTTAGATGCTTCTGGAATCCTCCATTGTGGGCTGTGTGCACTCTCCTGTTGTAGTTGAGCCTTAATTGCTGTTTTGTCACATCACTGAGATGGATTGACTCCTAGGCCAATCGGCTGCAAGGACTGGCTGTGACTACATAAAAGGAGCTGATGTGTAGGGGTCAGACTCATGGAGCATAATTTGCTTCAGTAGGGCTTTGGCGCCATCTGATTCTGTTCACTGAGTGTGTCTCACTCATTGAGCTGGTTGGGTTGTAATTTGGCATGGTCTGAAGCTGTCCACTCATGTACTAGCTCTAGGGCCTCCTGGGAGGTGCAGGCCAAGGTCAGCCACTACCCTGCCCTGCCTGGTGCCACTCTGAATAAACTACAGAGGGATCTGCAGATGGCTGATACTTGTGATAAGTTTGGAGGATCCTGAGAGAGGCCAAGCAGTGAACTGATGGTGGCTGCCACTAGTGCCGGGCTTGGGGCCACTTAATGGGAGGTTTGGGGTGTACAGGGGTCAGATGCTGCTTGTTTGAGAGATTTTAGAAAAGTTTGCAGCATGAGCTAACATTGGCTGTTTGTATAGAAAAGCCACTGGAAATGGCTTAATGGGTGGGCCTGCAAGTTGGTGGATTGGTATCTCAGGGAATGACCAAGGTGGGGCAAACAGTGTTAGCCAGGATGATGGAGACTCAGATATGGTGCCTGCTTGCCAGCTCTGTTGAGGAGAGGGCTCAGCAAAGGAACAATGGCCTCTGCCAGCCTCCTGTCTAGGAGAAAGCTGCCCCTTGAGCCCTCATCCTGAAGCCAAATAATTCAGTTCCTCCCCATATGTCTTTGGCACCTTTCAAACTACTGCCCCAGTGCTGCAGCTCAGAGTGAGTGAGTTTGAGTCACTCTGTGCATTGGCCCTTTCAGAGGAATGCCTGGGATTCCAGCAGCCCTCTGTTTTTCATTCAGCCACAATCCCGATTGGTTTTCACAGCTAGAAGTTATGGGGACTTTTCTTCCCAGCACTGGAACACTGCACTTGGGGGCCTGGTGTGAGCTGGAACCCCTCACTCCTCTGGGAGAATCCTCTCACTCCTCTGGAAGAATCCCCACAGCTGAGATACTCCTCCTGATTTTTAACCTCCATACATAGGTGAAAGGTCAGCCCATTCCACATTTCCTCCTTCCTAACCTGTCTCTATGTGGCTTCTTCTTTATATCCTTAGTTATAAGACTTCTGTGCAGCTAGATTTCAGGCAGTTCTGAATGATGGTTGTTCTGTAGTTTAGTTGTAATTTTGATGTGGTTGTGGGAGGTTTCAAACACTGCAGTTACTTATGCCACCATCTTGATGGGTATCCCGCTATGGCTATATTTCTTAGTTCCTCATCTATTCCCATTTTTGAAATAACATGAATTTTATCATTTATTTAGTTGATACAAATAATGGTTTCAAACTAGAGTTAACTTCTCTAACTTTATGTGCTTTCCTTCATTAACATAGTGATAATAGCTATTTTTTAAAAGGTTATATTTTTTAATTGATTTTATTAAAATTAATATTCTATTACATTAAACAAATTATACAAGTAGCAGATTAAGTAACTAATAAGTATTTGAAAGCAAGGTAGTCTACATATAATTCATGATTTTTGAGTAATTCATAATTAACCCTCACCCAATAAAAATGTTTATCCCCAAAGAGTTCAGTTATACATTGAAAAAGAGAGGTTATACAGAAATCCTCTTTGAGAATTTAAACATTAGTGTTACTTTCATTTTCATATACACTGAAGTAACCTTTTACATAAACATATATCAGTGATAATACTTTTAATATTATCACTACTCGGTAATAAGAAAAAGTTACATAAATGCATCTGTATGGAAAGTCTTTTAATCTCACTTGTTACAGAGCAGAATTTCATTTAATAAGCATTTATTTTCAGTGAAAAGAAAATAATTTATCATTTTCAGCATGAAAAATTTAATTACTGATGTGTTAGCAATAAATATTTGTTTATTTGGTTTGACTGTAAGATAATTCTACTTCTAAGTTTCTACTCTATTTTGACCTTAAGAAGCCCCAGTGCTTTTAACTTTTTAGTTATTTTTATTTTTTAAATTCTATAATAAATCATATTGCTTATATATTGTGTGTTCACTATCCCAAGTCAGAACAGCTCTGATGTATGAATTAGTGCCAATTCTGTGTCATATTCTTAAATTATTTTTTTAATATTGGGATTATATTTTATTATTATTAATTCTTCATTGTGTTTTTTTTCTAAGATCTTCACAGGAAATTCACAGATTGTAGTTTTACTTAATATAGTACTCTTTCAGCATCAACTTACAGTAAAACTGGGCTCTCTGAATCAAGAAGAAAAAAGGAATTATATTGTTCCTTCTTCCCTGAGTGTAATTCATGCAAATATAACATCACTGTATTAGTTATTTATTGCCTTGTAACAAAATATCCCAAAACTTAGCAAATTAATGCAGCAAACATTATTCACATGAGTTAGGAAATTGGAACAACTTAGGTGGGTGGTTCCAATTTAGGGAGAACTCTAAAATGGCCCTCATGATTTATGCCCCTGAGTATACACACCTTTAAGCAATTCCATCCTAATCAATAGAATATGGCAAAGGTGAAGGGAATTTACAGATGTAATTAATGTTTCTAATTGGTTGACTAAATTCATCATATGGAAATTTTCCTGAATGGGCTTGACTATTTGAGAAAGGGTTTAAGAATCAGACAGGCTTTCTTGATTGCCTTGAGGAATCAAGCCACTTTGAATTTCTGCAGTTGCAAGAAAATTCTACCAACCAGCAGCTTGGAAGAGTACTCTGAGCTTCTGAGGAAAATTCAGCTTGGCCTAGGTTCAGCCTTGTGACACTCTCAACAGAGGAACCTCTGCTGTGCTCTGGTGCCTGATCAGGGAAACTGTGAGAGAAGGATCATATAGGCATACCTTGGAGATACTGTAGGTTTGGTTCCAGACCACAGCAATAAAGTGTTAGAAAGTACGGTGATAAAGCAAGTTGTAATATTCTGGTAGGTGGAGAGTCTATGTAAAAAATGCAACACCTGTGAAGCACTAAAAAGTGAAGTGCGATAAAATGAGCTGTGCCTACGTTTTATTTTAAGCCACTAAGTATGTGGTAATTTGTTACATAATAAAAGAAGACAAATACAGGGTCTCACCTAAAGCTGTAGTCAAGATATTAGCTAGGACAGAAGACATCTGAAGTCTTGACTGGGGTTGATGGATTCTCTTCCAAAGTGGCTTGCTCACATGGCTGTTGGCTCAAGGCCCCAGTTTTTTGCCTTGTGAACCACTCCTCTGGGCTGTTTGATTATCCTCAGGATGTGGGAGCCAGCTTCAGTCTTCCCAGAATTGCCTCAACTGTGGCACCTGGTTTCCTCCAGTGTAAGTGATGAGACAGAGAGAGACAGAGGCAGAGACAGAGACAGAGTGAGACAGAGACAGAGACAGAGGAGAGTTTGAATATTTGGAAGCTGAACTCCTATAACCTAATCTTGGAAGTTTTCCCAATCTTCTACAATTTTCATTTTGCTGCAAGTGAATCAGCAAAGTCTCTCCCACTCTAAAAGAGAGGGAAACTGAGCTCCAATTCTCAAACTCCACAAAAGAAAGAGTATCAAATAATTTGTGGACATATCTTTAAATCCACCAAATTCATTTAGTGTTCTGGCTCCTTAGATTTCATATAGATCTTGGAGAAGCAGCCATTCTAGCAGTAAATTTTAGTTTTTAAAATGAGTTAAGATTGAGGTACAGCTAAATTTTTTCATTATTTAGAGACTTTGTTTCCTAAACTGTTCACTTATAAATTATGTATATTCTTAGGGTATGACAACTATTTTTATTTAGATTAACTTCACCCAAGTGAGTTCTAATAAAGTAATATTCCCATTTAAAGTGACTCACTTGTCAGAGAAGACAAGTTCACCTGCCAAAGAGAATGAGGAAGGAGCAGAGTTTTAAGGGGTGGATGGAGTTAGGAATGAGAGTTCTTTCATAATCATTCTAGCTATAGGAATCAAAATCTCACTTAAAAGGACCAAAACCCATGGATTTATATAAATTAGTGACTACATTTTACTAGATCTATTAATTTTCATAGAGGAGAAATATATAGATATTAAAATCCTATATAATAAAAGGATAATATGAATATTGACCCTAATGGCAGAACAATCGGAAATGACAAGTTCCTATGACATGCACTGACCACCAGGGAGCAGATGCTCAACACAGGAGCTGCCCCCTGGTGGTCATTGTGCTCCCACAGGGAGCGCTCTGTTCAGCCACAAGCCGGGCTGAGGGCTGCAAGCTGTGAGTGCAGCAGTGGCAGGAGCCTCTCCTGCCTCTGTGGCAGTGTGAAGGATGTCCGACTAAAGGCTTAGGCCTGCATCCTGCAGGGAGTGGGCCTGAGCTGTCAGTTGGACATTCCTCAAGGGCTCCCGGGCTGCCAGGGGGGTGTCTGACTGCCAGCTTAGGCCTGATCCCCTGGGGAGCTGGCCTAAGCTGGCAGGTGGACATCCTCCAAGGGATCCCGGATTGTGGGCACAGGCCAGGCTGAGGGACCCACCCCCCCCCCCCCACAAGTGCATGAATTTTCATGCACTGGGCTACTAGTATAATATATGTTTATTTATTGGATAAACATATAAAGCATATTATCTGAGTGAGGAATTTGCTATTTTCATTTCTTTAAATCATGGTTTCACACTAGGAAATTAATTAAATACTTTCTGTCCCTCAGAGTTCAAGGTATGTGACTTTACAGAAAATAATGCACTTTTTAAAAATCTCTGCACAGAATTTTATGTCTCTGGAATATAAAAGTCTGATCATAATGCTAAATGTGAGAATTCGGGAACTCCCATTCATTTATGGATGCCATTTTGTTTTCCTTATATGCATTCATTTATTCAGAAAATATTTAGTAAGCACCTACTCTAGGTAAGGCAGTGTGAAAGGCACTAGTGATATCTACATGGTATATATGGTTTCTTCCCTTAAGAACTGTGTTCATGGTGCAATATGAGCATAAGAAGGAACACCTTGATCTAGCAACGTGAGTCAGGGAAAAGGCAGTCTGGGAATTGGCACTTGACATGAGTCTCAGAAGCAGAGAAAATACTTTATAAACAAATCAGTGTTGAAAAGCCTTCAGACAGAGAGAAGATAGTGTGCAAATTTAAGGAAGAGGAAGGGAGGAGGAAACTGAAGTAGAAATTGCCAATAGAAAATTTTGGGAAATGTGGCTGGAGATCTAGTTAAATAGCAGTTCACAGTAAGTCTCCAGATAATCACAAAGTACTTTTTTTTTGTTTTGATTATACCTGTTTTTAAATTTTAAAAATGCAGGGGAGAAAAAGAGACATATGTAATATTTTAACAATAAATAATTATTTTTAAAAATTAAAAAATAAATTGAAATGTGCATAAAGTTCTTATTTTTTATAGAGGCTGGATTTATTGTGCTATTTTAGGAACAAGGGCTAGTCCACAACATAACAGCATATTATATTAATGTAGAGTGAAATAAAATAGGAACTACTGACTACATACCAAATTGAATAAGAGTTGTTGATATTCACTTTAAATAAGTAAGCTTCACTATGCAGTAAACATTTTTTCTTTGATTTTTATGGTTAGTTATTATGGTTAAACATGGATGCTTGCTTGACAATCACACGTCTGTTATCATTTCTCTAAACTCCTAAAATTTCATCCATTTATTCATTCGCCAATTACTTACCCAGTGTTTTAAAATTACTGGGCTCTGTTCTTTGGATACAGCAGTGAATGAAACAAATTTCTTACCCTCCTAGAACTTAAAATCCAGTGTAGGGATGAGACAAAAACAAATAAATACATTTGCCAAGGAGTAATTTAAAAGAAGGAACGGCATGGTTAGCTAAGATATATTTTATGTACATAGTTCAGGGAGGGTCTCCTTGTAAAAGTGGCATTTGATCAGAATCCTACCTTAAGAAAGTATGTGATCAGAGGAAAAACAAGTTCAGAGACACTGATTGATGTAAGAGGAAGCTGGGTTTAGCTAAGAAACAATATGTGGCAGGTGGGATGGATGAAATACATGTGGAAGAGAGTAGTAGAAAGTGAGCTCAGGAAGATAATGATGCCAGATATCCAAGAACTTTTGCAATAAGGACATTGAAATAAATTCTGTTTATACTTTGAGCAAGAAAGGACAGGGTTTTGGGCAGTGGAGTGATGTGATACACCATTTTAAAAGGATTACCTTTATACTATGTCTACTTTGTTGAGAATATGAGACTAAAAGCTAAAGTTGGGAATCTGAAGAAGTAAGTAATTTGTTATGTTTAGCTTGGATTAAGTTGATAGGCATGGAAGTGAGGGTTGGTTTGAAATCCGGAAATACTTGAATGATAGAAGGGAAAGTCCTAGTTGGAAATACAAATTTGGGAGTTGTTAGTATATGAGTAGATGACAATTCAAGCCACAAGTCTGCATTGGAACACGTAGGTAGTAAACAGATGTCAAAAAGAGATGTCTACGACTGGACTGTTTATGTTAATTTTTCATAATTTTTCATAATTAATGCTTTTGGTAGAATCTAAAAGTAAAGGTTTCTTTCTTTCTTTCTTTTTTTGAACTTTAGCGTACTCAGATTACCTATAGGTAGGGACATTAGAAGTCTGCAGGCTTTTCAACTTCTCTATAAGATAAAGTGCTAGATAGTCAGCTGTAAACTACATAGAACTACATTTCCCGGACTCTGCTTCCCTGAATGGTCCCAGAGTAGATTCCACCAATAATTTGCTTATGATGGGAGGGAAGGAGAATCATGATTCTGGAGGCGTTTAGGGTAGACTCTTAGGAAAACAATGGAGTGGAGGTTTGCAGCATTTCTAGGAAACCTCTTGGAATCAGGGCTTTAGTGCTCTAGGCACTGACCAAGTTGTTTATCTAATTTCAAGTTTATATATTGTGAATTTACTTTGAAACACGTTGACCTTGCAAAAGCCTCCAATGCTAAGTTGTATTATGACTTAGACTAAGTTGGTAGGCATGGAAGTGCATTGTTGTTGTTTTTTACAAGCACAGATATCACTCAAAGTGGGCTCTCAAGCGAGGCTACTAAAACACAAATCATATACATATCTTATGATAATAGTCATGAGATGAAAAGAGCCTAGAGATAAATATAGCAAAATTTAAAACTGTAGGCATTTTTAAATTTTATTATTTTTATACTGGGAAGACCAGTGGATTTTATATTTTTAAAGAAATTATATTTTAAATATTTAAAAGAAAAAATATTCAAATAATCATATTAAAGACCCATTTTTACCAGATAAAATAATTTGAAAAAAACATTTGAAAATGAAAATGGGTATGTGTGAGGATATCCATTTAGACTCTACACTATTCAGAATACTTTTTAGAATATATAGTTTACATCATTAATTTGCTTCTATGCTTAATGTGAGAATAGATGGCATTCATCTTAAGCCATATCACTTATGAAAAATGAGCAAAACCTGAAGAGTAAGATCTTGTCTCTCACCGCCCCTCCCCCTCGCAAGAAGCGAAATGATTGGGAAAAAGACAGAGGGAAGTTAAAATGAGGTCTAAGGAATGTTTCTCCCCCATTTCACCCACCGGTCTCATTAATGTGCCACATTTTTGGAAGCAGTAAGCACTGAATCAGGACCTGGCTATCCCTCTATGCACAGAGCATTTTTCTATTTCTATAGCGATTAAATTACCATTCATCACAACTACCTTAAATTAACATCTTACTGAGATCTTTAATAAAAAAATATACTTTTGGACCTATTTTGGTATATTATTTATAAAGTGATGAAATGTAACCCTCTCTTGTTCATCTCCCTCATAAGAGTAAACAGAGGGAATAAGTATAAAATCTGGTCCCGTGGCTGCGTGCTGAACATCACCCATATCTCACCTTTAAATTTAGCTTTCCTCAGGAAAGGAGCTCAACACTCTCTGAAATGCTTCTGGAATATTTGCATGTAGTATTTGGGGCTAATTTAGGAAGAGCTGGTACTTGTTTCCATCACTACCGTGAAGCATTTTTCATCCGCTACTTAGTGGGACACTTAGGGACAGAGTGGGAGTCAGAGACTCAGGATTGAAAGCAAGCCTCCCACTCACCATAGGAACACCTTGATCAGTATGGGCTCCCTGAATCTCAATTCTTTCACTTACAAAATTGTGTTGAAAACACTTCTTTATAGAATTGTTGAGATGATTAGAAATTATACAGGGGTGGGCAAAAGTAAGTTAACTATAATAATAAATACATTAATTAACAAATAAAAATACAAGAATAAGCTCTGTTTTGCATACTCAGAACTATACGCCTACCTTTGCCCACCTCTGCATTTATGAAAAAGCAAGTGTCTTGAACACTTATGTGCTTGGTATATCATTGGTATTATTCTTCTATTATTTTAATATATTATAGAGTACAGACAAAATGCACAATGATGAAGGCACTTTCTGAGAAAGTTAGCTTTTTTACCAACTCATTTGGAATTGTCCAGAAAGGGAATTGAGCAAGGGAAGTGGGATAAATGAATATACAATGATCTACATACTTCTTAGCATAAAACTATTTACTGGTGGTAAAAAGAGCTTCTAATATAGAGGTCAAAGAAGAGGGATTATAGCAATAAACATATATAAAGTTGCCTTTTACATGATGGACACACCCACAACTAGAACACTATGCCAGACTTCTCTGGAGTTTAGTTCTTTGTATTCAACTGCCTACTCAGCATCTTCATTTGACTGTTTTATACATATCTCAAACTCAACCAACTTTAATGCTCTTCCCTTACAAATATTTCCTTCTGTACACTTTCTTGTTTGTTTTTTGACATATCCATTCAGTTGTTCATGCCAGAAACTAAGAAACTACGCTTTTCTTCATTCTTACCCCTCTGCTATCCAGTCAGCCATTACATTACCTCTTAAATACTTATCAATAGCCTACTTCTTTCCAATTCCTCTAGTACCATTATCTTTAATTTATCAACATCTTTTACCTGAACTGTTGCAATAATAACATCTTAACTAATAGTTCTGCTTCCTCTTTTATTACTCCAAACTATTTTTTTTAAATACTTCAGTTACAGTATTTTTCTTTTTATTCCCCAAAGCCATTTGGTTATGTCCCTCTCCCATTTACAAGTTTTCCACAGTTTACAATGCTTTGTGATAAAGTCTTAGATCTTAGAAAAGCTTAAAAGAACCCGATAGGCCTACTTCTCCGGCTTGTGAACCACTTCTCCCAACCTTCCTTAAACCTCAGGACCTTTACACGTGCTATTTTTATGCCTGAATCCTTGCTCCCCTTCATTGCCTGGCTAATCCACACTCATCTTTCAGAAGTAAGCACAAATATCACATTCTCCCTGTTAAAGTAATTAAACATGGAGGCTATTAGACTGAAGTGGCTTTAATACCTTAGCACCTAAGTAAGCAAACTAAAACCTAAGCCACTATAAATTTCTGCAAATGACTCAAGGTTAAGAAATCAAAACCTAAGAAGAACCAATTATAATCAGCCAAAAAGGCTTTCCAAAATAAAGCAACTACTTAAGCTATAGTCAGTCAAATAATTTCCTTGTTGTTTCTTCACCTTTTCTATAAAAACCTTTCCCCCAGCTCTTGTTGGCAGAGTGATTCTAACCACGTTTGGTTTGGTACTGCCCAACTGAATTGATGTTTGCTCAGATAAACTCTTGAAATTTGTAATATGTCTCATTTTACTTTTTCAACATCTCTAAAGCCTTCTCTGACCCTATAGACTGAAATAGTTCTCTGTTATGTGCTGTGATAACACATTACTTTTGTATCATTTATCACAATTATACTCATTCTCCACTTATTTTTTGAAATACCCATCAAAATGGACTGTAAACCTCTTGGTAGCAGTCACATTTTCAGTCCTTGGTCTCTAGACAACACATTGTTGACAGGAAGCTCTTGATAATACCTGGTGAATGCATAAATAAAACTATCAACAAGGATGTAGTAAAGAATATTTTTGCATTGAACCTGAGGAATAATTCTAGCCTTGTATGCAAACCCTTAAATATTACTTTGACTAACTTAACATGGAGAATTTCTTTTCTAAGGATTCATTTTGCATATGGAATTAGAAGACGTTACATTATTTTATAGCTAGGAGATCTTTTGGGTTGTCACTGGATGTAAAAGTTAAGGACAGGGTTCAGCTGCATGTAATGGGTCATCCTAGGAACAGTGGTTAAAGCAACATGGGTGTTGGTACTCTCAAAGCAAGAAATTCAGAAGTAGGCAGCCTGATGTCTCAAGGAGAATAGGGCTTATTTTATGTCTTTTCTCTCAAAGTTTGCTCAAGATGGGCATTGCAGATCTGGCCTTTATACTTGCAGAAAGAAGAGAAAAAGGATACATGTGGCATCATATGAGTCCATTTCCTATTTAAGGTGCTTTTCCAGAAATTCTTCACAGTAAATTCATTTACATCTTATTGTTCAGAAATATTATTACATGGCTTTCCCTATCAGAACAGGAGTCTGAAAAATGAGTTTTAGGTGAAACTTTGCAATACCAAGACAGACTCTGCCTTACTTAAATATACCGAATTTCAGTTTCTTTATGTAAAAACAAAGAAAAATAATATAGACTTTTCAAGGTGTTTACCAAACATTAACCAAGGTAAGGTATTAACAACGGACCACTGGGATCTCTGCACATGTTGGATGTTAAAATACCAACTTCATTATCCAAATAATGTGAAATAAGGTAATACCAGCTCAGTGAGGGTTCTGGGTTTACTTAGAACTCAAGTCCACCCCCACGGATTATCAAACATTGAAATAATTTTGACTATCAAAATAGAATATGGATATTTTAATGTAGAAGTTATCTTGACTTTTGTGTTCTGAAGGGAAAAGTATAAACTGAATTCTTTCTGGAGTAGCTCTATTTGAGCTTGGTTGTTGGAGAAAGGCTGGCTTCAGATTCCTCAAATTATGAGGGAATCTTATATAATAAAAGTTTAATATACAAATCGACTGAACGGCACAACAACCAGTGGAAAGACTGGTCACTATATGCGCACTGACCACGAGTGGGCAGGCACTAAATGTAGGAGCTATCCCCAGCCTACAGGCCCCAGGCCAGCCAAGGCAGATGCCAGGGGGTATCCCCGATCTCCCCGCTGGTAGCCCCATGGATCGACCCTGATTGCCGGCCAGGTCTAGGCACCCTATCATGCATGAATTTGGTGCACTGGGCCTCTAGTAAATAATGTGATGTCATAGAGAAAGAAGTTTATTTGATTTAAATTTGATTATTTAATTCTACCCAATTAACACATGATAATTATCTCCTTCTTTCTTTCTTTTTTTTTAAGTACAATTTCCGTTTATTTTCCCCCCAGAGAACTTAACTTCTCTTAAGTCCTTAAAGACGTAGCTCCTTACATGGGCTTGGTGGAGTTGTGGGGCAGCACCCACAGGTCTAAATTGGGGTGGGGGTGTTCGGTTCTTCCAGGCTTCATGAGAATGATTCCTGTCTACCTTGCTGTGAATGGCACAGCTCACACAGTAATGTAGTTTCACATGCAGCTTGGGAAGCGCATAAGCATCAAAGACACCCGCTTCAGAGATATCCCTAAGGGCTGTGGCCTCTACTATGTTTCAAATGACAAACTTCTTAATGGCCCTGTCCTTGGGCATGCACCGGGTTCAGTTGGTACAACTAATAGACTGCACATGGCCTCAGCCTTGTTTGGCACGACTGTTATTCCTTCTTTTCTTGGTCATCTTGGAAATGAGGACCAGAGAGAGGCTGATAATTACCTTCTTTATGTCAAATGCTCAGGAGACCCAGTAGAAGAGGAGACTTTTCCTTATCCTTAAAGCAGCGATTTTTCTGCTGGTGTGCCATAGCACACTGGTATATTGAACGAATTTGTAAAACAAGCAATACCTGACTATTTAGTCAGGGACACTTATGCCTTTTGCCGTTAGATTGTCAAATATAAAAATGAAAGACAACAGCCAAAACAAAATAGCTGTCTGGTGTGAATAAATCAAAATTATACCTATTTTTTGTCAGATTGGCAAAAAACATATTTTTTGGTGTGCCTCAGAATTTTAGTAATCAATTTATGTGTGCCATGAGATGAAAAGGGTTGAAAATTGCTGGTTTAAAGAACTAAAAAATCTTTCTACAACTAGAATGGACTAGGAAAAAAAAAACAGGGTTTTTTTTTGTTTGTTTGTTTTTTACCACAGATTTTGTGTATGGGCATGCATGCCCCTGTGCAGTATATCCTGCCAGTGCTTGAAGAGAATGAGTGCTTCTCTTTGGACAATGAGATTCATAAACTTCAGAGAATAAAGGCAAGATTTTTTCTTCTCTGTCCTGTGCTCATTGCAAGGCTCTGGAAATCCTGGAATCATAACTTTTGGCTTGAAAATCTCATAAAGCAGAGAAATCAGTTGCTATTTGTCCTTGGATCTTTAAGCTAAAATATGCATATAGTCTGTTTTTATGGAGTTTTTCATGAAAATACTACATAACTTTATTCTTATGCCAAAATTTTGAAGATTTGCTTTTCCCTTAAAATTGGGATTATACTTTCTATTTATCTATATTTTTGCTCAGGCATGTAATGTAGTAGTATGTTTCTTATTCAGTCATTTTCCTTATTGTATCTCATTTCTCTAGTTCTTATGTCTCACCTTTTTTGAAATGCTTTTCACGTTTTTATTTCTCCTTTATTTTCACTTCTTCGAAGTTACTGCAGGATAATGATTTTGATTTTATTGGCAGGAAGTGTAAAATTATTTTTAAAGTTTTTTTTTTTCTCCCAAGTACAATTTATACTAAAAGTTAAAGAAATATGTCCATGGACTTTTTAACTTTCATATGGTCTTGGATAGATTTTTTAATATATGTTTGGTAGAATACTAAGAAACTTTAAGTAGTTACCAAAGGAAGATTTGTTATTTCTGGCTGTCTTCTTCTTTTAAGGTATAATCTCACTGAAATGTCTGGATGTGTCATTTAATTCACACCAAGTGTCCAGCACTGTGGTTCATACGTTTGTCCTCAACTAAAGAATATTCCAGCATGTAGTCTGTGTTCTTAATATAATGGTTTGATGGAACCACACAGGGCTTGACAGAAATCAACACTTCTATTAAAAGACAGAAAGTTTAGCTTTGCGAAACTCTTTTATGAGGTTACCATGTGGCTATTGACAAACTAGGAAAACAGCATGATAGAATATCAGTATTTTAAATTCTAATTAAAATTGGAAGTACAGCCCCCATTCCATATACTCTGCCTTGGCCACTCAGTAATGGCCCTGAGAGTATGTGTAAGCATTCCTGGGAGTGCCTGGTTAAGCACTGGAAAAATTGGAACATTGGCATTAAGGAGAGAGATATAGCTTAGTCAAAAGAAATGATTAGTGTAAAACAAGTAAACAAACAAACAAGAAAACACAAAAGCTTTGGGGTTGCTTGGGATTACTGAGAGGTGGATGATGAAGGCTGAGAATTGGTTTACTGTGTCATAACAAGGGTAATGTGAACTCTTTGGGAGTGAGGTTAAATCTGTGTATTTTGTGTATTGAAGAGTAAGTAAAGGCCTTGGCTACCATAGATCTTTTAATTAGTGAGCAAATAATAAAAGGCCACCACACATTCTTTTAGTCAAAAGTATCCAGTGGCAATGGATACAAGGCTAATTGGGAGATACGCATTCATTACACACACACACACACACACACACCAAAAACAAGCATGATTCTCATTCTCATGGAGCTTATGTCAGACAGAGGACACAATGTATAATTACTAATTATAGACACTTTTTCATTATACTCATAAAAGGAGCCATGTAAGAAAAATACAGAAGGCTTTGAACTTCCATAGTGAGGAAGCTAATTTAGCCAGTAGAATTTAAATCCTTAGAAACATGTTTTCCTTATAATCTGGAATGTTTGTGTGTCAGTGAGGGAGGGAGTAGGTGAGCAGTAGTCTGGTGGCCCGGAGCCAAGGGAAGAAACAACTTTGCTCACAAAAGGCATCCTTAGCAAAACCAAAGTACAGTGACATCAGCATCTACATATTTTCCATGATTTCTAAAAATATAATCAGCTCATTAATAGAAAACCCCACAACATACAATTTTTAAAATTAAAGGATGATTTTTTTTGCACTTGGCTGTGATATTGGATAGTACTATTGCGTTTAGATGATGGCCTCCCATATTTCCCATGTCTTATACTGTTGAGAAAATACGCTGCAAAAGAAAGGTAGCATCTCCTGCTCAACCCTGACCATTTATTTCTGGCCTTCCTCATCATTATTATTATTTTTTTTAAAATACATTTTTAGAATGGCTGGGGGGGTCAATTGGGATAAAAGAAGTCATATATAAAACTTTAGACAAACACACACACACACACAAAACAGTGACATGAGTTAAAAAATAAATTTTTCTTAAATTAAGTCACTAAAAAATATTCAGGTAAAGCAAATAAATTCCACAGCATCTAAAAATTAAATATATATATATATATATATATATGTATATATATATATATATACATATATATATATATGTATATTGATTTCAGAGTAGAAAGGAGAGGGAGAGAGAGAGATAAAAAACATCAATGATGAGAGAGAATCATCGATCAGCTGCCTCCTGCACCCTCCACACTGGGGAACGAGCCCACAACCTGGCCATATGCCCTGACTGGGAATCCAATCATGACATCTTGGTTCATAGGTCGACACTCAACCACTGAGCAACACTGTCAAGGCTCTCATCATTAATCAAGATGTTTACAACTAAGAACTGTCCTAGTTGTTATTTGTAGGTGTTTGGGGCATTTTGTGCTAAGTCCACATGTAAAGAGAACACACAGCTCTCCTTGATAATCTTCCAGTCTTCAGTTATAGCCATAGTTTCCTAGAATGGCAATACTATTATTTGGCCAACTGCAGTGTGTGTCCCAGAAATGCTTAATACTATCTTGTCATCCACAGTCTAATGGTAAATAGGGGATTTATAGTCTATCAAATTTAATGACCAGAAGAACAGATAAAGCATGACTTCAAAGATTTCTCACTGTTTAGAAATGGAATGGTTATATCTGTGCAAATGATGGCATATTGGAAATATCCCTGTGGTTGTGAAAAAGAATAAAAACATAATTATACTAAAGGCCTGATGCACGGAAATTCGTGCAAGAGTAGGTCTTCCTTCCCCTGGCTGCCAACACTGGCTTCCCTCCTCCAGCCACCCACAGGCCCCTGGCCCAGGGCTGGCTTCCCTCTGGCTCCAGCTTCATCAGGAAGGATGTCCAAAATGACGCCTGAAAGATGTCCAGTCTTTTATTATTATAGATACTTCTACTCAAGAAAGAAAGTGTGCATGAAGTCCTTGTGCAGAATGGAATTTTCTGATTTAGGAAATCATTTTTTGGTCAGGATTTATCAAAACTAAATTTTTATGATTCTGATTGGGATTGGAAATTTATATAACCAATATTGGCTCCTACGGAAGACTAAAATCCTTCTATTGATGAACTCAACACTTTTTGCTCAGACTTTGAATTTCAAAGTAATCAAGCTCTGTGGTAGCAAGAAAAATGGTGCTGAATGATCCAGGAGATAGCAATGGGAGCAAAACCCTTCATCCACTTTGCATTTTTGCCCTTCCCAAGACCTTTCCCTCCCTTGACACACACATATATTGATGCTTCCATCCAAACCCAGCAAGAGTCCTTAACCCTTAGATCAGTAAGCAGTGATTCTCATAGTGTGCATAAGAATTATCTGAGAGTAGGTGGAAAAATCTCTATCCTCCAGAAATTGTGATTCTGAGGTCATGTCTGGGCCTAGGATATTTTTTGTTTTGTTTTCAATTACTTCTGGCCAATCTGATACAGATGGCCTAATGCAGTGGTCGGCAAACTGCGGCTTGCGAGCCACATGCAGCTAGCGAGCCGCGGTTTGCCACTCTGTTGACTAATGAGTTTGCCGAGCACTGGCCTAATACCACACTTTATGGAACTCTCTCTGCATACAGTTTACACACTGGATAGCCATGGTTAGCTGCATTTATCTATCCTAGGTTCAATTGGCTGTGCAGTAGAGTGCAGTATCTGAAGTACAAGCATCCTGCTAGGTCCAACTGCATGTAAGTGGGGTAATTCTAAAATAAGGAAAGGTGTGGTCTGGGAAAAGCATCTGCCATGATTTCCCAATATTAGCACAGTTAGGGATAATTAAGCTTTCCATAAAGTACACTTTGAGTTCCATTCAAAGAATTTTCTGGGATTTAACCCAATTATTAGTTGGTATTATCTAGACTTCTGAAAATTAATACCAGGTGGTTTATCTCTGGATGAAATGTAAGCTTGTTTAAAGGAAAGGGGCAGAAGTTGGTTTGTGACTTAATACATTGTCCTCAGTGATATTCACATTTAACAGTACCACAGACTCGGCAGGACAAACCTTAACAAAAAGAAATGGCATTCAGACAACCGTGGGAAAGCTATATTTGTGCATTGGACTTTTGGCACCCCTCAAATGATGCTGAAGAGATAAACCATGGAATGCTATGTTTCTGGTTAATGCTGCCTCTTAGCTGAATTCAGTTTCTTTAGAGAGTGCAGACAGTTTGTGGGTTGAACTCAATCACTGAGTCACAGCAATGACTGAAAGTCACATGCTCATTGCAGCTTGGCTCTTTGCCATATCCCTGACCAGCATTTGAACTTGAATTTTGGCATGGCACCAGCTACAATGGTCACAAAGCAAGGGCCCATTCGCTATGGCGTGACTGACCTTTCAAGGTTCCCTCCAGAACAATTCTCTGAAAATGAATGGATTGGACAGCTTGCTTTTTATCTACTCATATAACTTAAGTATCTGTTCTAAAGAGGTTAAGTTTTAACTTGAATCATAATGTTATTGAGAGTAACAAACAAAAGCAATAGCCTTTTTTATGCCAACATGCATTACCTTTTTTAAGTTAATCATGTAAGATGTTCCATTTGGTAAACTTAAAAAAGGTAATGCATGTTGGCATAAAAAAGGCTATTGCTTTTGTTTGTTACTCTCAATAACATTATGATTCAAGTTAAAACTAATTATTTGAATCCATTTTGATCTATAAAAATGGCTATTTCATATAGTTCAATCTAAATACTTGCATGACATACTTTGGGAAAAATGTATTAGCAAGATATTCATATTATAATACTAAATTAGGAAAAATATAACACTGAGCTTATAGTGAAAACCCAAAATGTTTGTTTAAATTATAGTTATGAATACTAAAATTAACAGAAGAAAGTATGAAAGTTGATCAATGGATGTCTTTCACTGGTAAGCAGGGTTATGGGGTATTTTATTTACTTACTGCTATTTTAAGAGTCTCATGCTCTACCGACTGAGCTAACTGGGCACTTCTACTTACTGCTATTTTATATAGTAGGTATGTATTATATTTATTTAACAACATTTACTGTTTTGTGGTTATCAAAGTAGTATATTACATATTGTTTTTAGAAATCTTGTGAAATAGAAAAAAATGATGAAGAAGAAAACTCTTAGCATACAGAGATTTTGTGATGACTTTTTACCTACTCCATTCTTGTTATTAAAAGGACACTGTCATAATATAAACTTCATATTTTTTCTTATTGACGAAGATGATAATTTAATACATGTTTATTGGTCATTGGTATTAATGAATCTCTTTTATCTATTATTTCTGGAGCACTGGTCCACTGTTCTTTTCCAGAATAACCTGAGTGTTAGGAGACAGGAAAACACCTTTGATTTGCTATTGGTCCTATTTTAGCTACAGTGATATTACCAAAAGTAAAATTTTTCATAAAGATACAGAAATAGGCATTCCATACTTTAACAATAAGGCAAGACAAGGCAGTATGTAGGAGGAAAATCAAGTACAGAAATGCAAGAAGTGCTGGAATGTTGTAAGATGGTATTTACAGTGTTAAAGATCATAAGGAATGTCAGATTAACTACAATCAGAAGACAGAGCTGTAGAAAGCATTCATATAGTGAGTCATCATACATACCCAATAAAAGTAGCAGTCCATTTCCTCCTCACAGCTCAAACTGACTTGTCTTTCCAAGAATTCAAAGAACTTCAGGGGGAAAAGCAAAGGCTATTTTTTTCTTCATATTTTTTGCTTTCATCCCACACCTTCCCCCAAGTGATAGAAATCTTGGAAATAAAGTAAAGTTTAGGATGACTTTTGCTTCCAACTCTTTAAGAATCATTACTGTGTATATGAATTCGGGGATGGCAAGTACTTGGCAAAACTTAACAAAACACACTTCTAAAATAAATCTCATAAATGAGCCAATTGTGATGAATAGCTGCATTTGAGCTACAATTCTTGGTTAGGTAATTTTAATGCAGTCACTGTGTTATTTTGTGGTCAATAAACAATATGCTGGAGCGAAGAGCTTTACATTTATGTTAAAACAATTCCTTTCTCCAAATTGGTTATTTTCTTTTTTCCTCTTGTTTAAAAATAACTAAATCATCTTGTGATTATAACGCTTAAAAACCTGAACTTTCATTTAAGGAAACCCATTTTAGGTAATTAGGGAAAAATCAAAATAAAAAAAAATTCTTAATAATTTAATCTCATATTACTCCACTTTGGAGCAACATAATAAATCAACACATTGCTTATCCTTAATTAAAGTCCCTTATTTCTATGTTCTTCCTATTTCCCTCAATGTGTTTTTAATCATTTGAAGTAGACACTCCTATAAATAAAGTTAATTTAAATGTCATCATTTTATTGATTTTCTTACTCTCTTAATTAGCAAGACAACTGATTTTCAATCTTGTTGTGAACTATCCTTCAGTAAAATCAATTTTAGCTTTCATGAAATATTCAGCTCAGAAATTCTGTTGGAGAGAAGCTCAAGGAAAACTGTCATCAGGCATCTACTCCTGAAGCATGCAAGCCAGAAATGTATTTTTCTTTACTGATTATTTACAGAGGGCCAGGCTAGGATATGAAGGGCAAGGAGAAAAAAATTATTAGTGTTTCTGAGACATTGCTCTTTCTTGACCAACAACTCTTGTTTGCTTATTTTTTCCCCTCTAAGGATGTTTTCTCTTTGGAAATTTAAGTTAGGGTAACTTATGTAAAAGGAACTTCAGACACCTGTTGGAAACTTGAGCCCTACCCCATGTAGCTCAGTTGGTTGAGTGTCATCCTGTGCACAGAGGGGTTGCCAGTTCAATTTCCAGTCAGAGCACATACCCAGGTTGCTGGTTTGATCCCCAATTGGGGCTCATGTAGGAGGCAGCTGATTGATGTTTCTCTCTCACATTGGTGCTTCTCTCTCTCTCTCTCCTTCTCCCTCTCCCTTCTTCTCTCTCTCAAAAAAACAAACAAACAAAAAAACCTCAATAAAAAATCTAGAAATTTGAGGGGGTAAGTCATACACAAATAAAATAGCCAGACATGGAAGGTCAATGAAAGTCACATTAATTCAAGCATAGAGGTTGCCATTATATCAAAAGAGATGGACATCTTCATATTAGCTTTGAATAATATAAAGTTCTTTTGAGAAGTTTATTTACATACTAAGACTTTGTTTTCTGAATAAGGAGAAAATAATGCTTACTTAAGATAATATTATGGCATGTAAAATGCAAATCATTGTTAACAATAGCAGGATTGTCTTAGGTAATTATAGTGTCAAATATATATAACTGTAAAAACAGTTTCAAAGTTTAATTTTTTAACTTAATTTTTTAAAACTACCAATTAAAAGTATACTGTTATGTACTCATTTGGTACATGATTTTATTTCATTTATTTATTATATCCCTGGAAATTAATTCATATGGCAGTGCCTCCATTTATTTTTCACTAACACCCCCCATAAGGAGCTTTTTAAATTCCTTTTTTCTTAACTGTCCACACCTAAATTAGTCCTTTCAAGCTTCTAAAACAGAATACTATATACTGGGTGACTTTTAAATAATCGAAATTGGTTTCTCACCGTTCTAGAGGCAGTAAGTTCCAAATCAAGACACCAGCAGATTCGGTGCCTGGTGGGGATTCACTTCCTGTTTCATAGATGGCTGTAACCTCACTGAGTAGAAGTCACAGGAGATCTAGAGTCTCTTTTATGAGAGCACTAATCCCATTCACAAGGCTCCGCCCTCATGACCTAATGGCCCCCAAAGGGCTCACCTTCAAATCTATTCTCATTGGGGATTAGGCATTTTAACATATGGATTTTGAGGGGACCAGAACATTTAGTCTATAGTACCACTCAATAAAAATTTAACACCACCGATATACTTTATAGCTGTTTATGTACTGTAGGTATATTTGTGTTTTACATATAAAAAGGTTGAGATACTTTTCAGCCCCAAAATACTAAGGTTTGCTCCTTTGAGAGGAATATTGTACCTATTGAGAATGCAAGATAATGTATACCTTTTTTAAAAATGATTTTTAATTTTTGTTGAACTTTACTTTTTTTAGCTTTATTTTTATTGTTGACACTATTATAGATATCTCCCATTTACCCCCCTATCTACCTCAACCCAGGTCCCAACCCCCCTTTCCTCTGGCCATCACCACACTGTTGTCTGTGTCTATGGGTTATACATATATGTTCTTTGGTTAATCCTTTCACCTTCTTTTATCCATTCCCCCACTCTCCTCCCCTCTGACAGCTGTATACTTTTTTTTTAAAATGTTTTTATTGATTTCAGGGGAAGGGAGAGGGAGAGAGAGATAGAAACATCAATGATGAGAGTGAATCATTGATCGGCTGTCTTCTGCACTCCCCACACTGGGGATCAAGCCGGCAACCCAGGCATGTGCTCTTGACCAGAATGGAACTGGGGACCCTTCAGTCTGCAGGCCAATGCTCTATCCATTGAGCAAACTGGCCAGGGCCAGCAGTGTACTTTTGCTAAATTCAAAACTTCTGAGGTGGTGAAATACTTTCAGTGAACTGTCCAATCTATTTGTTTGTTTCTTTAACTTCTTTTCAAGGGAATTTAAGGTGCATTGATAAAGGAAACCTAAATATTCTAAGTAGTATCCATAAACACAGTCCTGATGGTATGTGTATTTTTTTTTAACCCTCAAATCGAGGATATTTTTCCATTGATTTTTAGAGAGAGTGGAAGGGAAGTAGGGAGACAGAGAAACATTGATATGAGAGAGACACATAGATTTGTTGCCTCCTGCATGCACCTTGACCCAGGCCAGGATCAAACCTGTAACCGAGGTAACTGTCCTTGATTGGAATTGAACCCGGGACCCTTCAGTCCACCAGCCAATGCTCTATCCACTGAGCCAAATCAGCTATGGTGGTGTGCATATTTTAATTCACAAATGGGCATACTAATTCCCCAGGTTCTGTATCTCTTCTCAGAGCTAGGAATATTGAAATTTGTTCCCATGTCTCTAAAGCCAATACTGGCATCAAGCAAATGGTACCTTAGCATTTTTTTTTTAATTTATCAACATCTTATAGCTAAATATGACATCACATGAACTACTCTTTTAGCTCTCTTGCTGTATTCTAGTTTTGATTACTGGGTCATTACTTTTTTCCAGGTCTATTCGGTGCTGGTCTTGATTACCCTATTTTTCCCTTCATCATCTTGCCTGAGTTAAATACTTTACCCAATACTCTTTCTTCTCCAATTGCTATTATCCTTTTCTTGTTTTCCCCTCTATCTACATTGTATATCATTGCTGCTTATACCATTGCCCCCAAACTGGATACTTGCCCCTGATTTTTATCCTAACAACAATGAGTGCTGGAATTAAAATTATGTTTATAATCATAGCGATGATAATTAGTTGGTGGCTGTAGGTGTTAGTATGTCATGCCTTGAAAAAGTTAGAGTGAACTGCAGATATCATAATGCTCTTTTGTATCCTAAATACAAAGCTAAGTAACTCAAGTATGCCCTGATTAAGTTTTTCTAGATCTGCTATAATATATTATATCTAATAGTTTGGCATGTGTTGTATAAAACTTAACTAAAGGTCACAGAAAATTCCTAAAAGTATCTAGTGCTATTTTCCTAAAAGATTAAATTGGTATTTGCTTAAGAGAATTAAACTGACTAGATCTTTTATGTAGGGGAACCATTACACAGGCTGACAAATATAAATATATCTCTAAGAATCTGAGGAAAGACTATAGCTTCTTTGTTTTTGTAGCATCTGAGTTCTGGGTTCTAAACCTCAGATAACTTTTCTAATAAAAAGCTAGTGTTTAAAATCCTTTAGAATTTGTCTTCTACTTTTTAAATTGACCCTTCTTTTTCTTTTGATTTAATCCAATACAAAAATAAATAAAACCACTCCAAATGAATGCAAAAATTATTTTCTAAAGCTCTAACAAAAGCTTATAACAAATCAAGCAACAGCTTAAAATATGGTCTTATGTTGCCTACATTTTTATTCAAGTCACTCTCTTTGATGTTGATTTTAAAATTGGTGATGGCCTTATCTGTGATATCTGAGCAAACCGTTTTGTTTTTTTCTCTTTTCCCAAGTCCATATCACTCTGTCCTGAAATAATAAAAAAATGATGCCTTTGTTTGATGAGATGGTCTTTCTCATAGATTAGTGCAAAATATGTGAATTCAAAGTAGATGTTAATGAATTCATGGGTTATGAATCCTTGATCAATTATGAAGGGATATAGCACACTTATGCCTGTCTTCAATCTTTGTGGACTATGAAAAGCTAGGATATATTATAATGTAAAGGTAATGTTCATGTTTATGCCACCCTCCCACATATAACCTCTTCCATGGGGACCTTTATTCACTTATTACTTCTACCATCTGCAATCCTTCTGTAGTCATGCTGACTGCTTCTGTCCATCACTTAGTGGACATGGCACTGTACCAGATCCAAGACTTACCAGTGTATATACTATAGCCCAGAGTGAATTAGTGGATTACAGTTCTTCTGGGAATTTGAAATAAAAACATATAGAGAAGTATTAGATGATCAGCTGAGTGACTGTTAGATATCAAGACAAGTTATGAAGGGCCAGTCACCATAAGTAATAGAAGAATGAAAGGAACTTCATCTTGTACATTGTTCTAACATGTTAATGGGTAGACTGCCTTACACATAGTAAGTGATCAATCAATAAATATTCAGTGTGCAGGGAGAATCAGATTTGAGACCATCTGACTCATTCACAATATGGGAAGATAAAACACTTTTTTTTGAGGCACTTTGCCTGGATTCTTGTAACTAAAAGAGATTTCTGAAAAGAATGCAACAATCACAGTCCTGATTTTTTTTAAGGAAAATTGGCCATTTGTCTTTGCAGAAAAGAATAAATTTTCAAAATATAATTTTTTTATAAGAACTCAGTGGATTTTTTAAGTAGGATATAAATGAAAAACCAAATTAAGTGAACTTGAAGGTAATTTTGAGGATGTCTCCAGGAATGAATGAGGAAGATATGAAGAGAGAAAAAGATTGAGACAGGAGTTGAAATATGGAGAATAGATGTGAAAATATCAGAATCTAATTAGTAGTAGCCTCTGAAGGAAAGAGAAAAGAAAAACATGTATATGAAAACTTTGGATAAATAATGGACAAATATTTCCCAGAAGTACAAAGAGACATGAAACTTCAGATTGAAAGAGATCAAAGTCTAGTAGGACTTGTATAAAAACCTCTCACTCCTAGATCCATTAAAGTTAAGTTTAAGAATTTCAGAGGCAAAGGATAAATTTAAAAATTAGCCAGGGATAAAAAGACAATGACCTACAAATGAATGATCACTTTTTTTCCAATATTATTTTGTATTAGTTTCAGGTAAACAGCATAGTGGTTAGACAATCATATACAATGTTCCTCCCAATATTTCCTCTAGCTCCCAGCACCATACATATTTATTATGATATTATTTACTACTAGAGTCCCAGTTCACAAAATACATGCACAGGGGGTGGGGGTGTCCCTCAGCCCAGCCTGCACCATCTCCAGTCTGGGACCCCTTGAAGGATGTTGGACATCCCTCTCACAATCCAGGACGGCTGGCTCCCAACCGCTCACCTGCCTGCCAGCCTGATCATCCCCTAACTCCCCTGCCAGCCTGATCGATGCCTAACTGCTCCCCTGCCAGCCCAATTGCCCCTAACTGCCCTCCCCTGATGACCCCTAACTGCCCTCCCCTGCAGGCTTGGTCACCCCAACTGCCCTTCCCTGTAGGTCTGGTCCCCCCCAACTGCTCTCCCTTGCAGGCCATCTTGTGGTGGCCATCTTGTGTCCACATGGGGTGGCCATCTTGTGTGTTGGAGTGATGGTCAATTTGCACATTACTCTTTTATTAGATAGGATATCTGTGCTGTACTTTATATCCTCATAACTATTTTATAATTACCAATTTGTATTAATGAAGAATAACTTTCACACCACATTTCTCATTAGTAACACCAGCACACAAAAAAGCAATAGAAAATGTTCAAAATTTTAAAGAATAAAATGAAACATTTTACAAAACTAACAATTTAAATGTGAAGGAAAATAGCCTCGTTGGTCTGGCTCAGTGGTTGACTGTTGACCCATGAACCAGGAGGTCATGGTTCAATTCCAGGTAGGGGCACATGCCTGGGCTTTGGGCTTGATCCCCAGTAGGAGGTGTGCGGGAGGCAGTAGATCGATGATTTTCTTTCATCATTGATATTTCTATATCTCTCTCACTCTTTCTTCCTCTTCCTGAGGTCAATAAAAACATATTTAAAAAATAAGTATGAAGGAAAATAAAGACAATTTTAGGCATGTAAGATGTTGAGAAGTATCATAGTTTGGGCTCCTACAGGAAAACAGAGCTTGCATGCACTTAATTTATTTTGGGAAAAAGAGAAGGAGATTAGTGAGAGAGAAATGCAGAAAAAGGGAAAGTCAATACAAGGGTGCTTTCTGAAGTTGGCCCACACTTGTGGACATTTGGGCTGGATCTCAGCAAGATCTTAAGAGAAGCTATGTAGAATGCACTTTAGAATTGCTTACCCAAGTGCTGGTTGAAGGAAACATTTAAATATTGACCTTCTTCTCTTAATCAAAAATGGTTAACCAACAGGGTGTTAGGTCTCTGTCACCTTCAGGTTGCTTATGCAGGAATGCCAGGAAGATGTCTGAATACATTGCACACTGATGTTAGAAAAAACCCAAGACAGAAAGTGAAGTATATACGGTACAGTTGAGGTAAGCTACTGTTCAGTTTTATCTGTAAATAACTTGCTTTTGCTGTAATTATTGAGATTGGAAGTGGGCATAGAGGAAGTTATGAAGCATCCAGTTCTATAATTTACCCAGCATAGATACTGTCACATGGAACTCTAAGAGTGTGTACTCCAGTAAGAATAATAGTTAATAGTGGAGAATTTATGACTTAGTCTCTTATTCTCTCTCGCAATTTATTAATTGCAACCCCCCCTCACATATCACTGAGGCTACACTGGCTCCTTGTGGTCTCTCATATTTTCTCTTCTCCAAAATATCTGAGTGCCTCACTCCCTCCCTTTATTCAGATTTCTGCTAAAATGTCACATTCTTGTAAAGGTTGATCACATTATTAAAACAATATCATCTTCTCCCCTCAACATGCCATAACCACCTTTTCAGCTTTATTCACTCTATAGTAATGATTAATCCTGACATAGTATATATTTATGCATTTACTTACTTACTAGTGGTCCAGTGCATGGATTCATACACATTGAAAAGAAATTATTATTATTATTATTATTATTATTATTATTTTAAATATATTTTTGTTGATTTCAGAGAGGAAGGAAGAGAGAGAGAGAGAGAAACATCCATGAGAGAGAATCATGGATTGGCTTCCTCCTCCAAGTCCCCCACTGGGGATCAAGCCCACAACCCGGGCACATGCCCTTGACTGGAATCAAACCTGGAACCTTTCAGTTTGCAGGCCAACACTCTGTCCACTGAGCCAAACCATCTAGGGCAAAAGGAAATTAATTAGAATTCCTGAGGTGGCGCCGTGGCTTGAAGGGCATCTGTGGAGTGAGCGGGGGAAAAAAATAAAGAAAAGGAAAGAAAACTCACACTCCAGTCTTCCCATTTGCAGAGCTGGCTCAGGTGCAGGGACTAATTCAGGAGGTCCCAGGTGGTGGCTAGCAGAGCAGGACTGGACAAGACAGGCCAGACACACCCTGGAGCCAACCTCCTGCAGTCCTTCACCCATTGCACCTGGGGTGGCGCTGTGGCTTGAAGGGCATCTGTGGAGTGAATGGGGTCCTTCCAGTAGGTGGGGTCCCTTGGCCGGGCCTGTGGGGATGGGGTAGAAACTGGTTCTCTGACATCCCCCGAGGGGTCCCAAAGTGTGAGAGGGCACTCTGCAAAGTCACTGTTGTATAGGATGTGGAATGCAAACACAAGTGTGCAGTAGACAAGGAACAATATAACTCATAGCTGAAGGTGGAATCACATGGCCCCGTGAGGAATCGGGCTCCCTCCTCTCTGGTTCTGGAGTGCATCACCCGAGAACTGCCACTGCCAAGTCATCGCCAGCTCCTGTGTTAAGCGTCTGCCCCCTCGTGGTCAGTGTGCATCATGAGTACCAGCAGGTCAGATAGTCAGACAGTCTCACAATCCGGGACCCCTCTGGGTATGTTGGACTGCTGATTTTGGCCGATCCCCACAGGCAAGGCTGAGGGACCACACTGGTGCTTGAATCCATGCACTGGGCCTCTACTATGCAAATAAGATTTTTGGTTATTCTCTTCCCACCCTCCCCACTCCCCACTTCCCTCTGAGATTTGTCAGTCTGTTCCATGTTTCCTCAATGCCTGTGCATTGAGCATCTGCCCCCTTGTGGTCAGTGCATGTCATAGCTACTGATTGAACAGTCGAATGGTCGCTTAGGATTTTGTACATATAGATTGTTGTAGGTCTTCTCATTCTTGTTATTCAGTTTTTCCAATTGGTTCACTGATTTATTTCTAATGTCTAGAACAGTGCTTTTCATGTGTAAGTATTCAGCAAATATTTGTTGAAAATGAATACTTATATAATCTATAACTATAAAGTTAGCATAATAAAATTTATGACATACCATGTTCATGGATTGGTAGAATCAACATCACCAAAATATGTCCATACTACCCAAAGCAATCTATAAATTCAATGCACTTCCCATTAAAATACCAACGACATATTTTACAGACCTAGAACGAACTTTCCAAAAATTTATCTGCAATAAAAAAAGAACCTGAATAGCTACAGCAATCCTGAGAAAGAAGAACAAAGTAGGTGGGATCTCAATACCAGATATCAAGCTGTATTACAAAGCCACTGTTCTTAAAACAGCCTGGTACTGGGTCAAGAACAGACATATAGATCAATGGAATAGAATAGAGAACCCAGAAATTAACCCAAATCAATATGCTCAATTAATATTGAACAAAGGAGGCACAAACATACAATGGAGTCAAGACAGTCTCTTCAACAAATGGTGCTGGGAAAATTGGACAGATACATGCAAAAAAATGAAGCTAGATCACCAACATACACCATACACAAAAATAAACTCAAAATGGATAAAGGACTTAAACATAAGATGGGAAACCATGAAAATACTAGAGGAATCCACGGGCAGCAAAATCTCAAACATATGCTGAAAGAACTTCTTCACTGATACTACTCTAAGGTAAATGGAAGCTAAAGAGAAAATAAACAAATGGGACTACATCAAAATAAAAAGCTTTTGCACAGCAAAGAAAACCATCAATAAAACAACAAGAAAGCCCACTGCATGGGATAACATATTTGCCAATGATATCAATGATAAGGGTTTAATCTCCAACATATACAGAGAACTCATACAATTTAACAAAAAGAAGATAAACAACCCAATCAAAAAATGGGCAACTGATCTAAATAGACACTTTTTGAAAGAAGACAGAAGGCAGGCCAAGAGACATGTGAAAACCTGTTCACAGTCACTAATCATCAGAGAGATGCAAATCAAAACAACAATGAGGTACCATCTCACACCTGTCAGAATGGCTATTATCAACAAATCAACAAATGACAAGTGTTGGCGAGGATGCGGAGAAAAAGGAACTCTTTTGCACTGCTGGTGGGAATGCAGACTTGGTGCAGCCACTGTGGAGAACAGTATGGAGCTTCCTCAAAAAGGAAGTTTCATTTTTAAATGAAACTCTCTGTAGCCTGAAAATTATTTTGGAAGGAAACAAAGATAAGTTTCCTTCAAAAGTCATAAGGATTGTAATTAAAAGTCAATATATTGGGCCTCTAGAACTAAAATAAGTAATTTGTGTTTTTGCCTCCCTGACAAAGTTTGTATAAAGTTACAAAAAGAAATTGACAGCCAGTTTGAAATGGAATTGCCAGGGCCTGGAGCAAAGAATATCCTTACATGATATTATTCTACAATGTCATTATAATTTTAGATATTTTACAACTGCATATTGTATAATTATCCCAAACAAACTTACAAACGAATTCTTTGAATGGTTGGCAGTAATTTAAAAAAAAAAAAGGACATGAAAGGATTTAATTCCTTGCAGAAGGAATTAAGGCACTGGAAAGGCACTTGAGCATCCTATATTGGGCCCCTTGCCTTTTGTGCCAAGAGGGACCCTCTTCTCACAATCCAATTGTCCTCAGCTGTTGCCTGAGCTTTCTGTTCATGCTGAGCTTGGAGCCTCCTGGTGGCTGGTACCATGGATCTATCTCAAGCCCAATCGTGTGAGCTGGGCCCTCACTGGAGAAGAAACCCAAGTTCCCCGAGACATGTGATCAGCACCGGGACCTCGCCAGCAGGCCAAGGGTTCCCAAGACAGAAGCTGGGCGTGGAGGCCACGGGGACATAGGCTACCAAGGAGACAGAACTGAACCTCACACCACCTTGCTTGGCCCTGGAGGATGGCTGGTTAGCCAGAGACGGGTAAGATTCCTCAGGGAAGGAACAACCTAAGACAGGCACAGTCGCAGAGGGGCCATCAGGAGAGAACTTGGGGGGGCGACAGCTTTGGGGCACAGACCCTCACCCCCCAACATTGCAAGGGCTTGAACCCTCGCCCCTTCTGAGGGAGGTCTCCAGCCTCCATGGCTGCTTCGTGCTTCCCACACCCAGCTCAGATCGGAACCCAGGCAACAGAAAGAGACTTGGCCAACAGAAGCTGCCCTATATCTAACTTCAGCCTAGCATCAGGAATGCTCAGGGCCTACTCAAGAAGGCAAATAATCCTTCCCACTAATATTTACAGGGTAAACTAAGATTGTTGGTAGAGTATTAAATTTGACAGTAAAATAGTAATCAAGTTTTCAGATTAATTTAAATAGGCTAATTGAAATAAGTGAATATTCAAGTAAATTTAGTTGTACTGGACAAAAACTGCTCTTAAAGTAATAACTAAAATTTCTATTGGTAGTTCATCTCATGGTAAAATTCCTGAACATGCAATGAACCTAAAGCAGCCATATTTTTGGGCAAAAAAAAAATTAAATTTAAAGCTATCAAGTCTGCATTATAAAATTTACAAAAACCTCAATTAAATCAAAAAAGGGGGGGGGAATAGTAGGGTAATATCATGTAATGAAAATTGTCCTATAAGTAAATTATATCTAGAAAATTTTTACTTTACAAAATTAATTTTCATTTGTAATTGCTAGCAGCAAGACACCCATGAAAAACACACATGGTATCTAAATAAGACAAAGGAAAATCATTTGGGCAAAAATAAAAAGGATCCCAAATCAATTATATAGAAAAGATTCCTTTATTAACTTGTGGTCGAGAATATGTTTATATATCTTCAGAAAACAACTCCAAGACAATGTGGATTCCTGCAACAGAGAGGAATTGATAGGTCTGCTCCAACCACGAAGACAAGAGGAAAACAGTCCAGAGATGGAAGATGCTGATGACCTCCTGCCACACTAGCAGTCAGCAGCTGTGCACCGCTACAGGTTGCCTAGGACCAAACCAGAGAGGGTCGGACCTGCATTGCCATCATGTGCCCACCATCCAGGTATCATTGCTGACATGTACACATAAGGAACTGTTAGACATTGAAATGGGGACTCAGAACTGTTGGACATTGAAATTGGGACTCAAACACTTTTTACTATTATTATTATTTGTTGTTATTATATGTTCATTTCTAGTCTGCAGAGGCAAAATTTTTTAAAAGAAAGAAATGGGGGGAAATAGATACAGAGGCAAAGAAGCATTGAACAGACTGTGTAACTACATTGGGAAGGCAGGGGATCAAACTACATTTGGATGAGGGCAGCTGTAAGAGATCAATCAAAGGACTCGTATGCATGCATACAAGCATAACCAGTTGATACAAGACAGTGGGAGGGCGGAGAGAGGGCGGGCAGGTGAAGGCATGTACTGGGGGGTAGGGGAAGCTGGGGGGAGGTCAATGGGGAAAGAAAAGGAGACATATGTACTACTATTTGTAATACTTCAAACAATAAAAATAAAAAATAATAAATAAAATAAAATAAATTTATGAATGGGATATATATAAGAACAAATCAAATAAATAAAAGTAAAATATAATAAAATTTAAAATATGTATATGAAATAAAGGCTTACAAAAATAAGCATTAATATAAGGGTAATTATAATAAACTAGAGGTCTGATGGACAAAATTCTTGCACGGGGGGTGCAAGTGGTGTCCCTCTGCCCAGCCTGCATCCTCTCCAATCTGGGACCCCTTGAGAGATGTCCAACTGCCCATTTAGACCCGATCCCGGAACTCACAATCCAGGACTGCTGACTCCCAACTGTTCACCTGCCTGCCTTCCTGATTGCCCCTAACCACTTCTACCTGCCAGCCTGATCACCTCCTAACCACTCCCCTGCCAGCTTTATTGATGTCTAACTGCTCCTCTGCCAGCCTGGTCACTCCTAACTGCCCTCCCCTGCAGGCCTGGTCCCTCCCAACTACCCTCCCCTGCTGGCTATCTTGTGTCCACATGGGGGCAGCCATCTTTGAACACATGGGGCAGCCATCTTGTGTGTTGGAATGATGGTCAATCTGCACATTACTCTTTTATTAGATAGAATAGAGGTCTGATGCATGGGTGGGGGCCAGCTGGTTTGCCCTGAAGGGTGTCCCTGATTAGGATGGGGGTTCCCTTGGGGTGTGGGGTGGCCTGGGCGAGGGGCCTGTGATGGTTTGCAGGCTGGCCATGCCCCCCAGCGACCCAAGCAGAGGCCCTGGTATCTGGGATTTGTTTATCTTCTACAATTGAAACTTTGTAGCCTGGAGTAGAGCCAAGCCTTCTACTCTCTCCATGGAAGCAGCCATTTCTGTTGGGATTTATTTATCTTCTATAATTGAAACTTTGTAGCCTTAAGCGGAGACCTGGACTGGCAGGGTGTGTGGAAAGCTTGGCTTCCTCCATTGCTGGGGAAACCCAAGCCTCCCTCCTGCTGTCTCTGTGGCCACAGCCATCTTGGTTGGGATTAATTTGCGTACTTGCTCCTGATTGGATTGTGGGCATGGCTTGTGGGTGTGGCTTGTAGGTGTAGTGGAGTGATGGTTAATTTGCATATTACTCTTTTATTAGATAGGATAGAAATGAGTTAGAATTAATAAATAAATGAAAGACTCATATTGAATTAAATTTGACCAAGCAATAATTTTATAAGATAAATTTAATACAAAATTTAATACAAAAGAATTCTAATAATTTGAACATAAGTTGGTGGAAAATGGTATAACAATAACATATGAGTAAATGGTAAGGCAATATAGAAATTTTAATATCTAAAAATAGAATTTAAGTAAGAAACAACATGATTGAAAATAGTTATAACCATGAGGGACACTATAAACTTTAACTATATAAAATAACTTACAGAAATTACATATAATCTTTCTCTTGTGTTATTTTATTGGATAAAGCCACCAGAGCAATGCTGAATAATATATCTAGCTGTAGACCACTCTGTTGTTTCTGGCTTTATGTGGGGATACATTGACACTTGTGAAGCATGTAAATTTTATTTTGCATATACTTAGGGTCACTGAGAGAACAGGATACAACAAATTAGTTATAGTTGATCACTCTGTTTTTTTTTTTTCATCATTAAGCATGAACTGGTATGTTTGAGAAAGAATATGTAATTGAGAAATATTTAATACTCTATTGAAAGAATCACATGCTTTTTACCTTTTGACTTATTGAAGTGATAAATTATTATTATAACTAGAGGCCTGGTGCACGAAATTTGTCCCTCAGCCCAACCTGCACCCTCTCCAATCTGGGACCCCTCAAGGGATATCGGACTGCCCATTTAGGCCCAATTCCACTGGGCCTGATTGTCCCTAACCACTTTTTCCTGCCAGCCTTATCACCCCCTAACCACTCCCCTGCCAGCCTGATCGACGCCTAACTGCTCCCCTGTTGGCCCGATTGCCCCTAACTGCCCTCCCCTGTAGGCCTGGTCTCCCCCAACTGCCCTCCTCTGCCAGCCCAGTCATCCCTAACTGCCCTCCCTTGCAGGCCATCTTGTGTCCACATGGGAGCAGCCATCTTTGACCACATGGGGGCGGCCATCTTGTGTGTTGGAGTGATGGTCAATTTGCATATTACCATTGTATTGGATAGAATACTAGAGGCCTGATGCATGAAATTCATGCAAAAGTACGCCTTCCTTCCCCTGGCTGCCGGCACTGGCTTCCCTCTGGCACCCAGGACCCGGGTTTCTCTCATAGCCCCAGATTTGTCTGGATGGTCATCTGGAAGGAGGTTCAGTCTAATTAGCATATTTCACTTTATAGATTGAAACATCCTTATATATTATAATTACTGTACTTGTTCACAATGTAATAGTATTATAATACACTGATGGATTTGAAGTGGTAGTATTTTAGCATTTGTATTTATATGTAAGATTTCGCTAAAATATTTTGGATGTGTGTTATGGACTGAATGTTCATATTTCCCTCAAATTTATATATTGAAGCCCTAAATACCACCTGCATGGTGATGGGATTAGGAGGTGAAGCCTTTGGGTGGTAATTAAGTTATGAAGGTGGAGACAACATGAATGGGATTAGTGAGACCCTTTTTAAGAAATGCTTGAAACATGATTTTGCTCTCTAAAGATACAAAGAGAAATCAGCCAGCCAGGAGGGACTGCTTTCACCAGACACAGGATCTGCTTGTGCCTTGATCCTGTATTTCTCACCTCTATAACTGTGAGAAATAAATGTTGTTTAAAGCACCTCCTCTGTGGTATTTTGTTATAAATGCTGATCTTACTAAGATGAGGGAGTGCTGTTTTTGTCAGATTTAGAATCCATGTAAATGTCATAAAATGAATTGAGTACCTCTCAATTTTTCTCAAGTTTAAGCATTGAAATTATTAATCTTTAAATGATGTAATAGATTTTTATATTAGAATCAATTACTTTCCTTAAAATATTGTCTATTTTCATCACAGTTTAAAAATAAAAGTTTAATATAATATTTTAGCCAGTATAAAATTCCTCTACATTCATAATTATATTGCTTCAGAAATCTTTTAAAAAGTAAATTTACAATATTTGAGCCAGATATTGAAGGATGAGTAATATGTGATGGAAAAAAAGGTCATGGCCAGAAGAAATGAAAATGTTTAACATTCACAAAATTTCTTTTTCATAGAAACTCAACACATTGTCAAAAGATCAAACCAAAACAAACAAAACAAACACTCAATTAAATTATGTCTATAAAAAAAAGACCAAAACATTATTAGGTGCCAATACATGTTCTCCAGTCAGAATGCTTCTAAATCTCTGGGAAAGTGTATATTTTCATACAGTTTTTCCTGTTAGGTGGAATCCAGCAACCAATCTATTTTCTTAATTGACAAAAGCGTCTTTTCAGGTATACTTAATTGAGGATGTTGGAATGGGGAGATTATCTTGGATTATCTACATGGGCCTAATTTAATCAGATGAGCCCTTCAAAGAGAAGGGAGGTTGAAGGGTAAATCAGGAGATGTGGTCTGGACAGGAGCTCAAGAATGAGGGTGGGCTCTAAATGTGAAAATTGCCCTCCACTGAAAGCTAGCAAGAAAACAAGGACCTGGGTCCTCCCATGGCAAGGAAATGAATTCTGCTTGAGAGCTTCGAGAAAGGAAAGGGAATGCCACTTTGCTGAAGCCTTTGTTTAGCCTAGTAAGACCCATGTGGGATTTCTGACCTACAGAGCTGTAACATAATAATACATTGGTGTTGTTTTAACCCACCAGATGTGGTAATTTGTTAGAGCAGCAATAGAAAACTAACACACCCTTAATACTAAGAGAATCAGAACAAAACTTAGGGATGATTCACATATAAAGTTATGATATTTTTTAAGTTACAGTTTTAACACAAAAAAAATCTTGGTTTCATTTTCAAATTTGTAGTGTATCAAATATTTGACTGTCATTATTTCTTTGGAGCTGTACCATAGAGTGAATACTCAATATAAAAATACTCTATTGAATGAAATAACTATATTTTAACTCATTTACTAATATGTCAAGAAAGAATTTATAGTCTCTGTACTTTATGTATCTAAGATTGCCTGTCTTGAAAACTCTCCTGTTCGACAATCTGACATCTATTCTTCATTAATCTTTCTTGAGACCATGATCCTCCTTAATACCCAAAAAGCATAAATGATGTGCTGTGGTGAGCTAATGATTTCAGTTATTTATTTAACACTAGAAGCCTGATGCACAAAATTTGTGCAAGGGGCTCAACCCTTGCAGCTCCAGCTGCCTTGGCTGGCCCTCACAGCCCTGGCTTCATCCAGAAGGTCATCCGGATGGTCATTCTGCTGTTCAGTCCAATTAGCATATTAGCTCTTTATTATATAGGATCGGCATCCTTACTCATTTTTCTGGGTAGCTAACATACAAGGGAAGGGTTAAAAAAATCACTCAAGATTATGAAATGAAGCTTTTGAAAGCAGTAGTTACCTGCAATAGTGAATATATCATGCCAAGTTCATTATTTTATAATACTAATTTAAAAGCCTGGTTAGTGTGGTAATTGTTTTGGTACATCCTTTTACTCTACCATTTTATATTATAAAAAGAAAATTGATGCAGCTTAGTGTTTGACCATCTATAATAATAAAAGCATAATATACTAATTAGACACGATGGCTGAACAGCAGGACTATTGTCCAAATGACCTTTTAGGTGACCTTACAGATGAAGTCTGGCACTGTGGCTGCAAGGGCCAATCCCCTTGCATGAATTTCGTGCATCAGGCCTCTAGTTTCAATACAAGGAGCCAGAAGAAATGAAACGGAAGTCACTGAAAAAAAATTAGAGTCAAACATTTCATTACAGTAAACATTTCTCTCTGCCTCCTCTAATCATCAATAAAAATCTCAATTGATGTAATTGTTATAGACTGTTATTAAAATTATGTTTAAATCAGAATTTCTGCCAGCTTACTTTGTAAAGATCCTAAACTTTGGGGAACTATTTGTTACAGGTGAGATGTGGCTAAGCTATCTTCATCAAATCTTTGTAGGTTTCATGATCTTTGTAGGTTTCACTTCATATATGAATTCTCTAGAATCTTTAGGACTCTTAGTCACCTGAACTTAGGCTTCTAAGTTAACCCAGTCCAAATTCAAGTTCATTGAGTTCACCCAGGATATAGGTTTGAATAGATCAACTTGTGTAATCGATACTATATGCTTCATCTATCCATTCATTTATCCATCCATCTAATGGAGAAGAATACAAAAAGAACGTAAGGAAGATAAGTTACATATTTGGTGTTACTATATTAGCATTTTCTTGTTCGATTTTGTGACCACATGTGCTGATTTGTCCATAGCAGCTTCCATTTAAAAAAATTATAATTTCTTTCTTAGCCTATACATCCAAATTATTTTTTTGGAGAATAAGTGCTCTGTGTTTTGGAGATATTAATGATGTACAACTTCTGTGGGAAATCAAGTCCTCTGGGAAAGGAGCTATGATGTGGGTCAAAATCAGGAGCATGATTAAGCAATAGATTAAAATCACTTAGGATATAGTTATTCCTCTTTATAATCTGCTGCTTTTTATTAGTCCTTTGTATTTTTTAAAATATATTTTATTGATTTTTTTTTTTACAGAGAGGAAGAGAGAGGAATAGAGAGTTAGAAATATAGATGAGAGAGAAACATCGATCAGCTGCCTCCTGCACACCTCCTACTGGGGATGTGCCCACAACCAAGGTACATGCCCTTGACCAGAATCAAACCTGGGACCCTTCAGTCTGCAGGCTGACACTCTATCCACTGAGCCAAACCATTCAGGGCAGTCCTTTGTATTTTTTTTAAGATAAAGAGATTTGCTCTTTTTTCTCTGTCTCTTTAATTTTCTACAGTTAGAGAGATAAGAGCTTATTATATTACTTTCCCTGTCACAGAAAGACCAAAATGTGGGTAATTTTGGCTTGAGGGAATGACTTTTTACTTTCCTTGATGTTTGTTCTCCTATTGAGGTTGCCTCTTTTTTAGGCCTTATATGCTTTTCTTAACATCTCTGAACCAAGATAAGGAGACTGGTTTAGAGGGGAAAAGGGATTCCGTTAGCCTAGGTTTTTATGCCAGAGACAGAAATTACTGTATCTGTGGGTTCACTGTAGAACAGTGTTTCACATTATAGCAACAAATAGTGTGCATTTGCCTTTGACTAGCTCCCTGCCGAACTTGAGCTGTAGACTATAGATGTAGACATTATACCATCACAGAATGACTAAAAAGAGGGAAATAAAATGTTCAGCTTAAATATTATAAACTAGAGGCCTGATGCACAAAATTCATGCAAGAGTAGGCCTTTGTAGCCCCAGCTGCCTTGGCCCTCGCAGCCCCGCTTCGTCCAGAAGGTCGTTTGGACAGTTGTTCTTGTGTTTGGCCAGTTGATTTGCTTATTACGCTTTTATTATTATAGATGTAACAAACACTGTGACACTTAAGTGCCACTGAATGTATAGAAGGCCAAATGTGTGGAGAAAAATAACTAGGGTTTTCATAATTTGAATTGGTTTACCACTATACAGTTTTTAAGTAAAATCATGTTTCTTATAGGTCAGTGATTAATCTGTACTATCTTCATATTCTCTTTCTCTACATTTATTTTCTTCTCTGTTTTGCATTTACCAAATGGTATATGTAACTCTGAATCAGCTTTGGAGAAAATTGGAAATCTGGTGACATTCTTACTAGTTTTCACCTCTATCTAATTTACCTGGTATCCTCATGATATTCTGCATAGTTCAATATCTCCCATGATATTTTTTTTTCAGTATAGTAATCAATATGGAATTTAGGGCTGGAAGGAACAGAAATTTATGATGGTGGAAGCTGGATATCCCATAAATGAACCAGGCAGGTAACCATTTTCTTCATGTACAAACACTATTAATCTTGTGCATGAAAACAAATGTTCTGAAAATTGACCTAGCTCTTTGTTTTGCTTAAAAGAATTATGCAACATTTTTGCTCTGAAAATTATCTATCTCTGATGGAATTTTATTGTTTTGGGTGAGTTAAATTTTCTTATTTTATAAGTTAAAAGTTATTTTGTTCATCTATGTACCAATTATTTACTGAATATATGCAATTTTCTTTAATTCCTTTTAATTTAAATATTTAATGGCTGTATTGCTTACATGTTTCAGAAAAAAAAATACCAGAGCTCAGAAGTAGAAAGGCAGAGAGGAACACCAGTTTAATTTTTCTGTTTACCAAAAGCAGTTTTCCTAAAATGTCTTCCTCAAATATCTGACAAGTAGCGCGCGCGCGCGCGCGCGCGCGCGCGCGCGCGCGCGCACACACACACACACACACATTTCCTGCTTAATTGCTTGTCAGTTTCCATGTATTTATCTTGAACCTAAACTGATTTTTTTTCTGCAGAAATAATCCTGAGCTTATTGGTAACTACTAATGTATTTTTTTAATGTGGTAAAAAGCATTTCATTTAAATTGAAGCCTTATGCTCAGCAATAGTTCGTCATTATGAGACAATCTTTGTATGTAACCCACTATGATGGGCAGTGCAATTCTTTGGTGTGTGTGTGTGTGTGTGTGTTACCCAAGTGTGATAAAGGGAAGAGAGGGTGGTTGGAGCTGAGGAAGAAGAATGAGAAAAAGAAGACTATGCCAATTTGAGATTTAGAGAAAACAAAAAGAGCTCAATCTTGATGACTAAAATCTAAGGCTGGAACCTGGCAATTATGAGCTGGAATTATGAGTAACCCTATTTTTGGCTGAAACATAATTCAAAGGACTCACTCACTGATTGAAAGAAAGCCCAGGTATATTAGCACAATCACTGAAAAGCAACATTTCTATAGTGCTTCCAGCAGCTCTTTATTACTGAAAGGAATATAAATGGAAAATCTCCCTCACTTGGGGCTTCAAAAGATAGCCACCTACAGGCATTTAACTTCATTAGTGCTAAAAAGATAAAATCATCATCATCATCCTTTTAAAGTTTTTCTTATTTGTTATAGAACCTTAATAACATAATATTTTCTTTGTGGATTAACTATTTCTAACCTGTTCTTAAGCTAAAATTAAAAAAAATAAAGGTTTCTCTGAAGTTCACAATGAAGCTACTAGGAGAATACAGTTTTTAAAAATTCATGAAGAAGTTGTTTGAATCTAAGCAACATGTCTTTGGTTCCTGCTAAGCATCTCTCAGACATGTGGAGTAATCAAGACCTACTGGTGAAACCTCATTGGCCTCGAGCATGATTGACAGTGATGTAAGGCTGCTTTGCTAATGAAATTTCATGAATCTGTGGCATATTTATGCTGAAAGGGGAGGTCACTCTAACTCATAAGACTCTGACACCCAGCACAGTGAGTGTCTGAGACATAAAACTGGTAGTAGATAACTTTTTAATGAGGCAATAAATGAATGAATCCTATAAAAGAATGTATTAATCAACATGGACTTGTTACAGGGTTTGTATCCTTCAACCCAATCTGATGCCTTGGTAATGGGTGGGCTCCATCAAGAGAATTACCATTAAAAAGGCAGGGGTAAAAAGATAAAGAAATAGAGAGTTACTGTTAGATAAGAAAATCCAGGGCAACACAACTGCCATGCTGTGAGATACTGCATTCTTCTCAGCTAAAGCAAGCTCAGGATGTTGTTATTCAACAAAGTTCTCCAGGCAGCCACTACCAGTCAATCAGAGTTGGTCAAATGTTTGTCTTTGAAGGTCTAAGCAAATTAGCACAAACCTGACACTATTAGTTAAAAAAAGATGTCTCCCATCTTTTTTGTAGTACATTTTGTACAACCCATTTATTTCCTCATTATTTACTCAAGTTGTAAAAAGGTGGGCTGGAAATTCTTATTAGAGTTTATGTTTATGCAGAAACAATTGTGCCCCAAGTGTAATACTAGGTGCTATTGCCTTTTCCCTGGGACTTTAATGAGGTCAATCATCTAGAAATCACCTGTATGGTTCTCTCTTCTTTGAATGAGGTGCAACCTGTGACTTGCTTCTAAGAAACAGAATATGAGAAAGGTGATGAGATATCACTCGTATAATTACATTTACTTATATTACTCCATCTTAGTAGTCCAGAGAGAGAGAGAAATTCTCTTACCTTCCTTGAAGAAACCAAAAGCCATGTCGTGGACTCCATATGGAGAAGGCCATGTGGCAAGGAAAGTGGACAGGCCCTCAACAGTCAATACAAAGATGGGTCCCTCAGTCACATAAGACATGAATTATACTAACAATCCAAATAAGCTTGTAAACAGATTAGTTAACCAGCTAAAGTCTATATTTACAAACCTTCTTATAATTAGCTAGTCCTGTGATTAGGTTCTGGACAATGAAATGTAAGCAAAAATTTTTGATGCAAAGTCTTGTTTATCTTTTAAAAGGAAAGGGGCCCTGTCTCTCTCCCCTTTCTTTCTCTCCCTGTCAGGCTAAAATGTGAATTTGGTAAGAAGCTGTATTCAATTTAAAGCAAGCCTTTACCAGTGGCAGAGAAACAAATGGAAGGAAGTCTGGTGCTCTAATACCATCGATCTGCCCTACCAGAAATGAATTAACTTCTTAGGCTCTTTGGGGAAAAAGAAAGAAATTACTCTTGGTGAGAAAGAAAAACCAAATATATTGTCAAATCTCTGAATATAGAAGTCCAGCCTTGAATCTTCATCAATATATCAGTCTATCTCGCAACCTAATACATATTGTCTAAGTGCCTGTGTTCTCACCAAGCTTTATACAACAAATAGGTTATTACATTATATTCACTAACTTGTAGTTCCCATTTGTGTAATTTCAGAATCTAGGACATTTTCAGGATCCATTTTTTCCCCTAAGTATTTCTTAAAGTGCCCACAAGTTTTCTCACAGTGCTAGTAAATTAATCAAGGCTCTTTGTATACATCATTTCTTAACATCTGTTCTGAGATATTGCTCATTTCTATTTCTGTTCTACGATATACCCTAAGGAATTGAAAGTTTCTTTCATCATTTTACTGATTCCTATTATTTCAAGATAAAAAGATGAGCTAGATTTCTCATTCTGTATATTATGTTTTGTTAAGGGGTCACAATTCTATTACTTTCATCCCAGAGTTTACTTCAACTATTAAGGTGGCCAGTTGGAATCAACTGAATTAAAAACCACCAGAGATTTTTGGCTTCTTATGCATGTGACTTATTTCATAAGAATGAGTTCTATCTCTGTGAACTCATAGTGCCCCTGGAAATTATACTTCTAGAGCTTTCCTATTTTCTAATCCCAGTTTGTTCTGTGCTGATTATAAATTACACTAGAGGCCCAGTGCACAAAATTCGTGCACAGGAGGGGATCCCTCAGCCCGGCTTGAACCCTCTCCAATCCGGGACCCCGAGGGGGACATCCCTCTCATAATCTGGGACCTCTGGCTCCTAACTGCTCACCTGCCTGCCTTCCTGATCTCCCCTAACCACTCTGCATGCCTGCCTGATGCCCCTAATTGCTCCCCTGCCTGCCTGATCACCCTTAACCTCTCTGCCTGCCTGCATGCCTGATCACTCCTAACAACCCTCCCCTGCTGTCCTGGTCACCCCTAACTGCCCTTCCCTGCCAACCTGGTCTCCCCTAACTGCCCTCCTATGTTTTTATTTCTGAAAAAATTATTCAAAGTATATTCAAAGTGATATACTTTGAATATACTTTGAATAATTTTTTCAGAAATAAAAACATAGGAGGGCAGTTAGGGGCGACCTTGTTTTGAGAAACCTTGTTTCTCAAAATACATAAAGACAAATAATTAAAAGAGATATACTTAAAACCATTTTTAGACTATGCAAGGATTAGATAAGTGAAAAAAAATATTATACAGAGTCAAAGGACCAATAACTTTATTCCTATTGGCAGTAGCCTTATTTTCAAGACAATAGCAACTGGTTTATCAACATAAACAAACGTTGTGTAGAATTGCTATTTAAATTCTATATTTCTTAAACCTTTTCAAGGAGAAAGAGGATAAGAACATTGGGTAACCTAACAATGTTCTAATATATTTTAGTAAGATTTTCATTGTGTAAATATGAATTTGAAAGTATTTTGGAAATATAATTTGGTTTGGCCAAGAACCATCTAATGGCTGTTTTTCTCTAGAAAAAAAGGAATAATCATGAGCCTTGACCTGCATATTTGGATCCTACTTACTGAAGTGCAAACCCTGAAATCATCCAAGTAGTAAATGTTTTAACAAAGTAACCCAAAACTAAAAACATTCCAGGAGAATTTGCAAAAGTAGCTTTCCTGTTGACTCCAGCCACAAAGCACATATTCATGACTAAACATTTAACATCTATACTAACTGCCAAATTAAAGGGGAGAGGGATCAGGGAGAGGAAGGAAATAATCATTTATATAAATTTGAAATACAAAATGTTCCAAGCAAAAATGAGTTGCATTTTGAAAGTATTTTTTCAAGGTCAAAATGTTTTCTAATGGGCCAAAAAGAGCTGGAAAATACGTTTTACTTGCAAACATAATTAGACTCACACATATTTTACTCATTAGCATTGTGTTTCCTCACAATGTTCTGTCTATTACCAATTATTCTCTACTGATCATTCTGCACTAATGATGACATATATAATAACGTAAGCATAAACATGTAACAATAGTAAACATTGGTTTTCCCCTAATAGATTTGCATGATTATATCAACATGCATAAGATGATGCCACTAAAATGCAGGATATGAAAATATTTCCAGCAATATCAAAAAAGATCAGAATGTAGCCAGTAGTGTTAAGTGTATTTTATTGAATAAAATTTTTAAGAAAGATTGGTAGAATGTTCCATGTGTCAACTACATAGGACTATTCACAATTCTCTGAGCAAGTCATGTTTTCTATGCATTCATACATCATTAAATGAGATCTTTTCTTTACCTACCATAGATTTAGTCTTCCTTTTATATGCCTGAAAAACTCAAAACAATTTTTGTGTTAAGTATTCTCTATATGCAGCAAACCCTACTCTCATGGTGACTTTTAGCATGCTGTTATTGTAGTACTAGTTATACTGTATTCCACATAGAGTGTAAACAATTCAAGGTTATGTAGTCATATAAGATCCCACTTTCCAAGGATCTTGTAGTATAATTGTTAAACAAATCTTGAATATAATAATAATTTACATAATGCTTAGAGTTTCAAAAAGTGCTTTCTCATGTATTATCTCTTGTAATCTTTTAGCAACTCAGTGAGATAGCTCTATGTTAGCTGATACAATGTAGGATTCAATTGTTGGATAGCATAATAGTAATTCTAAACATGACAACAGATCAAACTCACCAGGAGAGATTTCTCCCAAATTAAATACTAAACTAAACTGAAATAAATATAGTCATGATCTATAAAAATAAAAGTGTAATATGCTAATTAGACCAGACAGCCGAATGACCTTCCAGACATTATTCTGGATGTCCTTCTGGAGGAAGCCACGGTGGCAGGGGCCAAGGCAGAGGTGGTTAGGGGCAATCAGGCAGGCAGGCAAGCAGTTAGGGGCATTAGGCAGGCAGGTGAGTGGTTAGGGGCAATCAGGCAGGTAGGCAGGCAAGCAGTTAAGAGCCAGCAGTCCCAGATTGCGAGAGGGATGTCCAACTGCCAGTTTAGGCCAGATCCCAGGGATTTGGCATTCAGACATCCCCTGAGGCGTTCCGGATTGTGAGAAGGTGCAGACCTGGCTGAGAGACCCACTCCACCACCACTGTGCATGAATTTCATGCACTGGGCCTCTAGTATAAAATATAAGGGGTACAGAGTGGCATATTGGACAAACATCACTGCAGCAGCACATCACTGCAAATAAGATTAAACTATGCATTCTATTTTACAATTTTCTTATTACCAACTATTATTACTTTGGAGGTGGTTTTCAATATCATCACATATGGATTCACCTAATTTTTTCAGTGGTTCTGGTATATGCCAGTATATATATAGATGCACAATTTATTCAACCTGGTCTCTGTTTTGTGTTTTCTGGGGGTGGGTGTTATGGTACTTGTTTGGTTGGCTCTTACAAAAAAAGCTCAATGGTCATGCTCATATATTTTGTATACATACATACACACACACACACACACACACACACACACATATATACACATATATATATACACACATTTATCTTTAGCTATATATCTGTAAGTACTTTTCTGAATATATTTTGAGGTTATATCATCATAGATGAATTGCTGGCTCCAAAGGTATATACATTTAAAATTTTGATAGATGTTGCAATTAGTTTCTAAAATTTTGTATTACTTTTAATTCCCACCAAGGAGAATTGAGAATTACTGATTCACTACACAATTGGTTATGGAGGTAGTATCCAAATTTAATCTTGGCCATCCTGATTGTGAAAATTGGCATCTTATTTCTGTTATATTTGATTTTAATTATGAGTGAGGTTGAACATCTCTTCATATATTTATTGGCTATTAGAGTATGTGAACATATGAATACCATCTGTTCATGTTTTTGATACATTCTTTTATATTGTTAATCTTATTTTTATAACAGCTCTATATAAAATGAAATTAGTCCTTTTATATGACTTGCAAATATTGTCATTAGTTTTCATTTTGGGAGAATAATTTAAACACATACCATAGGGACTTTCACAGATACTTCCCCTCTTCCCTCCAATCTTGACCCATTGAATCTTTGGAATTGAAAAGTAGGAATCCAAAATTTTGGAAACTTCACCCAGGTGATTCTAGTTGACCAATGGGCAGTGTTATATAGGAGGAATGAAATAGTTAAGTTCAAAAACCTTTGTTGATAGAGAAGCTATTTTTGATAGCAACATTCAAGAAGAGTCATGGAAACCATGACTGTACCCAACTCACAATCTTTTCCTCATGGGTGTTAATCTGGAAGTCATTTTTTCTGACAAAAGGATCATGGCTGTAAAACTCATCTTGGCATCATAGCATAGTAGAAATATAGAAACTTTCCAAGAAACAGAGACAACTATAAATCTATTCCTGGGTATCTCAGAAAACATATTTGTGGAGCATTTGGAAAAAACAAGTATTCTTTGCAATGACATGGGCCAAATGGAGATGCAAAGGCTGAGAATTATCTGAAAATAAGACCTGATCAGCAATAGCTGATGATAAAGAGGCATAATTATCCTGGATAAGAGATACTCCTGAGAGCTATGCCAATCTTTTAAGATAAATGATTAGTTTTAATATTATATCTATAATAATAAAGGCATAATATGCTAATTAGACCAGACCACCAAATGAACAACTTTCTGGATTTCATTCCAGATGTCCTTCTGGACGAAGCTGCAGTGGTGGGGGCCAAGGCAGAGGCAGTTAAGGGTGATCAGGCAGGCAGGCAGGCCAGCAGTTAGGAGTCAGTGGTCCCGGATTGTGAGAGGGTGCAGGTCGGGCTAAGGGACCTCCCCCCCCCGCACATGCACCAGGCCTCTAGTAACTTTACATAAAACTGGAGGCTCTATGCACAAAATTCGTGCTTGAGTAGGCCTACCTGGCAGGCACCCAGGATCTGGGCTTCCCTCTGGCCACCAGCAGGCACATGGGACCCCAGCTTCCCTCAGCAGCCCTAGCTTTGTCTGAAAGGATGCCCAGTCTAATTAGCATATTATGCTTTTATTATTATAGATAACATATAATAATAATTATAACAGTAATAGCTAACATTTTAAGTATTTTGCTAAGTAAAATATCTGACTTAGTACCTATAGTCACTATCATCCCCTTTTTATAGAAAAATAAATGAGTTTAAAGTGGTTAAATGGTTTGTCTGAAATTGTTCAGATGGTATGTGGCAGAGGTTGGCTTTGCCCAGTACAGCTCGAGAGCCCGTACTCATAACTACCATGGTAAACTTCTAAACTTTACAGTTCATTTTTCATTAAGGTGAATGACATGAAGTTCTCATCCCACAAAGTGATTGTGGACTCTAGGAAATACCTTGTTTTGCCTTTCCTTCTCATATTTTCAATTTAACCATAAATAATAAAGTTTATAATACTTTGAGGTTATTGAGAAAATATATGAAGACTATTTTTTTCTATGTTTTCGTACTTCTCCTCTTAGAAGTAGAATACTAGTAAATTACTCAAACTTCTTATTTGTGTTAAAAGATGGTGGCTTTTTTGTAGCATCATCCTAAATCTCAATATCTCTCTCTCTCTCTCTCTCTCTCTCTCTCTCTCTCCTCTCTCTCTCTCTCTCTTCTATTTATTCTCTCCATGGCTAAATGAGGGCTTATATTGTTTCCACTCTCTACAAAGTAAGTGAAAAAAACTGAGATTCAACCTAACAGACTCAAGCAGATTAAAACTCTCTCTGCTCCATATTCTTCCCGATCCTAAAGCTGATGTTGTAAGCTTACCCCACTGGAACATGTCCGTGGTTTTCAATTGACTAGAATTTGTGGGATACTATACAGGAATTATTTAGTGTGGGTACAACATGTTTTAGAATAAGAATAAGGATTAACATCTGAGGGGAAAAATCATTCCATGGGAAGATGGGGTAGGCTTTTTTTGACTGTAGTGGCTGGTGCTCACTGGACAGAAATTTGATTTAAGAGGTGCATTTTGGTTGTAAATATTGGGATCCTGAACTACAGGAGTATAGTTTTAATGTGACTCAGATACAATGTCAAGGCTGCAGTTAGCAAAACTCTTCAAAGCTTCAGAAAGCTTTGTCCAGAAGTTTCAATAGGAGAGATCTGGTTTGAAGGAAAGAGAAATTCCCTCAGATTAGGATTCTCTCTTATGAAGCATAGTATAGAAGTAGCTTCATTTCTCCAAGGATTTGCTGAAGCCAACCCTGGTCATGAAAGCTAGAAAGAAATAATGAGCAGGCTTTGATTTGATATCTTGTCTTTTAATTCATTTTTTCCTTTTATTCCTTCTGCATCCTGTTTGTAAGCAAAAATAAAGATAATTATTTTCCTCAGAAGTTACATTTTGGGATGATCAAAAGACTAGGTTATGCAAGCTTAAAAGAAGCTTAAAAGAGGAAGGAAAATGTTTGGAGTTGGAGGAGAAAACATATAGTAAAGATTTTATTGTTCTCTAAAGGTACAGGTTCATTGAACACCAACATCAAACTAGGACCAAAGAACCTAGGTGAGACTACCTGCTAAGGTAATTAATGCTCAGTGGCCTTATGAGGGAAACTCTATGATGACAGACAATGTGTGATGGTACTAAAATTCGAAAATAACTTGTGTTCTTAAAGGGGATGGAGGTGGAATATATTGCAGCCATAGAATTTAAGACATTTAGCATTATTATAATTTTTAATATTCCTGTTATAATCATGGTGTGCTTACCTTCTAGATGAAGTTCAGAATCATTGAACTTGGAGGACTGGAATTACAAGACTTAAAGTTATATATGAAAATGTTCTGCATGTATGGGGAGACAGCAAGGCCAGAAGAGAGCCTCAAGGAAGTCCTAGAGACAAGGACTACCACCACTATAAATGTCTATATTTTTTCAAAGGGATAGGACAGGGTCAAATGTTACTTGTCTAAAATACTGGTCAATGCAGAGATGGTTTTCTGCCCTGAATGTGTGAGGTACAATGTCACGAAAATCTTTCCAACTGTGGTTAAATTTCCAGACCCTGCTTTACAAACAAGTAGCTGAAATAAATGTTTTCTCTACTTTAATGCTTTTTTTCTCTATCTACATTTTGGCTTTGTCTTTCATCAGAAATATGTGTCTGGCTTAGACAATATACTGGGATCTGAAAGCATGACGATGATATGGGTAGCCCCCATGGCCTAGATGATTGCTTGTGCATTCCAAATACTGTGTGAGAGATGCTGGTGCCATCGTGCTTCCTCTCTGCCACTTTGGAGTCTTCAGGAAAAGTGGAATGTATGAGAGAGCCAGGATTTTGTTAATTCACCTTTGAAGCTCCATGGGGTCCCTTTCCTGAGGGTAAGTGTGGAGAGACAGTCCATACCTGCACTCAGAGCATTGATTCTACTCAGTGTCTGAACTAAATTCTTTGAGTAATAATCTGCTCTTATCTTCATTTGACTTTTTTGACGTATTTCAAAGGGATGGATTTCAGGACTGGGTGGGTTGGTGAATGGTTCTCAATTAATACTTTTACAATCATTTAAAAGTCACTATTAAATGATTCCATTTGTATGATTCCATTTATGTGAATTATCCAAAAATAAATAAATAAATACAGATGGCACATTAGTAGCTTGTTAGGACTAAAAGTGAGAATGGGAGTGACTGCAAATTGGTACATAATTTTTTTTAAAGTTCTGAAAATGTCCTAAAGCTAGATGATGGTGATGTTTACATATTCTGTAAATTTACTAAAATAAGTGAATTATATGATACTAGTAGGCCTGCACATGAATCCTTGCACCAGTAGCTCTCTGCCTCCCTCCTGTAGCTCCCCCTGCCCACCCCCCCCCCCCCGCAATAGCTTGCTTCCCTGCCCTCTCCTGTAGCTCTCCACCTCCCACTTGCTTGCTGCCCTGCCCCCTCCTGTAGGTCTCTGCTGCCTGCTTGTAGTTCGCTGCCCCAACCTCCTGCAGATCCATGATCCGGTCGTCACACCTCATGGCGTAATGGATAATTAGCATACTCCTCTCTTATTATATAGGATGTAAATAAAGCTGCTTTACTTTAAACATAATAAAAACAAACTCCAAATGCAGAACTCAGCAAGGAGTATTATACACGAATATCTGATCTGGGTGGATCCCAAATGAAAATTGCTGGTAAAAGACTGATTTCAGGGTGACCAGATCAGATAAGCAGCAGTATTCTTTAGGCCAAGATTTTTCTTAAATGAGTGTTGTACATGTTACCCTATCATTCATTGTAAAAGAATCTACAACCAAGAAGAACAGATTTTACCTTCCTTCTGTGTCCCACAACAAGGACAAAGCTCAGGCCTCTTAGGACCCTTTCCACTTTGTTAATAACTATGTAAATACCTCTTGGTAAATAATAAAGGACATTTCATTTACATTCTATGACTAAAGATTTTAAACGTATGTGCTATGCCTTATTTTCACAATTGCAAAATATATTATTTATGTCAAAGTGTAACCATTTTCCTAAGGCTTCTTGTTACACACATGTTATTATTACAGGTAAAGTTCTATCAGCCCTTCAGGAAAATCAGTCTGGATAGCACCATGGTCCACATGTTGTTCTTCATCAAACCTGTTTTTAATTGAAACAGTCTATATGCAAATGGTAACCATGATTTGACCAAAGGTATAGAACAATTTGATCTGGAGTTTTAACCTACATCATTTGAATTAAAAAGAAAAAAGAAAAAAGCTGATGATTTTCTAAGTAGGGCTTCTCTAGCACTAAAAATTTAACTATCATGAATCATATTTCTCAAACTTACTTGGTGCCTTTCACAGCACTCTATCAAATGAAGAATGAGAACTAAGGCCTTATTTTTCAGGATTCAGAAAGATTTTCAGGTTCAACACTCCACACATTCTCAACCTAGTTGCTCACTTGAATTCTTCACTTTTTCCCAGTTATGAAATTAAGTAGTTGGTTGGATTACATATTTGCCTTAAATTCTCTATCTCATCTGTGGGCAGTGTATTATGGATTTTCTTTGTCTTTATTCCAAAATAGTCTGGTTGCTTGGTCCAACTCCCAGAACATCATGTAGGTTCAGAATTTTGAGCTTCAGTTCCTTTATGAGAGAGCTAGCTGAAGTGACAACACAGCTATAGGGCAAAACAGCAGGGGGAATACAGCCTAGCAGTATGTCTATGCACAGAGGCAGAGCATTAACTGGAGATCTGATTTTGCCATAGACCCTATAGAATAATGTGGTTACCAGGACAGTATTCCTGTGAATGCCTCTTTAGTTGGACATATTCCAGTCAGTAATTAATGTCTCATGTTGCATCAGGGAGGTGCAGCAAAGGAAGAGAAAATACACCCTTGGCCCAAACTTGAAAGTCCTATAAAAAACAGTAGTGTCCAAGATCTTTGTCTATGATAATGAACATACTAGGTAATTATTTATGGGCAGGCTACCGGATTCATTCTAGAAGGACATCAGACAATGAGAAATCACTAGAATTAAACTTCAAGATCAGAGAACAGTATGCAAATATGGCCACATTAGGGAAAGGAGAAGGGGAATGGCTAGGTTTTGTTTTGTTTTTTGTTTTTTTTAAAGAGCTGGATCACAGTTACTAAATATTTATCAGTTCAGCAAAATCAGAGTTATGTTGAACTCTATACTGTGAGACTAAATCTGAAATTTATTATATGTTGACTATTCCCCACTGCCTTTACCATTCGGAATACCTCACCTTCCATGGTAGAGAATATAAAACAGAAGTAGTGGGCCACTTGTTTCCTGAATTAATCCTCATTCTGTTTTTTCTCTCCCTTTCCTTCAAAGATGGATCCCATGACAACCCTGCTTTGTGTCCAGCTTCCCATCTGGACTTGGCTTTGATTTAAGTTAAAATTCTTCAGATCCAGAGCCTTGGCTTCTAGACTTGATTCTTGGACATGTTGCTTGCTTGGCTCTGGTATTATTTTTGTCTTTGGGGTTTGGTCAGGAATGATGTATTGCTATCCTCAGTCCACCCTGAATTATAGCTAGGTTAAGCAATTCTCTCTACATTGTTCTCATAGTAGGAAGTGAAATCAGTCATGGTTATAGGTCTGGAGGTGAGCCAACAGAGAGAGATCTAATGCCTAGTCCCCTTTCCCCTGCCCTGCTCCCATATCCTCTGTGCATGAAGAAAAGTAGACCAGGCTACAGGAGTGATCATAAAAACTAACATTTATTAAGTGTTTACTTCATGCCAGATATTATCTTATTTAATCTTCAAAATAATAATGGGGTCTGAGATACATTTGTGGAATTTGGGTTCTGCCAGAGCTTGGAGATGTATCCTGTGTAACTAAGGAATTTAAAGAGTATGAAATGGAATAAAGAAGAAAGTTGTCTGGGATATGGGATAGTGATCTTAGCATAGATAGATGTCCAAATTATGCTGGGAACTTGATTCAAATCAAATTCTTGTATCTCTAGACATTTGCATTTTTAGTTCTTAATTAACAATCTGACTCTCATAGGATTATTTATCCTTCTTATACATTTGATATAGAGATGAAATTATTACAAAATGTGTAATCTTTCATGTCACTCTCAGGAAGTTTTGAGTAGTATTAAGTAGATTCAAATTTATTATGATCAATAACATTCTCCAAGACTGTATGACATAATGGATTCAGGGTATCTACCTTTGGAATCAAAAGCTGAAAAGACCTAAATTATTTTGAAAAGGAAAAAGAAAGACTTGGAAGAGTGGGACATGCACTGTGAATGAAGGATATGTGATAGGTGAATCTGCAGCTGAGAAAGGAGGTTTTGAATGTCTGTGTGTTAGGGAACTTTTTTAAGTAAAAGATGTGCTGTAAATACTCCTTTCTCTTCTCTTTGAAATGTTGAATGAATGATGCATCGCTCACAATTAATTTAATATGAGTGGATTCTCTATAACAAATAAAAATCCCCATTTGGTTTTTCTTCAAGTATTGGCACGGGGTGAAAATCAAGATTTTACTAGTGGTCAATTTAAGATCTGTGGTTTGTCCTCCAAGTGTTAGTCAGATTTCAGTCAGATGGTGATAGTTGATGTCTAACTTCCCTGACGAAAGGTGGCACATAGATGGTAGTGGCTGCACATGCTTTGTAATAAAGAATAAAGAATCCTCCCTGATAATACTTTAATTATTTTGGTTTCAAGATACAAATTAAACAATGTTTAAGAGCCCTCCTTTACTCTACTTTTAGCTCCATATATACCAAAATTCTTTAAATAATAAACACAATTTGTTGCCCACTATAATATTGTGATAAAATAAGACATACTAATATATATGTTTGACTTTGTTCCTGGATCCTGGCATGGGACTTCTAAGACCCTTGGAATCTTTGGAATGATAAAAGTGTCATTTTGAATGCTAATAATGTGACTGCTGGCTGGAGTCTTTAAATAGCTTCAGAATTTGGGCTGGTTGCCAGAAAGACAAAAGCATGATTAGAAGGTTAGGGCTTTCAGTTCTACTCAGGAACCTCTGGGGAGGGGAGAGGGCCAATGATTTACTTGTGCTTATGTAATAAAGCCTGCACAGAAACCCTAAACAGTGAGTTTTAAGAGTTTCCATGTTGGTAAACTCATCCATTGGCTGTGACTGTGATGCACTCCAACTCCACAGGGACAGAACCGCCTTTGCTCCAGACCTTTTAGGACCTGGCCCACAGTGCCTCTTTATTAGCTGTTCATTTGCATCCTAAAGTAAACTGGCAAATGTCAGTAACTTCCCTGAGTTCTGTGACCCACAATAGCAAATGTCAAAATGGAGGAAAGGGTTCTGGGGACTCCCAGTTCATAGCCAGTTGTTCAGAAGTACAGTTGACAACCTAGACCTGGACCTTGTGACTGGCGTCTGAAGGGGGGCAGTGTTGTGAGACTAAGTCCTTAACCTGTCAGGTCTGCACTAAATCTGGGTAGTTAGTGTCAGAATTGTGTTGTACAGGTAGTTGGAAAACTAGTTGTATGGGAAATCCCCTCCCACATACACACATGCACATATTGTGACAGAATATTCCAAGTAGATTAATATGTTTTCATTTACCTTCCTATAGGCTCTCAGTGATTTAAAGCAGGTGTGTAAAATTTTACCTACTCTAAATTCTCTAATAACATTATTTAGTATTCTGTGGGACTCTCAGAAGGAATGGACCCCTACCTTTTTGATGTTTGGCCAGGCAAGAGGAACAATTTAAAGTAGCGATCAAGAGTATATTAATATTCTACCAGTTTTGTTTGAAAATCCTTAAATGAGGCACAGCAACAGAGAGAGAGAGAGAGAGAGAGAGAGAGAGAGAGAGAGAGAGAGAGAGAGAGAATATGTGTGGATGAATATGTAGGTAATTAAATCTCTTAATAATATATAAAGTCTATATATTACATATGAGATATAAAATTATATGAACTATTATAACTACATACACAAGCAAATTTGGCACAAGTTCTCATTTTTATTGTCTATCATTTAACTTCCAAGTCCTTTGTATATATCTTACACCATTTACCACTCCCTGACTTATTGTCACTTATAATTATTTTTTATTTAAGATTAAAGTGAACAAAAAGGAGTACTGTCTGTATCTGTTTGCTAGGGTTGTCTAACTAAAAACTGGGTGACTTAAACCAAAGACACTTAATGTCTCAGTTATGTGATGAAGGTGTTGACAGGGTTGTTTCCTTCTAAGGGCTGTAAGGGAAGGATCTGTTCCAGACCTCTCTCCTTGGCTGTCTTCTCCCTGTGTCTTCACATTGTCTTCCTTCTGATTATGTTTGTATCCAAATTTTCTCTTCTTATAAGGATGCCAGTTATTTTTAATTAATATCCATCCTAATGACTTCACTTTCACTTAATTACTGTGCAAAAACTCCATCTCCAAATAAGGTCACATTCTGAAGTACTGGGGGTTAGGAATTCAACATAAGAATTTTGGAAAGACGTAATTCAACCCATAACAGATTCCTTTCATTGGAAGCTGGAGATTTTCTTTGGAAGCCTTCTAGGTTTATCTGATTGTCTTTGATAATTTACAACTGGAGTTGGAAGGTAACTTGTGGAGGGCTAATGTCCCTTGTACATAGAAATTCTAAAGATTTTATCTTTTGAAGATGCAACTAATTAGTTCTCCATGTAACAAGGTCTATTTTGTATCAAATAGAAAAAAAATAAGCATTCTTAATGGTCTATCCCAGTGGTTGGCAAACGAGCCACATGTGGCTCGCAAGCCAGGGTTTGCCCCTCTGTTGATTAATGAGTTTGTTGACCACTGTCATATACTAACCTTTACCTCTTTGCACACAATATGCCACAATTGCCTAATCCTCATAGCTTCCAACTACATGGTAACATTTAGTCTACCAGTGGTCAGCAAACTCATTAGTCAACAGAGTGGCAAACTGTGGCACACGAGCCGCGGTTTGCCGAACACTGGTCTATCCTATACAATAAAAGCCTAATATGCTAGGTGTCTGGTCATCCAGTCGGCCATTTAACCAATCAAGGCGTAATTTGCTAATGATATGCTAAGGCCGCTCAACCTCTCGTTATGATGTATCCTGACCACCAAGCAGCATACACTCTGACTGGTAGATTAGCTTGCTGCTGGGGTCCAGCCGATTGGGACCAAGGGAGATGGGCTGGATACATCTTGGAGCCCTCCCACAGTCCCTCCCCAGCTGGGAAACCTCCCACATCCCTCCCTGGCCCTGATCATGCCCTGGTGGGGTCCCTCAGCCTGGCCTGGACCCTCTCGCAATCTGGACTGAGCCCCTGCCCCCCTCAAGTGCATGAATTTTGTGCACTGGGCCTCTAGTAAGTGATATTCTTTAATTCAGTTTTCAGCCAATTTTTATACCTTAATGGTCCCCACCTTAATTAGTAAGTTAAACATAATCTTTGATATGCTTGTTTTATATTTGTATGAGTTATTATTTTACCTTATAAAATATCTTTAATACAATATTCAATTATTGAAAACTCCAGAGAAGAGTAACTATGTCTGCTCCCAAGGTATCAGAACACCACTGAACTAGTTGTCAGGAAGTCCAGACTATAGTTATTTTCAAGCTCATTGTTATTACTACTGGTAGATTCCAAAATGGGAAATTCTCTTTGGAAACATTCTTTGTAAATCCTAAACCTGCTCCAGAGGCTTGTTAGAAGACTCAACTCCTGTTATACATTCTCTTACATTATTAATGGTAGGGTCTGAGTGAAGTATATGGAGATGTGAAAGTTTACCTTTTGTGAATGTCAGTATCATTATGTTTAATTCTATTTTATTTCCTGCTTTGCTTTCCCTTTAAGCCCTGTCAATTGTTCCATCCACCCTTGCTCAGCTGCTTGTGATAGGGAATGTCCAATTTTGGTCATTTGCATTAACAGGAACTTATTATATAGTTTTTGAAGTCTGAGAGGAAGCCATGGGGAATTCAAAACAAGTTGAAATAGTCAGGCCAGGTCTTTGGAGTTCAAGCAGAAATGCCAAGACCAAATGAAATTATGGGAACAAGTTGTTAAACTATGATAAAAACATGAAGAGAGTGCTTTTTAGTGACCTCAAGGCAAGAGGCTTAGAGGATTTGTAAACCAGTGGAATAGAGGGCATGATATTGGGTCAGGGTGGGGGTGACAACACTGAACTAGATTCCTCCAACAGGGCTCAGTGATTCCCTCCATATTTCAAGTTGAGTCCTGGTGATCTAAAAACAGAGATAGTGTGGGGAAAACAAACAAATTGCCTCTGCAGATGCAAAGGGTTTGAAAAGTATCCAGTACAATTTAAAATTACAAAGTAGCATAGAAAGAGAATGAAATTTAAAGCCAAGACACTCAGATTAAAATCATAGATTCACCTTTTACTAGCTGTATTTTAAAAGCCAGATTACATTTCTGAGATACAGTTTTGTCATTTTAATGAAATGGAGATTTTATGCCAATAGCTTATATAATGAGTTCACAAGCTATCTTAAAAATAAAATGAGATAATTTAAATAAAAGTAATTTATAAAGTGCCATACACATTTAGTTTTTATTATTAATTATAATAATTTAGATAGATAATATCAATGCATCTTTTTTAGGTGCTAAATACATTTAAATTATATTATTTTAATAATACAATCAGTAATAAGACTAGTTCTTCTCCCCTTTCTTATTCTAAATGTAAATCACAGACATATAATATTAAAATAAGAATGGTGTTTTCTGACTCATGAAATTTTGATTATTTTAGAATTTACTTTTATCAAAAAAAGTGTATATTCATTTCTGCCCTTTACTGGGTTTAGTGATTGGAAAAAAAAAAAAACTAATATAAATTGAAAACCAAATATGTTTGGCTGTGTTGGCACCATATTGCTTATATATCTAATCCTGCCAGTGACCCCATAACTTAGTTCTCATCCTTTTATTTCCAGTGCAGATGCTGAGACTGGGAATGGTTAAATACTAGCCCAAAAGGACCTAGCCTTAAGGTGTGAAGGATGTGATCTCAGTAGAATAAGAATGGGGTGGTTGAGCCCTAGCTGTTTTGGCTCAGTGGATAGAGTATTGGCCTGCAGACTGAAGGGTCCCGGGTTCAACTCTGGTCAAGGACACATGTACAGATTATGGTCTTGATCCCCAGTAGGGGACATGCAGGAGGCAGGAGAATCAATGATTCTCTATTATCATTGATATTTCATTCTCTCTCTCCCTCTCCCTTCCTCTCTGAAAAAAAAAAGAAAAAAAGGAATGGGGTGGTTGACAAAAAGGATGACTAATGACAATTAAAGAGGGTAATTTTACATTTCCAAAAAACGGCATCAATGATCTTCAGATCAAACTTGAGTAACTGCCAGAAATGCACAATGACAATAAAATATGCAGAGAATATAAGAGATGACAGGATATAGATGACTATATTATCAAAGCAATCAACAACTTATTATTGAGTCACACATTGTTAAAGGAAAATGTTTCTACCCAGACACTGTTGCTAGAAGTCAAGGGAAAAATTGTATATCCTCTAAAAAATAAAGAATAAAAAGAGGGATTTCTCCCACAGTGTTAGAGAATATTGGACTAAGACCGTAATTCTCACAGTGGTAACAATGAGGCAGCAGACTCATTGAAGGGCATTATCTCATATCAGAATATCCTAAATAGACTTTTGCAATATAATTATGTTTTATTTTTTATCCCCTCATTTCCCTCATATTTACCTTCTGTTCCTGGTACTTTAGAGCAGGGGGGGGGGGGGGACATCCACTCTAAGGGCCATATAAGGCCCACAAAATCATTTGGTTTGGCCCTGCCAAGGCATTAGGGGTGAGTTAAATGACCAAATATAGCAGGCTAATTTTTAAGTTGATAATTTTGTATGGCCCACAAATGATGTTAAAAATATCCAAATGGTCTGCCCTAGCTGGTTTGGCTCAGTGAATAGAGCGTCAGACTGCAGAGTGAAGGGTTCTGGGTTCAATTCTGATCAAGGGCGCATGCCTGGATTGCAGGCTCGACCCCCAGCGGGGTCATGCAGGAGGCACTCGATCAATAATTCTCTCTCATCATTGATGTTTCTATCTCTCTCTCTTTCTCTCCCTTCTTCTCTGAAATCAATTTACATATATAGATAGATAGATAGATATAGATATAGATATAGATATAGATATAGATATAGATATAGATATAGATATAGGTATAGCATAATATGCTAATTAGACAGGACAGCCGAATGACCTTCCAGGTGAAGCCATAGTGGCAGGAGCCGAGGCAGACGCTATTAGGGGCGATTAGGCAGGCAGGCAAACAGTTAGGGGCAATCAGGAAGGCAAGTGAGTGGTTAGGGGCAATCAGGCAGGCAGATGAGAGGTTAGGGACAATGAGGCAGGCAGGCAGAGTGGTTAGGAGCCAGCAGTCCTGGATTGCAAGAGAGTGTAGGCAGGACTGAGGGACCCCCCCCCTCCCATGCATGATTTCATCCACTGGGCCTCTAGTATAATAGTAAAAGTGTAATATGCTAATTAGACTGGACATCCTTCCGAATGACCTTCTGGCCGAAGACAGGGCTGTGAGGGAAGCTCAGGTCCCTGATGCCTGCCAGGGGCCAGAGGGAAGCCCAGGTCCCAGGTGCCTGCTGGTGGCCAGAGGGAAGCCAGTGCTGGCAGCCGGGGGAATGAAGGCCTACTCTTGCTTGATTTTCATGCATTGGGCCTCTAGTATAATAATAAAAGCATAGTATGCTAGTTAGACCGGACATCCTTCTGGACATCCTTCCTTCCTTCTGGACAAAACTGAAGCAGGTGGGGGCCACTGCAGAGGTGGCAGAAGCCCCCAGCTGTGGCAGGGGTGGGCGGGGGCTGCAGCAGAGGCTCCCAGCCGCAGCGGTGGTGGCAGCGGTAGGCGGGGGCCGGGGCCAAGGCTCTTGCATGAATTTCATGAATCAGACCTCTAGTATATCCTATTTAATAAAAAGGGAATATGCAAATTGATTGTCACACCATAACAAGATGGCTGTGCCCACAGCAGAGGCTGAGTTCCTGTAATGAGCCTTAATGAGTAATCAGCAGGGACATGAGGTTGTTGGTGCTGGGCTGGGGAAGGGAACCTGAGACTGTGCTCCTCACCTGGTGGGGCTTGACAGGGGGCATCAGGCCGCACCCTCTGCCCTGGCACCAGGCCGGGGGACTTCAGGCCACACCCCTGACGCTGGGGAACATCAGGCCATGCCCCCCACCTGGCGGAGCTTGATGGGGTACCTCAGGCCACAACCCTTACCCCAGTGTTGGGCCAGGTGACCTGAGGCTGCACCTCCTGCCCTAGTGCCAGGCTGGGGGATCTGAGGCTGCACCCCCCACCATGCGGGGCTTTACAGGGGACCTCAGGCCATGTCCCCCACCATGGCCCGGGGCCGGGGGACCTCAGGCTGTGCCCCCTGCCCTGGCGCTGGGCTGGGGGACCTGAGGCTGTGCCCCCCACCTGGCGGGGCTTGATGGGCTACCTCAGGCCATGCCCCCTGGCCTGGGCCAGGTGACCTCAAGATGCACCCCCTAGCTGGGGCCAGATGACCTGAGGCCTCACCTACCACCTTGTGGGGCTTGACAAGGGTGGGACCGACAGGGTCTGGATCTAGCCCAGTGGGGGTGAGGCCTGCCTGGTCTGGGTCTCACGCAATTTTGAGGTGCATGTTGGTGGGCGAGAACTTGACTCCAGTTTCCTGTGGCGCGCCCCAGACTCTGATAGGAGAAAGATTTTCATATACATTTTACTAATTTTCTTCCATCTCCGACACTTCTATTATAAAGGGCAAATAGCAATATTAAAATATTTCTTCTTATTAATTCCCTTTTAATGTACACAAATTTTATGCACTGGGTCACTAGTATATATATACATTGATAAAAATATCCAAATGGTCCTTGGCAAAAAAAAGGTTCCTCACCCATGCTTAGAGGCTATGTTGAAAACAGCTACATGGCTACAATTCCAAAACTATAGTATTGACTTACTGTGTCCAAATCAATGCCTGCATGATCAACCTCCACCCTAAGCAAAGACATTACTATCAGGTATGACATACTGATATATTACTTCCTAGAAGCCAAGGTCAAAGGACAAACTACTTTTTGGGCAAGACCAAATATTTACTATACCATGATCATACTGATCAACATTTATTTGAAATATTCAGCTTGTTGTTCTGTCTATCTATGTAGTAAACTCTTCCCCAAACTCTTCACATTGTCTTATCTCATCCTTCAGGTTTTGTTTCAAATCACATCTCTCAGGAAGGCATTCTTTGACCACTACTGTATAAAGAAGATTCTTTCCATCCTACCTTGTGTTAGTTGTTCACTATTATATAATAATTTTATTTCCTTCACGCCATTTATTTGCTTGTCTCATTATTTATTGTCAGAATTGTGACTAAAATGCAAGGGATTTGTCTTTTGTTTTCTGTAAGTCTCTTATAATTAGAAAGGTATTTTAGATATATGGATGTTATGCCCAGATTTTGTGATCCCCAAAGACCACCAGGGAGCCGAGTCCGATGCAATAGCAAAGAGCCTTTATTCGAGCTAGCCAGGTGACTGCTCTGGCATTCTCCACTCAAGGAGTCTGGAGAGCAGCCGCCCCTACCCTTTGTGCAGGACCACTTTTAAGGACATTAACCACATCCTGTTCTTGCAGAGCAAGTAACCCAAGACAAAACAGTTTTTCCCAAGCAACGTCAGAATCATGCCATTGATGACCATGTTATTCACAGGGTCATCCTGTTCTTCAGAAAGCTGACAGTGTTCTATGAAAGAAGGCCTACGTGCTGGGAAGGGGCCATGAGACCATATCTCAAGGCCTGGCCTGGTGTCAGCACTGACAACTCTATCTGGGGCATAGTCCACAGCCTTAGTAGTGCTCAAAAATTCCCATTCTCTAACAATGGACACTCAATATAGTTAGGTACTAATAAATGCATTAGTGAAAAACAGAGCAAGGAGTTTCTTGAGCTTGAATCTTAGCTTTAATAATTTCTAGCTGTCTGACCTACTTGAATTCTCTGTGTCTCAGTTTCCTCATCCATAAAGTAGTAATAATGATAATAACTATCTTAAGAGTAGTTGTAAGATGTAAGTGAATTAATATGTATAAAGAAGTAGTGTTAAAGAGGCCCTGGTACATAATTAGCATGCTAATGTATAAAATAAAAATGGAAAAGATATTTTGGAGAAATTGAATATCCACAGGAAAAACAATAAAGTTCACTCTTATCTTACACCATATATAAAGATTATCTCAATATGAACTATAACCCTACATGTAATACTCAAAACTATAAAACTCCTAGAAAAAAATAGAGAAAATATTTATGACATTGGAGTTGGCAATGATTTCTTAAATGTGATACCAAAACACAGGCAAAAATAGACAAGTAGGACTACCTCGAACTTAAAATGAATTGTGCATCAAAGGACATAAGTGAAAAAGCAATCTGTAATGGGAGAAAATATTTTCAAGTAATTTACCTAATAAGGGGTTAATACTCAGAATATTTAAATAACTTCTATAACTCTACTAAAAATGTCAAATAACTCAAAATATGAGCAAAGAAAAAGGCTGGGCAGCTCAGTTGCTTAGACTGTTATGCCAATATGCCAGGTTTGGGGTTCAATTCCTGGTTTGGCATGCAGAAGCAGCAATTATTGAATGCATAAATAAGTGGAACAACAAATCTCTCTCTCTCTCTCTCTCTCTCTCTCTCTCATCAATAAAATAAAAACAAAGGAGATTTTTAGCATCACAGAAAAGATAAACAGTTAAAAGATGTAAAGAGATTAAGTAAATTTCTTGTACTCCTGAATTAACTTGGAAATATTACATAAACTTCATAATAGTTTATCTTAAAAGTTAACAATGTCAAAACAAATATACACACAAAAAGAATTTTCTAGTCTGTTCATTGTAAAGACATAGAAGGGAGGTCCAATTCAGTAGCTGTGTGGTAGTTAATTTTATGTCAACTTGACTCAGCCAGTGGGTGCCTAGATCAAACATTATTTCTGGGTGTGTCTGTGAGAGTGTTTCTGGATGAGACTAATATTTGAATCAGTAGACTCTGCAAAGTGGACTTCCTTCCAAGTGTAGTGGGCATCATCCAGTTCTTTGAGGGCCTGAATAAAACAAAAGGTAGAGGAAGGAGGAATTTGTCCCTTTTTTTCTGCTTCATGTCTTGAGTTGGGACATTTTGTCTCATCTTCTGTCCTCAGACTTGTACTTACAAAGTTGGATCTCCTGGTACTCAGGCTTTTGGACTTGAACTGAATTATACCATGAGTTTTCCTGGACCTTCAGTGTGCAAACAATAGACTATAGGACTTCTCAGGTTTCATAATTGCATGAGCCAATTCCTCATAATAATATATCTTTATTTTCTCTTTTTCCCTCTTCCCACCTCTCTCTCTATCTACGTTTTTGTTCATATCTATCTCTATCTCTATCTCTATCTCTAACTCCATCTTTATCTGTATCTCTATCATCTCTACCTCTACCTTTTCCACTACATCTACCTCAACATCTACTTTTATTTATACCTATAACTCTATCTATCATCTCTATAATCTGTGTCTCTAATATTTATCTCCAATCTCTATCACTATCTCTATCTCTAATCTTTTATATTGGATTAATATAAGCAGTAAGTACTCATAGTGCCTATTTGGGATACTTTTAACATTAGCAGTAAGAATAATAACTACAATTAATTAAGTCACATAAATAAAATTTAAATCCATGAGTTCATATTGATACTTAAAAATAAGAAAATTATAAAAAACTAGAAAATATTTAATTAGTCATTTTTTAATATACAAAAGAATTCACTCATGATTTTGAAAATTTGTAAACACAGGAAAAGTGTTTCTGAAATTTCTATAGTAAGGTTAGCACACAAAATTATAGAATTAAAAGTGGAATATGGGCGAAACTGGTTTGGCTCAGTGGATAGAGACTCGGCCTGTGGACTGAAAGGTACTGGGTTCAATTCCGCTCAAGGGCATGTACCTTGGTTGCGGGCACATTCCCGGTAGTGGGTGTGCAGGAGGCAGCTGATCGATGTTTCTCTCTCATCGATGTTTCTAGCTCTCTATCCCTCTTCCTTCCTCTCTGTAAAAAATCGATAAAATATATTTTTAAAAAAGAGGAACATGAGTTGTTTGATTGCATTTAAAATATGCATTCTAAATGTGTGTCTCATAGGAATGTGATGAATTTTTTTCAAAAAGTGAGGTACTCCTATAACCAGCATAAAATAGTGTTTAGTGTAACATCCTTGTCCTTTTCCTTTTTCTCAAATTATTTTTGTTATAAAACACAATGAAGAAATTAATTATGATAAATATTGCATAGGGAAAGTATTTAAGAAGCAGTAGCCAAAATACATGTGTCTAGGTTCTTTCTATACAACATGCAGGTTATAGGACACTGTGCAAGTCAAGTCACCAAGTTTCTGAGCTTCAGTGATCTAGCAATAACATAGAAATAATGATTTTTCCCTTATTTGTCTCATAATTTAGTTGGGGAAAATAATACCATATTTATGAAAGCTCATTGAGAACTGGATACATAGTTTTGAAATGACAGTTATGTTTTGCTTTTAATATTTAATAAAGTATTTATTTAATATGGTCATAATTCTTATTGTACACTGTCTTGCAAGACAGTAACACCATAGAATGAGGCATTAAAGCACACCATAGGACACTGGTCTATATCTTTTATCTTTTGTTTATCTTTATTGTTGAAAGTATTACAGATGTCTTCTTCATTTTCCCATTGACCCCTTCTATCTTTTCAGAAATAATTCATTAGAAAGTTGCTGTTGATTATTTATGGTTGTGCAGTTCACCAAAGGAGGGAAAATTATAAGGTAACAACATGCATTACCCACTTTAATAGACTTTATCATCATGGGATAGTTAAATTTAAGTAGAATAGATCAGGGCTAATCTCCATTTATTTGTCCACTAGAGTAGAAAATAAAATTTTCCAGAATATTTTTTAGCATTTATCTTCAATTGGTTGTCTTCATCCAAAATATCATTTGTAAGAGGTAAACAAGTTATGAAATAGGTTAAGAAGAAAAAGCTTATTAAATGCTATAGATGAGAACATTCATATGGAAATGTGAAAATTAATTGAATCCTGCTTGGCAATTGCAGTGCTAACATGAGTAAAAGCATCATGACCCATCTGTCATTATCCATAATGACTAATGCCATGTTTCAGGTACTATATATAAAGCAGTTACCAGGCAATTAGCAGTGTTCTCTTTCATTTAGTAGGTACCCTCCTGAGTTAAAGCAACTTTATTTCTAACATTATTGTCAATGTTCCATTAGCATTTCTGATGAAAAAATACCTCCAGGTTGGAACATGGTAGTTAAGCTTTCAGCTTGAGATCATTTTCTCTCTTTGATTCTTTTAAACCTCAGTAATACAAATTATGTGGCTTTCAAATTATGTATGAGTTCAAACACCTTTCAGAAGTCCTTAATAAGTTCCAAAATAAAAATAGCTTGTTTTTTTAGCATAAAATTGGCAAAGATACTAGACAATTTTATACAGTCTTAACTCAAGGCAGTAAGAACAAGTTTTGTTCTAACACAAGTTCACAAATCATTAAAATCTTGAGTTTAAAAATAAATAAAAGTGTTGTTCCTTCTTTATCTCTGGAACACATTATCTTTGCCTTTCTAACCAACATCAGTGACAAGCTTATCCCTGGCCTTGTATCAAATGTTTGGCATCTTACAGAGATAGGCGCTACCAGAGAGCAAGTCTAAGAATAAAGAGAGTTCTCTGTGCTTGGAGTAGGTGTGTTGGGCACCATTGCATTGTGAGTAGTCAGACCACCCCTTTCCTCACTTATCCTCTCCTATAAGCAGGAGAGGTGTTAAGGTCTTTACCATGCAATTAGCTGTGGTTAAATTTAACTATCCCATGATAGAAGGGGTCAATGGGGAAATGAAGGAGACATCTGTAACACTTTCAACAATAAAGATAACTAAAAGATAAAAGATACAGATCAGTCTCCTATGGTGCCCTTTAATGCCTTATTCTATGGTGTTACTCTCTTGCAAGACAGGGTACAAGTACTTTTCTCAGGTGCTAAGGTCTTTTTTTTCTTCTTATTTTATTTTATATATTTTGATTGGTTTTTAGAGAGAGAGCAAAGGGGAAGAGAGAGAAACATCCATGGGAGAGTGAAACATTGACTGATTGGCAGCCTGCTGGACACCACCTACCAAAGATCAAATGGACAATGCCCAACAACTGAGCCACATTGCCAGAGAAGGTGTTAAGGTCATTTCTGATGGAGGTTTTTTTAGGGTGTGTGTGTGTGTGCGCGCGCGCACGTGTTTTTTTTTACCTCCTTCCTCTAGAACCTAGAGTCTAGATGGAAGAAAAAAAAAAGCAGCTTGTCATGTAAGACAATTCCCATACCTGGAATATTTTGAACATATAAAGATTGCCTTAACCAAACCAATTCTCAACTTTTAGCAGCATGTAAAAGAAAATGTTTTAAATTTTATATATTTGAATTATTATATTAAATAAGATTAAAGGCATTATTTTAAAATTTTAGGTAGAAAATTTATTCTTTTTCTGCCAGTGATCAACTGTTGCTTGACTCAGAGCCAATGTATGTTTATAATAGTGATGATACCTTCTTCCAAATGTGTTCACCCACATTTTCAAAGTATTTGCATCACTAAGAGCTTATAGGATTCCTAAATTTAAACTTTGTAGGCTTTATGGTTGGAAAATAAAGAATAAAATCTGTAAGCAGTATAGTCCTAGTGGTAGGCCTATATTTAAGATATATTTTTTTTAGCTATAAAAGGTCTGAAATTTTAATTTGAAGTCAGACACTATTTTGGTAAAACTCATAAAATTATGTACATTTATTTACTCAATAAGTTATTTCAGTATATTTCTTAAGTAATTCACATATCTTACAGCTTTTATTCAATTCACACTATTATTTACATTTACATTAGTTTTATGAGCTTACTTTAGTTCTATATTTTTTTTAGAACTTTGTATATGTAAATTAGTCTTCAGGAGGTGTTATCAATAAGATAGGAGTCACAGTCAACTGGGAAATCCAAAGGTCAATGTTTTAAGCATTTCTTTAAAAAATTAGAAGTCATTAGATCAATATGTTAAGTGACCAAGGTAACACAATTAATTATGTTGAAAGTTGGAAATTTAAATCAATGTTTATGATTAATAAAATTGCAAATAACTCAGGTGATTCTCACCTGTTATCATCTCCTTTTGGTGTCATATCCAAAAAATCATGCCAAGAAAGACCAATGTCCATGCGTTTCCCCCCGCACCCCCCCACCCATGTTTTCTTCTCGAAGTTTCATGGTTTCAGTTCTTACACTAGTTTTTAATCCATTTTAAGTTCATTTTTGTGAATGGTGTAAGATAATGGTCCAATTTCATTCTTTGGCACATGGATGTCAAATTTTTCCAACACCATTTAATTAAGAGATTATCCTTTTCCCATCAGTATCTTGGTGCATTTGTCAAAGATTAGTGCAGGTTTATTTCAGGACTCTTTATTTTGCTTTATGTGTCTGTTTCTATACCAGTACTACACTATTTAGGTTACCATAGCTTTGTAATATAGTTTAAAATACAGAAATACAATCGATACTTTCAGCTTTATTTTTCTTTGTCAGAATTGTGTTGACTATTCAGAATCTTTTTTGGTTTCATAGGAATTTTAAGATTGTTTTTTATATCAGTAAAAAGAGCCATTGAAAATTTTCATGGATAATGCTTTGAATCTAGATTGACTTAGTTAGTCTGGAGAGTTTAACAAAATTAATTTATCTAATACATCAATGTCTTATAGTTATAATGTATATAATTTTTATCTCTTTGGTTGCATTTATTTCTAAGTATTGACATTTTGATGTATTGTAAACGAAATTGTTTTCTTGATTTTTTCTGATATTTAATTGTTAATGTATAGGAACACAACTAATTTTTTGCTTGTTTTTATTTTATTTTTAAATATATGTTAAAGTTGTTCACAGTATTACAGATGTTTCCCATGCCCCCCCTACCCGCCTCCTTCCCAACCCCTACGCACACACCCCAGGTATTCCTCACCCTATTGTTTCTGTCCATGGTCTATGCATATAAGTTTATAAGTTCTTTGGTTTCTCTCGCCTCGTTCCCCACCCCCACATCAAGGTATGTCAGTCTGTTTCATGCCTTCATGGTTTAGGTCTTATTTTATTGATCAATTCACTTCATTCATTAGATTCCACAAGTAAGTGAGATCATATGATAGTTGTCTTTCTCATATTGGCTTATTTGACTTTGCATAATAGTCTCCAGTTCCATCCATGTTGTCCCAGAGGGTAAGAGATCCCCCTTTTTCACAGCTGCATAATATTCCGTTGTGTAATGTCCCACAGCTTTTTTTATCCATTCATCTACTGATTGGCCCTTGGGCTATTTCCAAATGTTACCTATACTGTATAATAAAATCCTAATATGCTAAGTGTCCAACTGTTTGTTTGACCATTTGATCAATTGCTATATGCTCACTGACCACCAGGGGGCAGGCTCTCCAACCAGTAGGTTAGCTTGCTGCTGGGGTCCAGCTGATTGGGACTGGGCAAGATGGACCAGACATGCCCTGGAGCCCTCCCACAGTCCCTCCCCAGCCAGCCAGCCCTGATCAGCCCCAATTGGGACTGGGCAAGATGGCCCTGATTGGCCTTGATCTTCCCCAATTGGGGAAGACTGATCGGACACTCCATGGAGCCCTTCCTCATTCCCTCCCCATCCCAGATTGTGCACTGATAGGGTCCCTGGACCTGGCCTGCACCATCTCGTAATCCAGGACCCATAGGGGGATGTCGGAGATCCAGATTTGGTTGACCCCCATAGGCCAGACCAAGGGACCCCACTGGTGCATGAATCCGTGCACCAGGTCTCTAGTCATAAATAATGCTGCTATGAACATAGCGGTGCATATATTCTTTCTGATTGGTGTTTTGGGGTTTTGGGATATATTTCCAGAAGTGAGATCACTTGGTCAAATGTAAGTTCCATTTTTTACTTTTTTAGGCGACTCCATACTGTTTTCCATAGTGGCTATACCAATCTGCATTCCCACCAGCAGTGAACTAGTGTTTCCTTTTCTCTGCATCCTTACCAGCTCTTGTTGTTTGTTGATTTATTGATGATTAGAGGCCCAGTGCACAAAGTCATGCACAGATGGGGTCCCTCAGCCTGGCCGGTGATCAAGGCCTATTGGGGGGTCAGCCAGCTGGGGGAAGGGGCTGTGGGAGGTTGGCCAGCTGGTGGAGGGGAGGGACCATGGGAGGATGGCCAGCCGGTCCCCCCATTGGGGCCAATTGGGGGTGCTGGCAAGGGGGAGGGGCAGGGGCTGTGGGAGTGTACTGACCAACAGGAGACAGTTCCTGCATTGAGCATCTGCCCCCTGGTGGTCAGTGTGCATCATAGTGACTGTCAACCAGTCATTCTAGTTGTTCTGGTCATTCTGAGGTTTCTGTTCTGTTCCATTGGTCTATATGCCTGTTCTTGTGCCAGTACCAGGCTCTTTTGATTATAGTGGCTTGAAATCTGGTATTGTGATTCCTCCAACTTTGTTATTCTTTCTCAAGATTGCTGCAGTTATTCCCAGCAATCACCTGAATAGGAGTGGGGAAAATGAGAAGAGGAAAAAGCCCTGGTAAGTGCAATGATATGCATGGGAATGCTGAGAAGCCACTCCTGATTTGCTGGTGTAGCAGATGTATGGCCAATTTGCATAATACTCTTTTATTAGTTAGGATTAGATGCATGCATTTTGAATCCGCTGATGACTCTGATTCTTATGTAAGAAACCTACACATTTAATATTGAATATATGTATTTAAAACTATTTTCTTTTAACTATATATAATATAATTTGCTTTATACTTTAAATATTTCCAAAAATCATTGAAATTAGAAATTATGCCCACCAACAGTAATCCAGAAAGCTTTTATATGGATTTTGGTACTAAATATTTAATCAGGAAAAAGAAAAAAACATAGTAAATATCTGTACCTATTCTGTTCCAGGCTCTGTTAACCACCACTGTCACAGAGAATAATAGGTGTGTAAAATGGTAGTCAACAAAGAAGCAACAACAAATTAAAATGTCTGAGGAAAGAGCTGTAGAAGGCCAGAGGACAGAGTAACTGAATTTGATGAACAGTTTGGGAAGGGGAGAAATTTGTGCTTTGTTTTGAAAGCTACATATATATTTCATATGAACTACAAAAGAATGTTAGAAATTAGTATATAGTGTAAGATAAACAATGACAATTCCATTTATTTGAAAAATATTGAGCATTATAATATTATTTTCTCTTGTCTTCATTTCTTTTAAGTTTCTAAATGAGGCTTTTCAGTTTTCTTCATATAGGTTCCAGGAAATTTTATTAAGTTTATTCATACATAGGTTATTCATATTGTGGACCATAAAAATATTTTTTCTTGTATGTAATAGCTGTCACAAAGGATACTAATAATTTTATTTTATTTTATCATATACACAAACATTTGTATTGAAGTATTCTATATTACAGATATTTACTGACTAATTATTTTAAGTTTTCTAGGTATAAAGTTATAGAAAGTAGTGGTTATAAAGTAATCTTTAATTTCTAATTCACTAAAAGCTTTTAAAAATCAAAATGGATGTTGAATTTTATCATTTGCATTTTTAGAGTCTTTAGAGATGATCATTATTTTTTTCTCTTTAAATTATTAATGTCAAGAAAAGCAGTAATGGATTTCATAATGTTGAACTGTTCCTTGTACCACTGGAATAAACTTTCACTTATCATGTTTTAATGTACTGTTGGTATTGACTTACTAATAATTTATTTGGAATAAATATATCTTTGTTTATAAGTCAATGTATCCTATTGTTTACACTTTTGTAAGCTATCTTAATCAAATTTTAGTATCAGAGTCATACCAGCTTAGTAAAATAAGTAAGGAAATTAGGAAATTTCAAAAGGAGTACCATTTTGTACTCTCTACAACTTCATATACATGATAATTATCTGTTCTTTGGAAGTTTTAAAGAGTTTGCCCATCTATTTGTACTGTACCAGTGTTTATTGTCATATATTTTATATATAATTTCTTTCACACTATTCTGTCATTTTTAAAGTAAAATTTTATTATACCTTTTGTCATATGGACTTTATGTTATTTGCTTTTATTTTTCTAGCAATTTTTCAAACCATAAGTTATTGAGCCTGTAATACTGTCTAAGACTATTGACTTAAGTATGTAACCTTTTTGAAACATTGTGGAAGAGGTATTAATATCCATAGTTTGCATTTGTGGAAACTGGAACTTGACAAGTTAAATTACTTGCTGAATGTCCTAGTACCCGAGCTCTTCATTAAATTCTGAGCTTCGGGGGACACAGTGTCTTGTGCATCATTATGTCCTGTATTTCCTTCATGGCTCCAGGCAGATTGCAGACACTCAATAATTGCTTGTAGAATTGAACAGAGACCACTTCTGCCTGACCCAAACATCTTTCCATGAGTTACAAGATAATGAAGTATTGTTGCTGTTTCTGTTTCTTAAGATGATAATTGTCTTAACATAAAACAAACAGAGTTATTATGTTTGAGTTCAGAAAATTATAAGCAGCAAAAGTTTTATATTTCTTTTTTTAGTTAACAGTGTCTGGATATAATGCTATATAATAAAAGCCTAATATGCAAATAGATTGAACAGCGGAAAAACCAACCAAACAACTGTTCACTATGACATGCGCTGACCACCGACCACTAGGGGGCACACACAGAACATAGCAGGCATTGGCAGCAGGCAGTAGAGCATGGCACATAGTAGGTGTCAGCCGCAATGGTATGGTGGAACAGGTGAGCAGGGGCACCAGACCAAGGTGGGGTGCTGGTGGCTGTCGTGGGGGCGAGCCTCTGGTGGTTACTAAAAATTCTTTGCTCACAGGGGCCATAGTCCCGCCCAGCGCTTTCACCTGCTGCTGGTGCTGGAGCCACCGTTCACACCCACTGCCAGTGCTCAGCACCTGCCCTGATCTCTTGGCACTGTCTGAGGGTGCAAGCAGCAACTGCCGGCCCTGATGGCCCCTCAGGGTTTCTCCACCTCCCGCTACTCCTGTGAGGCACTTGGGGCTGGCAGCCACCTCTTGCACCCACTGCCAGTCCCGATCATTCAGTGCCATCAGCAGGTGCAAACAGTGGTTGCCAACCCCAATCACCCCTGAGGGCTTCTCCACCTCCCCTTGCTCCTGAGGGGAGATTGGAGCAGCAGCCACTGCTTGCACCAACTGACGGTGCCAGCCCCACTTGCACCTGCTGTTGGTACCAGCCCCAATCACTCCATGCCATCAGTGGGTACAAGCAGGACCAGCGCTGTCAGCACATGGGAGTAGCAGTGGGAGCAGGGCTACTGGCAGACAGGGAACTTGGGACTGCAGCAGGAGGAGCCGGGTGGGCGCGTGGAGTGTGGGCAGAGACCCGCCCCTGTGCCCACTGCAGCCTTGCGGCCCACAGTTCCTTTCAAAGTTCATGAATTTTGTGCACGGCCCCTAGTTTACTTATAATGTAAAGTACACATTTTTAGTGTAGAGCTGGATTAATTATGACAAATATATGTCAAAATATGCAATAAGTCAAAATACACATTTCCTGCCCTAGCCAGTTTTTCTCAATGGTTAGCCAGTTTGGCCGTGGACTGAAGAGTCATGGGTTCGATTCCAGTCAAGGGCACACAAGCTCAATCCCTGGCACAAAAACTTCATGAAGTTTTCTTGTATTTAAACTTAATGTATTTGGGGGAGAAAAATGGTGGCGGAATAGACAGACGTGTTCTGAGCCTTGTCCCGGAGCAGAAAGAACAGCTGAGGATCACACGAGGAGTGTTTGTTGGCAAGTTAAGGGACAGCTAAACTCCAGGGGAAAGTGGGGGACTGCTAGACAGGGTTCCCCTGACCTGGCAGCCCCCACTGCAGCTGGGTCCCTTCCCGGAGTCACGCTCGGGCAGGGAGACCACGCCATCTTGATAGGGAAAGTGGAACTTTTCGGAAGCCTGAAAATCCACAACTGCAGCAACCACCAAACAGCTGCAAGCCCCAGAACACTGGTCCCCAATTGGCGCAAACTCACGGATTCAAAGGAGCTCTTCATTCCATCACAGAAAAGTCAGATTTTGCCTGGGATCAGGTGAGGTCTCTGGTCCCGGCGGGAGAGAGAAACGCGCATTTTGCAGGAGCTGGAGGACCAGGGAAGTCTGTGTCTAGAAAAATCCGTGGCTGGTGGCGCTGGCGTGATCCATGAATGTTGAAGGGGGTCCTAAGAGCTGCTAACAGAAGGGATCCCTAAAAAGCATCCCATTTTGATCTGATGTGCAGGGAGAGCCTAAGAATTTCAAACGTGTGTCCACTGCTTAGACTTGCGTGCAGACCCATTGTTCGCACACTTGGGCTTTTTCCTCTTCAAATCCTTGCTTCAAATTACTAAGCCCAATACCTAGGATCACCCAGTTGGGGACACTCTGGGAGACTGCAGGGGAAAGTTGTTTTTCTGGAACCTGGGGGTCGGAGCTGGGAGTAACCACCAGAGAGCCAGCTCTGAGGCAGCCCACTCCCACAAACCAGTATTGAGTGCCACAGGGATAAACACAGGCTAGAAAGGCCATAAATAGACCAGAAGTCAATCCAGAAGCACTGCCACCCAGGGGCTGAATCACAAGTTGACTCTTGTGTAATCAAAATTAAAGGAATATGAGAAATTAAGACACCGCCTGCTTAAAAATCAGGACTGGCTTACAACACTGAGGCACAGCAGAACGCATGGAACTGCAATACTCTCTGGACTGAGAAACAGGCTTGCCAAACAGAACAATAGAGGAAGTGAATGACCTTCACTATTGCACATTATATATTTTTTTTATTTTTTATTTTTTTATTTTCATTTTTTGCATCTTTTACTTAAGAAAAGATTTTTTTCTTTTTTCTCTCACTTGATTTTACATTTTAATTATTACATTTTTATTTTTAATCAGTATTATTACTACTACTATTTTACCTTTTTTTTTTTTTTAAGTGTCATTTCATTTTCTCTTTATTTTACTTTGGGACTAGTGTTCTACATTCTATTTTCATCTTTCCTTTACCATCATTTTACTCTATCTCAACTCCACCTTTATGCCATCACTCTCTTCCTAACTTTTCCCGTTTTGGTGTCCTATTTATCTTACCCCTTTCCTGCTTTAGATTTTCCCTATTCTTTCTACTTACCCCCTGTTAAAATTTCACCCTAAATATATCTCTAATTTCCAATCCCCTGCTCCAAGTCCATACATACCTCTCTCTTCGCTGTCTTAACTACCCAAAAAATTGTTTTTCTCTCTGTCCTTTAGTTGTTGTTTGCTTGAATGTTCATTATATCGGATTTTTATGCTTTTTTGTGAGATTTTTTTGCTTATTCTGTTTTTTTGTTTCTTTGTTTTTGTTTGCTTTGTTTTTGTTTGTTTTTTTGCTTCTGTTTCCCCTTGCCTTGCTTGATATTAGTTGGTGTTGTAGTTTGTATTAATCCCCAGGTACTTGTGGCTGGCATTTGCTGGGATTAGTGGTTGCTCTATTGGGTTTTTCTCCCCATATATATAGGTTGTTCCCCTTTTCTCTCTTAGTCTCTTTCTTGTCTCTCTCTCTTTTATTTCTTTCTTTTCCCAATTTCATTTTGACACTATTTTTTTTTCTTTCTTTCTTTTTCCTCTTCTTCTTTCTCTCCTAACCCTTAATTTGCCTTTCTCTGGTGTCACCTTTATTGGAGGTTATTAATATCGTGAATACATTTCTGTTCAGTGCCTTGTGTGTTGTACCTGGTTGTGTTGTATTTTGTGCCTTTAAGTCAATGCAGGAGAGAAAGAACTACCTAACTAGACTTCTGGAGAAGAGAGACCATGGGGAGACAAAGGAACAGCCTGCATATAAAAGAAAAGCAGGCATCAACAGAAAAGGAAGTAAACGAAATAGAGGCAGGCAACCTGCCAGAGAAAGAATTCAGAGAAATGGTCATAAGGTGGCTGAAAAGAATGGAAGACAAATTTGACAATATGAGTAAGAACCAAGAGGAAAGGAAGAAGAACCAAGAAGAAATTAAAAATGACATTGCTGCTCTAAAGAACTCAATAGAAAGCATCAAGAATAGACTAGAAGAAGCAGAGGACCGCATCAGTGTGCTAGAAGACAAGATGGAAAAAAATACCCAAGTAGAGCAGCAACTAGAAAAAAAAATTAAAAAACAGGAAGAGAGCCTAAGGGAACTTTGGGACAACACAAACAAAACAACATCCGCATAATAGGGGTTTCAGAAGGAAAGGAAACTGAGCAAGGAATAGACAACCTGTTTGAAGAAATAATGACAAAAAACTTCCCTGGTATAGGGAAGAAACAACCCACACAAATCCAAGAAGCTCACAGAGTCCCAAGCAAAATGAACCCCAAAAGATCAACGCCAAGGCACATTATAATTAAATTGGCAAACACCAACAACAAAGTAAGAATCTTAAAAGTGGCCAGAGAGAGACAGAAAGTTACATACAAAGGAACCCCCATCAAACTAGCAACTGATTTCTCAACAGAAACTCATCAGGCCAGAAGGGAATGGAATGAAATATACGAAGTCATGCAAAGGAAGGGTCTGAATCCAAGAATACTGTACCCAGCAAGGCTATCAACCAAAACTGAAGGTGAAATCAGGAGCTTCACAGACAAAAAAGGACTAAGGGAATTTATTACCACCAAACCAGCAATGCAAGAAATGCTAAAGGGTCTGCTGTAAAAAAAAAAAAAAAAAAAATAGGAAGCAAAGAAGGAACACAGGGGTAAAGAATAAAAATGGCGACAAATAAGTACCTATCCATAATAACTTTAAATGTAAATGGATTAAATGCCCCAATCAAAAGACATAGGGTAACGGACTGGATAAGAACACATGACCCATATATCTGCTGTCTACAAGAAACCCACCTCAGAAAAAAAGACGCACACAGCCTGAGGGTGAAGGGATGGAAAAAAAGTTTTTCAGGTGAATGGAAATGAAAAAAAAAAAGCTGGGATAGCAATACTTATATCTGACAAATTAGATCTCAAAGTGAAGAACATAACAAGAGATAAGGAAGGCCTCTTCATAATAGTAAAGGGAGTAATCCAACAAGAAGAAATAACTCTGGTAAACATATATGCACTCAATACAGGAGCACCCAAATACATAAAAAAAACTACTGGAGGATAGCAAGGGAGAGATTAACAGCAATACAATCATAGTAGGAGACTTTAATACCCCACTATCACCATTGGATAAATCCTATAAACAAAAAATCAGCAAAGAAACATCAATACTAAAGATGATGTTTACATCAATCACTAGACCAGATGGAATTAATTGACATCTTCAGGACATTTCACCCCGAAGCCACAGAATATACATTCTTCTCAAGTGCACATGGCTCATTTTCAAAGATAGACCATATGTTGGGACATAGGCAAAGTCTCTTCAAATTCAAGAAGATAGAAATCATATCAAGCATCTTCTCAGACCATAGTGGCATAAAACTGGAAATCAACTACAATAAAAACAATCCAAACAAGTCAAAAATATGGAGACTAAACAGCATGCTATTAAACAATGACTTGGTTACCAGAGAGATCAAAGAAGAAATAAAAAACATCATGGCAACAAATGACAATGAAAACACAACAATCCAAAATCTATGGGACACAGCGAAAGCAGTCTTGAGAGGGAAGTTCATAGCTCTACAAGCATACTGCAAAAAACAAGAAACAATGGTAATAAATTACCTAACCCTACAACTCAAAGTGTTAGAAAAAGAGCAACAAGAAAAGCCCAGTGTAAGCAGAAGGAAGGAAATAATAAAGATCAGAGTGGAGATAAACAACATTGAGACCAGAGAAACAATACAAAAGATCAAGAAAACCAAGAGCTGGTTCTTTTAAAGGATAAACAAGATTGATGAACCTCTAGCCAGGCTCACCAAGAAGCAAAGAGAGAGGGCCCAAATAAACAAAATCAGAAATGAAAGAGGTGAAATAACAACAGATCCTGCCGAAATACAAAGGATATTAAAAAAATACTACAAACAACTCTATTCCAACAAACTGGACGACCTGGAGGAAATGGACATATTCCTAGAAAAATATAACCTTGCAAAACTCAATGAGGAAGAATCTAAACAGCTCAATATGCCAGTAACTATGGAAGAAATTGAAGCAGTCATCAAAAAGCTTCCAGCAAACAAAAGCCTGGGGTCAGACGGCTTCACAGGTGAGTTTTACCAAACATTCAAGGAAGAACTAAAACCTATCCTCCTCAGACTATTGCAAAAAATTCAAGAGGAAGGAACACTTCCAAGCTCCTTCTATGAAGCCAGCATCACCCTAATACCAAAACCAGATAAAGACAACACAATGAAAGAGAATTACACGCCAATATCCCTCATGAACATAGATGCCAAAATCCTCAACAAAATTCTAGCAAATCGGATCCAGCACTACATAAGAAAGATCATACACCATGACCAAACAGGATTTATACCAGGAATGCAAGGATGGTACAATATCCGCACATCAATAAACGTGATGCATCACATAAAAAAATTGAGAGATAAAAACCGCATAGTCATATCAATTGATGCAAAAAAAAAACATTTGACAAAATCCAACACCCTTTCTTGATACAAACTCTCAACAAGGTGGGAATAGAAGGATCCTATCTCAACATAATAAAAGCTTTATATGATAAACCCACAGCTAACATCACACTCAATGGGCAAAAACTAAAACCATTTCCCCTAAGACAGGAACAGGACAGGGATGCCCACTCTCACCACTCCTGTTCAATATAGTACTGGAAGTATTAGCCATTGCAATTAGACAAGGAGAAGAAATAAAATGCATCCAAATTGGAAAAAAAGTAAAGCTGTCCTTATTTGCAGATGACATGATATTGTACATTAAAAACCCTAAAGACTCCATCAAAAAACTACTAGACTTAATAAATGAATTCAGCAATGTAGCAGGATACAAAACTAATGCCAAGAAATCTATGGCATTTCCATACACCAATAATGAACTTACAGAAAGAGAGACTAAAAAGCAATCCCATTTACCATTGCACCAAAAAAATTAAGATACCTAAGAATAAACTTAACCAAGGAGGTAAAAGACCTATACGCGGAAAACTACAGGACACTGAAAAAAAGAGATAGAGGAAGACGTAAACAGATGGAAGAACATACCATGTTCATGGACTGGTAGAATCAACATCATTAAAATGTCCATACTACCCAAAGCAATCTATAGATTCAATGCACTCCCCCTTAAAATACCAACGGCATATTTCAAGACCTAGAAAGAACTGTTCAAAAACTCATCTGGATTAAAAAAGACCCCAAATAACCACAGCAATCCTGAGGAAGAGGAATAAAGTAGGAGGGATCTCAATACCAGATTTCAAGCTGTATTACAAAGCCACTGTTCTCAAAACAGCCTGGTACTGGCACAAGAACAGACATATAGATCAATAGAGAATCCAGATATCAACCCAAACCACTATGCTCAATTAATATTTGACAAAGGAGGCATGAACATACAATGGAGTCAAGACAGTCTCTTCAATAAATCGTGTTGGGAAAATTGGACAGATACATGCAAAGAAATGAAACTAGATCACCAACTTACACCATACACAAAAATAAACTCAAAATGGATACAGGACTTAAACATATGACGGGAAACCATAAATATACTAGAGGAATCCACAGGCAGCAAAATATCAGACATATGCCGAAAGAACTCCTTCACTGATACTACCCCGAGGGCAATGGAAGCTAAAGAGAAAATAAACAAATGGGACTACACCAAAATAAAAAGCTTTTTCACAGCAAAAAAAAACCCCATCAATAAAACAATAAGAAACCCCACTGTATGGGAGAACATATTTGCAAATGTTATCACTGATAAAGGTTTAATCTTCAACATCTATAGGCAGCTTATACAACTTCATAAAAGGAAGATAAATGATCCAATAAAAAATGGGCTACAGACCTAAATAGAATCTTTTCGAAAGAAGACAGAAGGAAGGCCAAGAGACACATGAAAACATGTTCAAAGTCACTAATTATCAGAGAGATGCAAAGCAAAACGACAATGCAGTACCATCTCACACCTGTCAGAATGGCTCTCATCAATAAATCAACAAACGACAAGTACTGGGGAGGATGTGGAGAAAAAGGAAACCTCGTGCACTGCTGGTGGGAATGCAGACTGGTGCAGCCACTGTGGAGAACAGTATGGAATTTCCTCAAAAAACTGAAAATGGAAATCCCATTTGACCCAGTAATCCCACTCCTAGGAATATATCCTAAGAAACTAGAAACACCTATCAGAAAGGATATATGCACAATTTACAATAGCTAAGAATTGGAAACAGCCTAGGTGCCCGTCAGCAAATGACTAGATCAGAAAACTGTGGTACATCTACACAATGGAATACTATGCTGCCATAAAAAAGAAGGAATTCTTACCATTTGTAGCAACCTGGATGGAATTGGAGAACATTATGCTAAGTGAAATAAGCCAGTCAATGAAAGAAAAATACCACGTGATCTCACTGATTTGTGGATAATAAAAAACACATTATAAACTGATGAACAAAAAGATAGATACAGAGTCAGTAAAGCATCAAACAGACTCAAATTACAACGGGAAGGTTAGGGAGAGGTGGGGGAAATAAGAGATCAACCGAAGGATTTATATGCATGCATATAAGAATAACCAATGGATGCAAAACATGGGGGAGTGAGGGCATGTATGGGAGTGGGGTTGGTGGGGGGGACAATGGTAAGATATGTACACATATAATACCTTAATAAAAAAATGGAAAGAAAGTAAAAAATAAACTTAATGTAAATATAAATTGATTCAATAACTATTTAGTGGTTTCTGTGCTTCTTTTTTGTTTTTGCATTCATGTATCTGTGAGATTCATCCATCATGTAGCAGTGGCTTATTTGTATATTTGTTTTGATATGTAGAGCTACATTGGACAAATGCCTTATTTGTTTATGTGTTCTCATATCAGTAGATGTTTGAGTTTTTTTTCTGGTGTAGGGGGTGATTATAAATGAAGATTCTACTATTATTGAAGAAAGCCTCCCCAAAACATATACAATCATTTTTCTTCTATTCTTCAATCTAGGAATGTAATTGCAGTGTCATGGGGTAGCATATGTTTACCTATATTAGAAACTGTGTAACAGTTCAGCAATTTGGATGTGCTATTGTACACTCCTACCAGCAATGAATGAGAATTCCAGTTGCTCTACATCCTCATCCACAGTCAATAGTTTTCCTAGATTTACACCTTATAACAGGTATCTGGTGGTATCTATAGTGGTTTTAAATTGCATTTTCTTTTATGATTAAATAGGAGCCCAGTGCATGAATTCATGCATCTTAAAAGGAACCATGGACTGTGAGGCTGTGGTGGGCACAGGGGCGGGTTTTGGCCCATGTTCCATACCCGCACCCAGGCCCTCCCATCCCGGCCCCCAGTCTCCTATCTGCTGGCAGCCCAGCTCCTGCCGCCACTGCTCCCATAGGCTGATGGTGCTGGCCCTGCCTGCACCCTCTGACAGCGCGGAGTGATTGGAACTGGGGCCACCAGTGGGTGTTAGTGGGGCCAGAGCCATCAGTGCGTGTGAGTGGCAGCTGCTGTCCTGATCGCCCCTCAGAAGTGTTGAACATCTTTTCATGTGCTAGTTGTCATCCATATATTTTATTTTAATGAACTAGATTTCATTTTTAAATTATTTTTACTGTGTTTTGAAATTTTTTACGCAGATTCTGAATATAAGTATTTTACCAATGTGATTTCTAAATATTTACTTCTTGTCTGTAACTTTAAAAGTGTAGAATGTCTTAATTTTGATGAATTGCAATTCATCAAGTTTTTCTATTCTGGATCATTTTTTATTTTATATCCTATGCTTTCTTCTAATGTTATGTCATTTTAGATTCCACATTTAGGTCAAGAATTCACTTTAAATTAATTTTCATGTAACATGCCAGGCACAGGTCAAAGTACAATTCTTTTCATATTGATATCCAATTTTTCCAACACTTTGTTGAAAGACAATGTTTTCCAGTAAATTTTCTTTACGCACTTTTCAAGAATAAAGTGGCTATATAGGTATGAGTTTATTTATAGACTTTATTCTATCTATTTCTCTATTTTTATATGAATAGAACACTTAATTATTGTGTCTTTATAATAAGTTGAAGTCAGATCATGTTAGTTCTATAATTTTATTCTTCTTTTTCAAAGTTGTTGGCTACTCCAGTTTTTCCACATTTACCCCTGAATTTTAGAATGAACTTTCCAATTTCTATCAAAGCAAACAAAATACTTCCTCAGGTTTTACTTGGGTTCTCACTACTACTATAGATCAATTAGCGACAAATGTCTAACATCTTAACAATTTTCAGACTTTCAATCCTTGGGCAGTCTATCACTTTTTTTTTTTTTTTTTTTTTAGAATCTTTAAATTTTTCAGTAATGTTTTATAGTATTCACCATTCAGGTCTTTTAAATTCTAAATTGATCCATATTTACTATATTTAATAGCTTCATTAAGATAGAGTGCCTATGTCATACAATTCACCACTTAAAGTTGTCATATCAAGGAGGTCATTGCATGATCCAAGATCATGAAGAGGTATACTTACTTTTTCTCCTAGGAGATAGATAATTTTGCCTCTTACTTTTAGGTCTTTGATCACATTTTGAGTTAATTTTTATTAGGTCAGAGTCCAGTATAATTTTTTTAATGAGGATGTCCAACAGCATTAAAAATAATATAAATATTAAAAATAAATGCTTGATTGTTACAAATGAAAATAGAGTTTTCATAATAGTGAGAAATTCAATATTTTCTACCTTGAGACAAACACTTTGCTGAGCCCTGGATGGGTAGATTAGTGAATAAGACAGACAGATCATGTCCCTCATGGTGCTTATAGTCTAGTTCTAGAAAAAAGGTGCTGTTATTACTGAATAGTTTTGAAACATATAACAAAAGTAAGAAATCAAACATGTTAGAAATGCAGCATATGTATGCTTAACATTCATTTCCGAATCCTTTTATCACTTTTTGAGATGGTGTAAGTTGTACATAGTTTTGTGGTCTCATAAAGTTTATGTTGGTGGATGCGAAATTTAATATTTATGATTCTGATTCCCTTAACTCAAAATGTTTTACAAAAACCAAAAGAAAGTCTCAAAAGCCTTAAGAGATAAATTTAGGATTGTGCAGAGTATTGTACCCCTGGAGAAATAGGAAGTCTGCCCAAGAGTAAATAGACTCCACAAGGCAATTTAAATTTGGTCTGAAGCTAAGAATCCACAAGATCTGGGTTGGTTCTAAATATTGGGAAACATTATTTCTTCCTCCTCATTATTGTCCTGCTGGCCTCCTGTCACTGAATGATTACCAACCACAATAAAATTTTTTTCTTCAACTTAAATTTAGATTATTCAACTTCTAAAGGCTTGTTATTCATTAAAAAAGGATAAGTTGTACTATTTCATGATCTGTATCAATCAAATTCTATTAACTCAGTCACAATTCTCTATATGAAGACTAAATGGTTCATGGAAGGAAAATGATTGTTAAAAAATTTAATTGATACTCTAGGTTAAAACTTAATAACAAAAAACCTCTCTCCAACTAAAAAGAAATGTAAGGCTAACTGGAACATGCAGGACTTGGAAAAGATTCAGAGGCCAGCCATTAAAAAAAGCATCTGTCTGGAATGGCTTAGCTATTCACATGCTGACAGAGCGGTTCTGGGCCAAAGTGTTTCATGAGGTCTTTTGCAGCTCAGATGGGCAATGATTCTCTAAATCCATGTTGGAACATGAGATTTAGTGAAACTATGCAATAGCCAGAATCCCATTATAATTCAATTTGAAATTGGCACCTGTTCTCACAGCAGGCTCACTATGGCCATTTCTTTAACCTTGCATAACCTGGCCCCACATTTTACACACTAATCTTTTGCACTCCACTACAACATGATGGGGAGTATTGTACTATGCGGTAATATAAATATACGTGGAAGCTAGGGCTTGTGGATAAACTTCCCAGAAACTGAGGTTGCACTTGCTCAAGAACAAAAAAGTGAAACATTTCTCAGTAAAGACAGCCAGATAACCTATATGCACACTGAGAGGCAGAGGGCTGGGCTACCTAGCACTCTTCCCCAGATTTCCATGTCTTGATTAGTGAAATTATCAACTTGGGATCCTGAGCCAGAAACCTCTTCTTTGCCTCCCAAGTTAATGCAAAGTTGTAATGATTTGATCCAAGTATTCCTCACAGGAGGGATTTTCTCTTGTCACTCCTAGGTCTATACCACAGTTCAGGCCCTTGGCTCCTATCATCTGTACTAATGCAGTAGACTCTTGTAGAAATGATAAAACCTTACACATAAAGAAATAAGAAATACTATAATACATCTGCTAAGCAATACCTAGCTTAAGAAAGAAAACAATGCCCATATATTTGAAGTAGCCTGTATACTACTGCTCTCCAACTATATATCCTCCTGCTGCCCCACACCCTGAAGAAGGAGCTACCTTCATTTGGATTCTATGATGTCCATGCATGTTTTTATACTCTTCATGTATGTGTGTGTGTGTGTGTGTGTGTATCACATATACTTGCTACTTTACTTTGTTTCCTTCTGTAACTTAGGTTTACTACTTAACATTATTTTGAGAGTTATTCATATCAATTTGTAAAATTTTAATGTTTCTTTTCATAGCTGTTTGTGTTCAATTGTGTGAGTATATCACAATTTATTTATCCATTCTTTTGTTGATGGACAATTAGGTTATTTCTACTTTTTCCTATTATATAGGATTGTTATGAACATTCTTTTATGTGCCTTCGTGGGTAATATGCATAAATTTTTTAGATTATGTATCTAGAAGTGGACTTGGTGAATGAAGGAATATAGCAATGCTGGTGTGGCTCAGTGGTTGAACATCAACCCATGAACCAGGAGGTCAGGGTTCAATTTCAGGTCAGGGCACATTTTACGTTCATTCTCCAGTAGGAGGTGTGCAGGAGGCAGTTGGTCAATAATTCTCTATCATCATTGATGTTTCTCTCTCTACTTTTGTCTTTCTCTCTCTGAAATCAATAAAAAAATATATTTTTTAAAAATGACTATATCTCTGTCAAGGAGCAGTAATATTTTACACCTCTCCTAGAAATCTCTGTTGCCTTCTGCCCTATGGCCTCTGCAATATTAGGCAATGCAGACATTGGAGGAGGTCTTGGAAAGGCAGTGCTCTCCTGTTGCCTGTGAGTTGAACCCCTGCATTCAGCAGCTACTTCTCCCCTCTCTTGTCCTTGCAATGGACATTCTACCTGCTGTTCCTAGAGTGGGAGTTTTTTCAAGGACACAGAGCAGTGTGTTCTTCAGACCATTTAGATGGTGCATGTAACTGAATCCAGTTAAAGCCTCTATATAAACTTTTGACATTCTGCTGGGCATGTATGGAGATCTATTTGTTTTGTGGCCACCCAAGACAAGCCTCCTATATATTAAGCTCCCTTGCTTATTAAAACTATTACCTACCAATATGGAATGGTTTGTTTCTTCAGTTTCTCCTTGCCCTCCATGGATGGGGCCAGTTTCAGATTTTACCCAGGAAACGCCTAACTTTGCAAACTAACACCGAATTCTTAATTTTTAAAAAATATTGAAGTACTGAATTATATATCATTCTGTGTTTTCTTGATTTCAAGTGAGATACAATATCCCTCAAGATTTTTTTTGGCCACGTGATTTATTCTTCAAATTTCCTGTTTATAGTGTTTGCTATTTACTATTGGAGCATTTTTGTTTCCATTATTGATTTGTAGGTATTACTAATATGTTCTAAATACCAATTATTTTCTGTTTAATACCTTGCAAATGTCACTTCTTTGCTGCCTGCCTTGGCTTTCTCACTTTTTGAATGGAGTCTTGTGATGACCAGAGTATTTTATGTGTATAATAAAATTAGCATTCCTTTTTAAAGTTATGTTTGTCTAAAAAAGTTTTACTTTAATGTGAGGGAAACATTTTCTTCAAAAGCTTTAAAATAATTTTCATATGTGGGATGATAATGTACAATAATTGAGTTTTTGTATGTCATTAAGTAGGGAACTATTTATTTTTATTACTAGAGGCCCGGTGCATGACATTTCCTGTGGGAGTTCACTACTACCAGGGGGCAGCTGCAGTGTTGAGCATTTGCACCCTGCTGGTCAGTGAGCATCATAGAGACCGGTCGTTCCACCGTTCGGTCAATTTGCATATTAGCCTTTTGTTATATAGGATTATTGTTATTATTATACTAGAGGCCTGGTGCATGGATTTATGCACTGGTGGGGTCCTTCAGCCTGGCCTGTGGGGATCGGCCAAAACCTGCAGTCCTATATCCCCCGAGGGATGTAGTAATGCCTGAAGTGGCAGGAGGCCGGAGAGGAGCCCAAGCCCAAGCTGGGTACCATGCCACTCTCACTCATCCTGGCCCCACTGTGCCTGCCACCGCCACCACTCGGTAGGCTCACTGCTGCTCTGCTGCAGTCTCCGTGCACCCATCCTAGGTGACACAGCGCACCCATGACTGAGAAGTGGCAGTGGGCTTGCACCCAGTCAGTCCTGATGCTGGTCCCCATCCAGGTCCCAGTCCAGAGTGGGGAGGGGCACCCAGAGGGAGTCTCTGTGGGAGAGGCTCATGCCGCCGCAGCTGTGATCACCAGCCATGAGCCCAGTGCCTCGCACCCATTGGTCAGTTGGGAGGTGCTCCCCCTGTGGGAGTGCACTGATGGTCAGTGCGCTTCATAGCGACCGGTCAACTGGTCACTTAGACTTTTATGTATATAGATAGAAAGCTATCATTGAAGAGTTTGTCCTTTTCCCACTGATATACAGTGACCATTTTAAGTCAAACTCAAGTTTTGATGCATATATGGGATTGTCTCTGAGCTCTTTGTTTCAATAATTAAGTTTTCTTTTTCTTTTAAATACCAATTCCACATTGCCTTTATCAATGCAGCATTATAATTATCTTCATAGCTAGTTAAATAAGTACCTGCATCTCTTCCTCTTTCCCTCTACTTCTTCAGAAATGTCTTTACTGACTGGAAATTTTATTTCTATATATATTTTTAAATTCCTATAACTTTAAAAAAACACAAAACGTTGGGTTATCAAGAATTTGTGTATCAGTGAATGGAGAATTGTCATATTTATGATACTTAATCATCTTACCCAATAATCTGCTATTTTTTTCTCAATTTTGTTGCTATCAAGAAGGTTATATTTTTACAATTATATTTCAGAGTTTCCAGTTGCTGAAATATAAAGCCATGATATAGATAATAATTTATTTTATGTTCATCAACTGCTCTGAACTGTTTTTAATTTTAATAATTTAGATATAAACTCATTTGAGTTTCCTGAATAGGCAACATTTTGAGAACAATTATAATTTTGTTGCTATCGTTGAATTCCTTCTATTTTATATATTTCTAAAGAATAGTTAATTGATTTTTAGAGAGAGAAGAAAGGAGTGGAAGATAGAAACATAAATATGAGAGCATAAATTCAATTGCTGCTTCTTGCATTCCCCCAAACCAGGATTGAGCCCTCAAACTGGGCATATGCCCTGACCAGAGCAGAAGTGAGAGGAGGTAGAAGCAGGATTAGGCAGAAAGGGTAAGGGGTGGAGCTAGCTGAACCACACAATTTTTGGCAGAAAAACAATATGTCATAAAAACAGGATGTTTTGAGACAAATATATTTTTTCTTGCAAGCGCAAAATAAAACGTTGCAAAAGGACAGGAACCAATCAGTAGCACAGATAGAGAAAGAGCCGGCCTTTAGCAGAAATAAGGGAAAGAGCAGAATGCTTCAGTTGCAACCCATTTGTGTCCCCTGCAGGAGTGGGAGCCTGTGTTTGCTTGCAATAAACTCCTGCCTTGCTTGAACTCCTCTGGTCTTGGGATGTCATTCTTCAATTCTGTGAGATAGAAAAATTCCTGCTCACTGGTTCAAGTTTTAGAAGCAGCAACTCTTTGGTGCATGGGACGATGCCTAACCAACTGAGCCACACCGGCCAGGGCTATTTTTTTTTTTTTAATTTTACAGGTAGAATCTCTAGTACATCTATATAACAAAAGCCTAGAACGACCAGTAGTTATGATGTGCACTGACCACATAAAGGTCTGTACTGGCATGGGTAACTAAGCTTTCCATCTCTTACTCCCCCAATGACAGACATCTGCTTCTTGCTCAGCCAAACCATTTTTTCTGTTGCAGAAGCTTGAACAATTATATGAATTCCTTCAATAGCAAATGCCTTATTATGTTAGATCACTGTTGTTTTTTGGAAACATGTTTATTTTCACATCAGCTTATTTATTTATGAAGTTTGGTACATACACATTATGAAGAAATAATTACATAACAATGAGGAAGTAGATATTTTATTCATGTTTTCTATGCCATAATTTTAATTTTGCTTCTATCAAATAAAATGATTAAATTATACCAGAAGGAAAAAATAGAACAAATTCCTGATTTGAGTTCAGTAAGCTATTTGTTATTTTCAATCTCACTTTAAAGACTGTTTCTCAAACTGAATAGGTAGATAGCATTTTTCTAGGGTTTCTTTCCATGGTAGCTCAATCAAGCACTGACTTCCAAACTATTACTCCTTCTCACATGTTTGTACCTTTTGATTATTTGTGGTTCATTCTACTCTTCAGCCTTATCCCCTTTCTTCCTTCTTGACATAATAATAGACTGGACTCCTAATTATTTTCTGTCTGGCAAAACATTAATCCCTGTCCCAAAGTATCTCTCTCTACCTCAACCATAGTCTTTCCATTCAAACCTTTAACATTATCCTGGCTGACTTCAACTTAACTACCCACTCAATGCTCTGCTCTCTCTATTCTTTAATGCTCAAATAGTTCTACTTCAGGAGTTCCTCATTTCAATATACGTCCAGTCCAGCACATTCTTTCTGTATCAACCTCCTGTCTCCATTATGTGTGTGTCCACTTAGAGATATCATCACTAACAATACAATCTCTCTTGAAAATATTATTTTTCTTCTTTGATAGGCTCTCATTCAGAAACCCTGATCTGGAAAATGCCCAACCCTAGATGAAGCCAGACACATGAATTTTCAGTGCTGTTCCTAATGTGCTAAGCATCACTGAAGGAAAAATTTCTATTTAAATTAACTTTTAATAAACATTTGAGAAAGCTCAGAATATATATGAGTACCTACTTATTACCAAGCACTGATACAGATACCAGGGGTACACATGGTAAAAAAAGAAAAACAAAGTCTATATCTTAAGATATAGAAATACACTGAATTTTATAGCCTCCCTATATTTATATATATCTCTATCTCTACCTTTATCTCAATCTCTATCTCTATCTATCTCTCTATATCTATATCATCTATATCTCTGTCTATCTATATCAAGAGAAAGAGAGAGAGAAAAGCAATAAGAGTGAGGGCACTTCATACCAGATATTAGAATATTTTATAAAGCCAAGTTCATCTCATTTACACCAACCCAACTGGCAGAACCTCTAATTTCTGGAACACCTTGACATTGTATGAACCATTTCATACCACTATGGGACACAATGAGTTGTGAACTGATGTCCTTTATGGTGTGTGTGTGTGTGTGTGTGTGTGTGTGTGTGTGTGTGTGTGTGTAAAGCTAAAAGAACTACAAAGAATGTTAACATTATATTTTCTGAATTTTGAAAATATGTTAATATTTTCAATAAATATAACAATAGCAAAACATAACTTACATTTTGCAGGGAATTTGTAGCGATAGAAAATCTTCGATATGCATATTGAAGAATGGACCAATTCAAGTTTAACAGAGTTGAACAATCATTATCTTTGAATAGTTAATAATCCTATAATCATCAAAACCTGAAAAATGTAATTGTGTATATATTAAAACTAGAGGCCCGGTGCATGAAAATTGTGCACGAGTAGGGTCCCTAGGCCTGGCTGGCAATCAGGGGTGACCAGTGGGGTGATCAGGGAGGCCCCCATGGTCACCTGCCTTGGCTGACCTAGTGGTGTTGCTTGCCAGCCCAGCCCCTCACTGCCGCAGCCGGGTGCCTCCCTCTGCAGGGGCCCCTGCTAGCACCTGCCTTGGAGACCAGCAGGGCAAGCAGTGGGGCAATCAGGAGGCCCTCCTGGCACTCACCTTGGCTGGCCTAGGGCCTGTGGGCTGGGGGCAGCTCCTGCATTGAGGGTCTGCCTCCTGGTGGTTAGTGCATGTCATAGCGACCAGTCATTCTACCAGTCATTTTACTGTTTGGTCGATTTGCATATTAGGCTTTTATTATATAGGATATAGTAACTCTATAAAATCATAACTAGAGAGCCTATACCCAAATAGTATGGGACAATAGAAAAGGTATTAACATATTTTTGTAAGCAATCTACACATTTACATAGAACTATCATTTGTTATGCTCAGTCTTAATTAGCTGAAAATTTATCTCTATTTCATTTACAATTTAACTATCTTAATGTTAGCCTTATGAAACTAAATAAAACATTTGTAATTTACTTAAAATATTTACAAAATGCAAACCAGCCAATAAATTTTATCTTTACCTTCTAGGGTAGGGCAAAAGTAAGTTTCCAATTATTAGTATGGAAAATAATACAATAATTAATAAATAATAATACAAGAATAAACTCTGTATTTTATATACTCACAATTGTAAATCTACTTTTGGACAACCCTGTGTTATTTTTCACAATTAACAAAATACTCTTTGTTTTTTTTCTTCTTAGAGAAATCTATCATTATTTCTATCCTTTTGTAGGCTAGAAGAATCAAGCACATATACAACAAAATCATAACAGATTAATGTGAAGTACTGAAGCATAAAACATCTATCTATATATAAAACCCTAATATGCAAATAGACCGAACGGCGGAACAACCAAACAACCAACCAACCAGTCGCTATGATGTGCGCTGACAACCAGGGGGCATGTGCAGAACATGGAGGGTGTCAGCAGCAGGCAGTAGAGCACAGAACATGGCAGGCATCAGCCGCGGCGGGATGGTGGAGCAGGTAAGCCGGGGCACCAGACCAATGAGGGTTGCTAGGTACTGTCATTGCAATGAGCCTTTGGTGGTTACTGAAAATTATTTGCTCCCATGTGCCGTGGTCCCGCCCAGTGCTTGCACCTGCTGCCTGCACCAGCCCTGCTCACACCCACTGCTGGTGCCAGAGCCACCACTCACATCCGCTGCCAGCACCTGGCACTTGCCCTGATTGTTCAGCACCATCAGCAGGTGCAAGCAGCTGCTGCCGGCCCTAATCATCCCTGAGGGCTTCTCCACCTCCCCCTGTTCCTGAGGGGGCAATCGGGGCAGCAGCTGCCGCTCGCACTGCTGCTGGCACCAGCCCCAGTCATTCCACGTGGTCAGTGGGTGTGAGTGGCAGTGGCGGGAGCAGGGCTTCCAGCAGAGAGGGGACCGGGGGCTGAAGCAGGAGGGGCAAGGTGGGGGCAAAGAGGATGGGCTGAGACCTGCTCCTGTGCCCACTGCATTCTCGCATCCCACAGTTCCTTTCAAGGTGCATGAATTTGTGCACTGAGCCCCTATTTGTTTTATAAACATTACTTTGACAGTTGAAGACTCAGCATTATGGAGGATTTCCTGACAATTCTGTGGACTGGACACTAGAGTTGGTCATTGTTCAATATCAGTTTTACCTTCTCCAGTTGTATACTTTACATATATCATGTTACCTAGTAGCAAAGAAAAGTGGATGATTTTGAACTCTTGTTTGTAGATAGATACCATGTGCATTATTTAGAGAGGTAAAGTGAATTCTCCTGTATAATCTATTATTTAAGCATTATCAGTTACTAGCATCAGCTCTTTGCTACATCTACTTAAAAGAAATATACAGTGTTTGCTGGCATTAACACTAAATATAGTAAAATTCCTTATTTCAATTATGTATTATCTCCAGGCAAAAGGTGATTAGAGAAGTAAAAGTTTCTTGTGTGATAGGTTGGATTGTGCTATTGCCCAATGCAGTTTGGCAGAGAGACAACAGAATAGTATAAGAGGTCAGTTCAGGTGAGTTTGACGATATTATCAGAGCAGAACTATGCTGAAAAGTCAGTATGCTTGATGTTTACGTTTGGAATAGGAACCTGGTAGGAAGGGAAGACAGCAAGTGAAAGGAGAGGAGAATTAAAAAGGAGAAGAAAAGGAGTCACATTACGCAATGTTTATTACCCTCCAGAGAGACCAGTCACTTCTATTTACATTAAGATTAATATATATCCATCACAGCCAATGTGACCACGTTCCCCCTGAGATTTATTGAGAAATAATTGAAAAATAAACATGTATATATTTGAAGTGTACATAATGATGTTATATACATATAAATTATGAAATATATACCATGATCAAGTTAATTAACACATTTATCATCTCATATTAACTTTTTCTTTTGTGAGAATGTTTAACATCTACTGTCAACAAACTAATTATACAATACCATATTATTAACTACTAGAGGCCCGGTGCACGAAATTCATGCACAGGGGGTGTGTCCCTCAGGCCAGCCTGCACCCTCTCCAATCTGGGACCCCTTGAGGGATGTCCGGATCAAGCCTAAATGGGCAGTTGGACATCCCTCTCACAATCCAGGACTGCTGGCTCCCAACTACTCACCTACCTGACTTCCTGATTGCCCCTAACCGCTTCTGCCTACCAGCCTGATCACCCCCTAACCACTCCCCTGCCAGCCTGATTGATGCCTACCTGCTCCCCTGCCAGCCTGTTTGCCCCTAACTGCCCTCCCCTGCAGGCCTGGTCACCCCTAACTGCCCTCCCCTGCAGGCCTGGGTCCCATCCCCCCAACAACTGCCCTTCCATGCAGGCCTGGTCACCCCAAACTTCCCTCCTCTACTGGCCTGGTCACCCCTAACTGCTCTCCCCTGCAGGCTTGATTGCCCACAACTGCCCTCCCTTGCAGACCTGATCCCTCCCAACTGATATCGCCTGCTGGCCATCTTGTGGCAGCCATCTTGTGTGTTGGAGAGATGGTCAGTTTGCATTTTATTCTTTTATTAGACAGGATAGAGGCCTGGTGCAAGGGTGAGGGCCAGCTGGTTTGCCCTGAAGGGTGTCCCGGATCAGGGTGTGGTTCCCTTGGGGTGTGGGGTGGCCTGGGTAAGGGGCCTGTGGTGGTTTACAGGCTGGCCACGCCCCCCCAGTGACCCAACCAGAGGCCCTGGTATCTGGGATTTATTTATCTTCTATAATTGAAACTTTGTAGCCTTAAGCAGAGTTCAAGGCAGGCCAGGGCAGGTGGAAAGATTGGTTTCCTCCATTGCTGGGGAAACCCTGGCCTCCTGCTCTCTCTGTGGCTGCAGCCATCCTTGTTGGGTTAATTTGCATACTCACTCCTGATTGGCTGGTGGGCATGGCTTGTGGTGTAGTGGAGGTATGGTCAATTTGCATATAACTCTTTCATTAGATAGGAGTAGAAGCTGGATGCACAAAATTCATGCAAAAGTTGGCCTTCCTTCCCATGATTGCCAGCACTGGCTTCCCTCTGGCACCTGGGACCTGGGCTTCCCTTGTAGCCCCAGCTTCGTCTGGAAGGTTGTCCAGAAGAATGTCCAGTCTAATTAGCATATTACGCTTTTATTATTATAGATAAATACTCCATTATAAGTTTATAACATTCCATACATATCATATTTTTTATTCATTCTGTCATCAGTGGACATGCAGGTTTGTTTTGGACCATGAAACAGAATAGAGAGCACCTAAACTTTTGACAAGGGAACAAGAATACACAATGGGGAAAGGATAGTTCAATAAATGGTGCTTGGAAAATTGGTTATTCATATGCCAAAGAATGAAACTGGACCTTTGTCTTACCCCACTAACAAAAATGAACTCAAAATGGATTTCAAAAACTTAATATAAAATCTGAAACAAAAACTCCTAAAAAAAAAAATCATAGGAAAAAACTCCTTGACATTGAACTTGGCAATGAAGTTTTAGACATGTCACCAAATCAGGTTTCAAAAGATAAATTAAACAACTGTGACTACATTAAACTAATACTTTCTTCACAGCAAAGGAAAAATATCCTGTAAGGAAATTGTATCTAAAAAATTATCACTTTAGAAAATTAACTTTCATTTGTAATGCTAGCAGCAAGACACCCATGAAAAACACACATGGTGTCAAAACAAGCCAAAGGAAAATCATTTGGGTAAAAAATGAGAAAGGATCCCAAGTCAAATTTATAGAAAAGATTCCTTTATTAACTTTTGGTCGAGAATATGTTTGCATATTTTCAGAAAACAACTCCAAGATCATGTGGATTCCTGCAACAAAGAGGAATTGACAGGACTGCTCCAGCCATGAAGACAGAAGAGAAACAGTCCAGAGATAGAAGATGCTGACAACACCTTGCCATACTAGCAGTCAGCAGCTGTGTGTCACCGCAGGTTGCTCAGGACCAAACCAGAGAGGGTCAGACCTGCCTTACTACCATTTGTCCATCATCCAGAACTGAAATATCATTGTTGACATGTACACATAAGGAACTGTTTGACAGTGAAATTGGGACTCAAAAGAACTCTTGCCCCAGAAAGAAACTCACTACAAACTGATTCATTTGCCTCTCAGCATAACCATTATTGCTTGTCTCATTTTTGGTCCTTTTAAGTGTATTTCTAGTATCACATGATCTCACTCATCTAGGGGAAATAATGAACAACATAAAATGATGAACAAAAACAGACCCGGAGACAGGGAAGCATCTATCAGACTGTCAAACCTCAAAGGGAAGGTAGGGCAGGGTGGGGGTAAGGGGGAGAGATCAACCAAAGGACTTGTATGCATGCATATAAGCTTAACCAGTGGTCACAGACAACAGGGGGGTGGGAGCATGCATGGGGAGGGGTTTGGGATGGGAATGGGGGGGATGAGGAAAAATATGTGATACCTTAATCAATAAAGAAATTAATTTAAAAAATACTTGGAATTCAAAAAAAAAAAAGAAACCATCAGCAAAATGAAAAGGCAATCAACAGAGTGGAAGAAAATATTTGAAAGTCATGTAATTAAAAAGGGTTAATTTCCAAAATATTTAAAGAAATCAATTCAATAGCAAAAAGATAAATAATTCCATTAAAAATGGGCAAAGAACCTCAATATGCATTTTTCTGAGGAAGACATATAGCTGGCCAACAGGTACATGAAAAGATGTTCAGCTTCAGTTATCAGAAGAAATGAAAATCAAACCACAATGCGGTATCACCTCACATCTGTTACAATCTTAACTAATAATAGACAAACATGTAAATTGACTGTACTTCTGCTACGCCCACAGCCAATCAGAGTGCATATGCAAATTAGAAGGCCAAAGATGGTAGCCGCCCAGCTGCTCCAGGTGTGGAGTGGCCAAGCAGGATACGTGCTATGAGAGGGAGGGTGGGGGTTGAAGGGATCTACAGGAGCAGAGTGCCGCAGTGAAGACCAGACTGCAGAGGCTGGAGTGTGCAGCGAAGATGAAGATGGCAGACTCTAGCCAGAGTCTTCAACAAAGATGAAGATGGCAGATTCCGGCTGGAGTCTGCAGTGAAGACCAAGATGGAAGCCTCTGGCCGGAGTCTGCAGCAAAGACGAAGAAGGCAGACTCTGGCCGGAGCAAAGGCCTGGCTCTCAGGTGCCAGAGGAAACCAGTGCTGGAAGCCAAGGGAAGGAAGGCCTATTGCACAAATCTCTTCATGCAATGGGCCTCTAGTTGCTTTTATAAAAAAAGATAAGAGATAACAAGTATTGGTGAGGGTGTGAAGAAAATGGAACCCTTGTGCTCTGTTGGTGGGAATGTATATTGGCTTTATCATTGTGGAGAACAGTATATATAGTGTTTACTCAAAAAATTATAAATCAAACTATCATCAATAAAGTCTGGTTCAAGAAACCCAGTTTTCTCAACACTTTATTACAAATTGATCTTACAATGCACAATGTGTCTTAGTATGAGCATCTTAGGGCCACACTGATAAGGCTTTTTGAGGTCTCTGCCTGGTGTCCTGTGTATAATGAGAAATATCCACACTGCCTTTTAGAAACACAAACTCTTCCCTGCTCTCTGTGAGTCCGGGAAATATTTCAACCTCTCCTTCTAGGTGGTTCTTTTTCTGGCCTTGGGTAATTTTCTCTCAAATGTGTACAGATTAGTGGCAATGAATTGTTGGGATTCCTTTGACTAATTTCTGTAGCTTTTTCAGAAGCCCCTCCTTTTAGACACATTGGCCTCTCTAAATTGTGTTTTCTCTCATCAAGAATCTCCATTCTAGTCCTTCCTGTGCTGCATCCTGAACATTTCATACAATCACTAAACTGTACACCCTCACCAAACTTGTTATTTCTTATCTTTTTTTTTAATAATAGCCACTCTAATAGGTGTAAGGTAATACCTCACCTTGTTTGTTTCTGTTCCCTCAGGGGTTACAGTATTGATCTATTGACAAATGTAGGAAAACTAATGTTTTAGAGATTTAGACATTTTTAAAAATTATTCAATTATTTTTTCAAATTTAAAAAAGAATGTTAAATGCGGGAGTGTTGCTTCATCTTGACTGGAAGCAAAAATTCTCTATTTGGGCTATTTTACAATTTTCATTTGAAGAATTATTTATCTGAATCTTGATATATTATTACAATTCCATGTGATTTTTTAACCTGAAGTCTATGTGTTCTTCTGATTAAAGTGGGAAAATGTCCGAGAAGTAGAATTTAGAAGAATAACATTTTAAGTTATTTTTCAAGTTTGCATTCTTTTTGGTATTTCATGTGTTTCTAGCACCTATAATAATAAACTGTTTTATGGACTGAGTTTTTGTGTCCCTCTAAAATTTGTATGTTGAAACATTAACCCCAAATGTGCTGGTATTTGGAGATGTGGCCTTTGGGGGGTAATTTGTGTTAGCTGAGGTCATGATGCTGATGTCTGTTGAGATGCATGTCCTTCTAAAAGAGGCACCAGAGAGCTTGCTCTCTCTCCGATACGTGCACATAAAGAAGAGATCATGTGAACAAGCTGATATGGTAGGCACCAGTATATAAGCCAAGATAAGAGTTCTCAGAATTAAATCCACATCGTTTGCACCTTGATCATGGACTTTCAAGCCTCTAGAGTTGTGAGAAATGCATTGCTGTTGTTTAAGCGGTACTGTCTATGGTATTTTGTTATGGTACTTCACACTAAATAAGACAAAATGTGTGTAAAGAAGAACAGAATTTTTTTCTGTCATGGGCATGTTAGAAAAGAGAGTAGCAGATCTAAAGCAGACCAATTATTTTTACCGAATGTGCATGTAACTGTGTATTTAAATGTGTATGTTTAGATAGAAACTAATTCTTTCCTGAACAAAGAAAAGATAAATTGGGAATCTGCCTTTTTATTTTTTTAAGAATATTGATCAGATGAGAGGGCATTAGAGTTTGTTATCTGAATTGAATCCTAGCACTATCAGAAATTGACTGCAAGATCACGTACAAGTTACTTAGAGTCTCTCATGTTAAATTGGAATACTAATAGTTTTTTTCACATAAAATTTTTAAAGCATTTAAAAGGAAAAAGTCATATATAAGTGAGACATTTTAATTTATTAATAATTTTAGTGATTATTTTGTATCACTACTAACCATGCTGCTTTGGGCAAGTAAGTCATTTAGTCATTAGAAATTTGAGTTACCTTTAAAGTAGACATAAGGATTCTCACCTTTAAGAACCTATAGAGAAATGATATGTGTGTGAAGTTCTCAATACAATTTCATTCAGAGTACATGTTAATAAATATTTTAATTTTATAAAGTACTTATACCAGTTCTATTTTTGATAGTTTAGAATTAGCTTTATTGTTTTAAATTTTTTTTCATTGAAAGTTATTTAGTGTGTGTGTGTATAACATTTTTCTGTAGCAACAGACCAATTCTTCTTTTCTCAGAGATGTAATAGAAAAATAAACTTTATTTCAATGCATTGATTTTTCAATCTGGTGACAAAACTAATAATAAATAGTAATCTTATTTAAAGATCATGGAGTGAGAGTCCTGTAGTTTCAATGCATCAAAACTCTTTGCTGAGTCACTACATGAGTCCACACCAAACCAAAGCACATAAAGGTCACATCAAAAGCATGTTCCTTGCAGAAGCAGAATCATTGGGATAGAGTGTGAGGGAAACTTTTTTTTCTAATGGCAATTATTCTTGTTTAAATTAACACAAGTGTGAATCTTCCCAATATCTATTATGACTAATGATATTTAATACCTTTTCATGGGCTTCTTTATGATCTGAACATTTCTTTTGGTGAAATATCTCTTTATTTTTTAGTTAGATTGACTTTTTTTTATTGCTCAGATTTAAGAGATCTTACATATTCTAAATAACATCTTTTTTGTCAGGTATGTGTTTTGTAAATGCTTTCTCCTCCTCTGTAGCTTATCTTTTCATCCATATAACATCAAATTTTGTAATTCATCAAAATTTATTTTTCCTGTATTATACTTTGTTTTAAAGTCTAATCCTTTTTCTAGACTTTGATTCCAAAGATTTTCATTTATGAATTTCCAAAGTTTTGTAGTTTTCCACATTTTGAATTTTTAATGTGTAAGATATGGATGCTTTTATTGCTTATCAATATATATAAAAGCCTAAACAGTCATTACAACCAAACGACCAGATGACCAGCTGGTAGTTATGATGTGCACTGACCACCAGGGGGCAGACACTCAATGCAGGACCTTCCACCTGGTGGTCAGTGCACTCCCACAGCCAACTTCCCATGGCTGGCCAACTTCCTGTGGTCCCTCCCCTTGGATGGCCAGCCCCAGTTGGCCCCAGAAAGGGCTGATCAAGATGGCCCCAATCAGCCCTAATCGCCAGCCAGGCAGAGGCCCACCTGTGCACAAATTCGTGCATCAGGCATCTAGTAGATATATATATTCCAGCATCATTGGTTGAAAAGGCTATATTTTCTAAATTGAATTTATTTTTATCTTTGTCATAAATCAGTTGAATGAATCTGGGTGGACTTATGTGGGGAAACACAGGACTTTCTGTAAGGAGGAATCCCTAAAAGGTTGGGGGTCTCTAGGAGGACCTTGCTGAATGCAGCAGACCTTGCCTTGACTTTTCCAAATAAGTGTGAGCCCCTGGGGGTTTTACTGGAATCTTTATGCTTAATCTTTGGGTGTCTTTGCTTAAAGGACACTGCAGACACATGTGTCTTCCCAAGATTAATTACCCTACTGATTGTATCTAAAAGATAAACTTTATCTCAAACTGCTGTTACAATAAAAGCCTAAAGAGGCAGGCCATAGAGGCTGTCTGGTTCCTTTAGCCACACAGTCCCTTAGCTCTCTCTCTTACAGCAAACCTGTGTCAGAGTAATTATTCATCTGTCACTCACGGTCTGGCAGATTTATTCTTTTCCATTGATCTATGTGTCTGTCCTTCTACCAGTACTAGATAGCATTGATTACTGAAGAAATACAATTAGTATTCAAAGCAAGAAAGTTGATTCCTTCCATTTTATTCTATATAAATATTTTATTATAATTCCTTTGCCTTTCTTTATAAATTTTAAATTAATCTTGTAAGTCAGTTTGAAAAGAACTGATAGCTTTACTATATTAAATCTTTTAATCTTTTAACATGGTATTTATACAGATATTTCTTCTTTCTTTTAGCAGTGTTAGTTTTCCAGCATAAAAGTACTGAGCATGTTTTGTTAGAGTTACATGTAACTATTTTTGTGTGCATATTTATAAATAATATTGTTATTTTAATTTAGTTGCTCATATGTTCATTTCTAATAATAGAAATACAATTTATTTTCCATGTTTGCCTTATATCCTGTAACCTTTATTTTCTAGATTTCTTTATAGAATATTATGCTATCTTCCAATAAAAAAAATTTCAATTTTTTCTTTTCATTTGTACACCTTTTATTTCCTTTTCTTATCTCATTTCACTGGCTAGAACTTCCAGCACTTCTAAAATAAAAGTGTAAGAACTTTGGTCTTGATCTTAGTAATAAAGTATTTAGTCTTCCAGTAGTAAGTATAAAGTTAGTTGTAAGCTTTTTGTAGATTTTTTAAATCAAATTTAGATTTTTTAAAATTTTATTTTTCCGTCAGGTCAGTATAATATTATTTTGATATTTTTTTCTGCATCAGTTCATATGATCATGTGATATTTTGCTTCCTGTTTATTTATATAGTGGATTACGTTGGTTGTTTACTGATTTAAAATATATATATATATATTGAACCAGATTTAGGCCTATTTTTGTTTGCTAATGTTTTCTTATTTATTTATTTTTTATGTATTTTATTGATTTTTTACAGAGAGGAAGGAAGAGAGATAGAAAGTTAGAAACATCGATGAGAGAGAAACATCAATCAGCTGCCTCCTGCATGCCCCCTATTTGGGATGTGCCCGCAATCTAGGTACATGCCCTTGACTGGAATCGAACCCCAGACCTTTCAGTCCACAGGCTAGCGCTCTATCCACTGAGCCAAAATGGTTTCAGCGCTAATGTTTTCTTAAATAGTTTGCATCTATATTCATGGGGGATATTGATCTGTAGCTTTCTTTTATTGTACTATTCTTGCCTGCTTTTGGCATCTGGATAATATTAGCTTCATGAAATTAATTGGGAAGTGTTTCTTCTATTTAATGGAAGAGATTAAATAGAATTTGTGTTAATTCTTTGTTAAAGCTTTTGTAGAATTCTTTAGTGAAACCATCTGGGCCCAAAGATTTCTTTCTTAGGAGTTTTTAAAATTACAGACTCAAATTATATAATAATTAAATGCCAATTAAAATTAACTATTTCATATGGAGTAAATTGTGGTAGTTTGTGTTTATGGAGGAATTGATACATTTTATCTAAGTTGTCAAACTTTTGTATATAGAGTTGTTCATAATAGTTTCTTTTTATCCTTTTGATGTCTGTGTGATCTGTGGTAATATCACTTATTTTATTCCTAATATTGATAATCTGTGTCTTCTCTTTTCTTTTTGTCAGTATTGACAGAGATTTTTAAACATTTTTAAAAAAAATCTTTTCAAATCTGCTTTGTGTTTCACTGAATTTCTCTTTTTAAGTTTATTGATTTCTGCTTTTTTACTTATTTTTTCCTTCTGCTTACTTCATATTTATTTTGCACATATTGTTGTAGTTTCTTAAGATGAGAGCATAAATAACTTAATAGAGACATTCTTTTCTAATTCATCCATTTTCTGCCATAATTTACCTCTCAACACTGCTTTAGATGTGAGCCACACAATTTAATATGTTACATTTTCATTCAATTAAAAGCAATTTTTATTTTATTTGACACTTCCTTTTTGACCCATTGATTATTTACATGTATTCTATTAGATGTATGTTAGATATTCAGGTGTTAAGATATTTTCTATTATTTTTCTATAATTAATTTATATTTATATTTTATTCTGGTTAAAGAATATACTCTACATATTTTCAATTCTTTTAAATTTATTAAGATTTATTTTATAATCCATGATATTGTGGATTTTAATGTATTGTTCATGGAGACTTGAAAAGAATGTATATTATTCTGTTGTTATGTGGATTGTTCATTAAATGTCATATAAACTCTGTTGGTTGATGGTGTTATTAAGTTCCTCCATCCTTACAAATTTTATGTCTGGGTCTTCTAACAGTTGTTTTAAGTCTCCAACTGTAATTTTTGAATTTTAGAGGCATTTTTAGTCTTTAAAGACGATCTATAAGGATAATATGTCAGGGAGTGAAACACTTAGTTTTAATATGGATTTCCTTACATACACATAAATAGTGACTACCCATGTGGATATTTGTGGAGAATAAGAAATCAAATTCTACTCATTTGCCATAACCTTGCTCTTTGGCTTCACTTAGTGAAAGCATTTGTGGCTCTTCCCTCTCTCCTAGGTCAGTCTACTTGTTCTAGGTAATAGGTGAGGGATATGATATTCCATTTCAATATACAGAGAAATAAGAAATAAAGTATTAGTTCCAAAAATGCATCTGAAGAGAGAACTTCAGATGATATTTAAAAACATGCACTTTGCATCTCTCTGATGATTAATGACTTTGAGCAATTTTTCATATTTCTCTTTGTCTTCTGTATGGCCACTTTAAAGTATTATCTACTTAGGTCCTGTGCCCATTTTTAATTGGATTATTTGTCTTGCTTTTAAGTTGTATGAGTTCCTTATATACTTTGGAAATTAACCCCTTATCGGATATATCATTGGGAAATATGTTCTCCCATGCAGAGGGCTGTTTTTTCATTTTGTTGATTTTTTTTTTCTATACAAGAGCTTGTTGTTGTTTTTAATATCAAACTATATTTACTGTTTACAGTAATAAAGGACAACAAAGAATGTACAAATTGTGAACAAACAGCAGAGCCAGCAGACACCACATCCACACCCCAACAGCAAAACACAAAGGAAAGGCAAGGTTCCAGGCAAGCAAGAGATGATGGTCCAGGTCACACTGTCCAGGTAGCAGAATGAGGCAGAGCTGGGCCATCAGGCAGCATGATTACAGAAGGGCAGGGGGAAAACTTAAAGTTTAATAGGTATAGGTTCCAAATGTTTCACAGAAATGAAACCGCAGTTAATGTCAGGGAAGCGGCAGAGCACATCCATGAGAACATGAAGTCATCTTTGCACAGGGCCCATTTGTAACCACACTTTGAAGTAGCTCTTTGACACAAAAATGTCACTGCAAAATCAGCAATACTTAATCGTACTTTTAAAAATATGGAATGCTTCACGAATTTGCGTGTCATCCTTACACAGGGGCCATGCTAAACTTCTCTGTATCATTCCAATTTTAGTATATGTGCTGCCGAAGTGAGCACAGAGCTTGTTATTTTGATGCGCTTCCATTTGTTTATTTTCTTCTTAGTTTCCTTTGCCCTAGAAAATGTATCTGTAAACATATTGCTACAAGAGTTGCCTGAGATTTTGCTGCCTATAGACATATAGAAAGCCAAGAGACATATGAAAAAAAGCTCAGTCACTAGTCATCTGAGAGATGCAAATGAAAATGACAATAAGGTATCACCTCACACCTGTCAGAATGGCTGTCTTCAAATCAACAAGACAAGTGCAGGCTAGGATGTGGAGAGAAAGGAACCTTCATGCACTGCTGGTGGGAATGCAGACTGGTGCAGCCACTGTGGAAGACAATATGGAGTTTCCTCAAAAAATTAAAAATGGCCCTAACCGGTTTGGCTCAGTGGATAGAGCCTCGGCCTGTGGACAGAAAGGTCTCGGGTTCCATTCCGGTCAAGGGCATGTACCTGGGTTGCGGGCACATCCCCACTAGGAGGTGTGCAGGAGGCAGCTGATCGATGTTTCTCTCCCAACGATGTTTCTAGCTCTCTATCCCTCTCCCTTCCTCTCTGTAAAAAATCAATAAAATATATTTTAAAGAAAATTAAAAATGGAATTCCCATTTGACCTAGTGATCCCACTTTTAGGAATATATCCTAAGAAACCAGAAACACCAATCAGAAAGGATATATGCACCCCTATGTTCATAGCAGCGCAATTTACAATAGCTAAGATTTGGAAACAGCCCAAGTACCCATGACAGATGAGAGGATAAAAAAGCTGTGGTAGAATGACACAATGGAATACTACATGGCTGTAAAAAAGAAGGAACTTTTATCATTTGCAACAGCATGGATGGACTTGGAAAGTATTATGCTAAGCAAAATAAGCCAGTCAGAAAAAGGTAAGTATCACCTGATCTCACTCATATATAAAATCTAATGAACAAAATAAACTGATGAACAAAATAGATCTAGAGGCGTAGAAGCATGGAACAGACTGACAAATTTCAGAGGGAAAGGGGGGAAGGAGGTAGGGAGGATGGTAGGGACAGATTAACTGGGGAACTTATATATATATATATATATATATATATATATATATATATATGCATAGCCTATGGACATAGATAATTGTGTGGTGAAGGCCTGGGAAGGGGGAGTGTGGGGTGGAGTGGGTCAATGGGGGAAAATACACAAAGGGACATCTGTAATACTTTCAACAATAAAGATAAATTTAAAAATTATGCACTTTGGAAAAAATGAGTAAGGCCATATGAGATCTTTTATAGCTATTGGCATCTATGCATGGTTCTAGCAGAAAATTTGAGGTAGATGGTTAAACATTTATATTATCGTTGATTTCTCTTGTATAATAAATGATGAATACAAATTTGCTGGCTGATAAATAGGGGATCAAGAAAAGAGACATAAATAATGATTATTGCAGAATTATTATAGAATAGTTACAGTTCATTAAGACTGGAGGTATATTTAGGGAAGAAAAATATCAGAGTATCGAGGTCATGAGATAGTTTTCATGTTTATATATTTTCTGCAAATTGCATAGCATTACGTAATTTTAAAAATACTTCAAAATTATTTTTTCAATCATGTTTGTTAGAGATAGGTGTTTCTTTCAAGTTCACTTTACTGTTATTAAAGAAAAAAACTGGAGGTCATAGATAATAGATGAATTGGTCCAAATTTTTAGCCAGTTTAGGAGAGGACTTTAGATTCTAGGTCTAGAATTTATTCCATTGGGTCATGGCTGCCTCTATATTAGAGGAGGACTTTTGGGACTCTACAGAAACCCACCAAAACTAACAAGTCTTGTTTTCATGCAATTCAAATACTCACATTCTGCAAGTGTTCCATGTATGCCTTATTTATTTGTTTTTGATACCTCAGTTACTTGAATTTTAAGATAAGGATAATAGTAATAAAACATGCCATGGATATGGATAACTAAATATATAATTGACTATCCTCATGTAAATATAATTGTTTTTCAGGGAAAATTTTTTTTAAATATATTTTTTTATTGATTTCAGAGAGGAAGAGAGAGGATGAAAAAGATAGAAATGTCAATAATGAGAGAGAATCACTGATTGGCTACCTTCTGCACACCCCCTACTGAGAACTGAGCCCACAACCTAGGCATGTGCCCTTGACCTGAATCAAACCTGGGACTCTTCAGTCCACAGGCTGATGCTCTATCCACTGAGCAAAACCGGCTACATCTCAGGGAAATTCTTTTTTTTATTTATTTCAGCTCTCACCAGCTTTTATATTTTTATTATTTTTTTTATTGTCTAAACTTTTACATATGTCTCCTTTTTCCCCAATTGACCCCTGCCCCCAGCCATTTCCACTCTGGGCAAGCCCCCACTGCCCCAGTGCCTGTGTCCACTGGATATGCTAATATGCACGCATACAAGTCCTTTGGTTGCTCTCTAACGCCCCCGCACCACCCTCTCCCCGCCCTGCTCCCCTACAATTTATCTCTGGATCTATTCTTGTTCACCAAATTATGTTGATCATTATATCCCACATATGAATGAGATCACGTGATATTTATCTGTCTCTGACTGGCTTATTTGGCTTAGTATAATGCTCTCCATTTCCATCCATGTTGTTGCAAATGTTAAAAGTTCCTTCTTTTTTATAGCGGCATAGTATTCTACTGTGTAGATGTATCACAGTTTTTTAATCCACTTATCTCCTGATGGGCACTTAGGCTGTTTCCAAATCTTAGCTATTGTAAATTGTGCTGCTATGAACCTAGGGGTGCAGATTTCTGATTGATGTTTCTGGTTTCTTGGGATATAGTCCTAGAAGTGGGGTCACTAGGTCAAATGGAAGTTCCATTTTTAACTTTTTGAGGAAACTCCATACTGTCTTCCACAGTGGCTGCACCAGTATGCATTCCCACCAGCAGTAAGGTTCCTTTTTCTCCACATCCCTGTCAGCACTTGTCATTTGTTGATTTGTTGATGATAGCCATTCTGATAGGTGTGAGATGGTATCTCATTGTTTTGAGATACCATCTCTCAGATGATTAGTGACTTTGAGCAGGTTTTCATATGTCTCTTGGCCTTCTGTATGCCTTCTTTTAGAAAGTGTCTATTTAGATCCTTTGCCCATTTTTTTATTGGATCATTTATCTTCCTTTTGTTAAGTTGTATGAGTTCTCTGTAAATATTGGAGGTTAAACCCTTATCAGAAATATCATTGGCAAATATGTTCTCCCATGCAGTGGGCTTTCTTGTTGTTTTGTTTTTGGTTTCTTTTGCTATGCAGAAGCTTTTTTTTATGTAATCCCATTTGTTTATTTTCTCCTTAGTCTCCATTGCCCTAGGAACTGTGTCTGTAATCAAGCCATATTATGGAAACCATTCTAATGCAAAGAACAAAGCTAAGTAATCTAAATCTAAATAATTAAAAATTGAGGCCTGAGCTTTTTAAAAAAGGTTTTTGAATTAATACTTGTATTAATATCAACATCTCTCTTATTTGGGATCCAATTATTTATTAATTTATTCATATTTTATATAGACTCTACTTGAATTTGATATTTGAGAAAAGTGAACAAATAAAAATTGCTCATTAATTTATTCAAAGGAAATATGGTCTTAATGACAAAAAAAATCTTCACTACTGAATATTTAGACACTTTAGACACCAACCATATTAGAACCATTCAACTGAGAGTACAAAAATAGTCTTGAAAATAGCAGTGCTTTAAAAAATAAATCTCCATAATTATAATGTAAATTTTTTAAAACTGATTTCAAACTCAATTGAACTTTAAAGTTTTGTTTTTCCACCTCCCATTCTGTTGGTAAAAAGTCAAATACTTGTCTATAAATAGTGGGTTGGTTAAATCAATTATATTTCATCCATCTAGAATAATACTGTGCAACCTTTAATAATTGGAAAGAGAATATCTGTATCAATGTTATTAAGGTGAAAATAGTAAAACAAAATTATTCCATTTTACTTAAAAACATCTACCTATTTTTTCATTCATTCTATTATCATCTACCTATATCTAATGTGTGCAAAAGGAAAAGAAAAAAACACACACGAAAACCTACATCCTGAAGAAGATACACAAGGTGTTAGTGGTTAGCTAGAGGTGAAGGGTGGGGTTATAGGATTGTGCAGAGAAAGAGCTTAAGGAGACTCCTTTTCTACTTCCCATTGTTAAGTACAATTCAAATGCTTTATGAACAGCAAGCATTAGTTATATAATCAGAAATTTTTATTTTAGAGAATAAAACAGAATGGAGAATATGTATTGTAGCTTTGTGGCAATTAGCTTTATTTCTAATGTCAGTAATCCTAGTGTCTGAATCAACTCTGTTTTCAAATGTTACTAACATCTAGAAACAGTCAGGATACTCTTTTTTTGTGATAAGTAATATTAAACAATAACTTATTATGAATGCAGTATGAGGTAGTAAGAGGAATTAGAGCCACAGGGAATTGATAAAGTTATTGTCTGATTTCAAAGACGTATCAGGGGAACTCTAAGACAGTGGAGGGACCTCTTCAGGAAGAGGGTGAATTGCTGTCAGCAGAACAGAATTAAGTATGGTTTTCTCTGAGGGAATTCTGGAGGAGAGAGAATTAAGTAAACTGCAGGACTTGCTCTCTCCTGAAAAGCAGCATTCTAAGCTTACTTAATTTCCTTGGCAAATTTCCCAGCACAATGATGCATTTTCATAAATGTATATTAGGTTGGGATGAGGGAATCCCAATCAGCACAATTAGTTGATGCCTTTCTTTATTTAACAGTTCTGCCTCACATAATTTTACTTACACTTCAGAAACATTTTTAAGCAGTGTACATAGCAGCTCAGAGAACAAGGTCTGGAGCTGATGGCTGGATTTCAAATTCCAACCCCATCTCTTATTAACTATGTGTACGTGAGAAAAATTCCTGTGCCTCAGTTTCCTCATTTACAAAGTGAGAATAATAGTACTAGTTCATAGAGTTGTTGGTAGAATTGAAGCAATAATAGTCTTTGAATCAGTGACTATACATTGTAAGCACTATATGACTGTAACCTAATATTATGGTTTGTCCAGCTAGTTTGCTTCTTATCACAAACACATGTTCTCACATATATGTGGATTCTAATAAACAAAATAAACTGATAAACAAAATAGATCCAGAGACATTGAAACATGCAACAGACTGATGTATTTCAGAGGGAAGAAGTTTGGGCAGGAGTGATTAGCCAAACTACTTATATGTATACTACTGGCCAGGTGCATGGATTGTGCACATTCAAAGGAAATTGATTAGAATTCCTGGGGCAGTGCCTCAGCTTGAAAGGTATCTGTGGAGTGAGTGGGAAAACAAAAAGGAAAAGAAAGAAAACTCACACTCGGGTCTTTCGGCTCACAGCACAGGCTCTGGTGCAGGGACTGATGCAGGTGGTCCCAAGTGGTGGCTGGCAGGGTGGAACTGGGCAAGACTGGCTGGACACACTCTGGAACCAACGTGTTGGGGTCCCTCCCTGGCCAACCACACCTAGGCAGTGCCACGGCTCACAGGGCGTCTGTCGAGTGAGTGGGGTCCCTCTGGAAGGTAGGGTCCCTCGGCCTGGCCTGTGGAGATTGGTCTGAAACCAGCTCTCTGAGGGGTCCTGGACTGTGAGAGGGTTGTTCTCAGAGGATGCACCCCAGAATCGGGCTCCCTCCTATCTGGGTCCAGGTGCATTACTCAAAAACTGCAGCTGCCAAGTTACCACAGCTTGGCAGCTCCTGCATTGAGCATCTGCCCCTGGTAGTCATTGCGTGTCATAGTTACCGGTCAGATAGTTGGATGGTCAGATGGTTGCTTAGGCTTTTATATACATAGATATGCATAACCCATGGACACAGACAATACTGTGGTAAAGACTTGGGGAGGGGACAGCAGCAGGGGGGAGGGGGTCAATCGGGAGAAAAAGGGGACATTTGTAATGTAAACTATTCAACAACAAAGATAAATTTAAAAAGAGAATATGACCTAATTTTTCCTTTCATGACTAGTACCTTCATTAAAGTCACTAACATAGTTGGCTATATCAATTAATTTTCATCCTAATCAGTTTCCCTGTTTCTGCCCTTGCCCCTTATAATATACTAGAGGCCCGGTGCATGAAATGCATATTGGGGGGGGGGGTGGTCCCTCAGCCTGGCCTGCACCCTCTCCAATCTGGGACATCCCTTTCACAATTTGGGACCATTGGATCCTAACTGCTCACCTGCCTGCTGGCCTGATCACCCCTAACTGTTCCCCTGCCAGGCTGATCGCCCCCTAACTGCTCACCTGTTGGCCTGATTGCCCCCAACTGCCCTCCCCTGTTGGCCTGACCACCCCCAACTGCCCTCCCCTGCTGGCCTGATCGCACCTAACTGCCTCTGCATCAGCCCCTGCCACCGTGACTTTGTCTGGAAAGATGTCTGGAAGGATGTCTGGAAGATGTCCAGAAGAGATCTGGTCTAATTAGCATATTACCCTTTTATCAGTATATACTAGGGGCCTGGTGCACGAAATTCATGCACTGTGGGTGTCCCTCAGCCCAGCCTGTCCCCTCTAACAGACTGGGAGCCATCAGGGGATGTCCCATGGGGAGCAGGCCTAAGCCGTAGTCTGGCCTACCTCTGCGGGAGACAACCAGGCTGATCAGGAGAAGGCGCCAGTTCCATCACCTTGTTGCTGCAGCCACTGCCAGCCACTGCAGCCACCAAGGTGTTTTCATCAACATGGACTCCAGTCCCTTCACTATGAAAAAATGACAACTTTTTTTAGGTATTTTCAAGATGTGTCTTCAGAGAATATGACATTTCTTTATTTTTCTTTTTATCCTCACCTGAGGATATGTTTCGATTGATTTTTAGAGAGTGTGGAAGAGAGAGAGAGGGAGAGACAGAGAGAAACATCAGTGTGAGAAGAACACTTTGATTGGTTGCTTCCTGCATGAGCCCTGACCTGGGCCCTGGCCAGGGATGAGCCTGTAACCTAGGTACATGCCCTTGATCAGAATTGAACCCAGTCCCTGCTGTCGGCAGGCCGAGGCTCTACTGAGCCAAACTGGCTAGGGAAGGATATGACATTTCTTAGCCCCTCCAGCAGTGGACCTTTGTCTTTTTCTCCAGGAGTGAGGTGGAAAAACCCTAGATCACTATCTTGGATTCTTATTACCCAAATTACCAAGAACACTGTAAGTGGCAGTGTACAAGGAGCTTAGCCAATAAGCAGTCAGAAAAAGTGTTTACATTCCAACTGATTTGGCTCAGTGGATAGAGCGTCAGCCTGCAGACTGAAGGGTCCCAGGTTTGATTCCTGTTAAGGGCATGTACCTTGGATGCAGGCACATCCCCAGTGGGAAGTGTGCAGGAGGCAGCTGATTGATGTTTTCCTCTCATCAATGTTTCTGACAGTCTATTCCTCTCCCCTCTTCTCTATAAAAAATCAATAAAATATATATTTTTTTTAAAAAGAAAAGAAAAGGTGTTTCTTCTGCAGCCCATGCGCAGAGGATCCCCTGCATTGTGTTCACTGGGTTAGGTGCATGTCTCCGGCCACCGGGGGCACTCCCCCAAGCCTGGCAGCCCTGCGTTCACTGTGTCCGCCAGGCTATGGGGCATGGACCTGGGCTGCTTGATTCAGGCACACGCGCAAGTGGCCACAGGGTGGGAACTTCCACCATGTCACCATGGCACCCCTGGCCATTTGCACTTGGCGCCCCCAGACACTTGTCCCAGGACCCAGCCTGCTTGGTGCCCCTGGCTGCTCATCCCAGGAACCGGCCGTTTGATGTGCCTGTAGGTCACTCCTGGCCTGGGGCATTCTGGGACCCCAGCCGCTCAGGGCCTATATGTGGGCCCACAGGCTCAGAACGGCCTGGGTCCTGAGGATGTTTCTGGGACCCAGGCTGCTCGGCGCCCGCATATGCAAATTAACCTGCCATCTTTGTTGGGTTAATTTGCATACTCCTGATTGGCTGGTGGCTGTCACAAAGGTATGGTCAATTTGCATCTTTCTCTTTTATTAGTGTAGATTCTCACAGTGGCCAGTGTGAACCTAAGTTAGATTATGCCATAATTTTACTCAAAATCTTCCAATATTTTTACATATTACTTCGAACAAAACTCTAAGTCTTTTCATTGGCCTATAAGGCCACTCATATTGTGGTCATGACTATCCCTCTAATAATTCTTGTACCTCTCTCTCCTTTCTCTGCTCCAGCCAAAATGGCCTCCATGCTGATTCTTCAACATGCCCATATATTTCCTGCCTCTGCAGCTTTTAAATTACCCTATTCTTTGCTTGAATTCCAGATATCTACATGTCTCATTTTTAAAATCCTTCAGATCTCTAGTCAAGTCTCATGCTGTCAATTAGGTTAATCCGAACTACCCTAGTTAAAACACCACGCACCTCGCACCATTTGAGCTTTCTACTTCTGTTAATTGGGTTTAATTTTTTCTTCAGATCACTCACCACTCTTTCATGCAATGCATATTTACTTACATATTTTTTTGTAATGAGAATGCTTCCGGTTAGAAAACCCCTAATAGGGAATAAATTCTTGTTCACTTCTATATCCCTAACAACTAGAAAATTACCTGAAAAATATCAGAAACTAAAATAAAATATATGTTTGACTAAAAATATTTTAGTGTAATTATGTTTTTTATGTTAATTTATCCTCCTCTACTGAGAGCTCCTTGAAGTTAATAATAATCATATTATTATTATCTCCCCCAACACTGAGCATGGTAGATGCTTTAAATATTTATTAAATGAATGAATTAGAAAATACTTCTCAAACACTTATGTGTCTACCAATGAGGATCGTGTTCTAAGAGACTTGACATTTCTGCTGGCATATGACTAGATTTGGGATACATGCATAAAACTCACATATGGAAAAGAGAAGCTCTTGAAACAATGAGACCTTAGTATGCACATTTTACCCTCAAGTTATATACATTTATTTTGCACATATTTATTGAGTATATGCACTGTTCTGGAACTTTGGGATTCATCAGGAAATAAAATAGGCTAGCATACCTGACCTTGTAGAGATATATTCTAATGGAAAGAGACACAGAGAAAAAAATCAATGTAATATCAATTTAATAAAGATGTAAATTTTAAAAATAAAATATACTAAGGAAAATTAATAAATCAGTAAAATTAGGTATTGAGAACAGTGGTAAGAAGTGGTGGTATTGGCAGTGATATACTTAATTCCAACAATACTGGATATGGTGAGGTATGACCGATTTTTTGAACTTAGAGTTAAAGGAAATAATCACATACAAAAGGGAGTGTGACATAACACTTAGTCCGGAAGATCATATTTTTCTTTGTTAAGTTGGGAAAGTTATGGAAGCTCTTCATTCTGCAGCCAAATAAGGCTTAGTGGGTCACATTGAAATCTGGGAAAAGTTACTCATCTGGCTTATCCTGCATTTCATTCACTTCTGGAATAGCAAATAGAGAAATTTAATGTTAATGTTTACTTCATTACCAATAGAAAGTCTCCATATTTGTATACTGATGGAGAGCTATTTCAAAACAAAAACAAAAAGAACTCTCTATAATAAATACTTGTTAATATACAAGGAGAACTAATACAGTATATACTCATTTGAGTTATGATACAGTTTGGGAACACACTTTAATTGGAGATACAAATAAGCAACAAAGACAATCTGAAACAATACAGAAGATGCTATACCCTCTTTAAGGTGAAATTTTGTTTGCATTTCTTTTTAAATAACGATACAGATTATGCTATTCGTTAAACATTAGTATTTGTCACTACAAATCTAAGTAATATGTATTTTTTTAATACAGAAATTGATCTTTCCCTTAAATTACTAGATACATGTATAAATTGGTTTTACACAGTTTTGTTTAAGGAAAGATAGTAAATTATATATAATTAATTTTGAAGTATGATTTCAGTTTCTCACAAATAATTATTTTATTTTTAAAGGTAAAATAATTCCTCCTGTTAACTGTCAAGGAGAAATACCTTTAGTAAGGAAGGTTTTAATTTCTATTTGTATCTACACGTGTGTTCCTCTAAAGAAGACATCTAATAAGTTAACCCATTGGGCAGCATTGTGCCTGAACAGGACCTTTTCTAGATGTGTCTACCACACCAGGATAAAATCCTACTCATGGTCTGTATCCACCACACAGGAAGTTCAGAACAACAGGTCCACCTAATTTCTCAGTCTCTTATTTCTCTGACTCTGTAGTAATTATTTGTTTACTTTTTTTTCTCTTTCATGTTTTAACTTTCATTTATTATTAACACAAATTATCCAGGCTCCATAGATGGCATGGCATACAAAGTTTTAAAAAATATTTATATATATACTAGAGGCCCGGGAGTGGGGGTTGTCCCTCAGCCCAGCCTGCACCCTCTCCAATCTGGGAACCCTCGAGGGCAGTCAGACATCCCTCTCACAATCCAGGACTGCTGGCTCCCAACCGCTCACCTGCCTGCCTGCCTGATTGCCCCTAACCACTTCTGCCTGCCAGCCTGATAACCCCCAAACAACTCCCCTGCCAACCTGATTGACCCCTAACTGCTCCCCTGATGGCCCGATTGCCCCTAACTGCCCTCCCCTGCTGGCCTAGTCACCCCCTAACTGCCCTCCCCTACCAGCCTGGTCACCCCCAACTGCCCTCCCTTGCCACCCTGATTGCCCCTAACTGCCCTCCCCTGCCAGCCTGGTTGCCCCAAACTGCCCTCCCCTGCAGTCCCAGTACCCCTAACTGCCCTCCCCTGCCAGCCTGGTTGCCCCAAACTGCCCTCTCCTGCAAGCCTGGTCTATCCCAACTGTCTTCCCCTGCAGGCCTGATTGCCCCTAACTGTCCTCCCCTGCATACCTGGTCACCCCCAACTGCCCTGCCCTGCTGGCCTGGTCACCCCTAACTGCCCTCCCCTGCAGGCCTGATCGCCCCCAAATGCCTTCCCTTGCAGGCCTGGTCCCTCCCAACTTTCCTCCCCTGCTGGCCTGATCACCCACAACTGCCCTCCCCTGCTGGCCAACTTGTGGTGGCCATCTTGTGTCCACATGGGGGCAGCTATCGTTGACCACAGGAGGGCAGCCATCTTGTGTGCTGAAGTGACTGTCAATTTGCATATTACTCTTTTATTAGAGAGGATTAAGTTCTCTATTTCTATTAAACACTGGGCAATAAAATTGATTATAACTGAAAGAAAACTTTGGCAAAAGCCACTGAACTCTTAGATGACAGAAAACTATAATTGGAAATAGTATATATACTTAACAATGGGACTTTATTTTTTAAATATGATATTATGCATCAGAAAAAAAAATAGATGGATGCCCAGGCTCCACTTTGGGCTCAGACACATTCTTCCCTCTCTCAGCTCCCAGTGCAATTCATCTGCTTAGTGACATGGGCTGGCCATCCTCCTCTGCCTCCTTCTGCTTCTGAGATGCTGTGTGGCTCTATTGCAAGCCTCTCTGAGTGTGGCCAGTGGCCCCCAGCCTCTGTGAGTTTCTAAGAGATGACAACTCAAAGAGGAGCTGGAAACAAGCTTAAAGGATTATAGAAATGATATAAGGTGGGATCCTGCAGCATATGAAGATTTGCCAGTTAATCTGGATTAAAACACACACACACACACACACACACACACACACACACACACACACACACAGTGTAATAAATAAAGGTATGTATAGGAGAATCAAAGATGGCAGTGGGGTAAGTGGAAATCACACTTAACTACTCCCAGGACCAAACAGGAATTACAACTAAATTATAGTAAAATCATTCTAAATAACCAACTGATGACTAGCTGAATAGAAGTCTTATAATCAAGAATTTACAGAAGAAGCAACATCAAGACTGGTAAAAAAGGCAGAGACATGAAAAGGGCTGGCTTCACTCTCACCCAGGGCTGAGGTTCTGAGGGATATCTCAGCTGTCGGGGGTTCCCCTTGAGAAGCATGGGATGTAACCCCCAAGTAGGGTTCCCCAGCCCAGAGCACCAGAGCCAGGAAGAAGTACCAACATAATAACTGCCTGTGAAAAGCAGTGGCATTTCTGTCTTCTAGAAAAAGAGAAGAGTCTGCTAGAGGCAAAGGCATCCTCTTAAAGAAAAAATGCACAAAATTTCATTTGAAGCCATTAATCATGGGCTCTGGTGGAGGGAGAGTGGAGTGCACTAAAGGCTCATGATGAGAGACTGGAGTTTGTCTCTCTGGTGAGGGACTTAAGGGACAGTTTCTAGAATCCCTATATTGAGTCACTCTTCCATGCATCAGATTCCATCTTTCTTGGGTAGAACACTCCCTTCCATGCAGCATCAGCCTGAATAAAAAAAAAAAAATGAGGAGACAGATAGAAGATGGCGGTGGGGAGGATGGCAGTGAGGGGGAAAGTGTGAGTGAGTAAGGGAGCAAAAGAAGAGTGTGTGTACATGTGGTGTGTGTGTGTGTGTGTGTGTGTGTGTGTGTGTGTGTGTGTTTGAATGAAGGACAGCTAGATCTTGCAGGACCTTCGGGGGCTGGCAGACAGAGCTTGTATAGCCGGGCAGTCTCTACTACTGCTGTAATCTCTCCTGGAGAGCCAGCTCTGATGCAGAGGCCATGTCATCTTGAAAGGGAGACCTGCTGTTACTGGGATCCCAGCCTCACTTCCACCCAATGTGACCTCAGACACCACCCGGGGTCCCACAGCCACTCCAGCCAGGGACCTGCTGCCTTGGCTGCCGACCCATGGACATTGGGACTCCAGCCTCCATAATGAGGGTTCCAGTGAATTCTGGAGGGCACTCTCCTCTCACCAGCCAGACACTTTAGCCCCAGGCACCAGGACCACTGAGCCTTACACAGCAATTCCAAGCACCGTGATCATGTATGCAAACAGCCAAGCATTATGCAGCAGCCCTGGGCTCTGCAACCATGTGTGAACAGCCAAGCCTTACACAGAAGCCCTGGGCACTGTGACTGCTCCTCAAGCCATATAAAGCAACCACTGCTCATGACCTTTGGAAGAGGAACCACTGCCAGTGACAACATGAGGAGCAGCCTCCCTGCAACCATGTGAGGAGCAGCTGCCCAAGACCACACAATCAGCAGTAGCATCGTGACCATGCAAGGATCAGCCAACCTGCAAATGCACAACAAGCAGACGCCTCGCGACTGCCCAAGGAGCAGACGCCGCTCACAACCGCACAAGGAGCAGATGCCACCCACGACCACCTAAGGAGCAGCCGATGCCTGCACCACACTACCATAACCAAGCCCACCACTGTAGTCACAGGCCCAGCACAACTCAACACCTAGATCTTTTGGTGAGAGAAAAATTGGGGAAACAAAAGAAAACCACCAAGGAAAGAAAAGGAAGAAGCACCAGAAAAGGAATTAAATGAAACAGAGGCATGCAATATGTCATAAAAAGAATTCAGACTAAGGGTCATACAGTTCATGAACTAGATGGAAGAGAAAATCAACAACCTATGTTAGAATCAGGGGGAAATAAGGAGTGATATAGCTTCAATAAAAAACAATATGGAAGCTTTCAACAGTAGAGTAGGAGAACCAGAAGACCGAATTAGCAAATTAGAAGACAGGGAAGCAAAAACACCCAATCTGAGCTACAATAGGAGAAAAAAATCAGAAGACAGGAGAAGAGCCTGAGAGAGCTTTGGGACAACATGAAATGAAGCAACATACGTATAATAGGGGTGGCAGGATGACAAAAGGAGATGCATGGGTTAGAAAACTTATTTGAAGAAATAATGTCAGAAAACTTCCCTACAGCGGGGAAGAAAAATTACACAAGTACAGAGAATCCCAAACAAGATGAACCCAAAAAGACCTACACCAAGGTATGTCATACTTACAATGGCAAATGTTAATGACAAAGAGTGAATCTTAAAGGCTGCAAGAGAGAGATAGAAAGTTGCATACAATGGAGTCAAGACAGTCTCTTCAATAAATGGTGTGGGGAAAATTGGACAGATACATGTAAAAAAATGAAACTAGACCATCAACTTACACCATACAGAAAAATAAACTCAAAATGGATAAAGGACTTAAATGTAAGATGGGAAACCATATAAATCTTAGAAGAAGACATCGGCAGCAAAATAGCAGACATTTGTTGTAATGATATCTTTACTGATACAGCTCCAAGGGCAATGGAAACTAAGGAGAAAATAAACAAATGGGACTACATCACAATCTACCTATATAAAAGCCTAAGTGACCGTCACAACCAAATGGACAATGAAACAGGCTGTGTGGGGTGACCAGGCTGGCAAGGGGGGTAGTGAGGGGCAACCAAATGACTGAGCAGCAGGCTGTGTAGGGTGTCCAGGATGGCATGGGAGAGGGGCAGTGGGGGCGATCAGGCCAGCAGGCAGAGGCAGTTACAGGTGATGAGGTTAGCACGGGGGCAGTTAGGGGCAACCAGGCTGGCATGGGGGGAAGTAAGGGGTGATCAAGCTGGGAGGCAGAGGCAGTTAAGGGTGATCAGGCTGGCAGGGGTGGCAGTGAGGGGTGATCAGGCAGGCAGGCAGGTGAGTGGTTAGGATTCAGTGGTCCAGGATTATGAGAGGGATGTCCGACTGCCAGTTTAGGCCCGATCCCGGGGATTGGGCCTAAACTGGCAGTCAGACATCACCCGAGGGGTCCTGGATTGAACAGGGTGAAGGCTGGGCTGAGGAGACAGTCCTTCCCCGAATTTTGTGCACCGGGCCTCTAGTTAAAATATAAAGCTTCTGCACAGCGGGAGAAAAAAAATCAACAAAACAACAAGAAAGCCCACTGCATGGGAGGACATATTTGACAATGTTATCTCTGATAACGGTTTAATCTCCAAAATTTATAAGGAACTCATACAGCATAACAAAAGGAAGATAAAAAATCTAATAAAATAACGGGCAAAAGACCTAAATAGACACTTTTCGAAAGAGGACATACAGAAGGTCAAGAGACATATGAAAACATGCTCAGTCACTAATAATCTGAAAGATGCAAATAAAACAACAATGAGGTACCATCTCACACCTATCAGAATGGCTATCATCAACAAATCAACAAAGGACAAGTGCTGGAGCGAATGCAGAGAAAAGGAGCCCTCTTGCACTGCTGGTGGGAATGCAGACTGGTGCAGCCACTCTGGAAAACAGTATGGTTTTCCTAAAAAAATTAAAAATGGAACTTCCATTTGACCCAGTAATCCCACTTCTAGGAGTATATCCCAAGAAAACAGAAACACGAATCAGAAAGGATATATGCACCTCTATGTTCATAGCAGCACAATTTACAATAGCTAAGATTTGGAAACAGCCTAGGTGCCCATCAGCAGATGTGTGGATTAAAATCTTTGATACATCTACATAATGGAATACTACGCTGCTGTAAAAAAGAAGAAATTTGTTACCAGTTGCAACAGCATGGATGGAAATGGAGAGCATTATGCTAAGTGAAATAAGTCAGTCAGAGAAAGAAAAATATCACATGATCTCACTCATTTGTGAAATATAATAAACAACATAAACTGATGAACAAAAATAGAACCAGAGTTATAGAAGCATTGAGCAGATTGTCCAATCTATGGGGAAGGCGGGTGGTGAGGGGGTAAGAGATCAACCTAAGAACTTGTATGCATGCATATGAACATAACCAATGGACACAATGGGGAGATGAGAGGATGAGGGCATGTGCCGGAGGGATGGCGGGGAGAAGTCAATGTGGGGGTGGAAATGAGACTTACATAATTCTTTAAACAATAAAGAATTTTCTTAAAAAGCCAATAGTTAAAGGACCTTTGGGACAACATGAAGCATAACAACATTCACATCATAGAGGCTCCAGAAGTAGAAGGGCAAGAGAGTGAGCAAGGAATTGAGAACCTATTTGAAGAAATAATGACCAGATACTTCCCTAACCCAGTTAGGGAAAAATACAAACAAGTCACAGAAGCACAGAGAGTCCCAATCAAGTTGGACCAAAAGAGGCTCACACAAAGACATATCATAATTAAAATTGCAAAGGTTAGAGGCAAAGAAGGAATCTTAAAAGCTGAAAGAAAAAGACAGTTATTTACCTACAAGGAAGTTCCCATAAGACAGTCAGTTTATTTCTTAAGAAAAACATTTCATGCCAGAATATATTGACATAAAATATTCAAAGTGATGGAAAGCAAGGACCTACCATCAAGAGTACTTCACCCAGCAAGGTTATCATTTAAAACTAAAGGAGAAATAAGAGCTCCAAAACAAGAATAAGCTATAGGAGTTTGTTGTCTCTGAACTAGCATTATAGGAAACATTAAAGAGCCTGCTTTAAGAAGAAAAACAGAGGAACATAGTTAAAAGAATTAAATGGCAATAAATATGCACTAATCACTTTAAATGTAGATGGCTTAAACTCTCCAATCTAAAGTTATATGGTAGGTGAATAGATGAGAAAACAAGACCCTTTTTTATACTGTCTACAAGAAATAAACCTCAGAATGAAATATACACTAAAATAAAAATAAAGGGTTAGAAAAAGATGTTTTATGCAAATAGAAATTAAAGAAAAAGCTGGGGTAACAATACTTATATCTGACAAAATAGACCTTAAAATAAAGGATATAGTAAGAGACAAAGGTTACTAGATAATTATAAAGAGAGCAATCCAACAAGAGGTTATAGCTCTTGTAAACATTTCTGTACCCAACTTAGGAGAACCTTAAATATAAACCAAATTTTGACAGTCATAAAGGGAGATATTGTCAGTAACGTGGTCATAATATGAGATTTGAACACCCCATTTGCATCATTGGATATATCTTGCAGACAAAAATTCAAGAGGAAATGGCAGCCTTAAATGACATAGTAGATCAGATTGATTTAATTGATATATTCAGAGCATTTCACCTCAAAGCAGCAGACTACACATTCTTTTCAAGTGCACATGGAACATTTTCTAGGATAGATTACATGTTAGGACATAAAACAAGTCTCAAAAAATAAGAAGATTAAAATCATAACAAGCATCTTCTCTGACCATGATGCTATAAAGCTAGAAATCAATCTCAAGAAAAAGAAAAACACACAAAGACATGGAGGCTAAATAACACATTTCTAAACAATGAATGGGTTAACAATGAGATCAAGGAAGAAATCAACAGATACCTTGAAACAGATGAAAATGAGAACACAACAACCCCAAACCTATGGGACACAGTGAAAACAGGTCTAAGAGGGAAATTCATAGCATTACAGGCCTATCTCAAAAATAGGAAAAAATCTCAAATAAACATTCTAACTTTAAACTTAAAAAAAACTTAAAAAGGAACAAATAAAGCCCAAAGTTAGTAAAAGGAAAGAAATATTGTGCTTTAGAGTAGTGCCAATAATAAAAATTTGTATTATAGCTACAACATTAGGGCTGACTTTTTTTTTTTAAAGATATGTCTGCAATAAACTGAACTGTAATGCCCTTTTGTGGAGGATCTAATAATAGTATAATTATTAAAGATATCAAACCGATTTAATACCAATTTTTTAGATTATTTTTCCTGCAATTCTTAATTTAATGATATAATAACTGTAGTGAACAATTTTAAGGAAGGCTCTTCAAAGGGAATATTACATATTTTAAGCTTTTTTTCTTTCTTTGATGTCTGTCGCTATAAAATAACTTTTTGTATAAAAGTTTCTAAATGTTTTTTATTAATTTATTTAACCCGAAAGCCTGAGCAGAACTAATTATTATGAGGGTACATATAGTTCATTCACTGATTTATTACATTAACTTTGAGTGAACTTCCTTTCTTGGTTCTAAAAGTTCCGATTATTATTTTGTACTTTTCACAAAGTGGTAAAAATTACCTTAAAATACTTAGTAGTACAGTATGAATTTACTGTCTGAAGAACCATGCTTTTCTATATAACTATGAAATTGCAGCTTAAAGTGAATTGTCTCCTTCATCTAGAGATATAAGTGCTAAGGCTTTCAAACTTTTGCTAGCATTGTTTTGGTTGCACACTAGGCCTTTGACTTGATTCTCAGGGCTGACATCGTACTCTCTCCCAGGCTTTGTTGCCCAGAAAAGCTTTCTGTCTTGTTTGTTTTGTCCACAGAGTTCTATGTTGGAATTGGGAAAAACATCAGAACAACATATGTTGGAGTCTTCAGGTTGGAAAGATTGCAGATATTTAGTCTGTCTCTTTTTGATAGCCAGTCCCTATAGCATAGATTGTGTATTGTAAAAATAAGGCGTTTCATACTTTCGAGATTTGGTACAATCCATGTGCTTTTATTATTGCAAGACTCATTAAAATTGAATACAAGAATGATCTTCATGTTCTTTCTTTACTCTCATTAGTGCCTCAGATACAATGCTAAATAAAACTCAGAAGTGGTTTTGCTTATAAAAAATAACTTTAAAGAGAGGACCCTAGTAAATAAAATTAGGAATGAAAGAAGGGAAGTAACAACAGACACCAAAGGAATACAAAGGATTGTAAGAAAATATTATAAACAAATGTATGCCAAGAAATAGGACAATCTGGAAGAAATGAGTAAATTCCTAGAAACATATATTCCAAAACTGAATTAGGAAGAATAAGAGAATCTGATTAGACAGATTAAAACTAGCAAAATTGAAGCATAGTAAAAAACCTCTCAACAAATAATAGTCCTAGATTAAATGGCTTCACAAGGGATTTTTACCAAACATTCTAAGAAGCACTTAACACTGATCCTTTTCAAACTTCCAAAAATTCAATAGGAGGGAAGATTCCCAAGCTCATTTTACCAGGCCAATATTACCTTAATTCCAAATCCAGGTAAATACACTACAAAGAAAGAAAATTATAAGCCAATATCTCTGATGAACCTATATGTTAAAATCCTCAGGAAAACGTTATCAAATTGGACCCAGCAATACATTAAAATGATCACACACTATGATCAAGTGGGATTTATTTCAGTGGTGCAAGGTTGGTACAATATCTGCAAATCAATAAATATGATACCACAGAAACAAAATGAAGTATAAAAGCCACATAAATATAACAATAGATGCAGAAAAAGCATTTGATAAAATTCAGCACCCATTAATGATAAAAAAAAATCTGAGCAAAGTGAGACTAGAGAGAACATACCTCAATAGGACTTAGAATCTTATGCTTTTCACTATGTTCTACTATATCTCATGGTCAGAGAAACCTTCATCACCACCTGCTATCTTGTATAGGCATGCTTTAAGACAAAGCAGGAGATATAATTATTGAAACATATATTTAATATTCAGAGGAACATCTAATTTGCATGAATACAAACTGTTTTATTACAAATCATAAAACATCTAATATGAACTCTACCCTCAACACATTTTTAAGTGTACAGTATATCATTGTTAACTATAAGCATAATGCTCTACAACAGACATCTAGAACTTTTCATCTTGCATGATTGAAACTTTATTGCCATTGAACAGCAATTCCACCCTGGAACCCCTGCAACTACCATTCTATAAGTTTGACTATCTTAGATACCTCATGTCAGTGGGAGCATGAAGTATTTGTCATTCTGTGATGGCCTTATTTCACTTAGCATAATGTCTTCAGGGTCCATTCATGTTTTAGCATATGAAATATTTCTTTCTTTTTTAAGTTTGAATAATATTACATTTTGTGAATATATCACATTTTTTATTCATTCATCAGTAGATATTTGGGTGGTTTCTAGCTCTTGGCTATCTTATCTAATAACATAGTAATATGAAAATTGACCATACCTCCACTACACCACAAGCCACGCCCACCAGTCAATCAGGAGTGAGTATGCAAATTAACCCAACCAAGATGGCTGTGGCCACAGAGCGAGCAGGAAACTTGGGTTTCCCTGGTAATGGAGGAAGCCAAGCTTTCCACACACCCTGGAAGGCCCAGGCCTCCACTCAAGGCTACAAAGTTTAAATTATAGAAGATAAATAAATCCCAGATACCAGGGCCTCCACTTGGGTCACTGGGGAGCATGGCCAGCCTGCAAACCACCACAGGCCCCTTGCCCAGGCCACCCCACACCCCAAGGGAACCCCCACCCTGATCCGGGACACCCTTCAGGGAAAACCAGGTGGCCATCACCCCCACCCATGCATCAGGCCTCTATCTTATCTAATAAAAGAATAATATGCAAATTGACCATCACTCCAACACACAAGATTGCTGCCCCCATGTGGACAAAGATGGCCACCACAAGATGGCCAGCAGAGGAGGGCAGTTGGGAGGGACCAGGCCTGCAAGGGAGGGCAGTTCTGGGCAACCAGGCCTGCAGGGAAGGGCAGGTAGGGGTGACCAAGCCTGCAGGGGAGGGCAGTTAGGGGCAAACAGGCTGGCAGGAGAGCAGTTAGGTATCAATCAGGCTGGCAGGGGAGTGGTTAGGGGGTGATCAGGCTGACAGGCAGAAGCGGTTAGGGGCAATCAGGAAGGCAGGCAGGTGAGCAGTTGGGAGCCAGCAGTCCTGGATTGTGAGAGGGATGTCTGACTGCCCTTTTAGGCCTGATCCTACTGGGCCTAAATGAGCAGTCGGACATCCCTCCAGGGGTCCCAGATTGGAGAGGGTGCAGGCTGGGCTGAGGGACACACCCTTCCATGCACAAATTTCATGCACCAGACCTCTAGTTATGAATAATGCTGCAATGAACATGGAAGCGAAAATATCTCTTTGAAATCCTGATTATATTATTTTGAGTAAGTACCTAGAAATGGGATTGATAAATTACATTTTAGTTCTTATTTTAATTTTTTGAGCAATCTCCATATTGTTTTCCACAGTGTCTGCACTATTTTATGTTCCCACCAATAGTACATAAGCATTCCAGTTTCTCCACATCCTTGCCAAGATTTGTTACTGTCTGTGTTCTTGTTGTTGTTGTTTTGTAATGGCCATCTTAACCAGTGGGGAGAGATATCTTCACTTGGTTTTGATTTGCATTTCACTGGTGATTACAGCTATTGAGCATCTTTCATGTACATGTTGTCCATGTGTAGCTCTTCTTTTATGAATCCTATATTAACAGTGTACACTAATACAGGCAAATGTGCTAATAAATATTTAGTATGAATTCATATATATATATATATATATACATGTGGTTATGCTAATAATATCAGTGACTTCTACAAATTGAGTGTCATATTATTACCCCATTCTAATTTATTTAAATGTTGTTGTTATTTTTTTGTTAGGCCTTAAAAATGCTAGCTAAGTGTATAATTATATATAAAATAGTTTAAATTTTTCACATGGGGTATTTAATTGAGAATGCATATAATAACATTATGCAATCATACAAATCTTAGATCTTTGGAAATTGTTGAGGAGGAATAAAATTACTGCATTAAAATTGATGAGATCTATATTTGGACCTCGGGGTGATATTTGATTAAACTGCTTCTTTATTTTAACAAAACGTATTTACTAATGATAGTTTGAATAATTTAATTTTTTAACCCAGAAATTGATTTTTTGCCTTAAGTCACTAATTAAAAAAATAATGGAGTGAACTTTAATCAGAAAATCATTTATATTTCAATATACTGTATATTCATAGAAACATCAGTTTGAAAAGGCAAATTAAATTGAAAAAATAGCCAAACAAAGAAAAGTTGTTGGCTGAAACATGAGAATTTCTGTTGGGAATTAGAAAAGTGCTTAAAATGTAATTAAATTAAAGCTGGGAATATGTCAGCCCAAGTACCATACAATATAGAAACTCAAGCGAAACAATGACATAGAATGGTATGAAAATCCTCAAATTATAAATTTAAACTTAGGCAGGAATAATTCAAGAAATCTCTAGGCTGTTTGTGATTATTAGATGGTATATGGTAATACTATACACTTATAACTCATTTATCCTGAAGCATATACTATTGGCACTTTCATATTTCTTCTCATCTGCAACATTTTTTATTCTTATAGGCATCTATGGGCCAGGAGCATATGTGTTAGCCATGCAAACCAATTTAACATTGCATTATTGTTGTTGTACATATATCTCAATAGTTTATAATTGAGTAGGTGTCGGTATGCAGAATCATATCTATGGATATTTATGCATCAAAAAAGATAATAATTCAGTGATGTTCAGTGTAAGAAGAATGAGTTTTGAATCAAACAGACCTTGGTTTTAATTTCAGTTATGCCACTTATTAGTTTTCACAAGTTTTTACCTCTCTGCGTCTCAGTTATTAACGGCCTTACTTTTAGTCTTATTATAGTCAATGAAATAACATAAAAAGCACTACATTTTCTTTGAGCACAGCAGAACTTGATACAACTGTTTTAAACATAAAACAATAACACTAAGCATTAGCTAAGTTATTCTAATGTATTATCTTAGATAAAAGTAAATGTTTATAGTCTGTATATATTTTATATTTTACTACTTAAATTGCTTTATTGAGATATATGTGAGAAGTAATAACAAATTTTTAAAAATAAATTCTATTTTATTCTATTTACTTATTTAACCTTTATTGCTTTTCATAATTGCAAAAATAGTACTATTATACAAAATCATGACAACTACAAATACAGAATTCTTTAAAAAAACAAACTTAAATTTCTTTATTCCCCTCAATAGTCCTGAACTGTGTAGAATTATTTTATATTTATTCTTTAAGCAAATATAAACATACACTGGTTTCTATTTTTTTCTTTTCTTATTTAATAACTAGAGCCCCAGTGTATAAATTCGTGGACAGGTGGGGTCCGGCCAGCCCGGCCCCAATTGGCAAATTGGGGCTGGGCCTGTCAGGAGGAGGAGATGGTGGGAGGTTAGGCTGTCAGCTCACCCCAATTAGGCACTATCAGGGCTGGGCCAGCTGGGGGGAGGGGATGTGGGCTATTGTCTGGTGGGTCCCACCTCCAATTGGGGTGTGGGGGCCGATTGGGCGTGGGGCCAGCCATGGGCATGGGCTGTAGGCATTGGGCCATCCAGCCACACCCCTGAATGGGGCTAGGGAAGGGGCCATGAGAGATTAGCATCCCAGCCCCACCACTGATTGATGTGGGGGAGGTGATTGGGGTGGAGTTGCTTGGGGGAAGGAGCCATGGGCTGATTGGGATGGTTGGGGCCCATTGGAGGCAGGGCTGGCTGGCGGATGGGCTTCAGGAGGTTGGCCAACTGGCCCAGCACCCTATTGGGGTGGGTGGTGATCAGGGGCGGGGCTGATTGGGGGGAGGGCCTGCATGAGGATGGCCGGTGGGCCCCATTATGATCTCTGAATGCATAATAATCTGGCCACTCAGTGTATATCCTATATAATAAAAGGATAATATGCAAATTGTCCCCTTGACTAGGAGAATGACCAGCAGGCAGGCCAGCCAACAGCCCATGTCCCCTTCCCCTGGCCAGGCTTGCCAGACCCCACCCATGCATGAATTCATGCACCAAGATTATAATATATATATATATATATATATATATACACACACACACACACACACACACACACACACACACACACACACACATATACATACACACACACACGTGCTGAGTGGCTAGATTATTATGCATTCAGAGAGCATAATAATCTGGCCACTCAGTGTATATACCCAAGGGCATATTATAAATATTACTCTCTAATTCCTTTTCAATCTAGATCAACATAAGGACTTAGCTCCTTTCTAATTACTATATGACATTCCACTTTATGTACATTTCTTAATTTAGATAACCATATCTCTAGTTATGGGTCTTTCTTTTAACTATTTATCTTAAATAAATATGGATTATATATCAAAAATAATATAAAGAGATTTGCTAATGATGGCAGCTGGCAGGACAGAGGTGAGGGAGAGGATGTGACTGAGTGAGGAATTGAAAGGAGAATGTGTGGATGTGTGTGGTGTGTGTGTAAGTGAATGAGGGACAGTTAAATCTGGCAGGAATGGCAGGGGCTGTCAGACCAGGCTCTCATGGACAGGGAGAACCTACCACCACTGCAGACACTCCCTGGGCTGCGGGACTCAGGCATGGAGTCCATGCTATCTTGAAGGGGAGAATGGCCTCTTCTAGGAACTCATCAACACCACCACCCAGACAGCCCTTGGACACTTCCTGCAACACAGCAGCCACTTCATCCAAAATCCTACTGCCCCATCCACAGACCCGTGGACCCTAGGACTTCCATCCTTCAAAGGTGCACCACTACTGCAACAGTAAGTGCAACTTCTCCACTCCCCATTGGCAGAACTCAGGATACCACAGTTGTGCGTTTCTAGTGGGCAGGTCTCCTGAGCCCCACCACCCTAACAGATGGCTCCTGGGTACCTCTGTGAGCCCCCACTGGGCACGGGTGGTTTCAACCAAGGGTGCAAGGTAGCAAAAATTGGGACATCTCCCTCCCCAGCTGCTGATTTCTAGACATCGCAGTTGCGCCTTTCCAGCTCGCAGGCCTACATCAAGAGAACCCAAATAGCTCAAGTAGGGAGCTATGCTAGATTACCAAACCCAGGAGACCTGAGAGATCACACCAGTTGCACCATCCCTGAAAGAACTTGGGTAGCAAAACAATTGGATCTAGGACACAGAAACAATTAAAATGCTATAGCAAAACTTTGGGAGACAAAAAAGAAATCCCCAAAGGAAAGAAAAAGAGGAATCACCAGAAAAAGAATTAAATAAAATGGAGGCAAGTAACATGTCAGAGAAAGAATTCAGAGTTATAAGGATGCTCAAACAGCTGGATGACAAATACACACAACTCAATGATATGAGAGAATGTCACCAACATGAAAAGGAACCAGGAGGAAATGAAGAATGGCATAGCTGCAATAACAAAATGTAAGGCTTAAACAGTAGATTAGAAGAGGCTGAGGACTGTATCAGCAAATTAGAAGACAAGGTAGGATAAAACACAACACAACAGCAACTGGAAAGAAAATTTAAAAAGCAAGAGGAGAGCCTAAGGGAGCTTTGGGAAAACACAAAATGAAACAACATCCGCATAATAGGGGTACCAGAAGGAGAGGAAGATAAGCAAGGTGTAAAAAACCTGTTTGAAGAAATAATGAGAGAAAACTTCCCTGATATGGGCAAGAAAAAAACTACACAAGTCCAAGAAGCATATAGAGTCCCAAACAAGAGGAACCCAAAAAGACCAACACTAAAACACATCATAATTAAAATGGTGAAGAACAACAACAAACTAAGAATCTTAAAGGGTGCCAGAGAGAGACAGAAAGTTACCTACAAGGGATCTCCCATTAGAATATCAACTGATTTCTTAACAGAAACACACCAGGCCAGAGGGAATGGAATAAAATATACAAAGTGATGCAAAGCAAGAGACTAATCCAAGAATACTTGGATTACCCAGCAAGGCTATCATTCAAAATTGAAGGTGGAAGCAGGAGCTTCACAGAAAAAAAGGGCTAAGAGAGTTTATTACCACCAAGCCAGCAATGCAAGAAATGCTAAAGTTAAAAGGGACTGCTGTAAAAAGAAAAAACAGAAAGGCAAGAAGAAACACAAACATTAAGAATAAAAATGATGAAAAAGAAACCAAGATGGCGGCATAAGGTATACACCTGTACGTACTGCCTCTCACAACCACACCAAAACTAAAACTAAAAGACAAAATGACTATCACCCAGAACCACGGGAAACTGGCTGAGTAGAAGTTCTACAACTAGAAGGAAATAAAAAAGTGCATTGAGACTGGGTAGGACATGAGGAGGCATGGAAAAGCAGTACGGAGGTGCGTGATTGGGCTGGCGACTGGGTGCACTGTTTTTCTCAATCAGGAAGGAGATACAAGCTCCTGACTGCTCTGAACTCCAGTTACTGGTGAGACTCTGGGGAACCAGACTCCTACAAGGAGAAGTTGGACTGTCTGGATCAGGTCGGAAAGTGAGGGTGGCTTTCTTGCAGAGGTGTTCGCAGGAATCATTGTTTACTGTGCTGGGGCGCGGGATGCGGGGACATGGAGACGCAGAGATGCAGAAATGGCTGACTGGCAGCCATCGCAGTTTGCTATGCCCTGGTGATTCCCTGAAACCCCAACGCACACAATTTACAAACCCACACAAACTGTGTGCAGTGGCTTTTGCATATGAATGGCCTGCCCTTTTGCAGCTTAACCTAACAAACTGCAGCTGGGTTAGACAGCTCCAAAACTTCCAAACCCCAAACAAAAAGGAGAAATCTGCAGATCTCCATGTAGCTCCTGCTGAATGGCCTCAGGAAGTAGCTGACTTGCACTTTCTTGGAGATCCAGGAGCCAGTGTACCTAGTGGTCAGTGTGAGACGATACCAGATTTCAACTCCTCACATCCATAAGTGAGACACGCAAAAGGCAGACTCAGTGAGAACCAAAGCCCCACTGAAGCAAGTCCTGCCCCATAAGGGTGTCTCCAGCACAGCAGTTCTTCCATTATAGACACAGGAGGTCCTCATAGCCAATTGGTCTGGAGTTCAATTCCTCCCAGTGTACCAACGGCAATCAAGGCTTAACTACAGGACTGTGCACCCAACCCACAAAGGGGTGCACCAAGAATGTCCATCTCAGGTGTTTGGGAAGGCTGAACCACTGGGCCCTATAGGTCACCTACCACACAAAGCCACTCCATCAACACAAGGAAGCAGCCAAAATGTGGAGACAAAGAAACATGTCACGATTGAAAGAAAAGGAGGAAAGAAAACTATTGGATATAGAATTCAAAACCACAGTTATAAGGTTACTCAAGAATCTTCTAGAAACCTCTAAGAAACTTAGAGACCTTCAACCATCTTAATGAGAATTCCAACAACAACAACAACAAAAATGGAAAAGGATCAGTCAGAAATTAAGCATACACTGTCTGAAATAAAGAATAATAAACAGAAATTCAACAGTAGACTAGAGGACCCCAAGAATCAAACCAAAGTTCTGAAATATGAGGAAGCATAAAACACCCAACCAGAAAAACAAAAATAAAAAAGAATCCAAAAATATTAAAATAGTGTAAGGAGCCTCTGGGACAACTCCAAGCGTGCCAACATCTGAATTATGGGGGTGCCAGAAGAAGAGAGAGAACAAAATATTGAAAACCTATTAGAAGAAATAATGACAGAAAACTTTCCCTACCTGGTAAAAGAAATAGACTTACCAGTCCAGGAAGTTCAGAGAACCCCAAACAAGAGGAATCCAAAGAGAGCCACACCACGACACATCATAATTAAAATGCCAAGGGCAAAAGACAAAGAGAGAATCATGAAAGCAGCAAGAAAAAAACAGTTGGTTACCTACAAGGGAGTACCCATATGACTGTCAGCTGATTTCTCAACAGAAACTATGCAGGCCAGAAGGGAGTGGCAAGAAATATTCCAAGTGATGATCAGCAAGAACATACAACCAAGATTACTCGACCCAGCTAAGCTATCATTTAGAATTAAAGGCCAGATAAAGAGCTTCACAGACAAGAAAAAGCTAAAGGAGTGCATTACCACCAAAGCAGGATTATATGAAATGTTGAAGGATATTCTTTAAGAAGAGGAAGAAGAAGAAAAAGGTAAAGATAAAAATTATGAACAATAAAGTGACAACAAATACATATATACCAAGTGAATCTAAAAATAAAGTGAATAAAAAATCTGATGAACAGTATAAACTGGTGAATATAATAGAATCGGGGGCATAAATAGGGAGTGGACTGACAATTCTCAGGGGGAAGTGGGTGTGAGGAGTGAGGGAAGAGATTGGACAAAAATCTTACACCTATGGATGAGGAAAGTGGTGGGGGTAAGGGAATGGGGTGGGTGGGGAGGAATTGGGTGGAGAGGAGCTATGGAGGAAAGAAGAGGAACATCTGTAAACTGAACAATAAAGATTTATTTTAAAATAAGAATAAAAATGATGACAAACCAGTACTTACCAATGATAATATTAAACATAAATGGATTAAATGATCCAATCAAAAGACAAAGGGTAGCTGAATGGATAAGAAAATATGACCCATATATTTGCTGTCTGTAAGAGACCCACCTCAGAACAAAGGAATTTCTGGCAAATGGAAATGAGAAAAAAACTGGGTTTGCAATATTTATGTCTGACAAAATAGACCTCAAAGTAAAGGCCATAACAAGAGATAAGGAAAGCCACTACATAATACTAAACGGAGCAATTCCACAAGAAGATATGACTCTGGTAAATACAGGAATATCCAATACAGAAGCACCCAAATACATAAAACAACTTCTGGAAGATATTAAGGGGGAGAGCGATAGCAATACAGTCATAGTAGTGAACTTTAATACACCACTGACACCACTGGATAAATCCTTTAAACAAAAACTCAGCAAAGAAACACTAATCCTAAATGACTCACTAGATCAGGTGGAATTAATTGATATCTTCAGAATATTTCACCCCAAATCCAAATAATATACACTCTTCTCCAGTGCACATGGGACATTTTCAAAGATAGACCACATATTAGGACACAGGCAAAGTCTCTTCAAATTCAAGAGTATAGAAATCATAGCAAGCATCTTCTCAGATCATAGTGGCATAAAACTAGAAATCAACTACAATAAAAACAATAAAAAAATCAAACACTTGGAGGCTAACTAGCATGCTATTAAATAATGATTGTGTTACCAAAGAGATCAAAGAATAAATAAAAAGGGTCCTGGAAAAAATTTATAATGAAAACACAACAATCCAAAATCTATGGAACACAATGAAAGCAGTCCTGAGAGGGAAGTTCATAGTTCTACAGGCCTACCTCAAAAAACAAGAAAAAATGCTAATAAATTATCTATCCTTGCAACTTAAAGAATTAGAGAGCAAGAAGAAAAGCCCATATAAACAGAAAGAAGGGAATACTAAAGATCAGAGCAGAAATAAAAGACATAGAGACAAAAAAATACAAAAGATCAATGGAATCAAGCGGTTGTTCTTTGAAAGGATAAACAAGATTGATGTACCTCTAGCCATGCTCACCAAGAAACAATGAGTGAGGACTCAAATAAACAAAATAAAAAAATGAAAGAGGTGAAGTAACAACTGACCCCACTGATAGTACAAAGGATTATTAAGAAAAAAATACTACGGACAACTCTATTCCAACAAACTGGGCAACTTTGATGAAATGGACACATTCCTAGAAAAATACAAACTTCCAAAACTCAATCAGGAAGAATAAAAAAACCTGAATAGGTTGATAACTCTTGATGAAATTGAAACAGTAATCAAAAAGCTTCCAGCAAACAAAAGCCCTGGACCAGATGGTTTCACAGGGGAATTTTACCGAACATTCAAAGAAGAACTAAAACCAATTCTTCTCAGATTATTCCAAAAAATTCAAGAGGATGGCACACTTCCAAGCTCTTTCTGTGAAGCCAGCATCACCCTAATTCCAAAACCAGATAAAGACAGCAAAAAAAAAAAAAAAAAAAGAGAATCACAAGCCAATATTCCGACGAACATACATTCTAAAATCCTCAACAAAATTCTACAAATTGGATCCAGCATTACATTAGAAAGATCATACACCATGACCAAGTGGGATTTATTCCAGGGATGCGAGGCTGGTACAATATCTGCAAATCAATAAACGTGATACATCACATAAACAAACTGAGAGATAAAAATCACTTAGTCATATCAACTGATGCAGAAAAGGCATTTGTCAAAATCCAACACCCTTTCCTGATAAAAAAACTCTCAGCAAAGTGGGAATAGAGGGATCATAACTCAATATAATAAAAGCCCTATATGACAAACCTACAGCCAACATCATACACAATTGGCAAAAACTAAAACCATTTTTCTTAAGAAGAGAAACAAGACAGGGATGCCTGCTTTCACCACTCCTGTTCAACATAGTGCTGGAATTGTTAGCCAAAGCGATCAGACAAGAAGAAAAAATAAAAGGCATCTAAATTGGAAAAGAAGAGTGAAATTTTCATTATTTTCAGATGACATATTATTGTACTAGTATTTAGAAAACCCTAAAGACTCCATCAAAAAACTACTAGATTTAATAAATGAATTTGACAATGTACCAGGATACAAAATTAACACTAAGAAATCTATGGCATTTCTATACACCAACAGTGAACTTACAGAGAGACTAAAAAAGCAATCCCATTTACCATTGCACCAAAACAATTAAGATACCTAGGAATAAACTTAACTAAGGAGGTAAAAGACCTCTACGCAGAAAACCATAGGACACTGAAAAAGAGATAGAGGAAGACATAAACAAATGGAAGAACATACTGTGTTCATGGATTGGTAGGATCAACAATTAAAATGTTGACTCTACATACTGCCCAAAGCAATCTATAGATTTAATGGGCTCCCCATTAAAATACCAATAGCATATTTCACAGACCTAGAAAGAACTCTCCAAAAATTCATCTAGAATAAAAAAAGACCCTGAATACCTGCAGTGATCTTGAGAAAGAAGAACAAAGTAGAAGAGATCTCAATACCAGATATCAAGATGTATTACAAAGTCACTGTTCTCAAAACTGCCTGGTACTGGCACAAGAACAGTCATATAGACTAATGGAATAGAATAGCGAACCCAGAAATTGACCCAAACTACTATGCTCAATTAGTATTTGACAAAAGAGGCAAGAACATACAATGGAGTCAAGACAGTCTCTTCAGTAAATGGTGCTGGGAAATTTGGTCAGACACATGAAAAAAAAATAAAACTAGACCATCAACTTACAACATACAAAAAAAAAATAAACTCAAAATGAATAAAGGACTTAAACATAAGACAGGAAACCATAAAAATATCAAATGAATCCACAGGCAGCAAAATCTCAGATATATGCTGAAGCTATATCTTAACCGATACGGCTCCTAGGGCAATGGAAACTAAAGAGAAAATAAACAAATGGAACTACATCAAAATAAAAAGCTTCTGCACAGCAAAAGTAATCATCAACAAAACAACAAGAAAGCCCACTGCATGGGATAACATATTTGCCAATGTTATCTACAATAAGGGTTTAATCTCCAATATTTACGGGGAACTCATACAACTTAACAAAAGGAAGATAAACAACCCGATCAAAAAATGGGCAAAGGACCTAAACAGATACTTTTTGAAAGAAGACAGAGGGAAGGCCAAGAGACATATGAAAACATGCTCAAAGTCACTAATCATCTGAGAGATGCAAATCAAAATGACAATAAGGTACCATCTCACACTTGTCAGAATGGTTATCATCAATAAATCAACACAGGACAAGTGCTGGCAAGGATGCGGAGAAAAAGAAATCCTTATGCACTGTTGGTGGGAATGCAGACTGGTGCAGCCCTGTGGAGAACCGTATGGAGTTTACTCAAAAAAACAAAAAATGGAACTCCCATGTGACCCAGTGATCCCACTTCTAGGAGTATATCCCAAGAAACTAGAAATACCAATCAGAAAGGATATATGCACCTCTATGTTCATAGCAGCCCAATTTATAATAGCTAATATTTGGAATCAGCATAAGTGCCATCAGCAGATGAGTGAATTAAAAAACTTTGGTACATCTACACAATGGAATACTATGCTGCTGTAGAAAGGAAGAAACCCCTACCATTTGCAAGAGCATGGATGGAGCTGGAGAGCATTATGCTAAGTGAAATAAGTCAGTCAGAGAAAGATAAATATCACATAATCTCACTCATTTTTGCATTGTAATGAACACCATAAACTGATGAGCAAAAACAGATCTGGAGACAGAGAAGCATCAATCAGATACTCAAACCTCAGAGGGAAGGTAGGGGAGGGTGGGGGTAAGGGGGAGTGATCAAGCAAAGGACTTGCATGCATGCATATAAGCATAACCAATGGACACAGACAACAGGGAGTGATGATGAGGCCAGGATTGGGGGCTTGGGGGGGGGCAGTGGAAGAGATAGGGAGACATTTGTAATACCTTTCTATATAATAAAGAGGTAATATGCAAATTGACCCTCACACCCTTACACAAGATGGCCACCCCCATGTGGTCAAAGATGGCTGCCACAAGATGGCCGGCAGGGGGGGTAGTTGTGGGCGATCAGGTCAGCAGGGGAGGGCATTTGGGGGCGACTGAGTCTTCACAGGAGGGCAGTTGAGGGGGAACCAGGCCGGCAGGGGAGGACAGTTAGGGGCAATCGAGCGGGCAGGAGAGCAGTTAGGCGTCGATCAAGCTGGCAGGGGAGTGGTCAGGGGGTGATCAGGCTGGCAGGCAGGCAAGCAGTTGGGAGCCAGCAGTCCTGGATTTTGAGAGGAATTCCAGATTGGAGAGGGTGCAGGCTGGGCTGAGGGACATCCTCCCCCAGCCCCCAGTAATCAATAAAGGGAAAAAATAATATAAAGAGTAAGTGTGAAAGCTAAACACAAAGGAGTTTAGTCATAAACATGAACTGAAGAAATTATGGCTCATTTGTTTCTTACATACTCATACCTTTTACATTTATATTTGGTATACAATATAATCTCATGACATGAGGAAAATTACCACATTATATATTTTATGTACTGTATCTCCCAAAGATAAAATTTCTTGAACGAACCTGAAGAAATAAATTGTCAACAAGAAGTTATTGACATAGAAAGAGCCATAATTTCCTCAGTGTTATCAATAATAAATGTGAGACAAGTTTATTGGGGAAAAAAGTATTGATTAGTTATCCAGAACATAACTTGGATTGCCTTTGCCAACACTAAATGTATAATAAGTTGGGTATTGATAGCAAATAAGCAATCTAATTTGAAAGTGACCCATCCTGAGGTGTCTAGGTTATGCCTATTGCATTAGCTAATAGCATATTTGAACTATAGTCAAACACCTGAAGTTACTTCTCAATTTTTGTGCCTTTCTCTGAGAAAAACAAGATAAAATTCCACTTGTTTGTGGAAGTGGAATGGGTTAAGAAATTGTATAACAACACTGCACATGAATTAATTAAGGCAATTAAAAGAAACTTTGCTACCTTGAATAGAAAAAAAAAGTGAGTATTGCGATATTATCATTCCTTTCCTCTCCCTTTTATCTCCTTTTCTTCTTTGTCTCCTTGCCCTACTCATTCTCCTCTTCTTCAGCAGCTCTTATTTTCTCTCTTTCTGATTTTGTTTGTCCTGTTTAGGCTTACTATCTAGAAAAACTTACATGTGTCTCACTTTTTTACAGTGTCAGAGAATGGCTGACTTCACAGGTGAGGTTAATGAAATTAGCAAGTGAAGTGTCTGCTCCTGAGGCGGGATGAATTTCCAGGAAGGTCCTCCAGATGTCTGACCTGTGTACATACTCCACAACTGTGACCTTTACACACTCAGCCTAAGAGCACAGGATTGTCGGCTGACATTTCCCTTTGAAAGCAGGCAATTTCATGCACAACATTCATTCACTCATCAAAGTTATTTTCCTTTGGAGATGAACAGCAGTCCAAAAACTGTTTTGTCATGAGTCTGTCATTGCTCTTAATATGCCATTGGATAGAGTGGAGGAAAGCATTTCAAATCAAATCATGGAAAAGCTAACATAAAATAGCAGCTGTTTTTGACTCATTTCACAATACTATGTAAATAAAACAGTTCCAGCAGCTGGAGGAACAAAATGGCCTCTGATAACACTAATTATTTATTATGACTGCTTTAATGTAGCATTTATATGAATACAAGTTATATTTTTAAAAGCTAGAAGAAAATTAAAAGTAAACAAAAGAATTGCACTCCCAATCAATTTCTTTGCCTCCAGATTATTATAATCTGGCAGCTGCTAGATAATTTTCATATTCTCTCAGTTCCTAGGTCCTGGCTTCTCTATCAGATGTACACAGAATTATTAGGATGTTTAAAACAGCAAGATAGCTGAAACCGGTTTGGCTCAGTGGATAGAGCGTTGGCCTACGGACTGAAGGGTCCCGGGTTTGATTCCGGTCAGGGGCATGTGCCTTGGTTGTGGGCACATCCCCAGTGGGGGGTGTGCAAGAGGCAGCTGATCAATGTTTCTCTCTCATCGATGTTTCTAACTCTCTATCCCTCTTCCTTCCTCTCTGTAAAAAGTCAATAAAGTATATTTAAAAAATAAATAAATAAAACAAGACATAGAGAAAATGTCATTTTTTTATCAGTGAAAATAAAATCAAACAGGCAAAAAAAAGTTAAAGCACATAAATTATGAAATTGCCCTTCAGTCTTCATTCCTTAGATTTTATAAATTCATAAAGGATTTTCCCCCAAGCACTACCCTTGTTGAGTGTCTTTAAGGTAAATGATCTTTAATCATTTGGACATGAGTGGGGAAAATACAGTAAGATCCTGGTATAGATCTTTAATCATTTGGACATGAGTGGGGAAAATACAGTAAGATCCTGGTATAGAAGAAATGTGCTCACCTATTTAATTTTTGTGGGATAAAATCCTCACAAGTAAAAACCCAAAATATGAGAACAAGGTCTCACAATTTTTACCACTTATGTAGAGAAAATACATATAATAAAAAAAAGATTGATCAAATAACAGAAATGTGTGGTTGCTAATGGCTTGGAACAATGTGTGCCTAATATATTCTATTTCATACTAGTATGTATTATATGTCTGAATTCTGAAGTTCCTTAATATCCAGTAATCATTCTTATTTTTACACTTAGTTGCATAAGATTGATTGAAATGGGCTTAATGGACAGTTGAGCATTTTAGAGAAATGTAAAGTTCTTTTCCCCTTTTCTAGTAAAATAACTATTTAAAGAGAAATGGAATTCTTCATGGGTCTACAACAAGCAAAGCTTCAGGATGGGTGAAGATGTGTCTCAAAGAAACCAAGAGCAGTTGTTTTTGGGTTTTGTTTTTTTTTACAGACAGGAAAGCCAAAGGGAGAAATTGTGGTTTCATCCAAGGTTAAGTGCAGTTGGAAATGGGGGCAGATTCCTTGGTTAGTATTATCAATCTAGAGCTCTAGTAAGATACAGGGCATGAGAGGAATAGTTAGAAATACAGAGTTGGGAAGAAAAACACACACACACACAAGTGATTTCCTCACTGTTCTCGAACACCCCTTCCAGGCTTTTTCATTCTTTAGTGATTGCTCCGTATATTGGCATTTCCTCCTCCCCCATTTTTCTCTTTTGTCTGAAATACTTGTCTCCCATTCTTGAAATGCAAAACTTTCACCATCCTTTGGCACATTGTTATTTTGGTCCTAATGACTCTTCCTTGTGGGAGCTGTCCTGTGCATTGTAGAATGTTTTCCCTAGTCCCTACTAACTAGAAACCAGTAATAAACACTCCCCCCATGTCACGGCAACCAAAAATCTCTGTAACCATTGCCAAATGTCTCCTGTAGTTTGGGTGCAACTTATTCTGATTGGGGGAGATTATTCTATGGAATTTACTCCCTCTAGCATTGCTTTGTAATTTAATATATACTGACTTCCACTGAATTCTTTAGACATTTATTGACTTAATTGCAGGGACTGCAAAAAGGAATTAAAACTTGTTCTCAATATCAGGGTGGATTACTAAGTATCTTTGCCTATGTATGTATACCTTAAGGTTCTTAGAGGGAAATAATTAATGAAGACAACAGGCATTTATTGAGCTTTGTGTGTCCAGCTCTTCTCCCAGTGCTTTTAGATGTATTGATTCATTTAATTCCTATAGGAACCTGAGGGGGTCAAACCATTGCTATATTATATTCCTTACTCTTCATTCTTTCTTTCAGCAGATTGTATGATATTTTGTTTATTACTCAATGACTATTTATTACTTGGCTGATGGAAAATAAAGGGTCTATACCTGGAAATTCACTGCCCTTTGACTTGTGTGCATTTCTCTAAAATATGTTTTTTCTAACCATCCCTTCTCATTTTCTGAAGAGATGGTAGCTTTTGAAAGCATCCCTATTAATGTAGGACAGGCTATTTGTAAACTATTTTTAGGCTTTTGGAAAGAAAAGCACTTATCTAGAACACTTCATGCTTGTGTTTTGTCCAAGATGAGAAAGTTCTTCATTGGCAATAAAAAAGTTCCTGCAAGTTTGTGTAGTTATAATATCCTCTCCAATTGCTTTCTTCTGTCACATCAAGTCAGATTCACTGCTTTTTCTATTATTCATATTTTCCAAAATAGGCATATCATAACTTTGCAATGAAGAATAAGGCACAAGTTTACAGATGTGCAGAGAATGTAGCCAAAATGTTAGAACTGAAAGATATGCATAGACTGAGTTTGAATTTGAAGCAAGAGAGGTGGACTCAACTCTATTGCCAGAAGACCTAGCAAAGGCCCGCACTGCTGCTGCCTTGAAGCCTCCATTATCTGCAGTCTGCTTAGAGGTCAAACAGAAATAAGGGATGCAGCAGCTGTGCTAGGAGAGGGGTGGCTCATAAACAAAGTCAGCACTTTGACTCACCCCTTTTTGGTGTTTTGAGACAAGGTAGTAGCTATGCAGTGCTTAAATGAATCCTAATTGTAATTGCCTTGACATTTTCCTAATAGGTACCCCCTTGAAATGTGGGAAGGTATTTCCTCCCTGTGCAAGACTGACCAATATGTTTTTCCAAAATGTATGCCTCACTGCACTGATTCTACTGCATGTCTTGAATTGTATTGGGTCAATATTCAGGTGAGTGGGAGTAGATATATCTATTAACTATGCAGTGGAAGCTTTTCCTTCCAAATATGCTTATAAAAAGACAGTTTGTCTGTAAAAATACAGATATGTGTAGATACCTGGGTTTCAATCCAGAACCACAAAAACACAATTTTCAGGTAAGAAGCTTAATAGAAGTATTATAAGCAAATATACAATCTTATTTATCAGATATCACATATGATTCCTATAACTATTTTTTAAATATTAATGGAAGTAGACTGTATATAAAATCATATTAATATCTTTAGAATGTTTTTCTCTCTGCTCTTACCTACCATTATTTTTAATACTATCTCAGAGATTAGCCTTGCTGTACACCAATGCTATAAAAAGATTATACTGTTACATGTGTTATACATAAATGATATTATATATATCACCTATTATACATGTTTATAACTTACATATTATATATGATTATATATTTATTTATCATATATTAAAGAGAGGGGGATACAGTGGTAGCTTTCAACTTAATGTAAAATTAGGATTTTAATTACAAAAAACATCTGGAGATTCAAAGAGCCTTTGAACATAGGCCTTGAAATCGGGAAGACACAGGCTTAAATTCTGCTCTGTTCACATATAGACTAGCTAGTGTTCTTATTTTGATTTGGTCCAAGGAGACAATAATAAAGTGCTTTGGTAGTCTGTTCACATCTAATATCTTGATATCTAGGATATCTGGATAACCTCCATGTCCTGTGACTTCATCTAGCAAATAGAGAGAGCAGAAAGGATGAAAGGGAAGAAGAGGGAAAATAAAGATAAAAATACCTATTTTATGCTGCTTTGACTTGACATAAAAGGACAGAATGCAATCCAAAGAAAACCACAGAAAATTTGGCACAGGATATGACCACAGAATTCATAGAAGGCACCCAAGGGCAATGTATTTATGAAGAGACTAGAGGCCTGGTGCACGAATTCATGCATCAGGGGGTCCCTAGGCCTGGCCTATGGGGTTGGGCCAAAACTGACTCTCTGACATCCCCTTAGAGTGTCCTGGATTGCGAGAGGGTGCAGGTCAGGCCAAGGGACCTCACCAGTGCATAACTGGGGCTGGGGAGAGACTTGGGAGGTTGGCCAGCCAAGGAGGGACCATGAGAGGGCTCCAGGGCATGTCCAGGCATCTCGCTCAGTCCCATTGGCCAGACCCCAGCAGCAAGCTAACCTACCTGTCAGAGTGTCTGCCCCCTGGTGGTCAGTGCATGTCATAGCAAGTGGTTCAGTGGCTTTAGCATATCATTAGCATATTACACTTTGATTGGTTGAATGGTGGACTGGGCTTTGTGTTTTTGCTTATAATATATTAGGCTTTTATTATATAGGATGTAAAATCTCATTGGAAATTAAAGAAATGCAATTCAAGGCAATGATACTGACATTTCACATCCAGTTGACTGGCAAAAATTTTAAGTCTGACTTCTGGTAGGATTGCATATTGATAAAACCACTATGTAGAGCAATTTGACAATATCTAATAAAGTTGAAGAAGTGTGTATCTTTCCAGCAATTCCACTCCCTTTTATATGCCCTAAAGCAGTGATTTTTGAATTCTAATGAATCACTAGGGATATTGCTCCAAAGCAGAAATGCAGCTTCCATTTAAAAGGACTGAACTGGGGCCTAGATTCTGCATTTTGAACTAGCTCCCAGTTGATCCTGTGCTGCTGGCACAAGGACAAGCAAGGTTAGAGGATCTCTTGCTCATGCAGAATGGGAGTTGTACAAGAAAGTGTATGACAATATTAATTAGAATCACAAAAAATTTTAATTACACATATGTAACAAAGGGTTGAGAACATGTATGTTAAACATTAAACATGCATGGGAATGATATCCTCCAACTTCAAGACAATGGTTACTTTTGGAGAGTGAGAGAAAAAAAATTAGATGAAGAGAGATATATAGGAAGCTACAATTGTGTGCATGTGTGTAAGTGTGTGCAGTAAGTACATATGTATTTCATAGATATAATTTATATATTCACATACATACATGAGTATATTATATATCCATCTAATATATGTATAAGTATATATTAGTATATATTTATATTAAAATAAATAAATATTAAATAAATAAAACATTAGTTAGATAGAAAGTACATGGGTTTTTTAATATGTGAAGTTTTCTTCATAATTTTTATATGCCTTAAAGCAGTATATAATTTAAACAAAAAATACAGAAAGCAGAAAGACCTTAACTCATCTAAAACAGTGGCAGTGATATTTTATTTAGTGATGTTAATTCTGTAAATATATACTCTATTTTTCAGCTTTCAGAGCTTATGAATACCTATTTTATATAATCCCTGTTTATAATCGACTATTTAATGTAGGCAGATGATAGCATCTTTTTAGAATCCTTTGCAAATGAAAAATCTGCAGTCTGTCCAAATTCACAAAGACAGTAAGTAAAGTCAGGTTTTTAATCCAAGTCTACTTTTTTGCAGGTTCATTATATCACTCTACATTTTCTTCCTTACAAATGGTTGTCTTACAACTGACAATAAATATTGCAAATCAAATCAGCTATATACTATATCTGTTAGATAAACACATTTTCAAGGAAATAAATGTGGGCCATCAAAAATCAAGTTCTCTCTTCTTACTTTCTCATACATGGTAAGCAGAGTGATAAGATTCTTTAGTGAGAAAATGTGTAGCCCTACTGTAGGACACATGTTGATAACTGGTTTATCAAAAAAGTGGCCCAATGTGGGAAGGTTGTAGCTTATCTCCACGACAAAAAGGCCAATGTGCCTTATTCTGGGTCCTTGAGGACCTGAAAATGTGCTTGAATGTTGATATGAGGTTCTTTAATCTGAGAGATGCTGTGTGTAATAGGGCAACAGAACGTACCATTCTGATCTTGGCTCCAAAATCCAGTTTTAACATTCACTAGCTTCCTGTTCTTTAGCAAATCACCCAGTCTTGCAAAGCTTAGGTTTCCGTATCTATAATTCAAAAATTATCATATCTACTATTTTTGGTAACATAAGAGATACAATTGTAAAATTTCCTACCTTCAGTAAATATTCAGAAAAATGAAGAAAAAAACACTCTTGAAAAACAACAAAATGTTATAGAGGCAGAGGATAATTTTAAAGTAGTGAATAAAGGAAAGATACAAAATGCTTCTCTTGCCTACATAAGCATAGTTAGTCAGGAGAGAATAAAAGCCCCAGGTAGCATTGCCAAATCAACCCTAACCCAAGGTTCTTATACAAATTACTAGAGTCTCAGTGCACAAAATTTGTGCACAGGGTGGTGCCTCTCAGCCTGGCCTGCACCCTCTCCAATCTGGGATCCCTCTTACAATCCAAGACTGCTGGCTCCTAACTGCTCACCTGCCTGATTGCCTGATTGCCCCTAACTGCCTCTGCCTGCCTGCCTAATCGCCCCTAACCACCTCTGCCTGCCAGCCTAATCACTCCCTAACTTCTCCCCTGCCAGCCTGATTGCCCCCAACTGCCCTTCCTTGCTGGCCTGATAGCCCCCTAACTGCTTGCTCCCCTGCCAGCCTGATCCCCCCTAACTGCCTCTGCCTCAGCCCTGCCACTGTGGCTTTGTCCGGAAGGAAGTTGGGTGTCTGGTTGTCCTGGTCTAATTAGCATATTACCCTTTTATTAGTATAGATATGATAAAATCATGGCATTTTATAAAAGAGATACAGCTGACTTTTCCCCACATTCAAACAATCAGATAAACTGGATAAACCTCTGCTAGGCAAGGCATTGATGGGAGCACAAATTAGAGCCAATGGGTGTCCAAGGCAAAGTGGACTAATTACAAGTCCCACTTTTTTGTTGAACCATTATCCATGAGTTTGGATAGAGTCTTATTCATTTCTTGTTAATATACTTAAGTGTTTGCAAAGTTTGGAGAGAGGGAATAATGCTTGTACTGGAGAGCATTATCTGCTGAATATTTCCACTGTAAATCTATTTAAAATGTATTTCTCTGTATAGATACAAAGTGAGGTCAAGGTGATGGAAATTCTCTCTCCCTCTCTTTTACATCATAGCCATTAAAAACAACAAAAGCAAACTTAGAAAGAAACTAGCATAATAGGTACACTCCTATGTTTATTGCAGCATTATTTACAATAGCCAAAATTTGAATTGAGTCCTAGTGCCCATGAGTAGATGAGTGGATATACTACATTTATACACAATGGAATACTACTCCTTCATGAAAAAGAAGGAAATCTTACCATTTGAGACATCATGGATTAATCTGGAGAGTAGTTTGCTAAGTGTAATAAGCAAGCCGGAGAAAGACAAATGCCATATGATTTCACTTATATGTGGAATATAATGAACATAATAAACTAACAACAAAATAGAAAAAGACTCATAGATACTCAATTGATGGCTCTCAAAGGGGAAGGAGGTTGGAGGGCTGGGTAAAAGATGTGAAGGGATTAAGAAAAGAAAAAAATCTCATAGACACAGGCAAAAATATGGTGATTACCAGAGGGATAGGGGAGTGGGGTTGGTGGTAGAGGGTAAAGGGGGAATAAATGGTGACAAAGGAGACTACGTGAGGAGGTAATATACAGATGATATATTTGTAGCATTGTACACCTGAAACCTATATAATTTTATTAACCAATGTCACCCAATAAGTTTAATAAAAATAAAAACAAATAAATATAAAAGAAATCAGAGTAATAGGGATGGAAGCAGAGAAATAATTTAAGATGTGAGCCCCCCGACCCCCCAGAAAAGTACTAGAGTTTTTATTTTCTCCCATGAATAAAATCGCTTTTGATTTTCCTTTCTTCCACACAGTGCATACTTACTGTGAACCAGCAGAACCAGACTTGGCTAGTGAAATGCTCCTTAAAAGAAGGCACATATGTGAAATCCATCAGAGCATTCCCCGACCCATGGGGATAGTATAATAGTTGAGTTTATTCCCCAGTATATGTTCTTTCCAGAATGCTTTACCAGGTTCATGGACTTCCCCTTTATGCTTGACTTCACCTTCAGGACCACACTTCACCATGTAGACTCCATGTACGCTCAGTGGGCCAATGTCTTTAGGAACTTGCTCTAAGAATAGGGAGAATGAATGCAAGGCTCCACTCCCTCTTCCCCTTTGCCACATTGTTTCTACAAAATTTACAATATTATCAGAACAGATTCAACTAGTAAATTCATTTTTTTATTGAAAAAGAGTTTAATTTCAGAATGTGTTGTGGCTCAAAGGGCAAAGATATCCAAGTTTGAGCTAATTTGGCTTTTCTTAAATTGCCTATGAGGAAGGAATCTATAGATTGAAATTTATGAGGAAAGGGATTCCTTTTGTGTTAACTCTAGCCTCTTACTTTCAGCTTACCGTAGAGTCTCCAAGTATCCTCGGCTTCCAGTTTTCCTTTCTGAAAATTCTGTCTTCCCACTACAAAAACTTTACCTGATTCCCAAGTAGATATAATGACTTCTGCAACCTTTCTGCAGCTCACATACAGTTTAAAAGTGTGAGTCAAGTAGCATCAGCCTTCAGCTGAAATGAAAACAGTGGGGAATGATGTATTCTAATTTCCTTTAGAGATTTCCCATTTGTGAGATCTATGGACCTATAGATAGCTTTAACCCAAGGGTTCTTAAACTTTTGTGTGGAGCAGTTACATTGAAGACTTGTTATAAATACATTTGCTAAGCTCAAACCAGAGTTTCTGATTCACCAGCTCTAGGGTGAAGCTCAAGAACTTTTATTTCTGACTAGTTCGCAGGTGGTGTTGATAGTGCTATGTGCTTAGAGAACTGCTGCTTTAATATAAATATACACACCAAAGGCAGTTTACATACTGCTTGAGAGCTCAGATGGTCTGGTTTAAATTCTAGTGCCCTTATTAACTTATTAGCTATGATGCTGGCCAAGTTATTGACCTCTCTGTATTTCTAAGAAGGAGACATAATAGTGTCTACCACAAAGATTGTTGCAAAAGATTAAATGAGATAATAGGTGTAAAGCACTTAGAAAAATACTGTCCCAACCCATGTTGAAGTAAGATTACATTTTCAAGAAGCAGGACACTTCTCCTGCCCTTTAAAATCTGTGTGTTCCTATTTTGTAAATTTTCACATACTCCACCATGGGACCTTCCATCTTCATGAAGGTGCAATACTGATTTGTTGTTGTTGTTGTTGTTTGCTTGTTTGTTTAATCCTTACCCAGGGATATGTTTATTGATTTTAGAGAGAGGAAGGGAGAGACAGAGAGAGAGAACATTGATTGATTGCCTTCCATACGTGCCCGGACCAGGAATGAAACCCACAGTCTTTCAGAATATGGTAGGATGCTCCAACCAACTGAGCTACACTGGCCGGGGCAATACTGGTTTTATTTTAGGGAAAAAAATCAAGCTTACAGAGTACTGGGAAGACTAATGTGTTAAACTCATAAATATAGGTGCCATGCAGCTTTGCCGATCTTAGCATTTGGCCATATTTACCCAAAGGAAGCTGTTCTTACTTTGGTGTTTATTATTATGATGCATAATTTATCCCATTTAAAAATATGTTTTTATTAATTTCAGGGAGAGGAAGGAAAAGGAAGAGAGATATAGAAACATCAATGATGAGAGAGAATTATTGATCCGCTGCCTCCTGTACGCCCCCTACTAGGGACTGAGCCTACAACCTGGGCATGTGCCCTGTCTGGAAATCGAACAGTGACCTCCTGATTCATGGGTCAATTCTCAACCACTGAGCCACACCAGCCAGGCTAATTTATCCTGTTATTATGCATGTACATATACATGAACATTATATTTGATTGTTTTATCTGTTTGTATACCTTTATATAAATACTATTAAACTATATGTGTTTGTGTATATATATATCTGCAACATTGTTATTCACAAAAAGCTATTTTTTTATATTTATCCATGCCATTAGATATAATTATAATTTATCATACTTTGTGAAAGTGACACAATTCCTCCATCTATTCCCTTTAATTTGTGGTAATTTATTTTTCCAAATTTTTGGAAAATTTCAAACAACATTCGTTATATACCTTTTCCCTCTCCCTCTCCCTCTCTTTCTCCCTTTCCCTCTTCCTGTATCTGTTTCATATATATATATATATATATATATAAAATTTGTAGGTATAGGTTATAACTGCTGAATTGAAGAGTACACTGGTACTAGTCTACTGGATTATGCCAGATTGCTCTTCAAAATAGTCACTTTTATTTTCACGCATGCCAGCAGTGTATGAATCTCCATTACTCACATTCTTGCTAATATTTGTTGCATTTTATTATTACTAGATGTTTTTATCAATCAAATTGGTAAAAAGGCAGTCTTGCTATTATCACTGTTATATTTAATGAAACCTTTCTAGGTGAATGTAGTAAGGGTATATCAAGTTATATAATGCATGTAATTGTTCCTGGATTTAGAATCTATATTAATTATATTAATGGTTATTTTTTAATTGAGGGTAAAGACACTCATTTCAATTAAATGCATTTGATTTAAAGAGTCTTTAAAGGAGAGGATGGTATTTTTTTCTGATTGCTCCATATATATGATTCTCATAGCATTCAGATTAAAAAGAAAGGAGAGAATTTCTATTATTGATAGTTAACACACTAAAGGTTGAGGGACTTATCAGAAGATATTGATTAAATTGAGCAAACTAGCCAGTTAAGAAATTATTCATTTCTTGAGCATCAACTATGACTAGGAACCAAGTTTTTTTCTTTATCTAGAGGTTACTGGTCCCAGATATTCACCTGATTCATTCACTCTCTGCCTTCAAATCTTTGCTCAAATGTTCTCTTCTTGGGAACCTTCCCTAATAGTACTGTCTCCTAGGTATGTGTGTGTGCACATGCACTTGACAATGTACTTAATGCTCTCGTATAAAACTTTAGATTTCAATCTGTAATTGCAAATATCATCAGAACAAATGATGTTAGGAAGTTTCTTAAAGAAATGATCCACTAAATCACTTTAGGTTTTGAGTAAGTGGCTTTCAATTTGAAAATTCTTTGTAAGTAACTAGAGGCCCAGTGCACAAAATTTGTGCATGGGGGGGGTCCCCTCAGCTCAGCCTGCACCCTCTCCAATCCAGGACATCCTTCTCACAATCTGGGACCACTGGCTCCTAACTGCTCACCTGCCTGCCTGCCTGATTGCACCTAACTGACCCCCCTCTCTGGCCTGGTCACCCCCAATCGCCCCCCTTGCAGGCATAGTTGCCCCCAACTGCCCCCCCCACCAGACTGGTTGCCCCTTAGTGCCCCCCTGCCAAGCTGGATGCTCCTCACTGCCCCCGTTTGCCAGCCTGGTCACCTCTCACTGCCCTCCCTCCTCTGGGCCTGTCTGGTCACCCCCAACCACGCCCCTGCTGGCCTGGTCCCCACGCAGCCTGTTCAGATGTTTGTTTGGTTGCGATGATCACTTAGGCTTTTATATAGAGAGTTAATTTGCTGGATAAAGAAAAAACATCCAACCTTCTTATATGGCTTTACAGTACTCTTTAAAAATAATAAACATTAGCCTTGATAATATATTTTCTTCATGTGGTCTATATATATAAAACCCTAATATGCAAATAGGTTGAACGGTGGAACAACCGAACAACTGAACAACTGAATAACTGGTGGCTATGATGTGTGCTGACCACCAGGGCTGTGTTCAGAACATGGCAGGCAGTTGGATGTGGTGGCATGGTGGAGCAGGTGAGTGGGTGCACCAGACCAAGGCAGGGTGCCAGTCGCTGTCATTGGGGTGAGACTCTGATGGTTACTGAAAATTCTTTGCTCCTGCATGCTGAGGTCCCACCTGGTGCTCACACCTGCTGCTGGTGCCAGCCCAGCACCCACTTGCTGCCAGTGCCAGAGCCACCACTTACACCTGCTGCCAACGCCTGGTGCTGGCCCTGATTGCTTGGTGCCATCAGCGGGTGTCAGCAGTGGCTGCCAGCCCCAATCACCCCTCAGGGCTTCTCCACCTCTCCCTGCTCCTGAGGGGTGATCAGGGCAGCAGCTGCTGCTTACACCCGCTGACAGCGCCAGCCCTGCTCACACCTGCTGCTGGCACTGGCCCCAATCGCTCCACACCATCATCAGCAGGTGCTAGTGGGGCCAGCACCATCAGCATGTGGGAGTGGCAGTGGCAGGAGTGGTGCTGCTAGCAGACAGGGGACCTGGGACCGCAGCAGAAGGGGCTGGGAGGGGGCGCAGAGGGATGGACAGAGACCTGCCCCTGTGCTCACTGCAGCCTTGTGGCCCACAGTTCCTTTCAAGGCACACAAATTTGTGCATTGGGCCCCTAGTTATATTAATAAAAGGATCAAAGTTTAGTTAGCTGTACACACAGATGTAATATCTTGTCAATCAGAATTGTTGACAAAAGAGAAAAACAAAAATGTATAACGAAATGAATATAGTGATATATGAACAAAACTACTAAGCCTGAACTGTGTATGTACCTAGCAAAACTGGTTCTGTAAAAGGACTCATTTATGCAGAATTCTGGAGTACTCACAAATTATATATGTTCAAAGAGTACTTAAATTAAGACTAGCTGGTGCTTTCTAGAATTATTTCCATGTGAGGTCTTGGGCAAATCAGCTGACTTCCACAGTATGTCTAGGAGGTTAACTAAATACTTGTAAAAAGGAAAAACTTCAGAAGCAGAATGAGATCTTTCAAGTCATTGCAGAATATTATTAACAGGTGGGACTCAAGAAAATATATTCATTTCCCTTTTTTTTGCCTCATTAGTGCTAAAATGCACTTTTATTCTCTCATCACAGTTCAGAATGTTTATGTTTTGATTTGGAATCATTTAATCTAGCATAATTTTTAATGTTTTTCTCCCTGGCTGTTATTTACATAGGTGGTCGTTAAGAACCTGGGTCCTGTTTTCTATCCCTTGATGTCTTGCCCCTCTTGAGTAAAAGTCCTCACGTGTAGTGAAAGAAAGTGGTTAGAAATGGATGACACAATCTTCTTTCTTGTCATCCATTTGCCAATTAGAGAAAAAGACACTGTCTTTTCTTCTCTTTTCGCAGATGTTCTGCAGCTACCTTTCCACCACCTTAATGAACTCAGGTACACACCTGGGTACTGCTATGCTCCATTACTTGCACTTTGACTCTTTTATGTGCTGCTGGAAATTTTTCTCCTTAATTTCACAGTTCAGTGCCACTCTGGATTTAGTGCTTTGAAAATTTCTCTCCAGTGTATTTTCTGAAATACTCTTTTACTTTCCACCCACAATAACTTCATAGAACTGCCAGTATCTCTAAAATCTGTCTTTTATTTCTTAAATGCACCTCTTCTGACACTGTCTTAGGATATACTAAGCATTTAAATTGTTTTTCTCTGCTTAATAATTTTATACATATGTTTAAGCAAGTTTTATGGAGGATGTAGGCTATGTGATATCTGTTAGGTTAATATTCAATTTTGTATCTCAACTTTTTAGTTTTGATAAACAAAGTTACAAGTTTTCCTAAAATTAATGAAAAACAAAACACCTGTCTCTTATTATTATTTTTTATTGAGTTTTAGAGGGAGAGGAAGGGAAAGGGTGAGGGAGAGCGAAACATCCATGTGAGAGCAAAACATCAATTGGTTGCCTCCTGCACACCCACTCCTGGGGATCAAGCCACAACATGGGCATGAGATCTGACAGGGAATTGTACCAGCAACCTTTTGGGGCACTGGGCACTGCCCAACCAACTGAGGACTACTTATTATTGTTAATAAATATAATAATTCTTGGAAAAATTAATTTATTTAAATCATTTGTCAGGACAGTAACAGGGAAGGAGAGGCCAGGAACTCAGGATTCTTGTCCTCACTTTAGACTACTCCAGATTCCGCTGGTATTTAGTTTTATGAGCAAGTCTGTCAACAAGTGAGAGTCTCATCTGTCAATAAGAATGCTCAAATTTCTTCTTAGAGAGTATGTATGGTATCAAGTAAATCTGTTGTGTTTTTAATGTTCATTATTAGGGGTCATTACTGTGATTAACAATGATGTGGCAGATTCAAAAATTTAATTCACAGCTCCTCAGATGCACAAAGAAAAATGAACTTCTTAATTTTTGTAATTGATCTGAGCTTCCTCAAGAGCCATTATCTTGTTGGAAAGTGATTGGAAGTAGAGGGGGCTGAAGTATAGAGCAAAGAAGAGATAAATCCTAAACAAGGTTAACTGGCATTTCTTTCTTTCTTTCTTTCTTTCTTTCTTTCTTTCTTTCTTTCTTTCTTTCTTTCTTTCTTTCTTTCTTTCTTTTTCTTTCTTTCTTTCTTTTTCTTTCTTCCTTCCTTCCTTCCTTCTTTCTTCCTTCCTTCCTTCCTTCCTTCCTTCCTTCCTTCCTTCCTTCCTTCCTTCCTTCCTTCCTTCCTCCTTCCTCCCTCCCTCCCTTCCTTCCTTCCTTCCTTCCTTCCTTCCTTCCTTCCTTCCTTCCTCCTTCCTTCCTTCCTTCCTTCCTTCCTTCCTTCCTTCCTTCCTTCCTTCCTTCCTTTCTTTCTTTCTTCTTTCTTTCTTTCTTTCTTTCTTTCTTTCTTTCTTTCTTTCTTTCTTTCTTTCTTTCTTTCTTTCTTTCTTTCTTTCTTTCTTTCGAAACTCTATCATTTATATTATCTTTTATTTTTCCTGTTTTGTTCCAAGATGGTGTCTGGATAGGCATGTCGGTTTAAAGTTTTTATTTTATTTTTTTAAATAGCCTCAGCTCTACAGGAGGCAAGAAATAATAAGGTCCCCAAAACACCTATACCCTAATACCCAGAACCTGTGAATGTGTTAACTTTTAATGCAAGAGGGAATTAATACTGCAGGTGGGCCCTGGCCAGTGTGGCCCAGTTGGTTTGGTGGTGTCCCATGCACCAGGATATTGCCAGTTTGATTCTTGGTCAAGGCATATCCCTGTGTTGCGAACTTGATCTCTGGTAGGAGGTGTGCAGGAGGCACTCTCACACCCCTGTTTCTCTCTCTCTAAAAACTAGTAAGCTATTAAAAAAAAGATTGCAGGTGGAATTAAGCTTGCTAATCATCTGATATTGAAATGATTATCCAGAATTTTCAGGGTGGGCCCAGCGTAATCACAAATGAACAAGACAGAAGAGTCAGTGTCATAGTGAGGTGGGGTGAAAAAGGCTGAAGATGGAAGGAAACCATGAGCCAAAGAGTGTTGGCAGTTTCTGGAATCTGGAAAAGGCAAAGAAGTGGGTTCTCATCTGAAGTCCTTAAAATAATGAGGTCTGCTAATACTTTGACTTTAGTCCAGTGAGACCCATGTTGGACATATGGCCTCCAGAACTATTTAGAGGGATCGGGGATCAGGCCTAAACTGTCAGGCAGACATCCCTTGAGGGGTCCCAGATTGCAAGAGTGCGCAGGCCAGGCTGAGGGAATCCTCCTCCCTGTGCCCCCCCACCCCGTCCCCGTGCATAAATTTCGTGCTCCAGGCCTCTAGTAAGATAATAAATTTGTGATGTTTAAGCCATTACATTTATGATCACTTGTTATAGTGGCAATTGGGTACTAATACAGGGGCTATGTCATATCTTCATGATCTTTGCTGCTCCCTGAAGTGAAAAATCTACTTTGACAGATTACCACTTAGGTATACATCTGGTTCTGTCTGGTTTCCCCAGATATCATGCTGGTTTTATCATTAAAGTCTGTGATCTCCACTGATTGTCTAAGACCCAAAAGTCCCTGTATTTTTGTCTCTGTGTCCTGATCTTCTGGCCATCCTAAGACCTCTATCTTGTCTTACTGAAGCCTGGCATTTCTATGCTACATGCAGGCTATGGAGATGCAGGAAAGTGCTTCACGCTCATCTATCTCCTGTAAACACCTCTCTTGGCTGTGCTGGGTCATTATCCCCCAGGCTTAGGCAGGACCAACCTACATGATAGTTATCTCCCAAGGTGTCAAGTGGAAAGCTAGGCAGACAGTTGTTTTTTTTCTAGGTTTCCCATCAATCTATATAATATGCATAGGAAGCTCAGGTACACAGTTCTGTCTGCTTCTTGTATCACTGCCTCCTTTCTCATTCATACAATGTCCTACACTTGAAAAAAATGTGCTTCCCTAGCCAACTTTTCTTTTTGTCTAGTTTATAGATAGTAAAATTCATAATATATTGGGCAAGCTTGAAAGACAGTTAAAATAATTTAATAATTTTTGCTTGACAAAGCCTAATTTTCAAAATTATTGTTTTGATATCCATTGAAAACATTTCATTGCATATGCCAAAACCAAACTTAACACCCTCTTTCTCTATGTGTGTATGTTGTACAATTATGATCCTTCATGAGGCAAATTAATGCACACCTATAGAATATTACTGATAAGGATGGCCAAATACAAAAAAAGTGAAAGGGGGAAACACTTTAATTTATTCCCACTACATCAAAAACTGTTGGACTTTTTGCAATGCATATATTTGAATAAAGTAGAGACTATATAAATGTGAGAAATAGTGGTGAGGGCTATCATATAAAATTCTTTCATACTTAAATTTTGCATTGGTTATTATGCTTATTATTAATATTTAAATTAAATCACATGCTTCAGTTTTAAAATGGTAAATTCAAAAAAGCTTATTAAAATGTGTGCTCTAAATGGTATTTCTTATACCAAACCTATGACATATTCCTTAGGGTCCTTGATTAAGTTGGATTTGTGGAATGATGGGGCTAGTGCAGACCATAAGAAACTACTTAATACATCCCCTTGATTCCCCCAGAGTACCATTTGCAAACATGCTCAATTCTATAGACATCACTATCATGCCCTCTATGTTAGGAAGATATTTTTAAACTTATGAAACTTGTTTTATCACTTGTTTTTCTCCTATAATATGGCTATTGACTATTAGAGATAATTTCATTTTTTAATCTAATCCTCTCTATTTTCTTCTTCTATAGAATAAATTTATTTTTACCTTTGAAAATTAAGTCAAATACATCTAATTTTGCAAAAAGACTGTATGACAACAATAACCTCTCATTCTCAGTAATATTAAATGGTCTTTTTATTGACAGCCATTACTTAGATTACCTATATACTAGAAGCAACATTAAGCAGAACTATTGACCTGTCTCAGAATGGTCCTAACTTTTGTGATGCTTTCTCCATGAATGATACTACACAAACCTATGGCTTTTATTGTTAACTTCCATGGTCCCTGTTTCTAGCTATTTTCAAATTCTCTCAACCTCCACACCAACATTTACTTTCCCAAGAGATAATCTCTATCTTGCTTCAAGTGCTATATGTCCAAATCAGCATTAAGATTTTCACTTATTTTACCTTTTGAATTTACTCCTTTCTCCTATTTTCAGTAACATAATCAATGGTTGCTATCTCTCTAGCCATTCAAAGTAGAAACCTCAAAGTAGAAAGCTGGTAGATCCATGCTAAGGGCCTAGATATGTGAGAAATCCCAGTAGAGTTGAGCAAAATTAACTCACAGCAGCCTGCTAGGTGAATGCAGATGCACGAGCAAAGCCATTTTAGAACGACCATCTCCCAGTGACCATGCAGAACTGAGAGCTAAATAATTGCTCTTGTTGGAAACCATGAGTATTTGGGTGTTTGTGATGCAGTAGTAGATAACCAACACAACCATTTTAAAAGATAAAGTTCTTTTCTTTACCCTCCATAACTAATAGGTTATTAAGTCCTCCTCAGTTAACCTCTGTTGGCTATTTGAATGTGTACTCTTTTCTCTATTCCTTGCCCTGCCTTAATTCAAAGTCTCATATTTATCCCTAAACTATTGCAAGGTAACAATTACTGATATCTTTGCTTTGGTATTTTCCATTTTGTTGAATCCTCTATGATAATCTAAGTGGCAGTATAAGGTAGTGGTTATGTCCTAAAATTCTGTATTTGAATCCCAACTCTGCTACTTAGTAGCTCTATGATTCTGGGTATTGTGTAAATCCTCATGCCTCAGGCTACTTTAATAACCATTTTTAACTCTGTGAAATTGGTAAAAAGATAATATCTGCCTCTTAGAATAATCTTTTGCATTTTTTGAATTATAACAATTTCTGCCAATAATAGGCACTCAGTGAATATCATTATTAAACATTCATAAATTGATCATGTTGTTGAAAGTAAGTATGTTTCATAGAATGTGTTTTGAGTAAAATATGCCCCCAGAGGGTTCCATAATCAAATGAGTTTACACACCATTTTAAAATACCACTTCATGAGGAAAGTTGTAATGATTGACTGTTTACTTCTGGTTGGTATTGGGAAAATAGCAAACTGGATTCAAGTGCTGCTACTGAAAAGAAATGAGCCTGCTGAGGTGAAAAACAAGCCTGACAGGAATGGAAACACAGCAGAGAGAAAGGGAGAAAACAGGAAGAAGTGAGTCCCTACTTCCCCTCTGTCTGGCATTCTCCCTCTAGCACAACCTTATGGGGAGAAGGAAGGTTGCATTACAAAGCAGAACATAGAATGGCTGGTTTAGAGTTGAGAGACAGCAGACAAATAATTTGCATAGCTACATCTTTTAAAGAATACATCTTAATAGGATCATCTTTAATCATAAGTATGAAATTAAGATGTATAAAACATGTTAAAACCTCCAAAAGTGCTAAAAGACACATACTGAGATTGACAAAGAAGTCACAAAATGCTTTTAAAAAATTACTATGCTTTACGATATCCTTAGGCAATTATGAATATTAAATACATTCAGTATCAGAAATTAAATATTCCTTTTAAAGCAATTAAAACTATTTCTAGTGAGTCAGTAATTAGCAGTTCAGAAAATTGATTATGCAATAAAACAAGTTCTAGAAAATGGGTTTTTGTGAATTGACCTACTCTTTAATAAATGTGTACCATAATCATCATTTTTATTGCTATCATTATCATTCTTAGCTACTGAAGACAGTTTAAATGTATTGGGATTTTTAAAAGCAACAATGCCTTATTTTTTTCATTACCTACTGGCAGAAGCATAATAACTTGAGTGTAGTAGAAACTCAATAAATCTTTATTTTAAAAAAGGCTAGTTTAGTAACCTAAAGCAGTCTTCAAAGTTACGTAAATAGTTGCCATAATATAATATGCAATCTACACAGGAGTCCACAAACTATGGACCTCACATGGGCCAATGCAGCTGCCTCTTGTTTTTATAAATGAAGTTTCACTGAAACATAGCCACACTTGACTCACTATTATATTGTCCATGCTGGCTTTTAAGCTAAAAAGACTGAATTTGATAGCAACAGAAATTTTTATGGCCCACAAAATCTAAAACATTTATTACTTAGTCTATTACAGGAAAAGTTTGCCTCCATAAATCTATAATTATAGTGGTATTAGTAACATAAGATTTTTTTCTTCCCAGAACAGTGGAACTTACTTGAAATTAGTAATTTTGGGAAACCTAATTATCATTTGAAGAACAAGTGATTCCCACATCTTCATAGACTGTCTCCCTCATTAACTTAAATTTTCTCCATTAATGTTTTCCTTTCTACATGTTTCCATAAAGAAGTGCTTTTATTTTTATTTTATATGCTATTAATATGACCTAATTCTCTAGCTCATATATAATTGTTACTACTCAGATCAAAATTTATTTAACCCTCCTTTCTCCTCTTCTCCAGTGGATTGGCACTCCTATCATAATCTGAAATCTCCAGGATATTTACTAACATTATAACCTCATCACTAAGCTTCATGAATGGAGCTAGAACTCACATAGAAACTAGGCTATGCCACAGTCTTTGGTTACTCCAGAATCAGCTGCCACCCTGGTATGTTCCCTAAAATAATGTAAGCAGCAGTTATCAAAGTGATTCTGTATTCAGTACTGTCTTCCTAATTGCCATTGCCAATGAAGTATGAAGTAAACGGAAAACAAAAAACAAAAAACAACACTGAGAATTAGCCATATATATATTACATCTGGCCTCTTCCCCCATAACTTCATCAAACCTCCTAATGGTGAGGACTCCTCACCTGAACTCCACAAAACAGCAATCCTATCCAAAACACTTGTTCAGCCCCAAATATGGGGTCTAGTGCCAAGCACCTGTTACAGAGAAAACATTGAAAAACATGTATTTGTCATCAAATGAAACAAGGTCCAATGCTGTTTCATGTATTGCTTCACTGATATGTCATTGCAACCATGCTCATCAAGCCTTACATTTTAAGGCTATTGAAAAGAAGTCTTATCCTCTAACTCATTCCAGCCAATACAGGCTTGGATTTGCAAGATCATGGCTCTTTATTTAGAGTAACATAGAATCTTTTTGCTCAGAAAACTCATAGTATTATGATGGTTGTGTCAGTAAAAGTGTTCAGATTTAGCCATGTGCTTGCTCAATATTTATCTGCCCTCATAAAAATTTAGTCTTCGATGGCCGTAAGTATAGGCTCTGTACTTCCTTGGTTGACTTGTCTTTGGGGGGATTCTTGGTTTCATTTTTTTCCAGATAATTTGATTCAAGACCAATCTCAATCCATCCAAAATATTCTAACTACCTAGCTCCCCAAAAGCAATGATATTTTTTTCTTTTCTATTTTTGAAAGATCTCTTTTTACCCTTTTGCATGTTTGCTCTCTCTTCAACAGCTTTAGAGTCTTGCATACCATTTGGTAAAAAATGGGAATCTCACTATTAAGCCAAAATACTGCTTTATTATAGTCTTTCCCAAGGACAGGGATACTAATTTTGTATGCTTGAACCAATGGAGTAATTTATCCCTTAAAAAAGAAACTGCTCTGAATTAATTTCTTCTCATGACTTCTTGGCATAGGAGGAATTGCAAATTTAAAATGATAATTCTCTCTAACAACAATCACAAAAATAATATAGATGTTATAACATTTCAGGAATACTACTATAGAAAGAAACTGAAGCAAAATTCAGCAAAAAATGTTCCAAAGACTACATGAAATATTTCTCTATATGAAAACATATTTAAAATTAACTTACTGCTTTTGGACAAATATTTAGTAATTGGTATGGAGCAGCAAATTTTTCTAATCCAATAGTTCTATGAGCTTTGGCTTTATTCAGCCTCCCAATCTTTGGAATTCTTTTGCAATTTCTTTGTTTACTCCTATTTGATGTTTGTTAAATTATTTCTACAAGTTTTTGACTCAATATTGCAAAAGTGTGATTTTTAAAAAAAAAAATCTTATTTTTTTATTTAAAAAAATACTTACTTTGTGGGTGTTTTAGTGAATTTGAATTTTTAACTGCTGAATTGTCCTCACCAATAATTAGTTTTTTATAGGCTCAAAGAAAAGTATTTGGGAATGATGGGGGAAATAAGACATTTTTTTTGGGGGGGGTGGGGATTGCAATCTGAATCTGTGCGAGTAACCTGCCTTCTAAGGCTCTTGCTTGCCAATAATTAACTCCCTTTGTGAAAGAATGTAGGAGGCTAGCAGCCTGACTCTGTACCTAGTTAATCAGTATTCCTAATGCACATTGGTTAGCCTGTAATCAAGTCACTGCCCCTTCCTTAATTATCTGGTCTTGCAAGACCTATTTACCTAAATACTCCCATTTTACAGAGGCCAGGCCAGGCCTTTGGGTGTGGTCTCATGTCCCCCATCCCAACACACGGGGCTTTTTGCAAAGCCCACAAAAGTTCTGGAAGTCTGATCCATATTTTGGGGGACAAAGAAACCAAAGGGTATAAAGGGAAAACTTCCTCCATATTCGGGGGCTCAGGGATTTGGAGAGTTGACCCCCTGAGTCACTGTACTAGTACATCTGAAACATCTGAAATAAATGGGTTTATCCTGAATCTCTGAATACTCCTGTGTACTTTTCAGTCGCCTGGTAAATTCTGTAACAGGAATAGGGAAAAGAAAATCCAAATGGCAGTGTGCATTTTGTCTGGTGGATTCCACTGGTAGAAATTATTTGGGTGAATAAAGAACTGTTGCTGCCTAGAAATGGGTGGAAATTACAGAACAAAAGGAATTCAGATTTTATGTTTTTTAATACATGCCCCACCCCATACTAGCTCTTAAAAATAAAGCACATTGTATTATCCAAGAAAGTCATGTTTAAAAAAAAAAAAATCCATGTAGAAATGTTTCAAAATGCATTAGCCTCTTCTCCAAGATTTTGGATTTTTATTACTAGTCCAACCAATGTAGATTAGGATTAGTTGTTCTTTGTCCTTTCACATTTTGACATCCTTCTTATTTAGCCTTGAGTTCATGAGACAGGCCACTTATCTCTATGACTTTTGACATATCACATAATCATTTTGGATTTGTTTCCTTACCAATTGAATAAAGGGATATGGTGACCAGTAATTATTTGTGGAATTGATTGCCACATAAAGTTCAGTATACCTCTAAAATTATGTGATTCTGTAAAAGTTAGAATATGTGAGAACTTCTTATTCATCACTGAAAATATTAAAGTTGTAGACCACATAAAACATTTATAACAGAAATGATAAGTCTTAGAGAATTTAACCTTGCCACTATTTGGGAGGAAATGTAATAGCACGGATAAAATGCAGATAATCACTGGAAACAAAGCAAATTTGAACAGATACTGTGTAAATATCATCAATCTCTGAAGGAATAAAACAGAAAAAATATGTGAAGCAAACAAAGCTTTATTGTGCAAAACTGGAGGAAAAATGATAGAAAAAATATATTAAATAGTAATATTAAGAAAAACTGATGAAGAATATGTAAATGGTACTGGAAATATCACAAACTATTAGGATATAATGCAAATGTGTTGATGAAATATTAGCCCAAAAGCATGAGCCAGGTCAGCCGGGTCCTCCTCTATATTCCTTTTTAATTACTAAGTCATTCTGTAACTCTGGCCTCTGCCCTGCATCTCATTTTAGCTCTCAGATGACAGAAAGGAATTCATATCCACAGCACACTATTTAAAACCTATGAATTGTTTATTTCTGGAATTTTCCATTTAATCTTTTCAGACTGCAGTTGACGCTGGATAACTGAAACAGAGCAAGGTTTGAGAAGAAAGGAAGAATCATGAAGACATACTCTATTCCACCGCAGGCAATTTAATCACTGAAGAACTTTCACTACTATCTCTTTGATATTTCCCAGAAGCCAATAAAATGCTGTTCATTTAATTTCCTCCCAAATTATAAAATTTTCTAAGCCAAGAAATCATCCCTTGCATTTTATTTCCATCTAAAAATTTACTTGCTTTTTAATGCCTCTGTATCCCAATAATGGGATCAATTTAGTAAAGTCCATACATAGACAGATATTGAAAATACCTCATTGGAGCACCCGAAAGGTCAATACTACATATCAATCTCTTCAAGGACTTTCAGGTCTTTCTTTCTCAGCATATAAACTTTATTTTTAAACAAAATATTTTTGCTCTCATTTCTTCCAAATGAACGTTTTCATATAGACACTTGGAAAATAAGGTGATTTTGATTTATAGAGGCTAGGAAGCTAAATTTTTCTGATTCCCAGTTTCCCTCGTGACAAAGTTTTGGCCAATAAAATATAAGTGCAATCTGCTGGGAAGAGACTTTTATGATGTTTTAAAAATGAAAACTCAGCTAATATCTTCTTTGGTCCATGTTCCTGCTTGTCATATGGTACAATGCCCAGAATTAAAGGATGGGAAAGTAGGAAGATAGAGGGGCCTTGTTCTTTTTCTTGATAGCATTGGAAAGCCAACATTCCAGTCACCCACAGCTACTTCAAGATTTCATTTTGCATCTCCTCCCATGTTATAGCTAGACCCAGACAAAGAAATATCATCATTTCCTAGATGGAGTCTGGGTTTCTTCAGAAGCTCCAACCAGAGGAATCTTTTTATTGCATCTTATGTTGCTACTTTAGCACCTCCAAAAATCCTGTTCCACTTTTCTATGATTCAATGTGACTATCAAGACCCATAAGATATCAGAAGTTCCAGCTGTAAAACAGAGAAATTTAGAATTATAACTAAGCCTTCAACTACACATGACCACTGCAACCGATTCCAAGTATCCTTGCCCCCTTTTTATTTTCCTTGGCAAGGAAAACCTTGACTGTTATATTAATTAGGACTCTAGTTGCTAATGTGTTATTTCCCATTTTTCTCCTTTCTGAACATATGGCCAGACTATACTGCCTGGACTTTTGCGTTTGGTTGGGGTCATATTACCAGTTCTGGACAAAGAGTTAAGGATGAAAATGATGTATCTCATTTCCTGGTTTTCATTTCAAACACTGAATTGCTAGTGTAAGACCCTCTAAAGCTCTCTGTCTTCCCTCTGGCATGACAACTGGCCATATCATTTACTTGAGCTCCTATATGGCTGTGATAAGTAGGGCTTTCCCCGCCAATCCCTAATTATCATGTAAAATGAGAGAGAAGTAAATCTTGTTGTTGTTGTTGTTAGGGGTTATTTGTTACCAGATCATGATATAACCTATTTGCAATAATTCAAGCTCAATCAAGGGGACTTCTGCATAAGGCAATACAAATCAGTTCATTGATTCTAAGGAAGTTTTGAATGTTCAAGTCCGGGAAAGAGCAGTGATACATCTCAGTCTCAGGACCAAGAATTAAATGCTGCAGAACTCTTTCTCTTTTCCTCTTGACTATACTTTCATTGGTCTATTTAGTATTATTTTCTCTCATAGCAAACTTGCATTCTTCACATGCAGAAAAAGTTGACTTTTGGCAGTCTCTGAGTCTTACAGTGCAACTTCAGTGAACAGGGGAAAAATCACCGATTTTCTGGTCTCAAATTCAAAAACCTTAGGATCTTTACTCCAAACTGGCCCACCCTACACAATCTTTAATTAGCTATGTTCAGAGAAAATGGGTCATAGAAGAACATGACACAAAACTGTGTGATGGAGTAGTAAACAAAAAACATTCCCAGGAAAAAAGAGGGGTGTCAGGTGAGTAGCTCATAAATGTTAAAAATGTATGTATACATATGTTGTTAACCTTAATAATAAAATATCCACTCATTTTACTAGCAAAAAATGAGTATGTTCATGAATGGCAGAGGAATTACAGTTCCAGATATGCAAGCTGTGGCAAATGATTAGCAAGTACAGAGAGCAAAGGAGAAGAACGTTACTTTATATAGAAAAAAAGAGAGTGAGAGGGGCTTTTATAAGCAAGATGTCCATTAGAGGAAATTGGGAGTTTGAATTGTAGTGGTTTCTCATTGGCTGAGCCTGTTGCTAGTGAAGAGAAATATTTCTTCCTCCTGCTGGAGTAGTAAAGTAAGGGTATACTTATTCCTGCTGGAGTCAGCAAGGCATGGTGAGTGGTAGTGTGGTGCAGTCCCCTCTTCAGGGTTTTCTCACTGACTTTAAAAGAGGTTTTCCTCATTCATTTTTAATGTATCTCTATATATGCAAATAGCTGTATTTGTATAAGTACACATTTATTTGTATATACAGTTACATCTGTATATATATGTGTATATATATACACATATATTCAAATATATTTGTTCAGCAAGAATTTATATATAGTTCCAATAGACTATATAAAATTGTCAGATTCTTTAATGTGAAATATGATATATCAAGTAAAGAATGAGCAACAGAAATTAAAAATGAATGAATTGTACTAGAGGCAATTCTATATTAATGGGCAAGGTTGAAAATTTGTATACAACTTGTAAAATACATAAAATATAAATTTTTGATGTTTCTTACTGGTATATATACTAATATATGCTTAACTCAATCTGTGCTAGTTCATTATTTACAAACATATATTTAGTTCAGTCTCTGCTAGCACTTATTGCACTGCATTATAAGTGATTGTTTCTATTTGCTGTTTTCCCTAAGGCTGTGTGGTTGTTAAGTGTAATGATTATGCCTTATTTCTTATGATATTTCAATGTATAAATTAAGAACCTAGGAAAAAAATCTTACTATAGGGATATGCTAATCTTCCCTATCAATCAGAAAATACCTAATTTCAAAGCTGAAATCACGTTCATATTGCAGATAAGTTTTTTCAGAGTTTAAGGTCTTGATGAATCTTAGATGGCTGCTCATATTGACATTTTGTCTTTTCCTGAAACTTAGCTGTTCATGCATATAATAATGTATAAAAGCTCTTTTAAATTTAGACAGAATTAGAGAAGCAAAATCAAGTTTTAATTAGTTTTGCTAATGAAAGTAGGAAGCTGAATAACTAATCTTTAAAAATTGCAACAATTTGGCTTGGGAATTTACACATCAACCACACAAATTGAAAATTTTAATAATAAGTTTGGTGGTGAGATACAGAAAAAAAAAAGTGTCTTAAATAAGATGAAAGTTAACTTTTCTCTAACAACACAGTCTGGAGGTAGGTGGTCCCAAAACAGATGGTATGGCCCTCCATGGTGTCAGCACCCACACTCTTTTGTTAGTATTGTGTGTATGTAGCTTTGACTTCTAAGTTCATTTCATCTTCCAACATGGTCACTTTTGGTCATGCCATTGTAATTCATTTGCATTTTGCCAAACAAAAAAGAAGGATAAGGATGCTCTGTTTCCCATTAAGAACAGTGCCTGGAATTTGCACACACAGTTTCCCTTTATATGTCACTAGTGAACATTTAGTGTTATGGCCAAAACTCCATGCAAAGGAGTCTCGAGAATGTGGAATTTGTTTCATTTGGTCATTCACCCAAGTAAAATTAAAGGTTCTATCACATAGAAAAGGGAGTGGAAGAAACATTTTGAGACAACTAGCAATCACTGCACACTTAGTATATCCAAATTGACAAGTTGGTTTCTGCCTATTCTGAAAATGAACTCACACCTAGGGTACCTATGGTTACAACTTGACTCCTGCTGGTACCCATGATGGATTTTGACTCTGTGCCAGTGATATTATGTTACACTCTTCAAAAGAGGAACTGAGGGAGAATGTACTTTCAGAGACATTCCTACTTCAGTAAAAAGCAAGTTTACTCAGCTTTTATAAACTGGGCCATTGTGGACAGTTGTGCAGGTCGTGTACACAGCCTGGAAACAGTGAGGGGCTAAAATTCTGGTGGGAAGAGTATCTTTTTGTAATTCAAATGCTTAGAAAAGCCAGTGTTATTACAAATTTTATTTTTATTACCCAACTAAATGGAATGCCATTTTCTGATCTACACAATTAGAAAACATGTGCTTGCTTTAGGCTTCGTTGGTGGGATTGTACACATACATATTAGGAACAAGATGATTTTCCAAAATGCTGATTTGAAAACACTAATTTCTCAGAAACATTAGAAGACGATCATATGAGAAAATGTATTTCACAATAAAATGATAGGTCAAACCAGGCTGGATTTGACTCACTGGTCATAGTGTGCCAAACTTTGTCAGTCCCATTCCCATGAGCTACATATGAAAGTCTGCATGTGCCCACACCATTGGCAACATAAGACATCAACAAATTTTGATTCTTTGCCAATTTAACAGTTAACATTGTATCTCAGTTTAGCGTTATTTTACATTTCTCTTTTTATATGTTCTGGGGTGCAGTCATTTCCCTCTACCTTCTAGGTTCTTTCAGCTGCCCCAATAATTAAATCAACATGAGGCAGATTAACAAGAGAACATAATCACATTTAATTGCTTGTGTACAGATGGGAAGCTCTAATGAAAAAAAGGTTAAACAATGTTAAGAATCTTCTTTGCTACCAGCAAGACTTATTATGCAAATCCGTGTTTGGAAATCCTCAAGGAGAGGATTCTCATAAGCAGTGATTGACAAGACAATCATTTCCTTGCAATGTTTCTTATAGGACACTGTAGTAAAATACTGACTTAGTGCAATGTTTCCAAAAAGTGTCTAAAGAGAAAAATTCCCCTTCCACACCCCCAACATTTACTTAATTTAGATTCTCCAGATGAAGAAAGTTCCTGTTATCCTGTATATTTAACAGGCAACCCAGACTTCTCTTACTGCTAAGCAATTTTTGGAAACATTGATTTATAGAAACACGTTTGCAATAGGGGCACACCAGAGTTACCTGGGAAATTTTTCAAATAGACATTTACTAGGTTCTTCCCAAATTTATGAATCAGAGGGAGGTGTGGTTCCTCTACAGCCATTTCTTAAGCTAACTCCCAGTTAAGAACAATTGTTTTAGACCTAATTTTCTTATTCTTCATATGTTGCTATTTGCTTATATACCAATGCATGACCACATAGATGTTTTCTTCATTGGGCCATTCCTGACCATTTACCAGGTTCTTCTTGACATTAAACTATTTCTTTCCTGGCAAATGAGAGGAGGACATTGAGCTGTGCTTTATCTCAGAGCAAATAGTAGAAGATAGGAAGAAGAAGGAAGGGCCTTGGCTGTAGAGTATAATCCAGACAGCACGTTTGAGAATAAATGAAAAGCTGATTGCTTAAGCATGAAGCATTTTTATAGCTCATATGCTTTAAATGCATACAGTTGGCATGAATAGGGTGGCCCATTTTTGAAAAGAGCGACTGAATTAAGTAGATGCCCTTGTGTAAAATGCTGTCTGAGTGATCTGTTTTCCAGATGTTTCCATGGCAAATGTTTCCTTAATGTGAAGCCCAACCATAAAAAGCACCTGGGTAGTGCACAGCTCTTCCAGATACAAATCATCTTTTTTTTTCTAAATCCAGAGACTTATAGAGAAGAAACTGCATTTATTTTAAACACAAGCAAGGATAAGCTTACTTCATATTTATATGGAAATATAAAGTGACAAAATTGTTTATTTAAACAATAATCATAACATAAAAAGAACTTCATTAATGTCTGCAAACAACATAACAGTACATACTTTCTATACAGATCTGTTCAGCAGCTATATTTGAAGCATTTATTTTCAATATGTATTTTTTTCTGCATGAATTCTTGCTACGAGCACAGGGGTAGAAGGTAATATATAAATTCTGGTTTTGAATACTTCTCCACCACTTACGAGCTACATAAACAAACTTGGGCATTTTACTTCACTGTCTGCTTTATTATCCTTACCTGTAAAATAAGGGTTATAATGGTACTTACATCAGAAAATTGTGACGATTACCTGTGTTTGTACACATAAACACGTGAAATATTTTGGGGCCATAGTAAACACTCAATGAAATTTAAGGTTAATAAAGTAGATGTCTCAAATGGGTATTTTCTTTAAGATTAAAAAAGAAAAGAAGAAGAAGAAAGCTGTGGTGATTTGGGGCCTGACATATTTCTTACTTAGAGAATAAAAAAAAATTTGGTTCACAAATACTTTCTTGGACAAAAGCAATAGCTAGGAAACGAAGCTATAAATGGTAAACTCTCACCCACCTTAAATGTGCTACTTGATTCATTAATGGGAATACTCATTAATTTATAATTTACTGGAATATATTAGAGGAAAATAGCTGATATCTAGTCTGTAATTTAATCACAAAAGTCACCAGAGAGATTGTATGCTAAGAATGTAATTCGGCCCAAAAAGTGAGAGAAGTACAAAGGAAAAAGACAGGAGGGAAAGTGGAAGAGCAAAGAGATAAGGGATGTTGAGTGAGAGAAGCAAGAGAGGTTTGCAGAGGTGTTAGCAAAGAAAGAAAAATGCTACCAATTAGATACCACTTTGTGCCAGCTGTACAGTGCCATAAAAATGAAATAAGAATTTTCCTCAATTATCAGCTAGTCATTAATGTGATTTTTACTTTATGAAAAAGTACCATATTTCAAAGGCTTTGCTCATTTGTACCTCAAGATGAGCAAGTCATTCTATACCCCCTCAAATACTCTGAGCTTTCTAATTTCTCTGTCATTTAAATATCCATTAATGGCTCTTGAGAGTTCTGTGGATATCTCAGATTTGGGCTAAAACTTATTTTCCTTCAAAGAAGACCAGTCTCTCTGTTATTTGTCATTCTGTCAATTAAGAGAAAGAGGTCAGAAACACATGGCTACAAGTTGAAATTCTCCCACTCACCTTTGCTTTTTCTTCAAATAAACTTTTAGTTTTATGATGGCTATGGATGTCTTTATTAGTTTTTACATCCAATATGAAGTAGAAGTTCATACTTGCTCTTACATAATTTTCTTCAAAAGGGCAATATTCTTTCTGTTCTAAGTATAAAAGAAAAAAAAAAGCCATATAAAGATTTTTACAAGTGATTATTAACGCTTTGAAGTTAAAATATTCAGATCAACCCTTGATTTAAATTTAAATTGTAGGCAGCTTCCTAATAACACTGTGGAAGTGAGAAAGCTAGTTTATATTTAATTGCTATCAAAAACAAGGTCCCTGTAAAGCACCTTTTTATCTTATTTTAAATTATTCAAGAAATGTTTAAAGTAGCAGATCTCAGTATAATATTTTGAAGAGAGCAAAATCTTAAATATAGTCTAGAAGCATTTCCTTTAATATGGCAGGAACTCTCTTTATCAAAAGCTGCCTAGACCAGTGGTCAGCAAACTCATTAGTCGACAGAGCCAAATATCTACAGTACAGTGATAGAAATTTCTTTTGAGAGCCGAAAACCGACTTCTGCACATAGGCCACGAAGTTTCAATCGCACTGTATGTGTGCGCCCCCACGTGGTATTTTGTGGAAGAGCCACACTCAAGGGGCCAAAGAGCCGCATGTGGCTCGCGAGCCGCAGTTTGCCAACCACTGGCCTAGACAATCTGGAGAGAAGCATTCCAGCAACTTTACAATGGTTTATCATATGAAATGTATCACAATTCCCACTGGTTCAGGTATTATAAAAGAAAAGGGACCGCCTCATGGCAAAAATAAATAAATAAATAAATAAATAAATAAATAAATAAATAAATAATAAAATGAAATCTTTGAGAAGAAGAAAAAATTAAAGTTGTAGCCTTTCCTCTGTGGTGTTGAAACATTTACTTTTTACATTATTCCTCAGTTGTTGATGACTTCAACTTGTCTGAGTAATAACATTTCTAAATTATGGGAAGGTTTTATTTTCTTTCTTCTCTTTTTATTTTCAGTATTTGTCATTGTGAACAGTTCTGGATATTTTGTCAATAGGTGATTTCAGCCCAGCCGGTGTGGCTCAGTTGGTTGAGTATCTTTTCATGCACCAAAAGGTCACCGGTTAGATTCCTGGTCAGGGCACAAGCTGTGGTTGTGGGCTTGATCTCCAGTAGGGGTCATGCAGGAGGCAGCCAATTGATGTTTCTCTCTCATTGTTAGTTCTCTCTTTTCCTCTCTCTGAAATCAATAAAAATATATTTTAAATTAAGTAAATAAATGAATAAATAAAATAGGTGATTTCAACTAACATGATGTACGTCGATGTGAAAATTCCCCTAAGAATTCATGGCCATTAACATAGTTTAGCATCCTATTTCACTTATTTGGGAATTTATGTATCAAATTTATGTTAAGGGAATTGGAAAAACGTATTTACTAACCCCAGATGCCTTTCAAGTCAGCACAAAATACGCCCAAGACTTTATTCCTGGGCTTTCTGAGGAGCTTCCTTGGGAATAATACAGTGTCCATTTGGGGAAACATAAAATAAGTGCAGCCAGCACCCCTCCTCCTTGTGCCCTAGAGTCTGTGTGCCTGGGTTAAAAGCCTGGCTTTGTTTCTTACTTTGTTGTGTAACCTGGGAAATTTGTCTTTTCTCTGTCTCCATTTTTCATGTGTAAAATGAGATAATAACTATACCTGCCTCATAAATACTAGCAAAGAGAGAATAAAATGTGTTAATAGAGATAAAGATTCTATAAAGCTTGGCAAGTAAGTATGGAATAAATGAGAATTTATATTATTATCATAACTATTACTAAAATAAAAACTTCATTGAGAAGTAATGGCATATACTTGACTCCCTTCTCCTCATTTCTACGTGTTCATAGATGTCAATTCTCTATCGAATTAGCCCTTTTCCTAGGGTCTGCCTAGTTTGTTTATTTTGCTGTCTCCTTTGTGAAATTCTCTTTTCTTATGTATTTCAACTTCTGTTACAACACCCATTGACTTTTACCTGGGATTCTCACATTTATACATCAATTTACCCTTGGGTTTAACTTTAAAAATATAGATACTGACCTAAGTCTAACCTGGATTTGATACACCCTTGCTTGGACTAGACTTACTTGGGCTGGACTTGCTTGAACTATTCTATTCCAAACATTTATATTTTGCCCTAAATTTAGGGAAAACTACTTTTTTCCTGAGATCTTTCTTTTACTCCTAGCATTATATGAGGTAAGGATAAAGAAGCATCACGGAGCAATCTATTCTTTTGACCTATCTTTCTTTGTGTTTAAATATGAACTTTGCATGCCTCCTCAAATACTCTGAGCTTTCTAATTTCTCTGTCATTTTGGGACATTTGTATCACTCTTCTCTTGGTCTTGAATAAAACACTTCAATGTTGCATGGTAGTTTCTGGCTTCTTAGCCACAAAGAAGCTGGAAATGCAACCCAGTTGTTTAAGAGTTGTATCTTGAGTAATGAGAACTGAAAGATAAAAGGAAGTCGAGTGGATACATTTCTCTACTTTGTTTGGTGGACTAGTCTGAGTGGAGAAGGCCCACATGCTGAACAGGCTGCTGATAGATCCTTTCTGTATTTCCCAGCTGGTCGTGAAGCCATGGCTGGAACAATGACACATCACTTGTATTGCTTTGCATGTTCTCTTTTTTTACTTCAATTTATTTTTTCTTAGCTGTACCTCCCTGGGCTGGTGCTTCCAAAACATACTGGTACCAGCGTAATCTTTATCTCTGCTTTCTAAAGGAGCAAGCTAAGACATTCTAGATGGCTTTCAAAAGTATGTGTTTATTTTATTACAGATAAGCTTAGCATTGTAATCCTTTCTTTCCATTTAATTTGTGGGGCCACTAGGCAATGGAAAGTTTTTAGTTCATTATATTCTTACGAGAGGCCTGATGCACAAAATTTGTGCAAGAGTAGGCCTTCCTCCCCCCAGCTGCTGGCACTAGCTTCCCTCTGGCACCCAAGACCAGGGCTTCCCTCCAGCACCTGGGACATGGGCTTTCCTCACAGCCCCAGCTTCATCTGGAAGGTTGTCCAGAGGGATGTCCAGTCTAATTAGCATATTATGCTTTTATTATTATAGATGGGACCACTGTTATATATGATGTCTGTCTTTGACTGAAATGCCATTATGCGGCACGTAGCTGTAATTGGATTTATCATAACCATTATTAAAATAAAAACTTCATTGAGAAGTCATGCCATATATGAGAATGATACTCATTCTCATAAATCACATCCAATTATCAGAAAAAATTATGTTGGTTCTACCTCAAAATTTATTCAGAATTAGATTCCTCTTAGCTACCATAATCACCTGATTCCAGGACACCAACACTTGGTGACAAAATTAAAAATGGAAAAAAAAGGTATCCTAAATGGTCTCTCTGCATCTGCTCTAGCCCCAATCTCAATAGCACAGCTTTTAGGATTCTTTAGAAACAGTGGGTCATGTCACTCTTGCTCAACATTGTCCAATGGTTTCTTTCTGTTTCGCATCCTATCTAATAAAAAAGTAATATGCAAATTGACTGTACCTCCATCACACCCACCAGCCATGCCCACCAGCCAATCAGGAGCGAATATGCAAATAAACCAAACCAAGATAGCTGTGGCCACAGAGAGCAGGAGGGAGGCTTGGATTTCCCCAGCAATGGAGGAAGCCAAGGTATCCACCTGCCCTTGCCGGCCCAGGCCTCCACTCCAGGCTACAAAGTTTCAATTATAGAAGATAAATAAATCCCAACAGCAGCCATCTTGTGTGTTGGAGTAATGGTCAATTTGCATATTACCTCTTTATTATATAGGATTTTATCAAGAATTGTTTAGGGCTTATTATGCTATGAACTCTTGAATATTTGTGATTGTATGTACATTTTCCTTATATTTGAATAATAACTTATACCTAGATTCATTTTCCTCTGGGGAAGAGAATCTGCAACTAAGATTCTGGGTACCCTCAGAATAAACAGTATCTCATTACTTTTCTTCCATATAAACATACCTCTATCCATTCCTTTCTAATTTGGGATCATGCCTCATTTCTTGGGTACCACATATACTTATAGTTGAAGTTTTAAATGAGGACAGAAGACAAAAGTGGTTGGTTGTTGCCTAAAACCCCTTGAAGGATGACTTTTAACAAAGTTCAGCTCTTACCTCAGCATTGCATAATGATAAGTCTCAGTGACCCACAGAAACTAAAGAACAAATCAAAATTTCAGTTTTTAAAATTATGAACATATAAAGCATAATTTTTACTAAGAGTAAATTGCTCTTATTGACATGGCAATCACAGTTTTTTCACTGGATATGTATTTCTATTGGAAGATAATTATCATCAGAAATACAATTACTGAATTTTTTTGTCAAACCAAAGAAGTTGGATAATATTTGGAAATATTACTCATCGAAAATAGTAGAAGGAAATCTTCCCCACTTGAGGAACAAGCTTGTCAATTAGACCAGAAATTGTTGTTTCGTTTGTTTGATTGATTTTTGTTTTAATTCTGTTTTTGTTTTGCTTGAGTAGTATATTCAGCTTGTACACAGGACATTAGATAGAGTTAATTTTCCTGGCAGCAGTCCTCAACAAATGATAATCAGAGTTAGTGAAAAAATACCCTGGTTGCTTGATTGTTTGGTTGGAATAATTGTGAGGCTTGTTCTGTACTATCTCATGTTGCACCATGGGACTGAATTCCCATTTTCCAAATTGACTGATGTCACATTCTCTTTGGCTTTCTTTTGCTCACTATCTTGCTTTTTTTCTTCCCTACCATTTTTCCTGAATCACTTCTTAATTTACAGACATTTAAATCCTCGCCTCAATATCTGCTTTTTGGAGAGCCTAAAGTAAGATAAAAGAATAGTACCTGCTCAATACAGCCAATAACAATAAAAAAAATTAAAATACCTCTCCTTGTAAGTATCAGAAACATTATTTGCAACTTGAAAAAAGGAAAAATCCTTTCAATGCAGTCCTGGGCTTGTTATTATCAACTGGGCCATTTCAGAACACTGTTGGAGCAGAGGTTGATTTGTAAAATTTGTTCAGAAGAGATAAAACAGTTTATGTTCAGTGATATAGATAGTGCTAAAGGTTACAATTTGTTTCCCTGCAAAACATTAATGAATTCTACAAATAAGACAGCAACCTTATACTGATATTTTTAATTAAAGTGTTTACTTTCACACAATGCTTTAAAATAGACTTTAACCTTATATTGGCTGCCTGTTTAATTAAGAAATAGGATAACATTTTTGGCATGTGTTATTTTTTTATTTGTCAGATAGTCATATTTTATAATCTTTAGAGAATTATACTTTAACATAAAGGAGACAAATAATAAATAACAATAACAGTATACAGTGTATATATAGAATATATAATACATATATCATACATATTTTGCATCATCTATAATAATAAAAGTGTAATATGCTAATTAGACCAGACATCCTTCTGAATGAAGCTGGGGCTGCAAAGGAAACCTGGGTCCCAGGTGTCTGCCAGCAGCCAGAGGGAAGGAAAGTCTACTCTTGCATGAATTTCATGCGTTGAGCCTCTAATATATATATCTGGCCACTCAGTATATATATTATATATACTGAGTGGCCAGATATTTATGATCTCTGAACACATAATAATCTGGCCACTCAGTGTATATCCTATAAAATAAAAGGCTAATATGCAAATTGTCCCCTCTACCAGGAGTTTGACCAGCAGTCAGGCCAGCCAACCGCCCATGTCCCTGGCCAGGCTGGCTGGACCCTACCCATGCACGAATTCATGCACTGGGCCCCTCTAATATATATTATACAAAGTGGTTGAGAAGGCATCTGAGTGGAGACCTGAAGGAATAAAGATGCATAAACAAAGCACAAGTATTCCAGACAAAGAAATAAACAAATACAAACCAGCAAATGTGAAAGCCATGAAGTAAAACTGTGTACTTGACAAATTGAAGTAATATCAGGAAGACCATTGTGTTGATAAATTGCATGAGTTATGGTAGAGGAAAGGTAAGTGATGAGGACAAAGAAGTAATGTGAACCAGATCACATATGGCCTTCTATGTTTCTTTGATGGTGTTGGCTTATTCATTACTAGAGGCCCGGTGCATGAAATTCATGCTTGGGTGGGGGGTGTCCCTCAGCTCAGCCTGAACCTTCTCCAATCTGGGACCCCTCGAGGGATGTCCAATTGCCCGGTGGGATCAGGCCTAAATGGGCAGTTGGACATCCCTCTCACAATCTAGGACTGCTGGCTCCCAACTGCTCGCCTGCCTGCCTTCCTGATTGCCCCTAACTGCTTCTGCTTGCCAGACTGATCACCCCCTAACCACTCCCCTGCAAGCCTGATTGATGCCTAACTGCTCCCCTGCAGGCCTGGTACCCCCCAAATGCTCTCCCCTGCAGGCCTGGGTCCCCCCTCCCAACTACCCTCCCCTGCAGGCTTGATCCTCCCCCCAACTGCCGGATTGCCCACAACTGCCCTCCCTTGCAGGCCTGGTCCCTCCCAACTGCCCTCCCCTGCTGGCCATCTTGTGGCAGCCATCTTGTGTCCACATGGGGGCAGGATTTTTGACCACATGGAGGCAGCCATCTTGTGTGTTGGAATGATGGTCAATTTGCATATTACTCTTTTATTAGATAGGATAGAGGTCTGGTGCATGGGTGGGGCCAGCTGGTTTGCCCTGAAGGGTGTCTTGGATCAGGGTGGGTGTTCCCTTGGAGCATGGGGTGGCCTGGGTGAGGGGCTTGTGGTGGGTTGCAGGCCGGCCATGCTCCCTGGTGACCCAAGCGGAGGCCCTGGTAACTGGGATTTATTTATCTTCTATAATGAAACTTTGTAGACTGGAGCGGAGCCAAGCCTTCTGCTCACTCCGTGGTGGCAGCCATTTCTGTTGGGATTTATTTATCTTCTATAATTGAAACTTTGTAGCCTTAAGCGGAGGCCAAAGCAGGCCAGGGCTGCAAAAGCTTGGCTTCCTCCATTGCTGCAGGCAACCCTAGCCTCCTGCTCTCTCCAGCTCTGTTGCTGCCACTATTTTCAAAACTGCCTGGTACTGGCACAAGAACAGACATATAGACCAATGGAACAGAACAGAGAACCCAGAAATCAACCGAAGACATTATGCTCAATTAATATTTGACAAAGTAGGCAAGAACATACAATAGAGTCAAGACAGTTTCTTCAATAAATGGTGTTGGGAAAATTGGACAGATACATGCAAATAAATAAAACTAGACCACCAACTTACACCATACAGAAAAATAAACTCAAAATGGATAAAGGACTTAAATGGAAGACAGGAACCATAAAAACCTTAGAAGAATCTATAGGGAGCAAAATCTCAGACATATGCCGAAGCAATGTCTTCACTGATACAGCTCTTAGGGCAATGGAGACTAAAGAGAAAATAAACAAATGGGACTACATTAAAATAAAAAGCATATGCACAGCAAAAGATACTATCAACAAAACAAGAAAGTCCACTGCATAAGAGAACATATTTGCCTATGTTATCCTATATAATAAAAGCCTAATATGCAAATCAATTGAATAGTGGAATGACCAGTCACTATGATGTGCACTGACCACCAGGGGGCAGACACTCAATGCAGGTGCTGCTCCCAGCCCGCAGACCCCAGGCGGGCCAAGGCAGGTGCCAGTGGCAGGGGGGCCCTAATCACCTCACTGGTAGCCCCACAGATCAACCCTGATCTCCAACCAGGCCTAGGGACCCTACCCATGCACGAATTTCATGCATTGGGCCTCTAGTATCCAATAAGGGCCTAATCTCCAAAATTTATAGTGAACTCATACATCTTAACAAAAGGAAGATATACAATCCAAACACAAAATGGGCAAAGACACTTAAATAGACACTTTTCAAAAGAGGACATATAGAAGGCCAAGAGAGCTATGAAAACATGCTCAAAGACACTAATCATCCAAGGGCTGCAAATCAAAATCACAATGAGGTACCATCTCATACCTGTCAGAATAACTATCATCAACAAATCAACAAATGTTGAGGATATGGAGAAAAAGAAATCCTCATGCACAGCTGGTGGGAATGCAGACTGGTGCAGCCACTGTGAGAACAGTATGGAGGTTCCTCAAAACACTGAAAATGGAACTCCCATTTGACCTAGTGGTCCCACTTTTAGGAATATATCCCAAGAAACCAGAAACATCAATCAGAAAGGATATATGCACCCCTATGTTCATAGCAGCACAATTTACAATAGCTAAGATTTGGAAACAGTCTAAGTGTCCATCAGTTGATGAGTGGATTAAAAACTGTGGTACATCTACACAGTGGAATACTATGTTGCTGTAAAAAAGAAAGAACTCTTGGTATTCGCAACAGCATGAATGGACATGGAGAGCATTATGCTAAGTGAAATAAGCCAGTCAAAGAAAGATAAATATCACACTATTGCACTCATTTGTGGAATATACTAGTATAGTGGTCAGCAAACTCATTAGTCAACTGAGCCAAATATCAATGGTACAACGATTGAAATTTCTTTTGAAAGCCAATTTTTTTTAAACTTAAACATCTTCTAATGCCAATTCTTGAAAAGAGACTCGCCCAGGCCGTGTTATTTTGTGGGAGAGCCACACACAAGGGGCCAAAGAGCCGCATGTGACTCATGAGCTGTGGTTTGCCAACCACTGCACTAGTAATTAACAACATAAACTAATGAACTAAAATATATCCATACACACATAAGCATCGAACAGACTGTCAAACTTCAGAAAAAAGGTGGGCAGGGTAAGAGATCAACCAAAGAACTTATATGCATGCATATAAGCATAACCAATGCACACAGACACTAAGTGGGGGGAGGGCATATGTGTGGGGGTGGAGGTGACTGGGAAGAGGTCAATGGGGGAAAAAGGAGACATATGTAATACTATATGTAATACTTGAAACAATAAAGAATTTAAAAAAAACCTCTCTATAAAAAAGGCTAATATGCATGCATTCCTCAGACTGTCCAACCAGTTGCTATGATGTGCACTGACCACCATGGGGCAGGCAGACAATGCAGGGGCTGCTGTGATGTGCACTGGCCATTTACAAAGAAACAGCACCGTTGACCTGGTGCCCACAAAGCAACACTCGGCTTCCCCCAAGTAGGACACAGGCCCCGTCACCACCCTGGAGCAACAGCCCGCCAAATTGCAGCCTTTGCTTCTGAGACCCCATGGTGCAAAATGCGACCCACAGCCCAGCCCAGCCTGGAAATGGTGGCTTTGGCCAATGGGTAATGATGTCACATAGCAGCACCTGACTTCCTCTCCCTAGAGACAGGCAATTTAACACGAAATGGCACAACAGACCTGGCACCCACAAAGCAACATTCGGCTTCTCCCAAGTGGGACACCAGCCCTGCTACCACCTAAGAGTGACACCCCACCAAAATGCAGCCAATGCTGCCAAGACCCATGGTGCAAAATGCAGCCCACAGCCCAGCTCAGCCCAGAAACGTTGGCTGTGGGCATCACATAGCAATGCCCAGCTTGCTCTCCCTAGCAACTAGACTCCTTGGAGTTTCTTCAGCCCAAGAACATGACTTGCTTTATGTGCAGGTGCAAACATTTTATGCTTTAACCAAATGTCTGTGAAGCATTTTCAAGTGCCTCATCTCATTTGATCCGCACAGAAGTCCTGGAGTAGGTAGATAGGAGACTCGGTAGAATCCTATTTTCTTTTCATGGAGCTTTAGAAAGTTTAGCAACTTGACCTGGCTGAAAAGAAGTAATAAATGGTGGACCTCGAAAATTACTTCAGGTTTTCTCACTGGGAAGAATATAGTCAGACACTGCTACAGTTAAATATTTCACCCTTTGTTCTCCCTGCGTCATCTACAATAATAATGTGCTTCATGTTGATATTTACTACTGTGTTGCTGACAATTTCCTGAAAGAGAAGTTGGGGGTGTGTCACTGGGCTGGAAAAAGTTTAGCTAAATCAGAAAGCAGGTCTAATTAAGCAAGTGTATCTATATACAGTATATAAAGCTCTTGCTGGCACCAATCACACATGTGTATTTCCATCTGTCATTGATGATCATGAATTTGGTTGACACATCTATTATAGAGAATGGGCGAATAGTAGTATTAAAATATTTCTTCTAATTAATTTCCTTTCAATGTGCACAAATTCGTGCACCGGGCCTTTAGCATTGTGATAACTATGTATAGTGTCAGGTGGGTACTGGAAATATCCGGGGAGTACTTTGTGAAGTATATGATTGTCTAACATTATTCTGTACACCTAAAACTAATACAAACATAATATTTTAAAGACTAAAATATAGGTAAATATGTACAAAAGTGTACAAAAATTAAGGTGTACACTTAGATAACTTAAAACTTGCAAAAAAAAAAAGTGAAACTCAGTATCTGAGGGAATGGAAGCAGAAGGAGAGTTAGGACAATGGAGTCAATAATTTTATATTCTGGCTTAGCAGAATATAGCTGTTACCTAAAGTGGAAGAGTTAAGAAATATAGGCTAAATTTGCTATTGTAAACCATCAACAACAAAAAAGTGAATTTAAAACTCTCTCTCCTGGGGTTATGGGGCTCATATTATCTAAAATGAAAATAAATTAAGAAATAGACTTTTACAAAGGCTACATAAAATTTTAAAGTTAACTACTATAAAGTGGAAAAAATATCTATCTATATATATATAAATAGCCCAGCAACCAGAATGCTGGAATGACTGGAATGACCAGAACAACCAGTCACTATGATACCCACTGCAGCTGGCCAATCTCCTGCAGCACCACCCCAGGGTGGCCCTCCCTCCAATTAGCCCCCCACCCTAGTTAAGGGTAGGGCCATCTGAACAACCTCCTGCAGGCCCACCCCCGATCGGTTTCTGCTACTCCAACAGCCCATGGCCCTTACCCCTGGCCGGTCCGCCCCTGTTTGCCACCCCACCCCTATTGGGGGCAGGGCCAGTTGGTCACCCCTGACCCCTCCCTTCTGCGGGCTCAGCCTGCCTCCTCTCACAGTCTGTGAACGCTCAGGGGGGGGGAGGCGACCCAGCAATCATGACACCCACATCACATTTCTGCTGCTGCCACTACTGGCAGTGCAAGCCTTGGCTGGCCCTGGTTACCTGAGCTTCAGGCTGTCCTGGACAGCTGGGAAGCCACCATCTGAGGCTTGCCTGCACCTTGGGCCAGTTCTGGGTGGCTGGGCAGCTGCCATTGAGACTTGCCTGTGCCTCGAGCTGGCCCTGTGCAGCTGGGGGGCTAAGGGGACTGGGGGACTGTGGAGGCAGCCACATGGAGTAACCAGACCCGCCTAGGAGCAGGCCCAGCTGTGCCACACACCTGCCACTCCAGCGGGGCTGAGGGGACTAGGTGCTGCCATCTTGTGGCTGCGGGAGCTGCCATCTTTGATGGTATAGTAGTCAATTAGCATATTCCCTCCTTATTGGCTTTGGGTGCTTCCATCTTTGTGATGGAGTGACAGTCAATTAGCATATTCCCTCCTCATTAGATAGGATTCCACATTATCGTTAGAAAAAGGGAACATTTGTCTATTTGATTCACTCTTATGGTTCCAGTTCCTAAAATAGTGCTACCCATAAATAGCAAGCATTTAGTAAATATTTAATAAATGCATAAATAAACCAAACAAGACAGGATCAGTTCAGTTAGGAAAATATAGAAACCAAAGTATTAAAATAAGAAAATATAACATAACTTTTTAAAAGTATAAGTCAAGAAACTTTTTTTCTGGGACAAAGTAAGCAAAGTAAAAAAAAAAAAAAAAGTAACTTCTTTCATAACAAGATATGTAAATAGCATAAACCCACCTCCTAAACTTATTTTCAGTTTGAGTCAAAAGCAAAAACCTGAGGATATCCTGTATCATCAAGAAGGTATCTAAAGTGGAGGGAAAAATGGCACAGAATAGACAGCTGTTTCTCGAGCCTTGTCCTGGAACAGATAGAAAGAACAGCTGAGGATCATATGGGGAGTGTTTGTTGGTGAGTTAAGGGACAGCTATACTCCAGGAGACGGTGGGGGACTGCTGGACAAGGATCCCCAGACCGGGCAGCTCCTACTGCTGCTGGGTTCCCTCCCGGAGCAACCGGCTCGGGTGTGGAGACCACACCGTCTTGAAGGGGAACATGGATGTTATCGGAAGCCTGAAAATCTACAACTGTGGCACCCACCAAACAGCTGTGAACCCCAGAGCAAACACATGGATTCAGAGGAGCTTTACATTCCACCACAGAAAGGTCAGATTCACCTGGGATAAGGTGAGGTCTCTGGTCTGGGCAGGAGAGAGAAACGCATGCAATGCAGGAGCTGGAGGACTGGGGGAAGTCTACGCCCAGAAAAATCTATGGCTGTTGGGGCTGGCGTGATCCGTGAATGTGGAAGGGGATTCTCAGAGCTGCTAACAGAAAGGAACTGTTAAAAGCAACCCATTTTGATCTGATGCAAAAGGAGAGCCTAAAAATTTTAAAAGTATGCTGGCTGCTTAGACCCAAGGGAGAAAAAAAAAAAGACTTGCGTGCAGCCCCGGAGTTCGCACACTTACACTGGCTATTTGTTTTGTATTGTTTTGTTTTGTTTTTTTCTTATTCCTTTAAGTCCTTGCTTCTGATTACTAAGCCCAATACATAGGATCACTCAATTGGGGACACCCTAAGAGACTGCAGGGGAAAGTTGTTTTTCTGGAACTTAGGGATCGGAACAAAGAATAAACATCAGAGAACCAGCTCTGGGGAAAACAACTCCCACAAAGTGGTATTGAATGCCACAGGGAAAGCAGGATCTAAACACTGGCTAGAGAGGACCTATAGAACTGGAGGTCAATCCACCCAGGGGTTGAATCACAAATTGACTCTTGGGTAAACACAAATAAAGGAATACTAGATATTAAGACACACTCCCTGCTTAAAAATCAGGACTGGCTTATAGCACTGAGGAGCATTGGAATGCAGGGAACTTCAATACTGTCTTGACTAAGAAACAGGCGTGCCAAACAGAACAGTAGAGGAACTGAATGACCTTCACTGCTGCACATTTTATTTTTATATTTTTATTTTACTTTTCATGTTTTACTTAAGAAACTTTTTTTTTGTTTTTCCTCACTTGATTTTACCTTTTTAATTATTACATTATTATTTTCAATCAGTATTATTACTACTCTATTTTACCTTTTTTAAAAAAAGTATTTTTTTCTCTCTTTATTTTACTTTGGGATTAGTGTTCTGCATTCTATTTTCATCTTCCCTTTAGCATCATTTTACTCTATCTCAACTTTACCTTTATGCCATCACTCTCTTCTTAACTTTCCCCCTTTTGTTGTCCTGTTTCTCTTATCCTTTTTCTGCTTTAGATTTTCCCTATTCTTTCTTTTTACCCCCTGTTAAAATTTCACCCTACTTATATATCTACTTTCCAATCCTCTGCTCCAAGTCCATACACACCTCTCTCTTCCCTGTCTTTACTATCAAAAAATTTTTTTTCTCTCTGTCCTTTTGTTGTTGTTTGCTTGATTGTTGATTATATCAGTTCTTCATGCTTGCTTGTGAGATTGTTTTACTTACTCTTTTTGTTTGTTTGTTTTGTTTTTTGCTTCTGTTTTCCCTCACTTTGCTTGATATTAGTTGTTGTTTGAATTTTGTATTCATCTCCAGGTACTTGTTGCTGGCATTTGTTGGGATTAGTGGCTGTTCTATAGGAGTTTTCTCCCCATATAAATAGTTTGTTCCCCTTTTATTTTGTATTCACTTTTTTTTCTCTCTTACTTTTTTTCCTTTTCCCAATTTCATTTTTGCACTCCTTTCTTTCTTTTTTTCTCTTCTTCTTCCTCTCCTATCCTCAATTAGCCTTTCTCTGGTGATCACCTTTATTTGGGGTTATTAATATCATGAATACATTTCTGTTACATGCCTGTGTGTTGTACTAGGTTCTGTTGTATTTTGTGCCTTTAAATCAATGCAGGATTGAGAGAACTACATAATCAGACACCCAGAGAAGCTAGACCATGGGGAGACAAAGAAACAGCCTGCATATGAAAGAAAAGCAGGCATCACCAGAAAAGGAAGTAAACGAAGTGGAGGCAAGCAACCTGCCAGAGAAAGAATTCAGAGAAATGGTCATAAGGTGGCTGAGAAGGACGGAAGACAAATTCAACAATATGACAATATGAGTAAGAACCAAGAGGAAATGAAGAAGAACAAGAAGAAATGAAAAATGACATTGCTGCTGTAAAGAACTCAATAGAAAGCATCAAGAATAGACTAGAAGAAGCAGAGAACCACATCAGTGAGCTAGAAGACAAGGTAAGAAAAAATACCCAAGTAGAGCAGCTTCTAGAAAAAAAAAAAAATTAAACAGTAGGAGGAGAGCCTAAGGGAACTTTGGGACAACACAAAACAAAACAACATTCGCATAACAGGGGTACCAGAGGAGAGAAAACTGAGCAAGGAATAGAAAACCTGTTTGAAGAAATAATGACAGAAACTTCCCTGATATAGGGAAGAAAAAACCTACACAAATCCAAGAAGCTCACAGACTCCCAAGTAAAAAGAACCCCAAAAGACTGACAACAAGGAACATTTTTTTTACCATTTTTTTATTGTTTTAAGTATTACAAATAGTAGTACATATGTCTCCTTTTTTCCCCCATTGATCTCCCCCCGACCTCCCCTACCCCCCAGTACATGCCTTCCCCTGCCCGCCCTCCCCCACGCTCGTGTCTTATATCCATTGGTTGTGCTTATATGCATGCGTACAAGTCCTTCGGTTGGTCTCTTACAGCCCCCCTCGCCCTACCTCCCCTGTCTTCCCAATGTAGTTTGACAGTCTATTCAATGCTTCTTTACCTCTGTATCTATTTCCCACCATTTCTTTCCTTTAAAAAGTTTTCCCTTTGCAGACTAGAAATAAACATATAATAACAAAACAAGATAAAACAAAAAAAATGTTTGAGTCCCAATTTCAATGCCCAACAGTTCTGAGTCCCCGTTTCAATGTCTAACAGTTCCTTATGTGTACATGTCAGCAATGATATCTGGATGGTGGGCACATGTTGGCAATGCAGGTCCGACCCTCTCTGGTTTGGTAACCTGCAGCGGTGCACAGCTGCTGACTGCTCGCGTGGCAAGGCGTTGTCAGCGTCTTCCATCTCTGAACTGTTTTTTCCTCTTGTCTTAGTGGTTGGAGCACACCTGTCAATTCCTCTCTGTTGCAGGAATCCATCTGGTCTTGGGGTTGTTTTCTGAAAATATACAAATGTATTCTCGACCACAAGTTAATAAAGGAATCTTTTCTATATAATTGATTTGGGATCCTTTTTATTTTTGTTCAAATAATTTTCCTTTGTCTTATTTAGACACCATGTGTGTTTTTAATGGCCGTCTTGCTGTTAGCATCGCAAATGAAACTTAATTTGGTAAAGTAAAAATTTTCTAGATGTAATTTACTTATAGGATATTTTTCCTTACATGATATTACGCTACTATCCCCACCCCCTTTTTTTTTATTAATGGAGGTTTTTGTAAATTTTATAATGCAGTCTTGATAACTTTAAATTTAATTTTTTTTTTTTTTTGCCCACACATATGAGTGCTTTAGGTTCATTGCATATTCAGGAATTTTACCATAAGATGAACTACCAATAGACATTTTAGTTATTACTTTAAGAACAGCTTTTTGTCCAGTACAATTAACTTTACTTGAATATTCACTTATTTCAATTAGCCTATTTAAATTAATCTGAAAACTCGATTACTATTTTACTGTCAAATTTAATACTCTACCAACAATCTTAGTTTACCCTGTAAATATTAGTGGGAAGGATTATTTGCATTCTTGAGTGGGCCCTGAGCATTCCAGATGCTAGGCTGAATTTAGATATAGGGCAACTGCTGTCGGCCAAGTCTCTTGTCTGTTACCTGGGTCCCGATCTGAGCTGGGCCAAGTCTCGGTCTGTCACCTGTATCTCGATGTGAGCTGGGCCAAGTCTCTTTCTGTTGCCTGGGTCCCGATCTGAGCTGGGTGTGGGAAGCGCGAAGCAGCCATGCGGGCAGGAGACCTCCTTCAGAAGGGGTGAGGGTTCAAGCCCCTGCTATGTTGGGGGGGTGAGGGTCTGTGCCCCACTTCTGTTGCCCCCCCAAGTTCTCTCCTGATGGCCCCTCTGCGACTGTGCCTGTCTTAGGTTGTTCCTTCCTTGAGGAATCTTACCCATCTCTGGCTAACCAGCCATCCTCTGGGGCCAAGCAGGGTGGTGTGAGGTTCAGTTCTGTCTCATTGGTAGCCTATGCCCCCGTGGCCTCCACACCCAGCACCTGCCTTGGGAACCCCTGGCCTGCTGGCAGGGTCCCAGTGCTGATCACATATCTCGGGGAACTCAGGTTTCTTCTCCAGTGAGGGCCCAGCTCACACAACAAGGAACATTTTAATTAAATTGGCAAACACCAACAACAAAGTAAGAATCTTAAAAGCGGCCAGAGAGAGACAAAAAGTTACCTCCAAAGGAACCCCCCCATCAGACTAGCAACAGATTTCTCAAGAGAAACTCATCAGGCCAGAAGGGAATGGAATGAAATATACAAAGTCATGCAAAGGAAGGGTCTGAATCCAAGAATACTGTACCCATCAAGGCTATCAATCAAATTTGAAGGTGAAATGTGGTGCTTCACAGACAAAAAGGGACTAAGGGAATTTATTACCACCAAACCAGCAATGCAAGAAATGCTAAAGGGTCTGCTGTAAAAAAAAAAAAAAAAAAAAAAAAAAAAAAAAAAAAAAAACAAAAGAAAGAAAGAAGTAGGAAGTGAAGAAAGAACACAGGGGTAAAGAATAAAAATGGTGACAAATAAGCACCTATCAATAACTTTAAAGGTAAATGGATTAAATGCCCCAATCAAAAGACATAGGGTAATGGATTAAATAAGAAAAGAGGACCCATATATCTGCTGTCTACAATAAACCCACCTCAGAAAAAAAGACGCAAACAGACTGATGGTGAAGGGATGGAAAAACGTTTTTCAGGTGAATGGAAATGAAAAAAAAAAAAAAAAGCTGGGGTAGCAATACATATATCTGACAAATTAGATCTCAAAGTGAAGGACATAACAATAGATAAGGAAGGCAACCTCATAATACTAACGGGATCAATCCAACCAGAAGAAATAACTCTGGTAAACATATACACACCCAATACAGGAGAACCCAAATACATAAAATAACTCCTGGAGGATATCAAGGCAGAGACTGATAGCAATAAAATCATAGTAGGAGACTTTAATACCCCACTATCACCTTTGGACAAATCCTCTAAACAAAAATCAGCAAAGAAACATCAATCCTAAATGAGTCACTACACCAGATGGAATTAATTGACATCTTCAGAACATTTCACCCCAAAGCCACGGAATATACGTTCTTCTCAAGTGCACATGGCTCATTTTCAAAGATAGACCATATGTTGGGACATAGGCAGAGTCTCTTCAAATTCAAGAAGATAGAAATCATATCAAGCATCTTCTCATACCACAGTGGCATAAAACTGGAAGTCAACTACAACAAAAACAATCCAAAGAAGTCAAACACATGGAGACTAAACAGCATGCTATTAAACAATGACTGGGTTACCAGAGAGATCAAGGAAGAAATAAAAAACATCATGGCAACAAATGACAATGAAAACACAACAATCCAAAATCTATGGGACACAGCGAAAGCAGTCTTGAGAGGAAAGTTCATAGCTCTACAAGCCTACTGCAAAAAATAAGAAACAATGGTAATAAATTACTTAACCCTACAACTCAAAGAGTTAGAAAGAGAGCAACAAGAAAATCCCAGTGTAAACAGAAGGATGGAAATAATAAAGATCAGAGTGGAGATAAACGACACTGAGACCAAAAAACAATACAAAAGATCAACAAAACCAAGAGATGGTTCTCTGAAAGGATAAACAAGATTGATGAACCTCTAGCCAGGCTCACCAAGAAGCAAAGAAAATAAAATCAGAAATGATAGAGGAGAAATAACAACATACCCCACCAAAATACAAAGGATTGTTAAAAAATACTATAAACAACTCTATTCCAACAAAATGGACAACCTGGAGGAAAGAGACATAGTCCTAGAAAAATATAACCTTGCAAAACTCAATCAGGAAGAATCTAAATATCTCAATAGGCCAATAACAATGGAAGAAATTGAAGCAGTCATCAGAAAACTTCCAGCAAACAAAAGCCCAGGGCCAGAGGGCTTCACAGGGGAGTTTTACCAAACATTCAAGGAAGAACTAAAACCTATCCTCCTCAGACTATTCCAAAAAATTCAAGAGGAAGGAACACTTCCAACCTCATTCTATGAAGCCAGCATCACCCTAATACCAAAACCAGATAAAGACAACACAATGAAAGAGAATTACAGGCCAATATCCGTCAAGAACATAGATGCCAAAATCCTCAACAAAATTCTAGCAAATCGGATCCAGTACTCCATCATAAAGATCATACACCATGACCAAGTAGGATTTATCCCAGGAATGCAAGGATAGTACAGTATCTGCAAATCAATAAATGTGATACATCACATAAACAAACTGAGAGAGAAAAATCACATAGTCATATAAATTGATGCAGAAAAAGCATTTGACAAAATCCAACACCCTTTCTTGATACAAACTCTCAGCAAGGTGGGAATAGAAAGACCATACCTCAACATAATAAAAGCCACATATGATAAACCCACAGCCAACATCATACTCAATGGGCAAAAACTAAACCCATTTCTCCTAAGAACAGGAACAAGACAGGGAGGCCCACTTTCACCACTCCTGTTCGACAGAGTACTGGAAGTATTAGCCATTGCAATTAGACAAGAAGAAGAAATAAAATGCATCCAAATTGGAAAAGAAGAAGTAAAGCTGTCCTTATTTGCAGATGACATGATATTGTACATAAAAAACCCACAAGACTCCATCAAAAAACTAAAAGATTTAATAAATGAATTCATCAATGTAGCAGAATATAAAATTAATGCCAAGAAATCTATGGCATTTCTATACACCAATAGTGAACTTACAGAAAGAGATACTAAAAAAGCAATCCCATTTACCATCACAAAAAAAAAAAGAAGATACCTAGGAATAAACTTAACTAAGGAGGTAAAAGACCTATACGCAGAAAACTACAGGACACTCAAAAAAGAGATAGAGGTAGACTTAATCAGGTGGAAGAAAATACCATGATTATGGATTGGGATAATAAAGATCATTAAAATGTCCATTCTACCCAAAGCAATCTATAGATTCAATGCACTCCCCATTAAAATACCAATGGAATATTTCACAGACCTAGAAAGAACTATCCAAAAATTCATCTGTAATAAAAAAAAGTCCCCGAATAGCTGCAGCAATCCTGAGAAAGAAGAACAAAGTAGGTGGTATCTGAATACCAGATTTCAAGCTATACTACAAAGCCACTATTCTCCAAACAACCTGGTACTGTCACAAGAACAGACATACAGATCAATGAAATAGAATAGGGAACCCAGATATTGACCCAAACCACTATGCTCAATTAATATTTGACAAAGGAGGCATGAACATACAATGGAGTCAAGATAGTCTCTTCAATAAATGGTGTTGGGAAAATTGGACAGATACATGCAAAAAAAAAAAAATGAAACTAGACCACCAACTTACACCATACACAACAATTAACTCAAAATGGATACAGGACTTAAACATAAGACGGGAAACCATAAAAATACTAGAAAAATCCACAGGCAGAGAATCTCAGACATATGCCGAAGCAATTTCTTCACTGATACCGTTCCTAGGGCAATGGAAACTACAGAGAAAATAAACAAATGTACTACATCAAAATAAAATGCTTTTTCACAGCAAAAGAAACCATCAACAAAACAAGAAGAAAGCCCACTGTATGGGAGAACATATTTGCAAATGTTATCACTGTTAAAGGTTTAATCTCCAACATCGACAGGGAACTTATACAACTTAATAAAAGGAAGATAAATGATCCAATTTAAAAAATGGGCTACGGACCTAAATAGAATCTTTTCGAAAGAAGACAGAAGGAAAGCCAAGAGACATATGAAAACGTACTCAAAGTCACTAATTATCTGAGAGATACAAATCAAAATGACAATGCAGTACCATCTCACACCTGTCAGAATGGCAACCACCAACAAATCAACAAATGACAAGTGCTGGCAAAGATGTGGAGAAAAAGGAACCCTCATGCCCTGCTGATGGGAATGCAGACTGGTGCAGCCACTGTGGAGAACAGTATGGAGTTTCCTCAAAAAACTAAAAATGGAGTTCCCATTTGACGCAGTAATCCCACTTCTAGGATTATATCCCAAGAAACACCAATCAGAAAGGATCTATGCAGCCCTATGTTCATAGCAGCACAATGCACCATAGCTAAGATTTGGAAACAGCCTAAATACCCATCAGCAGATGAGTGGATTAGGAAACTATGGTACATCTACACAATGGAATACTACGCTGCTATAAAAAAGATGGGATTCTTACCATTTGCAGCAGCATGGATGGACCTGGAAAGCATTATGTTAACTGAAATAAGCCAGGCAATGAAAGAAATATACCACATGATCTCACTCATTTATAGAAAATAAAGAACATTATAACTTGATGAATAAAAAGATAGATACAGAGGCAGTAAAGCCTGAACAGACTGTCAAATTACAGAGGAAGGTCAATGGGGAAAAAAAAGGAGATATATGTACTAATAAACATAATATTTTAAACAATAAAAAATAAAAATGAAAATACATCTTCAGGGAGAAATTAAAAAAATAAAAATAGAAAAATTGACTCTCAAAAGAAATTTAAAAAAGAGAAGGTATCTAAAGAAAAAATATCTAAAAAGTTGAAATAAGGTCATAGCTTGAAATGAGGAGGGGAGTGAAGAAAAGGGAGAAAATTAAGGATTACACAAGTTGTTGTGGTATTGGCTTCCAACTTTGTCAACTGGGAATATTGTAGTAATACCTATTCAGATGGAAAGATAACCTACCTTGATTATTTAGATTTATCAGCATTTTATTTTCCACTAATGAGTAATCTTGGCTAAAATTATTTGGCCTGGGGTATGTTTCCATGAAATAATTGCTTCTCAAGGAAAGTTTTTTTAATTTCACAAAGTCATTTCATCTCTCTCTCTGCTTGCATGACATATTTAAAATTGCAAATTCCCCAGTGTCTTATTCTGTACCAAGGAACAAATATAGTATTTACAGAAATTCCTAAAGGAATTACATCTTTAGTTCAGTAAGAAGAAACTGAGTATTAAGAGGCAAGCATTCTGCTAAACACAGGTAATAGAAACATGAAAAGTGTCTGGTCACTGAAGAACTCAAACTATTAGAAGAATTTGACATACAAAGATCTGTTCTCCAGTATAATCAAATAAATGCAGGGTGGCCATGGGCACAGAGGTCTGGGGGCATAGAAAGGAGGGAGCTTATTACAGCACAGGCAGGTTGGAGACCAAGAAATGTATTATTCCAGAGGTGCTGAAAGCTAGAAGGAGAAAGAGAAAAAGATAAGATTGAAACAGAGGGTGAGAGGGAGAAACGGAGGAAAAGGGGAGAATGGAGAGTGAGAGAGAGCGACTATCTGAAGAGAAACTGGGATATTACAAGCCAACTAGGACTTTTGGGATATCATAGGTCATGCAATTTAAATTAACAAAAGTAGTGATTGTTGTTATTACTGTTTTTACTACCAGAAAGAAAAAACACTGATTATGTAATTCACTTGATAGTTTTCCAAATTCGGAAAAACATACTGAGTAGCAGCAAAATGAAGCATTAAGACAATGAAAACCTGCCTCACTTGTTTTCTCCCCATGCAGTGTTCAGAAGCATGTATATACAAAATAGAAAAAGAAAGATTGTACAGAAGAAAGGAAAAAAGTTACCAAAACTTGGAATTTTTTTATATTGTGCCCTGATTTTAACTTTTTAAGTTTATAACTATTTTATTTGACCTTGATCTATTTTACTCCTCAGTCCTGATATATTTGCTCTGATAAGTATAACCAACAATCTCTACTCTCCTAAGCTTTATCTTAATGATTTATACTGTTAAGCATTTAACTCTTTAAAACATTGTTAAGAATTACAATACAGAGAAAATATCAAAAAAATTTAAAATGTCTTTGCTCTTCTAGGTCCTTTGATTTTTCACACAAATTTTAAGATTAACTTTCCAATTCCTACAAAAAGCTTACTGGGATTTTGATTGGAATTATGTTGAATATTAATCAGTTCAGAAAAAATTGACATATTAATAACAAGTCATATATCTTTATTTATTAGATTTTTTTTAATTTTCAGCAATGATTTGTGGTTTTCAGTGTAGAAGTCTTACATGCATTTTTTAAAAATTTCACTAAACATTCCATTTGGTAAATTGTGAATGGTATTAAATATTTAATTTCAATTTCTGATTGCTTATTTCTGGTAAATAGGAATAAAATGATTGTTGTGTGTTAACTAGAGGCTCGATACACACAAAATTCATGCAAGAGTAGGCCTTCCCTTCCCCAGCTGCCAGCACCGGCTTCCCTCTGGCACCCAGGACCCGAGCTTCCCTCCAGCCACCAGATAGTTTTACTTCTTTCTTCCTTAAGTGGATGCCATTTATCTTTTCCTGCTTTCTTGCAAAGGCAAGGACTACCCTTACAATGTTGAATGCAAGTGGTGAGAGTCAACACGATTGTCTTGTTTAGGAAGGATCTTAACGCAAAGGCTTTCAAGTTTTTACTGTTATGTCTGATATTAGCTGTAGGTTATTAATAGATATCCATTACCAGTTTGAGGTTGAGAAAATTTCCTTCTATTCCTAATTTGCTGAGAATTTAAAAATCAGAAATAGATGTTGGATTTTGTTAAATATTTTTCTGTGTCTATATAGATGAAATTGTTAATGTGATTAATTTTCAAATGTTTAATCAATATTATGTTCCGAGATGAACACTTGATCACAGTATAATATAAAATTTATACATGGTTGAAGTTTTTTATTTTTTTATTTTTCAATTACAGTTTACATTAATATTATTTTATACTAGAGGCCCGATGCACGAAATTCATGTAAGGGGCTCGGTCCTCACAGCCCTGGCTACCTCAGCCAGCCCTCGCAGCCCCGGCTGCCTTGGCCAGCCGCCCAGCTCCAGTTTTGTGCAGAAGGTCATCCAGAAGGATGTCTGGAAGGTTGTTTGGCTGTTTGGTCTAATTAGCATATTAGCTCTTTATTATATAGGATTAGTTTCAAGTGTACAACATAGTGGTTAGACAATTAAAACTTATAAAGTGATCCCCCTGATAATTCTAGTACCCACCTGGCACCATACATCTTATCTAATGAAGATGGAATATGCTAATTGATCCTCATGCCATTGCAAAGATGGCAGTGCCCACAGCTAATAAGGAGGGAATATGCTAATTGACTGCCCCACCCTCAAAGGTGGCGTTGCCCACAGCCAATGAGGAGGAACTCTGCTAATTGACTGCCACGCCCTCAAAGATGGCAGCTCCCACAGCCACAAGATGGTGGTGCCCAGTCCCTTCAGCACCACTGGGGTGGCAAGTACCTGTCTCCAGAGTTCCCCAGTCCACTCAGTCCCCCAGCCACCCAGGGCTGGCCCGAGGCACAGGCAAGCTTCAGATGGCGGCTGCCCAGCCAACACCCAAGATACAGGCAAGCCTCAAATGTCAGCTGCCCAGCCACCCAGGGCTGGCCCAAGGCACAGGCAAACCTCAGATGGTGGCTGCCCAGCCGCCCAGGGCCGCCCGAGGCTCAGGTAGCCAGGGCCGGCTGAGACTTGCACTGCCGGCAGTGGCAGCAGCATAGGTGCAATGGGGCATCGCCTTCCCCTGATCGCCAGGTTGCCTCTGGCCCCTGAGGGCTCCCAGACTGTGAGAGGGGGCAGGCCGGGCTGAGAGACCCCCCCCTCCAGTGCATGAATTTTCATGCACCAGGCCTCTAGTAGTTATTATATTACAGAATGGGGCAAAAGTAGGTTTACAATTGCTCATATGGAAAATAATACAATAATTAATAAAGAACAATACAAGAATAAACTTTCACATACTCACAACTGTAAACCTACTTTTGCCACACCCTGTATTATTGACTATATTTCCTATGCTGTACTTTACATCTTCATGACTATTTTGTAGCTAACAATTTGCACTTTTTAATCCCTTCACCTTGTCACCCAGCCTCCCAGCTCCCTCCCACCTTCAAATTCGTAGTCTGTTCTCTATACTGCTGAGTCTGTTTCTATTTGTTTGTTTGTTTATTTTATTCTTTACATTACACATGTAAATGAAACAATGTGGTAATGTTCTTTCTCTGTATGATTTATTTCACTTAGTATATTACCTTCTAGGTCATCCATGTTATCACAAATTGTAAGATTTTATTCTTTTTTATGGCCAACTAATATTCCATTGTATATATGAACCATTTCTTTTTTATCCAATTGCCTATTGATGGGTACTTGGGTTGCTTATATATCTTGGTTATTGTAAAAACATTGCAATGAACATAGGGCTACATATATCTTTTTGAATTGGTATTTTGGACTTCTTTTAATATATATCCAAAAGTGGACTTGCTGAGTTGTAAAGTATTTTTATTTTATTTTTGATGAACCTCCACTGTTTTTCCTAGTGGTGGCTTCATCAATTTGCAATTTACCAACAGTGCAGGAGGGTTCTCTTTTCTCCGCATCCTCACCAGCACTTGTTGTTTGTTGATTTATTAGATGATAGCCTTTCTAACAGGTGTGAGATGATATGTTATTATGGTTTTCATTTGTATTTCTCTGATTATTAGTGACAATAAGCATTTTTTCATATGTCTATTAGCCATCCGGATGTCTTCTTTGGAGAAGTGTCTACTTTTATGCCAGATCATAGTGTCTTCATTACTATAGTTTTGTAATATATTTTGATATCAGGTAGCATGATACCTCCAACTTTGTTCTTCTTTCTCAATATTGCTGTGGCTCTTTAGGGTCTTTTATGATTCCATGTAAATTTTTTATTATTTTTTTCTAGTTCTGTGAAAAATGCCGTTGTTATCTTGATAGGGATTGCATTAGTTCTATAGATGGTTTGCGGTAGTATGAACATTTTAACAATGTTAATTTTTCCTTTTCTTGAGCATGGTTTATGCTTCCATTTATTTTTTATCTTCTTTAGTCTTTTGGGTTTTTTTCAGTGTCTTATAATTTTTTTTAATATAGGTCTTTTACCTCCTTGGTTAAATTTCTTCTTAGGTATTTTATTTTTGATGCAATTGTAAATGGGATGGGTTTTTTATTTCTCTTTCTGATACCTCATTAGTGGTATATAAAAATGCAATGGAGAAAAAAAAAGAAACATATGTAATACTTTCAACAATAAAAATGTATAAAAAAATGCAACCGCCCTAACCAGTTTGGCCTAGTGGATAGAGAGAGTCAGCCTGCAGACTGAAGGGTCCCTGATTTGATTCTGGTCAAGGGCATGTACCTTGGTTGTGGGCACATCCCCAGTAGGGGGTGTGCAGAAGGCAGCTGATCGATGTTTCTAACTCTCTATTCTTCTCCCTTCCTCTCTGTAAAAAATCAATAAAATATGTTGAAAAGAAATGTCACTGATTTCTGAATACTAATTTTGTATCTTGCTATGTTACTGAATTTATTTATCAATTCCAGTAGATTTTTTGGTAAAATATTTAAAGTTCTTTGTTATATAGTAGTATCATGTCATCTGCAAATAATGAGTTTTATTCTTCCTTTCCAATTTGATTATTTTATTTCTTTTTTCTTTTTGCTGTGGCTAGCACTTACAATATTATGTTGAATAAAAGTGGTGGAAGTAAGTGTTCTTGTATTATTTCTGATCTTAAGGAAAACATTTTTAGGTTTTACCTGTTGAGTATGATAGCTATGAGTATGTCTTTTTGGCCTTTATTATGTTGATGTATGTTCTCTCTATTCCCATTTTGCTGAGAGTTTTTATGATAAATATCTACTGGATTTTGTAAAATCCTTTTTTTTCTGCATCTATTGATATGATCATATTATTTTAATTTTTCATTTTGTTTACGTGGTGTGTCATATTATTTGATTTTCAGTTATTAAACCAAACCTACATCCCAGGAATAAATCCCATTTGATCATGATGTATCATCTTTTTCATGTGCTACTGAATTGCTTTTCTAATATTATGTTGAGGACTTTTCCACCTATGTTAATCAGGAATACTGGCCTATAATTTTCTTTTTTTTTAAATGTCTTTTTAAAATTTAATTTAATTCTATTTTTCCATCACCATTCATCTCCTTTATGCCCTCTTTCACCTCCATGCCCTTCTTCACGCCCCCACAATCACCACACTATTGTCCATGTCCATGAATTCTCTCTTTTTTTCTTTTTTGCTTAATCCCTCTGCAACACTCCCCATCCCCAACAGTCTTGTCTGCCTGCTTTCTCTCTATGAGTCTGTTTTTTTTTCTTGATATTTCCTTTTGTTCATTAAATTTACACTTAAGAGTGAAACCATGTGGTGCTTGTCTTTTTCTGAGTGGCTTATTTCACTTAGCATAATGTTCTTCATGCTGTCGTCGCAAAAGGTAAATTTTTCTTCCTTTTTTTTGGCAGAGTAGTATACCATCTTGTAAATATACCACAGCTTTTTATCCACTCATCTACTGATGGATACTTGGGCTGTTTCCAAATCTTGATTATTGTAAATAATGCTGCAATGAACATAAGGATACATATAATCTTTCGAATTAGTGCTTCAGGTTTCTTCAGATAAATTCCCAGAAGTGGAATTACTGGGTCATAAGGCAATACAATGTTTAATATTTTGAGGTAACTTCCTACTGCTTTCCACAGTGACTGCACCAATCTGCATTCACACCAACAGTGCATAATAAGGGTTCCCTTTTCTCCACATCTTGGCCAACACTTGTTTGTTAATGTACTGATGATAGCCATTCTGACAGGGGTGAGGTGTTATCTTATTGTGGTTTTAATTTGCATTTCTCTGATAATTAGTATAATTGAGCATCTTTTCATTGTCCATTGGCCATCTGTATGTCCTCTTTGGAGAAATGTCTATTCAGATCTTTTGCCCATTTTTAATTGGATGGTTTGGGGTTCTTTTGTGTGTGTGTGTTGAGTCTGGTTTTGAAATCATGATAATGTTGGACCATTAAAATGAGGTTGGGAGTCTTCCCTGTGCTTGACATTTTTGGAATAGTTTGAGAAGAAAAGGTGTTAATTTGTCTTTGAATGTTTGGTAAAATTTACCTGTGAAGCCGTCTAATCCACAACTTTTGTTTGCTGGGAGTTTTTAAATTACTGATTCAAATTTGTTGTCAGTACTAGATCTGTTTAGATTTTCTGCTTCTTCTAAATTCAGTATTGGAAGATCATATGTTTCTTGGAATTTATCCATTTCTTCCAGATTATCCAATTTATTGACATTTTATTGTTTGTAGTATTATTTTATAATTGTTTGTATTTGTGTGGTCAAATTATCACTAATATTCTTTCATTTGTGACTTTATTTGGGCCCTCTCTAAGTTTTCTTGATGAGTTGGTTAAAGGTTTATCAATCTTATCTCTTTAATAAATCAGCTCTTGTTTTCACTGATCTTTCGCATTGTATTTCTGCAGACTCTATTTTGTTTATTTCTTCTCTGATTTTTATTATTTTCTTCCTTGTACTCCCTTTGGGCTTTGCTGTTCTTTTTCAAGTTCTCTACTTAAGGTGATATTCTCAAATGCATTTTCTTCCTTGTACTCCCTTTGGGCTTTGCTGTTCTTTTTCAAGTTCTCTACTTAAGGTGATATTCTCAAATGCATGCACTGGTCAGTATTCTGCTGATTACTAGAGGTAGCCTTCTATTGTTCTCCAGAACTATCTCTCTATTAAGCTCTTTGCTATCCAGTACTCTCTCTATGAACTCCAGCTTTCTAGATTTCCCTGAATGTTTAACTCTCTTTCTTTCAACTCAGTCAAATGTGCCTGGTGTTGAACTCCCTCTCTCTTAGCCATTACTTGGTAACTCTCAAAGCAGTAATCTGGGGCAAACCTGGGGCTTATTTCACTTGTTTTTATGTCTTCTGATATAATGGTGTTATCTAACTTATGTCACTCAGTAATTTGCTCTTTTTACTCAATAATACAACTCATAGTTATTTCCATGCTGTTATATATGGAACTAATAAATAATTTTTAGTCACCGTATCATATTCCACAATTTGAATATAATAGTTTTTTTGCCATTCTTTTTGATGATCATTTTTATTTTTCCAATAATTTGCTATTGTAAGCTAGATGTGATGTATACCCATGTATATGCTTTCTTATGCAATTATATGGTTATTTCTTTTAGCTAGATAATGAGTTGCATTCCACTTTTACAGAGTCAAATTATCTTTCATGGTTACATGCCAATGATACTCTCCCTGCAAATTATAGAAGTACAATTTCTTTACAACTTCATGCCCAATTTACATATATATTAAAGGATTAAAATTTAATTAAAATACCGTGCATATTTCCTGTCAATGAAACATATGTTCACCTATTTGCCCATTTTCAATTAGTATGTTTGTTTTATTATAGTTTTTAAAGAAGATATATCCTATATATTTCTACGTCTTCAAATACATCAGTGTGAAAATTGTTATATATTGCAAGTATTTTCATGCCATGTTTCATTTTTTGTCTGGTTTAAGAAAGTTTCTCTTGAAGCTTATAAAAATATATTAAAGTATTTTCTTCTGGTACATTATGGTTAAAATATATACATTTAAGTCTTGGATGAACCTCTAATTATTATTTAAAAGGTTTAACTAAGGCACTAATTTTTTTTCCTCTCCATATATATTTAGGCAACTATTTCAATGAAATTAACTGACTAATGCATCTTTTCTTCACTAATGTGAAATGTCCCCTTTATTTATACAATATCCTCATAACTATAGTTTATGAAGGTTTTCATTTATGTTCTTTCAGATCCTTTTAGCTGTGCATGAAACTCCCTCTCCCTGTCCCTGTCCCTGTCCCTCTCCCTCTCCCTCTCCATCTCCCTCTCCTTCTCTCTCTCTCTCTCTGTGAGGTAAACTCAGTAGAGTATTGTTGCCTCTTTTCTCTATGTGCAGAAACTGAGGCTCATAATTGTTTGCTTAAGGTTAAGCAGCTCTCATGAAATTGAGTAAGTATTCCAGATTTATAACTCTAAATCCCATGCTCTATTCCATGCCAGTTTGTTTCTGTGATCTCTCAGCTCAGTGTGATTTTTAACCAGCTTAGAGCTAAGAGATTATCCTACTTCCTCTCCTGAAAGTAGTTTTGAGAAGGCTAAGAAGGGCTAATTCCAATGTAGCCCTGATATTTTGGGGGGCTAGCAATCTGAATCTGTGCCAGCAAGCCCAGTGTACATTCTTGATAACCTATAATTAAGTCACTGCCTCTTTCCCAGAAATCGGTCTTGCAGAACATATTATCTAAATGCTCACATTTCACAGAGGCCATAAACGATGAATAGTGCATAGCCCCAGAGGGAGGGGGCGTTATTAATGCTGGTGCCAGGCCAGACCATCAGATATGGTCTCAAGACCCCCAATACCTGGGGCCTTTTTGCAAAACCTGTGAAAAGACCAGAAGCATAATCCATATTTGCAGGACAAGGACCCCAGAAAGATATAAAAGAGAAGCCCCCTGCATGTTACTCTACTCAGATTTGGGACATTATTCCGCTGAATCCACCAACATATTAAACAGTGTAACTCTTTTTCTCTAAAAGTGTTGCTTGATTTTTCTCTGGTCTTCTGCAACAGTTTCAGATAACTTTTGATTTCAGATAACTGAGGCACTTGTGATAACATGTCAAAAACTTCACATTTCTCTTTATTTTTTATTTTATTTATTATTTAAATTATTTTCAATGCTCACTCGAGGATATGCTTTTCATTGATTTTTAGAGAGAGAGGAACACCAATGTGAGCGAGAAACTTCCATTGGTTGCCTCCCAAACATGCCCCACTGGGCATGGAACCCACAACATAGGAATGTGCCCTGATGCGCAATCAAACCCACAACTTTTTGGAGCACAGGATGATGTTCTAACCAATGGAGTCCCTCCCCCCACCCCAGCCAGACTTCACCGTTCTCTTTAGCTTCCACCCAGTTTTTAGGGCACAGAGGCACAGCCACAAATCAATATGCTAAGTTCCCAGGCCTATAGATACACATTAAATAATAATAACTCAGGGGGTTTCTATTTTATGCATATTGTGAACTTTCCTTTTCTGTGAGGGTTTATAAAGCTTAAGGATACCGCTGAAAGAAGTTGGAAGAAAGAATGAAATAGTTTAACTGCCTCTAAAGACCACAATTCCAGAAGCTTTTTAGCTTTAATAAAAGTATACCAGTAAATGATTGTGTCTTACCATCCATTCTCACCCACATATGGCTGTTGAGCAAATAAAATGGGGTTCATTAAAAACAAAAGCAAAGCAACTGAAAGAACCGCGAAACAAAGATTAGCACCATTATCAGACGGAGGAAATGGTGTGCCTAAAGAAGTGCTTGCTTTTTAACTAGTTTCAATCTACTGCAGGCTATGAAATGATAATCTCTGCTTTTTTTTTTTTCTTCAGTAATGTCTGCTATGACAGTTCTGTTTACAGATGAATGGGCTTCAATCTTGAAATGTTTATTTTCTGCTTCTACTATAAAAGGAAAAAAGATTTTTTTCCTTACTTGCCTCTGGGAAAGCAATATTGTCTGCATTTGTATTCTGAACTAGACTAAAGGAAGAAGCATTGAAACAGGGAATTATTCTGCGTGTCTGATTGGACTGCAGCTTTGGGAGCTGCAAAGCTGGCTTCATGCTAATAAAAAGAGCAAGGGAGCAAAAGAGATTATATACTTCTCCACTGTGGGAGAAAGGTAACATCTAGGACTTTAAATGAATAGATGAATAGTTGTCAGTACTGCTTTGTGCCTTCTTATTTCAACCACCATTCTAATATATTGAATTGTTGGATCCAGATATGGAAATATTTATTATTGTGAATTTTTATGTCTAGATTTTTAAAGTCTACCTATTAAATATCCAGTACTACATAGCTAATTTTTTAGGAAGAAAATTGATTATAATTATATTACTGCAATGAATTTTACTGTTGTGAAGAGTTTTTTTTCCTACGTATAAGCAACATATACAATCTATGATAATAGTCATAATGAAAAGCATCTTCTTATTGATAAAAAATAAAAATTCTGGCAATAAATGGATACATTTACCCTGAAGTTTTCTTAGTTTGTTCCAACCTATAGGTCAATAGTTTTAAGTTTGTCAGAGTTAGACAGATCCTTTCACTTAAATGTCTTCTATGGATGGTTTTTGGGTGATAGTATGGAGTATACAGTTGCAAAAGAAAACAATTGTTAACAGTTTATGTTTTCCATTAAGAATTAATCAATTTTACTTTTTTAAAATATAAAAAGTAAAATATATTTAAATTGCAGAAGAAAATAAAATAAATTTATTTGTGATACTATCTTTGAGAAATGAATGTGTTTATAGTAAAATTACTTTAAGTCAGTTATTATTTTGAATGTCTTGGTATATGTTATTTATGCAGGAAAAACTATTTCCAATGATTAACTCTTGCTTATTTTTCTTTGCTTTGTGATATAAGTATTTGCATGTCAGTACTTTTTGTAAACCACAAAATAATTGCTTTTGTAAACATAAAACATTTTAATATCACTATAGTTACTATAAAGAAGTCCTGCTATAATTTATTTGGTCTTTATTTTGGACAGTTAGTGTGCTAAAGTAAGTTTTTAAAATTATAAATGATGATACAATAAACTTTTCTACTTATGAAAACTTGAAAGACTATTTAGAGAAATAAAATCACTGGGCAAGAGGCCATTGGCATTGTTCAGTTTCTGATAAACAGTGACAGTTCATTTCCCCTATATTTCCCACAAACGCTGGTAGTGTCCACTGTGGCCTTGCTCATGTGACAGGATGAAACTGAGAACCATTTTCCAGGTTATCTTTAAGGTTTCCTCTCATATATACTCAGAAACTTTTGTTGCTGGAGCTAGAGAATGACAGGAGAGTTGATTCATTGACCCTTCAACATAACAGAAGAAAAGGCTAGCAGCAACAGTAGTGTTGAAAGGCAAGGCTTTTAATTTTCAAGAAGCATGCTTTTTATGAGAAGAAAAGAACTCAGCACATGAAAACTCAGACACTGGAACAACATTGCAGTTTCTACATACAGTATACAAGCTGCATAGACATATGTGCAATCAGGGCCTAGGATGCATGCCATCTCACTCATACCCCCTAAATTTTATGCCCTTTTCAAATTATCTTATTTCACATTCCACAGGTTTTAATCCAATTTTTATTTTTGTTTTTGTTTTAACCTAATTTTATCTTTAAGAAGGAATGAGAGTGACTTACAGGAACATTTTCCTTGGGCCATGTGCCTTCTCAAAGATACCTTTATTTTCCAAAGAGTAACACAGACTCTAATAAAGGAGAAAACATGGTATAAAGGACTTGCTCAGGGTAGTCATCTGACAATTGGTTTGTATATATTATTGAGTTGAATTGTATTTTTGACATAAATAACTGGTAAAAATAGTATGTATACATAGACCAAAATTGAAGAAAGGGGATTAATTTAACAATAAATCTCATGAACACTTCCCAGCAATTTGCCAGAGATGTGGCAGAATCTGTAGCTGTGCTGTATAATCCTGCTATGTTGTGAGTGCTCAACCAGCAAAAAGTTATAATTGTTAGGATAGAAAACTTCTTTATCACAATATTATGGTATAAATATAAGTTTGGTGGTTTTAAAAAATGCTCATATTCACAAGACTTCTCATGTGTGTAAATATAACTCCATTTATTTCTTTAAATGAAGATTTTATATTTCTATGCAATTAAGTTTCTTTTTTTAAAGCACATAAATCAACATGAACACTATATGATCTTCATTTCATGTAGCAAATTAAAAAAAATAAACTTTAATACTGTCATGTACTGGGCCATCGGATATGTTATATAGAAAGTTTGTTTTTGTAAATCTTTTTTTTATTGTTTTAAGTATTACAAATAGTAGTACATATGTCTCCTTTTTTTTTCCCCCATTGATCTTCCCCCGACCTCCCCTACCCCCCAGAACATGCCTTCACCTGCCCGCCCTCCCCCCTCCACCAGTGTCTTGTATCCATTGGTTGTGCTTAATTTGCATGCGTACAAGTCCTTCGGTTGGTCTCTTACAGCCCCCCTCGGCCAACCTCCCCTGTCTTCCCAATGTAGTTTGACAGTCTGTTCAATGCTTCTTTGCCTCTGTATCTTTTTCCCACCATTTCTTTCCTTTAAAAAGTTTGCCTTTGCAGACTAGAAATAAACATATAATAACAAAACAAAAATAAATAAAAAATAAAAAATGTTTGAGTCCCAATTTCAATGTCCAACAATTCTGAGTTGTGAAGCTTTTTTAAAGCATAGTGGTTACTGATTTTAATATTTTATTAAAAAATACATTTTGTTTGAAAATAAAAATCTAAGGTTCAAAAACTAGTACATTGAGGCATCGCTTAATATTATTTGAACTATAATAAGAAAGCCAGGGTGGCATTTCTATGTTGAAATGCATAGAAATTGGAAAATTTAGCTCCCCACTTAGAACATTTCCAGAGAACTGCATCTGTCTTATCATGAATTGGCCTTTAGCAACCTCCCTTTGAGATTTCTTTAATGTAAATGGTTTGAGGATGAGCAGATTTTACAATCAATATAACCCAAACTGAAAAATTTTTTTTCCTCTTTATCCACCAAACGTGTTTCCTTGCCATTGTTTATCATCTCAGCATTAGTACCACACAGCTGATTGCTCCTGCCTGCAATTTGACAGGCATTCCAGGCAACTACATTTCCCTTCCTTCCACAGCCACCAGTCTTCCTGCTTTTCCTTCCACTTCTGTATAGTCTCCAAATCACTCTGCCTGGCTAGACCATCTGAATTTACAACAAGCCATCTGCCTCCAATATTGATTTTCCTCTCTCCTATTTGTAAAACATAATCAGAACTATTCTCCAACATGCAATCATGATCATATCCTCCTGCTTAAAACCATTTAGCAGCTAACTATTGCTCTTAAAATAATACCCAACACTATGGCATGGCTTATAAGATTTTTGTTGTTGTTGCTGACACTATTATATATGTCCTCATGCCTCCCCTATGCCCATTTCACCCAGCCCCTACACCCCATTATCTCTGGCCATCACCATACTGTTGTCTGTTTTCTACCCTGAATTCAGTCTCATCCCTGGTGTTTCATTCAGACACCAACCCCCAACCCTACTTCTTTCACATGCCTATGATCCAGCGTTTGTGAACTTTCAGCTTCTGGAATTACACAAACTTTCATACCTCTAGGCACTTTCACAGGCTTTCCTCTGCCAGAAAATGTCTTATCCTTTCAGGAAAATTCGAATTCCTCATTTTTTACTGCCTTATCTTCATTCATCCCTTAAGTTAGTGAAGTTAAAGAAATGTTTCATGAGACATTACTTATACATTTTATGTCCAATGAAATCTTTATTTTTATTTCTCGTATTTCTTTTTTTTTTTCTCCTAAAGTTTTACATATGTCTCCTTTTTTCCCTGATTGACCCCCATCCCATCCCCAAGGGCAAGCTCCAACCCCCCAGTGTCTGTGTCCATTGGTTATGCTAATATGCATACTTACAAGTCCTTTGGTTGATCTCTAACCACCCCCCCACCTCCCCTGTCATTTGTCTCTGAATCTATTTTTGTTCATCAGTTTATGTTGATCATTATATCCCACATATGAGTGAGATCATATGATATTTATCTGTCTCTGACTAGCTTATTTCCTCAGCATAATGCTCTCCAGTTCCATCCATGCTGTTGCAAATGGTAAAAGTCCCTTCTTTTTTATAGCACAGTATTCCATTGTGTAGATGTACCACGGTTTTTTAATCCACTCATCTGCTGATGGCCACGTAGGCTGTTTCCAAATCTTAGCTATTGTAAATTGTGCTGCTATGAACATAGGGTTGCATATATCCTTTCTGATTGGTGTTTCTGGTTTCTTGGGATATGCTAGAACTGGGATTCCTGGGTCAAATAGGAGTTCCATTTTTAACTTTTTGAGGAAACTGCATACTGTCTTCCATAGTGGCTGCACCATGTGCGATGCAATCTTATAATTCCCATTCTCTTGTACTCTATTTGATTTATTAAATTAATTTTACAACCTACAGTTTGAAAACGTGCTTAGAGATGATTTTCTTGACACTTTTAAACTACCTTGATGTTCCTGCTCTATAATTATATTGCACTTTGTATTTCCCACATTATAGCCCTAGGCATATTTGGGGTTATTTTATGTCTTTCTAAAGAAGAACATACAAACAGGGTAGACATGGTGTCTACCTTGCTCTACATTCTGCATTCTTGCATGGGAACACTATGTATCATATTATAAGTACTTAGAAATTTAAAGCTTAATGATTTAATAATTTAATAAATGAAATGTTGATCTATTTTAATTAATCACTAAAAATATTAAGTTGTCTTTTTTTAATTTTAAGTAAGAAACCTAAGGGTAAGTGATTTCAAACACATCTTTAAAAATAAGAGAGAAGTAGAAGAATGTTTTAATTAAGTATTTTATAATTATAGTAATGAAAAGAGAAAATCATGCCTTTTTGGCAATTATAAGGGTGGCTATCGTCTGGTTCTTAAGTCGTGTATGAGTTATGAACTGCAAAATGCCAACTTGTACTGGGAGGATATCCTGAGAGCAATATATTATCTCCAGCTATTGTTCCACTGGAATGTGTCCCAAGAGAAATAAAGCATGTTCTTTAACATTTAAAAGTTAAAACAATTAGTCTTTCTTTTTATACTAACATTTCCAAAAAGCTGCATTCCAAATTTATGAGTCAGAGGGTTATCATATGTTTGTTTACTTTATATGGTGCAACTTGCAAAGATCTTTTTATACACATCTCTGACCTTGATGTTAGCTATTTAGAACTCTGCTTTAAATTTTAATAGTGAATTGACTGAGATCAGAAATAAAAAGTTGGGAATATCTTCAGTGATTTGGAGAGTATCCTTTTTTGGTAAAAATAGTGTTCTCTAATCATCTTCATTAAAACACTAACTTATGGAAAATTCAATACATATGCTTCTACTTAATATATCACCAAGACATTGTTTGAAACAAACTCTACAACAAATGATTGCTCTCCAAATAATACAGTAAAGCTTTGAATAACCAATTTGTTGTGTTAAGGTTTTTGCCTACACCAAGAGCATGGGCAAATGAATCAGTGCAATGAAATTGATACAGTCCTACACAAATTTTTTCTTAAGATCACCTTACACCTATATAGTCAATATTAATGCAAATTTATTTATTCATATAATGGAATTATTTGCTTAAGAAGGCTAAATAAATATGAAAAAATTATGTTTAAGGAAAATTCTTTAACTCTCAGTTAAATAATAATTATCCCATTTGTATCACTTAGGATAATCCTGCAAGAAATGAAAACTTTATTGAAAAGTGTTTAAGCAACAGGGAAATTTATTATCTCACATAACAGAAATCCAGAGATAAGTTGAGCTATAGGTTTTCTAATTAAGAAATTCAGTTATAATGTAAAATATGTGTGTGTTTTTCAGTCTCTCAGACCTGCTTTCCTCTTCAGGCTGCCAGTAAGATGACTTCATTTTATTATATGATAATGCCCAGAAAAAGAAAAGACTCCCATCACTTGTTACACATTTAGTATTAAAAAGAATTCTAAATATCCTGTATGCCCTAGCAATATTTTTTACTCAAATATCTCATTGGTGAAATTTCGGTCACATGCTCTTTTGTGAACCAAGAGTTGGCAAGGGGAATGAGATTGCCTTTAGATCAAAATGAGATAATGTAGGCATTCTCTATACCTCATGGCCAATTCATGAAGAGTAGTTGTCTGAACAAAACTGGAGATTTGGGGGAATAAATATTAGAGTAAATGCTTGGCAGGTAAAAGAAACAGAAAAAAAATAGGATGCTGCAACATGTTCCTTGTTAAGTGCATGTTAAGTGCAGATGATGTCACTAAAGCTTCAAGCAATTAGTATTAACAGCACTCAGACTGTTTTTTGTAAAATGCCATAAGTTTCCTTAAGTTAACCAAATTATTATTTTTAAAAAAGAAGTAGCCCTGGTCAGTGAGGCTCACAGTTGGTTGAGTGTCATCCTGTGCACCTACAGGCCACTGGTTCGATTCTGGTCAAGGCACATGCTCAAGTCTGGGGCTCGATCACCAGTCGGTATGTGTGCTGGAGGCAGCTGATCAATGTTTCTCTCTCACACTGATCTCTCTCTCTCTTTTCCTTCCTCTCTCTAAAATGAAGGAGGTAATGAAATTGTTATTTCCATGTGTATATGTGTTTTTTTTGCATACTCAAGTCAGCATTTCTGGGCTGTGGGCAATCAGTTACTAGTAAGAAAGGGGAATAATTAGGTAAGGTGAGAAAATAATTGATAAAGACACTTAATGTTCATGGTAGGAGTTTAGACTTTATTGAAGAAATATTGTTAAACTTATTTGAAGTGAGGATACAGCTGTAAAATAAATAAATTTATGAACTAAATACCAGAGTAAGATGATTCTTGCTGCTCTTTGCTAGAGCAATACTTATTTATTCCACACATCTGGATCAATGTTTGGCTCAATTGCTAAATTTCATCTTCTGATAAGAAAAAAATGAATTTTCAAAAAAATGACCTCCAGATTCCATTTTCTCTTCTCCCATTTGCTTGGTTAAAAGGAAAATTAAAATTGCAGTTGACCCTAGAAAAATGTGAGAGTTAGGGGAACTGACCTCTATGCAGTTGAAAATATGCATATACATTTTGATACCCTCAGAACTTAGTTGACCCTTGGTATGCATTAGAGATTGGTTCCAGGAACCTCATGAATACCAAAATCCACAGTGACTAGATCTGTGCATTCAGCCCTCTTCATCCATGACTCATAACCACTGATCCATAGCATTACAGGTATTTATTTTTTAAAATCTGCCTGTAAGTGGACCCATGCAATTCAAACCACTGTTGTTCCAGGGTCATCTGTTTAAATGAGAGGGTGACATCGGAATACTATTTTCTATCAATGTTTTTAAAATATTTTTATTATTATAGTAATGATAATATGTTTCTTTAAAATAAAAGATATACATAAGTTTCTTCCCCATCATTCATTACTCCTTTGATGAAGACTAAAGTTCATAAGAGAATGGGAATGATGGGAAAAACAAGATTTTTAAAAATGGAATGGCCACTCATTTGTAAAATGTAAAGATTTGATCAAATGATTTCTGGTCTCTTTCAGCTGTAAAATCTTATGATTACATCTATGTCTGTTTAAAGGCAAGAAATAATATTAGGTGTTTCATTTTTATCACTTTTATTCTGTGTAGAAAAGCTTGTCAATTCAGTTTTAAAATTTACATTACTAGATGATTCATACTTCACATGAAAAATAAATGGATTTTAGCCCAGTTAATTTCAGTGAATTAAAACTTTACCTAAAAAATAGGAAAAAATACCTATTTTCAAATTTATAATGTTGTCCAAGTTTCCATAATAACTAAGTATAAATAGTAATGTCATACCTGACTAATCATACTTACAATGACATATAAAAAAGTACATGTTTAACACATAATTAACATCATTGTAATGTAAAATAAAAAAATACAAGTGCATAAAGTAAAAATTAATATCCATATTCATAATCTTATTGTTCTGGCATGTGTGTGTCTATTAAACTGGGCATTAAAAGAAGTGTATATAACCTAGAGGCTCAGTGCTCAGATTCGTGCACCAGTATGGTCCCTAGGCCTGGCTTGCATCCTCTTGCAATCCAGGACCCCTCAGAGGATGTCAGATATTCGGTTTCGGCCTGATCCCTGAAGGCCTGATCCAGACAGGAGGGAGCCTGATCCTCTATGTTGAGCATCTGTCCCCTGGTATCTGTGTGTGTCATAGTGACCAGTTGACCAGTCATCCAGTTCAGTCGTCTGGTCGCTTAAGCTTTTATATATATATATATATATATATATAGGTTATTTAGTTTTATTTATTTACTAGAGGCCCATTGCATGAAATTCGTGCATGAGAGGGGTCCCCTCAGCCCAGCCTGCACCCTCTCCAATCTGGGACCACTGCGGGAACGGGCCTAAACTGGCAATTGGACATCCCTCTCACAATCCTGGACCATTGGCTTCTAATTGCTCACCTGTCTGCCTGCCTGGTCTCCCCCAACTGCCCCTCTCTGCCAGCCTGATTGCCCTTCATGGCCCCCCCACTGTCCTAGTCACCCCACGCAGCCTGCTGTTCAGTTGTTTGGTCATTCCTCACTAACCCCCCTGCCGTCCTGGTTGCCCCATGCAGCCTGCTTATTCAGTCATTTGGTCATCCCTCACTAACCCCACGGAGGCCAGGTCATAGGCAGCCGTCTTATGAGGCTTAATTTGCATATTACCTCTTTATTATATAGGATTTTTTTATTCTTTTTATTCTTCACTATTAATGGCAAATTCCAGGCAAAATAACTAATATAATTGCAAGTATATGCTCTTTTCTTCTCACTTCACCCAGGTAAATTCTTATCATACTCAAATTACTCATCATGAATTTGTTTCCAAAGGTTTACTGTTACTTGTCTATTTTAACTGCCCCCAACAGAATATCTTACAGAACTATTTAATCCTTCTTTGCTTGTTTTATTATTTGAGTGGAATCTGTTTTACCTACTAAACTGTAAGCCTTCTGAATACAACCACTATGTCCATTGTGCTTATCATTGAACTAGAGGCCAGATATACAAAATTCATGCACGAGGGTGGGTCCCTCAGCCCGACCTGCACCCTCTCCAGTCTAGGAACCATGATGGCTTAGACCCACTCCCCGTGGTTCTCTGCTCTCTGCGGGACCTGGCCGCTCCATGCCCGCTGCCCAGAGGCTCTATGTGGCCCAGAAGCCCTCTGCAGCTGGGGCAGGATGCTTGCCTCATCATCACAGCGGCGAAGCAAGCATTCTGTCAGGCCGCTCATGTGGCCCGCTCTCAGCAGCTGCCCCCTCAGGACTGGGGGACTCCAGTAGGGCTGAGGGGACTGGGAGCTGCCATCTTGTGGCTATGGATGCTGCCATCATTGTGACAGAGTGATGGTTAATTTGCATATTGCCCTTTTATTAGATAGGATATGATCTAAGTGCTTCCCAAATATTGGAGGGTGAAGCAATAAGAGTGAATGAAAGAGAAATTTTCACTTTTTTAATTTAATAGTGGTTTAGGGTTGTTCTTCACAAAAATAATATGAAATAATCAAGCTATAATGGACAATTTTCTAACATTTAAATTTTTAATGTTTTAGCACCCTTAAAACAAAACACTAATAAATGGTAGTATAAAATATGTATTAATTTAATATTTTAAAAATAAATAAAATGAGCTATTGATGTTACCCCTTCCTTTTCACCTTTTATTCATCTCTCCCCTGCATTTACCCATTGGGGTGATTCTACTTTATTATCTCTTTAATTCATCCATCTCCTGCTTTCCCTCTTCTGGCTTGCTTCATTTCTAATCTGGACTCAAAACAAGAGCAGACCATCCAGTCACTGTTTCTTGTTTATTTCTGGATCCAATTATTTCTCATTAATATTGCTGGGATTCTTTTCCTAACATATATTTCCTTACTATTTTCCCTTATCTTACTCAGAATTCAGCATGAAGTTCATACTCCAAATGGTTTAAGGACCAATCATAATTTAAATATCTTTGCATCCCCCTTTACTCTTTTGTAAGTTTCAGACCCTACATTTTAGCCATGCTCAACCCTTTGTTTATTTCCACATGTTCTTCATTCTTTCATAACTGTTCTTTCCTAAGTGACTGTTCACAATACTAACTCCTTCTCATTCCTTAATGCTCACTTTAATGATATTTTCTCATCAAAGAATTCTTTAGAGCACAAATGACAGGAACAAAGATGCAAAAATCAGATGACATGGGTTTTAATTTTAGACCCTGTACCTATGTGATTGGATCTTGGAAGATTCCCTGTGTAATCTAAAACTCAGTTCCCACATAAGTAAAATAAATACCTAGCCACAAAAATACAGTGACACAAAATAAATAGTAATTTTACTTCTATGAAGAGTTAAAATAAGAAAGAATTGTTTCCTTCTGTCCCCAAGATATTTTTAGTTTAATATCTATACTAATGTTTTTATTACATATGTATTTTAAAGCCAGATATTTATCTTTCTGATTTCATTGGATTTGTGAAAAGAAATACATGTCACATACATATTTAACTTCTCATTATTTGAACACATAGGAGACATTTTAATGAATTCTTGTTCAATTAAAAACAATATAAAACAGTTTGTCTGATCAACATATCAATACACATTGATACGTGTCAAAATGAAAGTATTCACAATACTTTAATTGATAAATCCTAATATTATTGATTGTAGGATCACTTTTAGAATGTATTACTTACACTTTTGTGAGTTACAAAGTTTTAGTACACTAAATAGAGCTTCAACATTCTCCATTCTCTGAATGTCAAATCTAAAATATTCAAAAACTTTTAAAATATACTTTCCTAAGTTCATTCATATATTATTTTTCTGAAAAAAAATACTGTTTCCAGAATAATATTCTATAATGTTTTATTTGATTTCAGGAAATGGTATATTGCTTGACTGTATAGTTAATACAGTTTAATATAGTCTCCAACATAATGCAATATACCTTTCAATTTACAAACAGTAGTGCCCAGGGGATTCTCTGTGCTCCAATATAAGTGAAATTATAAAAGTAGCAATAACTATGATTGTTCTGAAAATTAGAAAGACAAAAAACATCATAAACCTCAAGAAATGGCATGGAAAATGGCTGCCTTCAGGGGACAAATCAAACACAAGCTCTAGACTAATTTTACAAAGGCTATAATCTATTATTTTAACTGCTAGGGAAAAACCGTGATTATATTTAGCTAAACATCTACCGCCATGTTGGATATAATAATAATGATAATAAATGTTCTGTCTGAATTGAAATTGTGATGATTATTGAAGAGTGCTCTAGATTACAACCCTGATAATCTCCTATATTGATATTTCTATAACATAAATTATTTTCTCTGACTTTTGTCTGGATAAAAAGACCAATAAGATTTTAAGATCAATTATAATGTATTTATTCCAACATATGCCATTGTAGCTTACCATAGGGAATTACTAAACTGATCCACACCAGCACCCCTACTTCCTTTGTATGGACTAGGCTTATGAATAGAGTTCAGGAAGTGCAGGGAAGAGTAAAATAAAGGAAGAAACATATAGTTTCTGACAAATGTTTCTGGTTGCAGTATATTTTTTCAGTTCTAATGATTTGTCTGTCCTTGGGCTCCATTAGCCAGTGCTGTATCTTTATACTAACACCTCTACTTTACTTATCAACTTGTTTTCTATTACTTGCAGGCAGTCTTAACTAACACATTCTCTGTGTAAGTATTTTAAAGGATTAGATAACATGTATTTTAAATGTTTCAAGCAGTGCTTTGCACATAATCAATATGTGTTCTTGCAATTGTAATTGCTTATATTTTATAATGTCTATTTGGTTATTATAAAACTATTTTGTGAAGATAATTAAAGTTAGACTAGAGTTCTGTCTGGATGTCTATCTTAAAATGCCAGCAGTAAAACAGACTATTGGTTGCTAGAGATTCATAATACCTTAGAATGGCATTGAAATGCTTGTAGGGAAGAAAATGGCAACATCTCTACCTAGTTTTCCTCAATAACCCTCCTCCTCTTAGAGGTCTTCTTCCATTTTATGTTGCTACTAAGGGACTTTACGAGACAAGAATACCATGGTTTGATTTTGTATATTCTCCTTACAGTGTATGGACTTAAGATGTATCTTAAGGATCAAGGATCCCAGGGTTCTAGCAATAATACAATGTAGGTACATGAATGTGGTGACTTTCCTGTAGTGCTTCATGACTCTGAAACTAAAAGAAATATAGAGGGACCCTTTCCCCCTCCCCACATGGGAGTCCATTCTGTGGGACTCTTTCCCTCTCCCCATGTGGGAATCTGCACTTGTTCTTCAATAAATCTCCACCTTTGCTATAAAAAAAAAATAAAAGAAATATAGATCCCCAAAGAATCCAGTAAATAGCAAATAAGTACACAATGTATACAAACCAGGTGGTACCCAAAATTACTAAAAATTGATTCAGTTAAGCATTTGTTACAAACATACTACATGATAGATAGTCTCTTAAAAATATAGCTTTAAATATGAATATTAAGAACACTTCAAGGACCTCACAGTCTAAATGGATTGACAGATAAAAATGACTAGAATGCAATGCATCAATTCTAAAATAGAATTCTAGTCAATAGGTAGTAAGAACACACACACACACACACACACACACACACACACAATAATTCAATTTCTGATAGTCAACAGTAAGCTGATTTTTAAATGGAAGAATTATACTTTCCTTGCTACTATTCCTTTTTGTATACTTATGGTCTAAAATTCCTGCCTGTTGCAATAAAGTGGTGCTTTCTGCATAGGATTGATGCCTTCAACTAATATATACCAAATAAATACCAAAAGTATAAGCTAGAAGTATTGAAAGAACACAAAAGAGCCACAACTGGGTTGAGTATACAGGAGATACTATTTTTTAATATACTATCTTAGAAAATGTTTTGCCCTATTAAACTATGTGCATAAATAACTTTGATAAAAATGTAATTTTTTTACTAGAGCCAATAAAATGAGAATTGAGAGGTGACAGGTAAACTCCCCACCACCACCATCTAAAAAAGCACTATTCTTGGTTAGTCTCAAAATATTGACAATATTGATTTCCCCTGTGAAATGGAAAAAAAAACACATTTTATCGGTTTCTCAAAGAAAGGACATCTCATAAATAGGTAGGATTCAGGTTGGATTTGTTCATAGAAGTAGTAGTAGTACATTTCTCTAATCAACATATATCAGGATTTTAATAGGTATAAGTTATCAAGGTTAGATAATTAGAATAATAATTGAAGTGATTTCTGACAATTCAGTCTAATTATACTGTTCATTGCTCATTTAACAAAATCAAAACCAAGTTATCTGGAAACTAGAAACCTTATGAGTAGCAGATGATGTAAAAACTAAGTGGAAGTAAAGCAATTAGAATGATTGAGCCAGATTTTGTGATTATTTTTTTCTTAAGTGCTTTTTCCTCCATTTAAAACTAGAGTAAGAATTATCTTTTGACACTGGTACCTATTCAGATAAACCTAATTTACCAAATTATCCAAGACTGAGCAATAGGGAAGAATCTACACAGTTAATTAATTCTGCTCAAAAAAGGAATATAAAATGTCAAAGTCATTAGAATAGTTTGTGTCTAAAATTTAATGTGGTGTAAAAAGCATTAATTAGTATGTATATATATGTAAAACCTAAGTAACTGCTATGGCTGGTTGACCAAACGACCAGCCATGCTATGATGCACACTGACCACCAAGGAGCAGATGCTTAATGCAGGAGCTGCCCCCTAGTGGTTAGTGCATTCCCATAGCCAACCTCCCTCAATCCCTCCGCCAGCTGGCTGGCCCCGATCAAGTCTGGGCCAGATGGCCCCAATTGCTGGCCAGGCCAAGGAACCCCACCTGTGCACGAATTCATGCACTGGGTCTCTAGTGTTTATATAAAATCATTGTAAGATCAACATACTGTCACTTAATAAAAAATAATTTAGATAAACATCAAAGTTGATTTTTTTGTTTTATAAATAATATGTTTAGTTTCTGCTCATATATTAACTTTGTTTTTTATCCTGCCATATCTAATAAAACAAACACTTTTATAATAAACTAGAGTCCCGGTGCACAAAATTTGTTCACTCGGAAGAGGTGGTTTTTCAGCCCAGACTGCACCCTCTCGTAGTCCAGGAGCCATCAGTCAGACATCCTTAGCGCTGCTGCGGAGGCAGGAGAGGCTTCCACCCCCATTGCTGCGCTAGCCAGCCATGAACCCAGCTTCTAGCTGAGCAGTGCTCCCCCTGTGGGAGCACACTGACCACCAGGGGACAGCTCCTGCATTGAGCATCTGCCCCCTGGTGGTCAGTGCATGTCATAGCGACTGGTCATTCTTCTGTTCAGTTGATTTGCATGTTAGCCTTTTATTGTATAGGATGGATGGGATTAGGTAAAATATGTATTAAAATTAGTAAAATAACTTTAGCCTCTTTACTAGTTTTAAAAACTTCCTTTCATCTATTTTTTAAGAATCATTGCTTATTTCCTATCTATATACACCATAGGTAATCCTCTGAAAGTTGTATTTTAATCTAAGAATTAAGACATTATTTCTATGCAACTCATGCTTAGTCATTTATTTATAAATTAGTATAAAGGCAATTTGTCTAGTAAATGAATGCTGACTAAACGATTTCAACCAGTTAACTGCCACGCATCCAAAATGGAAACCATCCCCACACGCCACAATATTTTGAATTTAATTTAAAAAATAAATTTGTAATGAATATTATAAAAATAAATACATTACAATTTGGGTGTTCTTGAATATTTTCAGCTGAAAATTCTCATGAAAAGTGATTTTAAAGTTGGTCAGGGCTGCCACTTAGGGCAGTGGACGACAAACCGTGGCTCGCGAGCCGCGGTTTGCCACTCTGTTGACTAATGAATTTGCCGACCACTGGACTAGACTAAATGTTACCATGTAGTTGGAAGCTGTGAGGATTAAGCAATTGTGGCATATTGTGTGCAAAGAGGTAAAGGGTAGTTTATGACAGTGGTCCGCAAACTCATTAGTCAAAAAAATGTTGTCCCTAAGTCAGTGGTCGGCAAACCAAGCTCACAAGCCGCGGTTTGCCCACCACTGACTTAAGGACAACATTTTTTTTTTATAGACGCGCATGGCCTGTGGGGGAAGTCCACTGCTTGTGTCTACAGGCATACAATGGGTTAATATTGTTCTTTTATCTCTTTGTCTTAGTTGTGGTAAGGAAGATAAGAACTGAGCTATCAATTCATTCCTTTGGTAGATATACCCGAGGGTGGTTTCCATGATTTTCAAAACCCAGTATTCACATTTTGAATGTTGGTGGAAACTGATTTGCTTCTAACCAATTGAATATGGCAAGGGTGATTGGATATCATACCTGTAATTACGTTAAGTTATATTACAAAGATAAGTGGATTTTTCAGATATAATTATGTCCTTTACCAATTGACTTCGAGGTAATCAAAATGGAGATTATTCTAAGCATTAGGTTACACCTAGTACTAAAAGAGGGCCAAGGCCTTCTCTGAAGGCAGACACTCCAAATGAGAGACTTTCTCTGTTAATGGTTTTGAAGAAGTAAGTTGCAGAGAGGAATGAATTCTGCCCCAGCCTGGGAGAGCTTGGAAACTGATCCTGTCCGAGCCCAGCCTCCTGATAAAAACAGAGCCCTGCTGACTCCTCAAGAGACCCTGAACAGCAGCCCCAGTTAAGCTGTGCCTGGACATCTGACCTACAGACACTGTGGGATAATAAAATGAGTGTTGTTTTAAGGTGTTTTTTTTTGTTTTTGTTTTTGTTGTAATTTGTTACACAGCTTATAAAACTAATACAAAGCTTCTCAATAAAAACTTCTAAAAACAGACCAGATGTTCTTATATTTGTAAAGCAATCTTAAGCTTTTAAAATGAACTATTTAATGCTTCATCAATCCTTACTGTAATACCACAACAATATATTGTTGGTGCTAGGCAACCACTTTCCTTAGTAATTTCTGCTTAGAAATATTGAATGTTTTTCAGCTCTTTCTCATTGTTTAACACATGTTGGTACAAAAATAAATAAATAAAAGACCATTAAAAAAAAAGATAAAAGCTCTGGGGCAACCAATCTATGGTTTCCATTCACATTTCTTTTCTCTTGTCTACAGACATTAATTTATGGCTATTTCTCTTGCTATTCATGTCAGATGCACAGCACATCCCACAGGCTATTTCATTTTTATCTTCACTCTGTTTCTGCCATGTCAGTTAGACTCTAATGGAAAAAGGCAGATAATACTATTTTACCACTTGTCAGTATGAATGAATTTCCATCCAGTAATAAATGCTATGATACCCCAAATAAGTATGTTCATGGGTTAATGATACTGACATGAGTTTGAGCACTATGTTGGTTTCTAACCATGTGACCTTGAAAAAACTGTTTATATTCTATGAAACTCGATCTTATTATTTATTAAATGGGAATAATAATGTCTTGTATCATATCAGTGTTGTAATTAAAAGTATAATTGCTGGATCATATGATAATTTAGTATTTTAAGAAACCATCAAGCTGTCCCTCAAAGTGTCTGTACCTGTTGCACTCCCACCAGCAGTGGCAGTTCCTCTTGCTCTACATCATCACAGAATTTAATATTGTTAGTGTTCTGGATTTTGGGTATTCTAATAGATGTATAGTGGTGTCTCCATATTTTAATTTGCAATTCTGTAATGACATAAGCTATGAACATCTTTTCACCTGCATACCTTCTTTGTATATTTTCTTGGGTGAGATGTATATTTAGGTATTTTGGCCATTTTTAAATCAAGTTTTTTTATTTTCTTATTATTAAGTTTAAGAGATTTTTGTGTATTTTGGGTTGTGATCATATGCCTTTCATCATATGTTTCTGTTGAAAATATTTTATTCCATTCTTTGGTTTGTCTTATTATAATCTCTTCACAATGTCTTTTACAGAGAAGAAGCTTTAAATTTCAATGAAGTATAGCTTATCAATTATTTCTCTTACTATAGGCTGGGTGCATGAAAATTCATGCACTGGAGGTGGGGGAGTCCCTCATCCCAGCCTGCTCCCTCTCACAGTCTGGGAGCCCTCAAGGGCGGGAGGTGACCCTTTGATCAGGGGAAGGCAATGCCCCCATCACACCTCTGCTATGCAAGCCTCTGCCGCCCCTGGTTACCTAAGCCTTGGCTGGGCAGCCTCCATCCGAGACTTGCCTATGCCTCGGGCTGGCCCTGGCAGCTGAGGGGCTGAGGTCCAGTCACACCACATGCCTGCCACCCCACAGTGGAGCTGAAAGGATTGGGGAACTCTGGCGGGGCTGAGGAGACTGGGTGCCTCCATCTTTGTGATGGTGTGATGGTCAATTTGCATATTCCCTCTTTATTAGATAGGATGGGTCATACTTTTAGCATTGTATCTAAAAAGGTATCATCATATCCAGGGTCCCTAGTTTTTTTTTTCCCCCCTGTTATCTTCTAGGAGGTTTATGGTTTTGTATTTTGTTTTTAAGTCTATGATCCATTTTGAGTTCATTTCTTTGTGTAGGCCTGTATTTGTATGGCCTATATTTGGATTCATTTATTTTTTGCATGTGAATATCCAATTATTCCAGCAACATTTGCTAAAAAGACTATTGTATCTTCACTGTAGTGTCCTTCCTCCTATGTCAAATATCAAATATCTATCTCTGGACTCCCTATGCTGTTCCATTTATCTATATGTCTAATCTCTCATCAATACCACTCTAGCTTATATTATAATTTATAGTAAATCTTGAAGCTGGGTAAAGCTGGTTCTCGACTTATTTTCCAACAGTATTGAGGTGGCTATTTTAGGTCTTTGCCTCTCCACGTAAACTTTAGAATCAGTTTATCAATATCCACAAAATTACTTTCTGGCGTGTGATTGGGATTGCATTGAATCTATAGGTAAAGTTAGGAAGGACTAATTACAATATTGTGTTCTTATTCATGATTATAGAATAACTATTTATTTAGGTCTTTGCTTTCTTTCATCAGAGTTTTGTAGTTCTTAAATAAATCTTGTACATATATTGTTATATTTATACCTAAGTATTTTATTTTAGGGAATGCTAATGTGTAAATGATAATGTTTTTAGCTTTAAATTCTATTTATTCTTTGCTGATATATAGAAAAGTGATTGATTTTTGTATATTAATCTTGTATCCTACCACCTTATTATAATTGGTTCCAGAGGGAGAAGATGGTTGCTGGTTAGCAGGGTCTGGGTTTTTTAATCCATTGCAGGTGAGGGAGGGGAGATGTATGAGGGTGGAGATCAGTGTTCTGCTAGGTCTGCTAGAATAGTCCTGACAGAGAGAGGGTCAAGACCAGAGGGTGAAAAAGGCCTGGACATAGGGAATCTCTGACCATTTTCCATTGCAGGGACAGCAATTATCTAAATCACTCAATGTGTTAAAATAAAAAGTGCTGTTTTCAGGCCATTGAGACTTATTATCTAGTTTATCAGTGTTACAAAAGAAAATGAGGTGCTCTGGTGTGATCTCCCCTTTGAGTCTAAGGCAGTTGAGATTTTTAAGGAGACAACCAAGAGGAGTCATTCTAGGAGTTGCAGAGGGAGTGTTCTTGATGATAAGGAGAATAAGTGTGGCCTGTGAGGGGAAGAGGGAGTGACAGACCACAAGTTCAAAGGTGACTGTTTAGGGCAGGCATCCCCACTGCAAAACAAATCACCATGAGAAACGAGGGGTGACCCTCCAAACCAGGTGTCCCCAGAAGGGCCTGAGGCCAAATGGCTGAGGAGTCTCCTGCCTAACGCTACAACTTTCTAGATAAGAGGACTTTCAAGAAGTCAGTGAGAGTAAGTGGAAAGAAGACTGGAGATGAGGGAAATTGTGGAATGTCACTCACCTACAGAAGATTGGCCAGTATGCAATGGAGGGTCAGCAATGGAGAAGGACAAGTTCCAGATCTGACATCCTCATGACTGGTTTAGGAGGGCCCATAAGGGAGGGAGGCTGGTGATCCTGTCACCTGAGTGGGATTTGGAGGTAAGCACAGATTAGTTGCCGCTGCCTACTGCTCTTTGAGTAGCAAACTCAGGGTGACTGAAGCTGGGGCAATGGTTCCTCTTCCCTATGGAAATCTCACGAGTCTCAGCACCAAATGTTAGGATCACCAAAGGAGGAATGCATGAGGTCAAAAGTGGTAAAGAATTATAAATTTACTAGAGGCCCGGTACATGAAATTCATGCATGGGAGGGGGGGTGTCCCTCAGCCCAGCCTGCACCCTTTCCAATCTTGGACTCCTCAAGTGCAGTCAGACATCCCTCTCACAATCCACGACTGCTGGCTGGCAACTGCTTGCCTGCCTGCCTTCCTGATTGCCCCTAATCGCTTCTCCCTGCAAGCCTGATCACCCTCTAACCACTCCCTTTCCAACTTGACTGATGCCTAACTGTTCCCCTGCAAGCCTGGGTCCCCCCAGCTGTCCTCCCCTGCAGGCCCAGTCACCCCTAACTGTCCTCCCCTGCAGGCCTGATCACCTCCAACTGTCCTCCCTTGTAGGGCTGGGTCCCCCCAACTGCCCTCCCCTATTGAGCCTGATCTCCCACAACTGCCCTCCCTTGCTGGCCCTCTTGTGGTGGCCATCTTGTGTCCATATGGGGACAGCCATCTTTGACCACATGGGGGTGGACATCTTGTGTGTTGGAGTGATGGTCAATCTGCATATTACTCTTTTATTAGATAAGATTAGGTCATTTGTAAATCAGGTGGGTTGAGCCCCAAAATGGTGCCAGCTTCTAGGGACAGAGAGTCAGAGATTTAAAGACTCTAGGAGGGCTTTTTCAGGTGAGGAGGTCTCTGGGCAGTTCTGGACCCTGGGCAAGTCTGCAGGGGAAAGTTACTGGTCTTAGCAAATTCTTAGGAATGTTGTCTAAGCAAAAGGGGATGTTGGTTGCAAATTTATTTAAAAGTCAGTTTCCCAGGGAAAGGGATATTGATTCAATTATTTGATCATACCTAGCATATACTTTATATTTCTTTTTCTTATATTATTACATAAGCTGGAAGTTTCAGTACAATGCTGAAAAGCAGTAGTAGGAGGGACTATCGTTGTTCTGTTCCTGAACTTAGCAGAAACACTTGGAGCTTCTAACCATTTAGTATGCTACTAACTATATAGTTTTAGTACATGTTTCTTTTTAAGTTGAAAAAGTTCCCCTCTATTTCTTTCACTCAAGAGTTTTTATCATGAATGGCTGTTGGGTTTTATCAAACACTTTTTTCTGTATCTTTTACAGGATCGTGTGATTTTCCTTCTTTATTCTGTTGATATAATAGATTATACTAATTGGTTTTGAACTGGATTGTATATCTGGGAAAAATGTTACTTGGTCATGATACATAATTCTTTTTATATATTGTTAGACTCAATTTGCCTATACTTTGTTGAGTATTTTTGCATCTGTCATGAGAGATATTGATCTGTAGTTTTACTTTCTTGTAATACCTCTTTCTGTGGGTCTCAGAGAACTAGTTAGGAAGTATTCCTTCTGCTTATATTTTTAGAAGACATTGTAGAGAACTGGTATAATATTTTCCTCAAACGTTTGGTTCAATTCACCAGGGAACCCATCTGTGCTCAGTGCTTCTGTTTTGCAAAGCTATTACCTCAATTTCTTTATGATATATATGTCTATCCAGATTGTTTATGTCATTATTTTCTGAGTTTTATAATGTATATTTACAATTAATCTAAGTCCACTTTCTGAAAACACTATATCACTTTAGAGGTAGTCTGCCTTATAATGACAAGATATTCCTAATTTGTCTCTCCCAACTCTTTTATCATTGCCCTGATTCATTGTACTTAGGCATAAGCATAAACAAGTTTAAATAAGTACATTGTTGCCATTATTTTGAATAAACTGTTTTCTATCACAAAAATTAAGAATAAGAAAAATAAGTTTTTTTAATTTTACCTTCACTTACTCTTTCTTTGATTATCTTCCTTCTTTTATATAGACCCAAGTTTATGACATGGTAATTTTCTTTTCCCTGAAGAACTTACTAGTATTTTATCATTAGTTGCAAGGCAAGTCTACTGACAACAAATCTCTTGAATTTTTGTTTGTCTGAGAGAATCTCTATTTCTCCTTCATTTTTGGAAGATAGTTTTATATGGTTTGGAATTCTAGACTGTTTGAAAACTGAATCATTTTTTCCCATTAAAAATAATGTAAGTTGAAATAACTCATTCCAGATCCCCAAATGATTCCCTGTTTCAACCTTTCTTATACATAGTACTTATCTAATGTACTGTTTAATATAAAAATAAACATTTATTCTTTTAAATTTATTCAATACCCCCTATTAGCTTTAAAGGAATCACTTTCAGCACTTGTTCCAGGGGTGTTTTTCAGGAGGTCAGCATGCAGCATCTTTGCTTTTTCACATATCACTGCCTCTGAAATGCTATCACTGACTAACTGCTTTTTATTTATCCAAATCAACAAGAGTTTTTCTGCCTCTTTAATGTCCTGTGATCATTGTTACTTTCACACCATTAGCAACATTAGCACTCTTGATGGCCTCTTTATGTTTTAAAATTGTGCTAATCAGCCATTTTGCCAGCAATGAAAGAACAAAAAAATATTCACAGCACAATTTCCTGAGATGTTAACAACATTTTTGAGATTCTCTCTTTGTCTTTAACTTTTGGCATTTTAATTATGACATGTCTGGCTTGGGCATTTTGAGGTTCATTTTGTTTGGGACTCTCTGCTCTTCCTGGACTTTTATGTCTATTTGCCTCACCAGGTTAAAAATGTTTTTCATCATTATTTCTTTAAATAGTTTTTCAATCCCTTGCTTTTTTTCTCTTTCTGGTATCCCCATGATGTGAAAGTCTTGTGAAAGTTTTATTTTTCAATTACAGTTTACATTAACATTTTTTTTGTATGTTTCAGTTGTACAGCATAACAGATAATTACATACTTTAGAAAATGTTCCTCCTAATATTTCAAGTACTCACCTGGCACTATACATAGTTATTACAATATTATTGGGTATATTCCAAATGCTTTACTTTACATTGTTATATTGTAAATCAGCGAGCTAAACAGAAGATGCCTTAATCAATCAGTAAGTCAAGTTTGGAGTCTTTATTATGCTAGGGGTCTCAGAGGAGTTGTCTCTCAAAGTCTGAGCAAAGCTGCATGGAGGAAGCTTTCCCTTGATACCCCCTCTACCCCCGTCCTCCCTCTCCTAGTTTCTTTGTCTCCTAAATATGGAGTTTCCGGACCTTTTGTAGGCTTTTCAAAAAGCCCTATGTAGATATTTTGCAGGAAGCTTGTAACCTTGAGCACACACAATCCAGTAGCCTTGAGCACAGCCTAATTTCGATAACATGGGAGTAAGCAGGGACGGACCAGATGGACCCTTATGTCAGCAGAGCAGTTTGCAAGGCCAGATAATTGAGCTTATTTTCCCTATTATACGAGCATGCGTATTTACAGAAGCCAAGAATAGCAGAGTTAATTCATAGAACAAAGGTCCATTTTAGTGGAAAATTTCAAACAGCAGTTTTTACAACATAGAGGTTACTGAAACAAGATGGCCTATGCTTCACCATCCCCATGACTATTTTGTAACTACAAATCCATACTCCTTAATCCCTTCAACTGTTTCATTCAGTTTCAATGCCCTCTCCTTTGGCATCCATCAGTTTGTTTTCTGTATTTATAATTCTTTTTCTATTTTGTTTGTTTGTTTATTTTATTATTTAGATACCACATATAAGTAAAATCATATGGTATTTGTCTTTCTCTGTCTGGATTATTTCACTTAGCACAGTGGTCGGCAAACTGCGGCTCGTGAGCCAATAATTACAGGCTGTTGTTCTTTGTGATTAAGCCCTTATCCCAGTGATCGGCAAACTCATTAGTCAACAGAGCGGCAAACCGCGGCTCGTGGTTTTATTATGTCTTAGCATAATAAAAAAGTGTGGTACATAAATACAATAAAACATTACTTGGTCATAAAAAAGAATAAAATTGTAGCATTTGCAACAGCATGGGTGGACCTAGAGGTTACTATCCTCATAAAAAATGTTTTTATTCAGATTGTGTATGTTCTATTACCTTGTCTTTTGATTTCTAATTTAGTCCTTTGCTTCATCTAATCTGCTATAGATCCTTTTTAATATATTTCTCATTTCAGTGGTTGTATTCTTCATTTCTGACATTTTTATGTCCTCTTTCTCCTTTCTTGTGTTTTCTCTCTCTTTTTTTTTTTTAAGTTCTCACTGAGTTTATCTATTTTTCCCCTAAGTTTATTGAGCTTTCTAATAACCAGTATTTTCTATCTGGTAGAATGCTTGTCTCCATTTCATTTAGTTATTTTTCTGGTGGTTTGTCTCATTCTTGCATGTGGGACATGTTTCTTTGTCTCCTCATTTTGGCTGACTCCCTGTGCTTGTTTCCATGTAGATCTCCTGGTCTTGGCACAGTGGTCTCATGTAGTAGGTGTCCTGTAGGCTAAGTGGTGCAGTCTTCCTAGCCACCTGAACTGGGTTCTCCAGGGATGCTCCTTGTGTGGGTTGTATGTGCCTTGTTATTGTAATTGAGCACTAATTGCTGTTGGCACGTGAGTGGTGGGATTCACCCTCAAGCTGACAGGCTGCGAGTACATTCTGTGACTGCAATGGATATGCTGTGATGTGTGGACTGACCCCATGAGTTGGGAGTTGCTTTAGCTTGCTCAGGTGCTTACCATGTCCACCCACCCTTTGTGTATGTCACTTGTGGGACTAATTGAGTGGTACTCTGATGTGGGGGCTGAAGCTGGCCACCAGGTGTGTTGTTTCTGAAGCATCTTGAATGAGATTCCAGTTTAGGCCTAGGTCAGCCACTGCCTGTGTCTAGTCTGGGATCCCTTAGAGCTACAAAGTGATTTGCAGTTGGTAACTGCCTGTGCAGGGCTTAGAGGCACCTAGGAGAGGCTCTGCTGCAATCCAAGGCTGGCTTTCAGCATTTCCCAATGTGGGGATACTTACCAAGAGGTATAGGCATGTCTGAGTCCAGTTGCTGCTCATTTTGGATTTGTGAATCTTTTGAGAGACATTAAATAATTTCTCAGTGCAGGCTGAGGCCAGCCACTTGTGAGGTACAGCCACTGAAAAAGGTTTGGGCTGATGTGTGAGTTGTGGAGGGTAGGGGGTCGACTCTCAGGGTATCATAGGAGGGGGGCATGCAGTGTTAGACAGGTTAATGGGACTCATATTTGGTACCTGCCTATGCCTATAAGCTGCATAGGGGTAGGACTCCACAAAGAATCAAAGGCATCTTCTAGTAGTTCTATCCCAAATATAGCTGTCCCTTAAGCCTTCACCATAAAGCCAATGAATTCAGTTCCTCCCCATATGTTTCTGAATTATTTTTGAGCTGCTGTCCTTTCACTGAAGCTTAGGATGAGTGTTTGTGAGTTAATCTGTGCTTGGGCCCTTTAAAAGGACAACTGGGTCTAAAGCAACCCTCCATCTAACCCAGAGAATGCCCACTGGTTTTCACAGCCAGATGTTTTGGTGACTCCTCTTTTGAGTCACGTTGGTGCTCTGGGCTCAGGAACCCAATGTGCAGGTGGGACCACTCACTCATCAAGGTGGACCTCAGAAGCCAAGATATCCCTACCCCCTGATTGATTTTTAACTGTCACAGGTGGGTTTGTTTTGAGTCTCTGCCCCTCCTACCAGTATTGAATATCCTTAGTCATAAGAGTTCTGTTCAGTTAGTCTCCAGGTGATTCTCAAGGGTTGTTATTATAATTTTGCTGTAATTTTGATGTCTTGTAGGAGGAGTCTAGCACAGCATTTACCTATTCTTCCATCTTGACCAGAAATCTCACATTTATCTTTTATTTTACTTCTTATATTATGTTTAATTATATGTTTATGAGATATTTTTTCTCAAATAATGAGAGCTTCTTCAAGCACTAATTATGTCTTCTTCTAACACTTTGCATAGAGACTTGCCCAGAGTACCTGATTAATAAGTGTTTATTAGACCCCATTAATAGTAATCATCATGACATAATATAGCCACAAATTCAGTTTAATTTATTGAATCAAAAGACATACAGAATAATCTCAACTTTCTTTTTGAGTCTACTTATATTACCTTCTAGTTATATAAGATGAGTAATATTCATGAGTTGAGTTAGATATTCATATGTTTTCAGGTTAAGAAGTTAAGACAAATAAACTTTGTTTTAAATGCATTTATATATGTTCAAACATTTTTGGCACCTTAGTTTTTTCTTGAACTTGAAAAAGTTGGTGTCTTAAACTTCCGAAAGTCATTAAGCTACAAAAGTTAAGTAATTAAAATATTTCTCTACAAATTTTCAGAAATGGTTAGAATAGTTTTTAAGATTCACTTCAACAAACATATTTAAGCATTTATTTTATATTAGGCATAATATCTTGGTTGCTGAAAGAGGTTTTTGTGTTTATGAATTCTATAAATATATTGACAAATATAAACTCAGAAAATGCCCTAAAAATAATGTAAAACCATTGTGTAATCTAGTGCCCAAAGGCACTAATCTATAGTATACAATCTAATACCCAAAGCTACAAATATAATGTTAAAGAAGATCTAAGACATGAGTGATTATCAGGGGATGAAGAAACCCCAAAAAATTTCTGGAGGTTAAAAAAAGAATAAATTATGTTAGGAGAATATTGATACAGGGAAAATACATACTTTAAGTAAACCTTCAGCTGTAGTAAGAGGAGCAGACAAAACATGGAAGTAGAAACAAGTGGGATATTTACAAAAGAGTAAGGACATTGAACTTGTTAGACTAGACTATTATGTCAGAAGCCCAACTGAAGACTCCTTGTAGAGAAGCCACGAGGGCAGTTTGTGGATATCCTGAGAAGCTGGCTGAGGCTGTCACTTGAAATCCTTGACTGCCTGATGGTAAGCACAGCTCATGGGCATGCTCCCCAGGACAGTGAGGAAAGGGAAAGATGAGGCCGTGACAGTGATCTGATTATCAGGCTTCTTAATGGGAGGGGAGGTGCCTTGACTGTGCCTAAAGGAAATTAGATTTTACTGAGGAACAGTGAGTTAATGCTGTATAGTTAATAATTAATATCTATCCACTAAAATGACATTCTGTCTATATGCTTTTCAACTGTTAGCTTTTAAAATTTATGTATTCAATTGAGAACATAGATTAATTATTAAAAGACAGAAACTGTTAGCCTGCAACCTGATGAAAATGCTTAAGATAATAAGGGATATTTGTAATAGCCCAAATCATTGGTGGTTATTAAAGTTATAACATTGTTCACAGTGAAAACAGCACCATAAGACCACAATTAGTCAATGAGAAACATTCTGTCTATCAATGCACAGGCAAGTCTTAGGTGCTTTGCTAAAACATCGTTTGTATTCTTATGAAAAGAAAAATGGACTCAAATATTGTGCATTTTGAATGAAAATTTATGACATTATCAACTTAAAACTACAAAACACTCCAGCCCTGCCTTAGCTGGGCTGGATAGAGCATCAGCCTGCAGACTGAAGGGTCCCCAGGTTCGACCCTGGTCAAGGGCATGCACCTCGGTTCAATCCCCAGTAAAGACTGTGCAGGAAGCAGCCAATTGATGATGTTCCTCTCTCATCGATGTTTCTATCTCTCTATCTGTCTCCCTGCCTCTCTCTCTAAAAAATAAATAAATAAAAACATATTAAAAACGAAAACACTCCAGCCCTTGCTGGGTAGCTCAGTAGCATCATCCTGACATGGCAAGGTTGTGGGTGCCACCCTTGTCAGGTACATACAAGAATCAACCAATGAATGCATAAATAAGTGGACTAACAAATCAATGTTTCTCTTTCTCTCAATATTGTGGTTAAATTGCATCTCCAAGAATGCCCAATGTGTGGCATTACCCGGGAAGATATAAGGTCTTTTCCATGCTAAGCACTTCACAGAGTGTCTCCAGTTGCTTATGAGAGTTCCTCAGAGTATGTCACATGTGCTCAGGAACATGTCCCATATACATTTTCCTCTGAACTGTCCTTTAAGGCCACATGGCTCTAGCAATGAGACTGCCATCATGTTGACACCACTATTATCTTCTGTGAACACTAAGAGGAAGTAACTTCATCCTCCTTTATCATTCTAAATCAAGCATGGAAATGGTTTTCTTATCTTTTCATGGTCCAACTAACTCCAGACTCAATATTCAGCAATATTTTAATAAAGCTTCAGGGATAATGTATAAGGGAAGAGAAACAAAGCACTAAAAATAATTCCCCATTGTTATATGGGGCTATGCTCAAAGATCATAGGCTCAGTCTCAGCATTGCCTATAGGGTAATATTCTGCTGAGTCTTCCCAGCTCTGTGTACAAAGGACCAGTTATTTTACTACTGAGGTTGTGCCAGAGGTATTTGGTCTTTTGATTCCAGATTCAAGGCCCCCAAGCACCAGAAAGAACAGTGTCTCTTTTCTCCAATCTAAAATCCAATGCCCCAATTGTAACTTTTATTCAAAGTACCCAGTGTCTTACAATATTTGATAGAGTTACGCTCATTACCACACATGGAGGTGCCATTGTCCATGAGTTGTGTTGAGGTTTTATATTTCTTACATAATACAGTATCAATACAATAATACAGAGGTAAAAGGGTGCTGTTAAAGTGTCAATGGTTCGGAAATGTTAGGCCACGATTTCTGTGACTCTTTTAGCTGCTTTCTCATTGTGGCTAATAGTTTTCTCAGATACAGAAACATACATATAGAGATGGAACATATAGGGAATGTGGACCTCTGTTTTTGTTTTTCTATTAGGAAAGCAAATACATCCTCAGAAAACTTACCTATTACACTTCTGCTTATGTCCTAATGGCTCAAACAGTGCCATATAACCACTCGTAGCTGGGGAAGAAGGGAAATCACAGTGAAGAGAAAAGAGTGTTGAAAATGAATGTTGAATTAGACCACAATGTATGCAAAAATAAATAAATAAATAAATAACAACATGCATAGAAAACAGTAGCCCAGTTTAGTGCCAGTTGAACTCTACCAAATCCAGTGTTCCAGTTTTACTTACCATTCTTCTTCCCAGATGAGATAAAGAACATGCATAAAGTTCTTTATACCATCTTTATATTCTCATCTAATAATCTAAACAACTAATTAAGAACTCAAACATCACACAACCATAACAAGTAGAAGTATAATTTTCAGACAAAGTAAAATTTAAATATATAATTTTTAAAACACACTTTTTATAAAATAGGGGAACATAATCCACAGAGACATACCTCTGACTACAAAGATAATTGTTTTTTCTTTCATGTTGCCAAGTATGGATTAGCTCCTTAGCACCGCAATTTCAGAAATACTACCATTTCATAAGAATGCTTGTAGCTTTATTTTACTAAAAGCTTCATTAACATAATTTCAACAACACAGGAGAACAACCTTCTCCAGAGTTAAATTCATATCTCTACCTCTTTTAGCACAAAAACTTTTACTATGAGCTAACATACTTGTTAACTATTTATTTTGTTTCTGTCCATAGTGATTTTAATGACCAATACTAAATTTCAGGAAGTAAACCAAGTTGTATTATGAAATAAAATTTAGATTTAGGTGCCTTTTAGAATTAAAACAGGAGACAAGACATTTGGGGTCTTGCAACAAGTTCTTTTAATCCCACCATTGAATACAAGCTTGTTTTTCTCAGGGTAGGAAAACTTTCAGAAAATTCTAAGTACAGCATAATAATATGCTTCCAAAATGAGTACAACACTGAAGACTTAGAGTAAAATATGTAGTTCTACCTTCAGCTGAAGAGCAGATGGGAAGGAAAGGCATATGTCTGGATAGGTGCTCAGATAAAATAAACAGAGGAAAATGTGTAAATTTGAAGAGACAATAGATAATAAATGAAAGAGAAGGGTGGAGATAGAGGTAGGGCTGAGGTTGGTTGCAGGCGTGTAATTTCCTTTCTTTTGAAGAATTGGTATATATAATCCCCTAGGATTGTACAAAGAATCATGGGCAAGTAGCCCCAAAGCACTCAGTTCTGATAAGGGTCTATGATGATGAAAACTTAAAAGCTGTGGAAAGAGGGTGTGCTCAATAGCAAGCAATAAGTGATTGATAATAGCTGAACAAAGTGCAGGGCTTCTGTTTAGTAGCATTATGGATGTGATAGAAAATTTTGATGGTAGCCCATAGTAATTGGTGCATAAACAAAGTGGAATATAAGAGAAGTAAAAGCATGAACAGCAGCATCCCTCACACCCAAGACGTTTTTGTGTGGTTGATGACATAGCAAGTGGGCCATATTAGAAGGCTGAGGTTGGAACCAGTAGGATAAGTCAGGTTTTAACTGTGATGCTGATAAGGGCTTGTTGAGATGGTGTTGCCCAGCAATGCCATTAATTCCATTTGTTTGTTCATCTCTACTCTGGTTAGAGGAAACTGACTGATAGGCTTCCATACAATCATTAATTTATGGTAGTAATTGCCTCAGAGCCCTTTGAACACAATCTTTTGTATAGAAGACTAAGAAGGAATTATCTTTGTAGCTTCAATAATGAGAGAAATTTTTAATACTAAGAGGTCCTTAAGGTGAAATTAACACATCAGATTTAGGAAAAATAGCATTTAATATAGAAAAGAGTGTGTGATGCTGTGGGACTGTGAACCCTTTACTCCAGCTTAGGTGGAAGGTCTGCTGAGGGTGTGTGGGAAATGAGGTCAAAAAGGTTGGACAGGAACCAATCACATAATGCTCAATTGGGCCATCTAAGTAGAGGCAACCAAAATTGTGATTTAAATTCTCAAAGAAAAGTTGGAAATAAATCATGAATTTATGTGTTATTTTTAAACATTGAAATAAATTGCATAAAATTAATTTTTAGAGCATATGTTACAAAAATGTTAATTTTATCACATAAACTATTATATATATAAAACAATTATATATGAAGCAACATCTGGAACTAAAAAAACAATATAAATTATAGGTATTGTTTTTATGCATATTGTATCTGGAACAACATATATTTTATTTTAAGAGTAATGAGAATTGTTTAATATCATAAAATAATCCTCAAGCACCCTGTGCAGTCACTGAGAGCATCACATTAATTCCTGAGTACCTCTAGGACTGTAAATTAATAGAGAAAAAGGCAACAGTTAATATTACTGTAAAATGTATTGCATTCATGTAATCACCGAGGAAGAATTTTATGAGTTAATCTGATTAATTGTGAGTTTCTTAATTGCTTTCTCCCTGAGGATTTTCATCATTTAGATTTTTCCCACATTCCAAAGCAATGCTTCTCACTGATAAAGGAGCAGCACAACCCAAACATTTTCACACAGTACAGGGATGCAGTTGCCTTTTTTTAAGTACGTAGGACAAGAGATATGTAGAAGCATTTTGTATATTGTATATTGAGGATTATGGTTTGCACAGTATTAGTACGTATTAGTACTGACTGCTGGATCCTATATGTCAATATATGTAAAGGATCTGAGATTTTTACCCTACTTTAAAAAATATATTTTATTATTTTTTTACAGAGAGGGAGAGGGATAGAGAGTTAGAAACATCAATCATCTGCCACCTGTACACTCCCTACTGGGGATGTGCCCACAACCCAGATACATGCCTTTGACCGGAATCGAACCTGGGACCTTTCTGTCCGCAGGCGGATGTTCTATCCACTGAGCCAAACCAGTTATGGCTACCCTACTTGTTAATATGTTACATAGATGTTTGCAGAAGAGGTGAGACTCCTGGGCCAGAGACAGAAGATTTTGTTACTTGTGAAATAGCAAGCAAAAGGAGTTCCGTATTTGCTCAGCCTGTGGGGTTGCTGAGGAATAGCTCAGGTGGATGCTTTGTATACAATGGATCATAGTTGAAGAACCCCAAGTTTAGAAAACTCCGTTCTTAAAAGGGAGATGCTACCAAACCTTCATTTGCCCAGAAAGGAAACATTACCTTTCATACCCAGATCAGGAAGTACAACTCCAGAGGGTGATGCTATTTCTATCTCCCAAAGCTAAAAACATCCATGAAAAGACAGAACAGTAAAAAAGCATGCACCAATGCAAGAGACCATGGTGACTATCTTCCTATCTGTGTCCATGTGTTTCTTTAATAAATTGTTTTATGTGTGTTTATGACATTCAGGACCTTATAAGGCACTGGGCACAAAGCAGAAAACTCCCTTACCCAGATCAATAGACGATGCTGACAGCAGTGAATAAAATGTCTTATTTCACAGAGGTTATATTCTAGCGGTTGTGAATAGCATTAAAAATAATCAAATACACTATAGAAAGTCTGGTAAGAAAATATAAAGCAGAGTAGGGAAATAAAGAGTTGGCATAGCCTGGGTGAGGAGAGTAAATGCTTACTTTAGAAAGGGTGAGTAGGAAAATTATCCCACAGAGACCTAAATAAATTGTAGAGGGCTTATGTAGATATTTGAACTAAAACTGGTCCATGAAGAGGAAAACAATGAATATAAAGTCTGAAAGCAAGGGCCTGCTCATTATGCCTAAGACGTAGAGAAGGACCCAATTTGAGATGAATAGAGTGAAAGGGAGAGAAATAAGAAAGTAAGAGAGATGTAAATAAGGCAGCTTGTGTAGGGCCTTCCATACCATGGAAAATTCTTTTTATTTTAGTCTGAGTGAGATAAGAAAAACTTGGAGAGTTTTGAGTGACATGATGACTCAGGATTGTAAATGCCTACTACCACTGCTTTATGCAGTCTAGGTGGTAGGATGACAAGGGTGGAAAAAGATAGATTAGCTTAGGTAAATTACAAGAGTTAAAGTTTTATCTGACAGTAGTAAGGGTAAAAATTCTGGATACATTTTGAAGTTAACCCTATTAGCATTTATTGATGGAATGAATGAATGTGGGCTATGAGTATGAGAGAGAGTCAAAAATTATTGCAAGGATTTTTGAATGCAGTAACTAGAAGAATGGATAAGGGACTTCGGGATGAAATGTTTTTTGGAGAAGAAATCAAAGTTTTTTATTTTTTGATGGCAAGTTTCAACTATTAATTTTTATCTGAGAAAAGACTTTGCTAAGGAGCTGGTGAGCCAAACAACACTCCTATCTCTTCCAAATAGGGTAGGAGTTAAATATTATAAATTATAATTTGAAAGGCAAAAATATTTTTATCTGATAAAAATTAGAATCATTTAAATGGTATAATTTATATTCCCAGAAAATTTGTAAAATATGTCTTTTAAATAAGTACATATTGAGGATAATTTTACTTCTAGCATTTTTATGAGAACTGAGAAATCCATAAATTAATTGCACATTTTTGTTATGATTTCTAGGAAACCCCAGGAGCCAGGCCATTGAGGGTTAAGTAAGGAAGCTATTAATGAGATTAGCTTATTTTGTAAAAGACTTAATTCAACAAAGACTAATTAAAATGTCTTAGAAGTCTAGTCATGATGCAGATAGAAAAACAAAAACATGGTCACATATCCATATACACTTTTAGTCATACATGATTGTCAAATCATAAGCCATATAAATTTGCTTTGAAAAATAACTTTAGTGATTTCATCTGTAAGACAAAAGTTGCTCTGAGAAGTGTTATTTTTTTACATCAAGTTTCAACTATTAATTTTTATCTGAGAAAAGACTTTGCTAAGGAGCTGATGAGCCAAACAATACTCCTATCTCTTCCAAATAGGGTAGGTGGGAATTAGTGTTGTAATTAATACACAATAAGGTTATACTCAAAGTAAAAGTATAGGGATGCATTCTTAAATTAAATGCAAGTCACCAGTGTGATAATTTCTAAAATTTCTCCTATGTTTTAAACAAATCAATGTAAGGAAACTGAATGCAGGGAACTGCTCTCAGTGTTTGAGCCATTTTTCTGGCTTTGAAGAATCAAAGCATTGTGTTGTTGTTGTTTTTTTTCTCTAAATATATGGAAAGAACCTGAAAACTCATTGCTCTTGGCTGCTTTTAAGTTCAATATCTTGTGAGTACTGCTTACCTTTTGTTTCCTACTAAAATCTGCTGAATCTGAAACAGCATAAGATGAGAACGTCCTTATTGATAGTTTATGAAAAAGGAGAAATAAAGCTTATAGTAAACAAAAGGGTCATTTTCAAGAATTTGCCTAAAAATTTGGGCTAGACATTAATCCAGTGTCTCAAGAGATGAGTTAAGATGCAATATTTATAGATTATCAGCAATTTTTCATTTTTTAATTAATCATTCATCATCAATATTTACTAAAGGTAGGGGCTACAACGATGATCAAGGCAAGGTCTCCATCTATCTTCAATATGTCCAGTGTGGTGATAACCATTTAAAGAAAAAACTGCAATTTACTGAGATTAAGAGCTAGTTTTGAGGTAGGGATGGGGCACTTAACGCTATCTTTCTTGTGCATTAGGAAAATGTTCTGAGAGAAAAGGCATCTGAACTGAGCCTCAAATGGTGCAGAAATAAGCCTGGTAAAGAGAGACATGAAGCAGGTTATTTGGGTATATGGTCAGGGCTAGAGAGTCCTTCCAAGTATTTTATGAGTTCTTCACAATTTAAATCTAAGCTGTCATGGAAGACTTTCCTGAAAACTCCATTCATATTTGTCTACCATAATACCACTATAGTTTTCACTCCATCACATTATCCTGTGTTATTTAATTCAGAGCACTTATCTGAAACTAACTTCTTTATTTTAAATTTATCTACTTTACCTCAACTAGAATGTAAATTAGTACCAGATGTTTTATCATCATCATATTTCTATTACTTAAAAATAAATCACAAGAAAAAAAATGGTGGCGGAATAGACAGATGTGTCCTGAGCCTTGTCCCAGAGCAGATAGAAAGAACAGCTGAGGGTCACACAGGGAGTGTCTGTTGGTGAGTTAAGGGACAGCTATACTCCAGGAGACGGTGCGGGACTGTTGGACGAGGTTCCTCTGACCAGGCAGCCTCCACTGCTGCTGGGTTCCCTCCCGGAGGCACCAGTTCGGACACGGAGACCACGCCATCTTGAAGGGGAAAGTGGATGTTATTGGAAGCCTGAAAATCTACAACTGCAGCACCCAGCAAACAGCTGAGAAACCCAGAGCACCAGTCTCAAACACTCAGATTCAGAAGAGCTCTACATTCCACCATGGAAAGGTCAGATTTCACCTGAGATAAGGAGAGAAATGACCAGACACCCAGAGAAGAAAGACCATGGGGAGACAAAGAAATAGCCCGCATATGAAAGAAAAGCAGGCATCACCAGAAAAGGAAGTAAATGAAATGGAGGCAAGCAACCTGTCAGAGAAAGAATTCAGAGAAATGCTCATAAGGTGGCTGAGAAGGATGGAAGACAAATTCAACAATATGACAATATGAGTAAGAACCAAGAGGAAATGAAGAAGAACCAAGAAGAAATGAAAAATGACATTGCTGCTCTAAAGAACTCAATAGAAAGCACCAATAGTAGACTAGAAGAAGTAGAGGACTGCATCAGTGACTAGAAGACAAGGTAGGAAAAAATTCCCAAGTAGAGCAGCTTCTATAAAAAAAAAAAAATTAAAAAGCAGGAGGAGAGCCTAAGGGAAATTTGGGACAACACAAAACATAACAACATCTGCATAATAGGGGTTCCAGAAGGAAAGGAAACTGATCAAGAAGTAGAAAACCTGTCTGAAGAAGTAATGACAGAAAACTTCCCTGCTATAGGGAAGAAAAACTCCACACAAATCCAAGAAGCTCACAGAGTCCCAAGCAAAATGAACCCCAAAAGACCGACAACAAGGCACATTATAATTAAATTGGCAAATACCAACGACAAAGTAAGAATCTTAAAAGCGGCCAGAGAGAGACAGAAAGTTACCTACAAAGGAACCCCCATCAGACAAGCTACTGATTTCTCAACAGAAACTCATCAGGCCAGAAGGGAATGGAATGAAATATACAAAGTCATGCAAAGGAAGGGCCTGAATCCAAGAATACTGTATCCAGCAAGGCTATCAATCAAAACTGAAGGTGAAATGAGGAGCTTCACAGACAAAAAAGGACTAAGGGAATTTATTACCACCAAACCAGCAATGCAAAAAATGCTAAAGGGTCTGCTGTAAAAAAAAAAAAAAAAGAAAGAAAGAAAGAAATAGGAAGCGAAGAAGGAACACAGGGCTAACGAATAAAAATGGTGTCAAATAAGTACCTATAAATAATAACTTTAAATGTAAATGGATTAAATGCCCCAATCAAAGACATAGGGTAATGGATTGGATAAGAAAACACGACCCATATATCTGCTGTCTACAAGAAACTCACCTTAGGAAAAAAGATGCACACACACTGAGGGTGAAGGGATGGAAAAAAGTTTTTCAGGTGAATGTAAATGAGAAAAAAAAAGCTGGGGTAGCAATACTTATATCTGACAAATTAGATCTCAAAATGAAGGATATAACAAGAGATAAGGAAGGCCACTTCATAATACTAAAGGGAGCAATCCAACAAGAAGAAATAACCCTGGTAAACATATATACACCCAATACAAGAGCACCCAAATACATAAAAAAAAAACTCCTGGAGGATATAAAAGGAGAGATTGATACCAATACAATCATAGCTAGAGACTTTAATACCCCACTATCACCATTGGACAAATCCTCTAAACAAAAAATCAACAAAGAAACATCAATCCTAAATGACTCACTGGACCAGATAGAATTAATTGATATCTGCAGAACATTTCACCCCAAAGCCACAGAATACACATTTTTCTCAAGTGCACATGGGTCATTTTCAAAGATAGACCATAAGTTGGGTCATAGGCAAAGTCTCTTCAAATTCAAGAAGATAGAAATCATATCAAGCATTTTCTCAAATCACAGTGGCATAAAACTGGAAATCAACTACAATAAAAACAATCCAAAAAAAATCAAACACATGGAGACTAAACAGCATGCTATTAAACAATGACTGGGTTACCAGAGAGATCAAGGAAGAAATAAAAAACATCATGGCAACAAATGACAATGAAAACACAACAATCCAAAATCTATGGGACACAGCGAAAGCAGTCTTGAGATGGAAGTTCATAGCTCTATAAGCCTACTGCAAAAAACAAGAAACAATGGAAATAAATTACCTAACCCTACAACTCAAAGAGTTAGAAAGAGAACAACAAGAAAAGCCCAGTGTAAGCAGCAAGAAGGAAATAATAAAGATCAGAGCAGAGATAAACGACATTGAGACCAAACCAAAAAAAAAAAAAAAAAAAAAAAAGCCATACAAAAGACCAACAAAACCAAGAGCTGGTTCTTTGAAAGGATAAACAAGGTTGATGAACCTCTAGCCAGGCTCACCAAAAAGCAAAGAGAGAGGACCCAAATAAACAAAATCAGAAATGAAAGACATGAAATAACAACAGACCCCACCAAAATACAAAGGATTGTTAAAAAATACTATGAACAACTCTATTTCAACAAAATGGACAACCTGGAGGAAATGGTCAATCAGGAAGAATCTGAACATCTCACTAGGCCAATTACTATGGAAGACATTGAAGCAGTCATCAAAAAACTTCCAGCAAACAAAAGCCCAGGGCCAGACGGCTTCACAGGGGAGTTTTATCAAACATTCAAGGAAGAACTAAAACCTATCCTCCTCAGACTATTCCAAAAAATTCAAGTGGAAGGAACACTTCCAAGCTCATTCTATGAAGCCAGAATCACCCTAATACCAAAACCAGACAAAGACAACACAATGAGAGAGAATTACAGGCCAATATCCCTCATGAACATAGATGCCAAAATCCTCAACAAAATTCTAGCAAATTGGATCCAGCACTACATCAGAAAGATCATACACCATGACCAAGTAGGATTTATCTTAGGAATGCAAGGATGGTACAATATTTGCAAATCAATAAACGTGATACATCACATAAACAGAGAGATAAAAATCAGATAGTCATATCAATTGATACAGAAAAAGCATTTGACAAAATCCAACACCCTTTCCTGATAAAAACTCTCAGCAAGATGGGAATAGAAAGATCATACCTCAACATAATAAAAGCCACATATGATAAAACCACAGCCAACATCATACTCAATGGGCAAACCTAAAACCATTTCCTCTAAGAACAGGAACAAGACAGGGATGCCCACTCTCACCACTCCTGTTTGACATAGTACTGGAAGTATTAGCCATTGCAATTAGATAAGAAGAAGAAATAAAAGGTATCCAAATTGTAAAGGAAGAAGTAAAGCTGTCCTTATTTGCAGATGACATGATATTGTACATAAAAAACCAGCAAGACTCCATCAAAAAACTAATAGACTTAATAAATGAATTTGGCAATGTAGCAGAATACAACGTTAATGCCAAGAAATCTATGGCATCCCATTTACCATTGCACCAAAAAAATGAAGATACCTAGGAATAAATTTATCTAAGGAGGTAAAAGACCTATAAGTGGAAAATTACAGGATAGAAAAAAGAGATAGAGGAAGACATAGACAGATGGAAGAACATACCATGTTCATGGATTGGGAGAATAAACATCATTAAAATGTCCATTCTACCCAAAGCAATCTATAAATTCAATTCACTCCCCGTTAAAATACCTATGGAATATTTCACAGACCTAGAAAGAACTCTCCAAAAATTCATCTGAACTAAAATAAGACCCCGAATAGCCACAGCAATCCTGAGAAAGAAGAACAAAGTAGGTGGGATCTCAATACCAGATTTCAAGCTGTATTACAAAGCCACTGTTGTCAAAACTGCCTGGTATTGGCACAAGAACAGACATACAGATCAATGGAATAGAATAGAGAACCCAGAAATCGACCCAAATCACTATGCTCAATTAATATATGACAAAGGAGGCATGAACATATAATGGAGTCAAGGTAGTCTCTTTCAATAAATGGTGTTGGGAAAATTGGACAGATACATGCAAAAAAAAATGAAACTAGACCAACTTACACCATACACAAAAATAAAATCAAAATAAATCAAGGACTTAAACATACGATAAGAAACCATAATAATTCTAGAGGAATCCACAGGTAGAAAAATCTCTGACATGTGCCGAAGCAATTTCTTCACTGATACTGCTCCTAGGACAATGGAAACTAAAGAGAAAATAAGCAAATAGGATTACATCAAAATAAAAAGATTTTGAACAGCAAAGAAGACCATCAATAAAACAATAGAAAAGCCCACTGCATGGGAGGACATATTTGCCAATGATATCAACAATAAGGGTTTAATCTCCAACATGTACAGGGAACTTAATGCAGCTTAACAAACAGAAGATAAGCAACCCAGTCAAAAAATGGGCAACTGATCTAAATAGACTACTTTTTGAAAGAGGACAGAAGGAAGGCCAAGAGACATATGAGAACATGCTCAAAGTCACTAATCATCAGAGAGATGCAAATCAAAACAACAATGCATTACCATCTCACACCTGTCAGAATGGCTATTATCAACAAATCAACAAATGACAAGTGTTATTGAGGATGTGGAGAAAAAGGAACACTCATGCACTGTTGGTGGGAATGCAGACTGGTGCAGCCACTGTGGAGAACAGTATGGAGTTTCCTCAAAAAAATAAAAATGGAACTCCCATATGACCCAGTGATCCCACTTCTAGGAATATATCCCAAAAAACTAGAAACACAAATAAGAAAGGATATAAGCACCCCTATGTTCATAGCAGTACAACTCACCATTGCTAAGATTTGGAAACAGCCTAAGTGCCCATCAGCAGATGAGTGGATTAGAAAACTATGGTACATCCACACAATGGAATACTACTCTGTGGTGAAAAAGAAGGAGTTCTTACCATTTGCAACAACATGGATGGAAATGGAGAGCATTATGCTAAGTGAAATAAGCCAGGCAGAGAAAAATAAATATCACATGATCTCACTCACTTGTGGAATATAATGAACAACATAAACTGATGAACAAAAATAGATCCAGACACAGAGAAACATCAATCAGAATGTCAAACCTCAGGGAAGGTATGGGAGGGTGGGTGTTAGAGGGAGAGATCAACCAAAGGATTTATATGTATGCATATAAGCCTAATCAATGGACATAGACAACAGGGGCCTGGGGGCATGAATGGGCAGTGGGGGGTAATGAGGGAATAAGGACACATATGTAATACCTTAATCAATAAAGAAATTAAAAAAACATAAATAAAAAATAAAAAATAAATCAGACATGTATGTAGTATTCTAAATACTAGTATTTGTTAAATGAATAAACATGTAGAGTGCCAAAGGTGAAAAATAATTTAGCTCTCTTTTAGAAAGCCAAACAGTTATAATAGGACTAGAGGCCCAGTGCACGAATTTGTGCACTGGTGGGGTCCTTTTGCCTGGCTGGCAATTGGAGCCAATTAGGGCCATCTCGCCCAATCCCAATCAGCTGGATCCCAGTAGCAAGCTAACCTTCCAGTTGTAGCATCTGTCCCCTGGTGGTCAGTGCACATCATAGCAACTGCTGCATCATAGTTGACAGCTTGGTGGGACACTTAGCATATTATCCTATATAATGAAGAAATAATATGCAAATTGACTGTCACACCCTCACAAGATGGTTGCCTACGACCAAGCTGGCAGGGGAGGTAGTGAGGGACAACCAAACGATTGAACAAGCAGGCTGTGTGGAGTGACCAGGCTGGCAGGGAGGGCAGTTCGGGGTAACGAGGCCAGCAGGTGGGGCAGTTGGGGTGACCAGGCTAGCAGGGGGGGAAGTTAGGGGTGATTAGGCTGGCAGGGGGGCAGTGAGGGGCAACTAGTCCGATGGGGGGGGCAGGTGTAGGGGACCGGGATGGCAGAGGGGGCAGTTAGAAGTGACCAGGACAGCAGCGAGGGGTACGAGGGGTAAGTTGGGGGTTACCTGGCTGGCAGCGGGGGGCAGTTAAGGTTGATCAGGCCAGCACAGGGGGCTGTTAGGGGTGACCAGGCAGACAGGTAGGTGAGTAATTAGGAGCCAGGGGTCCAGGATTGTGAGAGGGGTATCTGACTGCCAGATTAGGCCCAATCCCGAGGAACCAGGATTGGTGAGGGTGCAGGCTGGGCTGAGGGAACCCTCAGTGCATGAATTTCATGCACTAGGCCTCTAGTGCTTTTATATATAGAGATTGTAACTCATGGCGTGGAATGCTTGGCATGCACTTTCCCTCCAGCTCCTTGGAGACCTCATGTCCTTCTAAGTTCTGCTCACCTGCTTCAGCTACCACATGAAGTAAATTGCATTGTGTGCATGAAAACCCTTTGCAGGCTCCATGGGTGTGTCTTTACTTCACTGCAGTTCCGATTACCCTAACATAAGGAGAGCCAGCCTCATTATCAGGTAACACCATCATGGTAAGAACCCTGCTCAGCCTACTGCAGAGGTTTTAAATAGGCCATGGGTCGCCTAGATGGTTTGGCTCAGTGGATAGAGCCACAGCCTGTGGACTGAAGGGTCCTGGATTTTATTTCGGTCAAGGGCACATTTCTGGGTTGCAGGCTCAATCCCCAGTAGGGGACGTGAGGGAGGCAGCAGGTCAATTCTCTCTCATCATTGATGTTTCTATCTCCCTCTCTCTGCCTCTCTGCCTTCCTCTCTGAAGTCAATAAAAATATATTTACAAAAATAAAAATAAATAGGCCATGAATCAAACGTTGTTGCTCTACATCCATCCAGTCCCCTCACACCCTCTTTTGTCTTTGTGCCCCCCCCCTCCCCACACACACACACACTCTGCTATAAAATGGGGTCAGGATTTCTACTTCAACCAAGGGTGATGCTTCCACACAGCCCTCCTTTCCCGCCTATCTCTGTCCCCAGTCCTGTGGGATCTCTCCCTCCCTCCCCTCCATCTAACTTGGTGGGCCCTGCTCTGCCCCCTCCTCCTGTGACCTCCTGTCTGCAGCCTCCCCCTTTCTCCTCTGGGGGCAGAGCTTCCCAAAGACTGTGAGGGCAGGCTAGGGGTGCAAGTGAGGCAATGCAGGCGGGGCTGTTCTGGCCATGCCTTGGTGTGGAGCAATCCCAGGCGGGGCCTTGGAGGAGAGCTGGGGTGACGGGTCATGGGGAGGAGGAAGGAGGAACGTGGAGCCTGTCCCATGGGGCTCCTCAGCTGCCCACACCCAGCAGCTTTTCTAGGCCCCTGCGCAGCTGTTGTCCTCTGCCCCTTGCTGCCTCCTGCTTCCTTTCAAGTTTTGGACTTGGTTTCTCTGACTCAACCCTGCCCCCCTCTCTGCTGTGTTCCCGGGAGCCCGAGGCCACCCCTTGGCCTCCTGCAGGCACGCCTAACCCATCCTCCTCCTCCCCCACTTAATGGTGCTACCCACTCTCCTGGGGTAGTTAGTTAGTGAAACTTAACAAATAAAAAGAAGCAGCTCTGAAGATTATATGTTACTCACTGAGAACACCACAGGCTGCAGTGGGCTGCTCAGTCCATGGCTCTCGGATCATGCATAGCAGCCTCCCATGCCACCTGGTTCCTCCTGGCTCCCACCCCCAACCACCTCGGCCCTGGGCTCAGGCCAAACCCTGGGAGCTTCCTGACAGTTCTCACCTCACACCTTACTTTCCAGTCCAGCCCACCAGCACCCACAGCAAGCTAACCTATTGGTTGAAGCATCTGCCCCCTGGTGGTTAGTGTGTGTCATAGTGACTGGTCAAGCGGTCAAACTCCCAACCAAACTCCCGGTCAAGGGGACAATTTACATATTAGGCTTTTATTATATAGGATTTCATAGGAGGTAAATGAACCAATATCAGAGTCCTTTAAGTACAATTAATTTTGACATAAATAATTCTCTAATCAATGAAAATACCCTTTTTTTTTCTCTTTTGAAAGGCATATTGTTGCTTATAATGGAGATTGAGAGGAACAAGGCTGATTATTTGGGGTCTTTTGTGGTTCCATATAAATTTTAGAATTATTATTATTACTTGCTGATCTAGACTTTATTTTTATTTTATTTTTTCCATCACCATTTGTCCTCTCTATGCCCTCTCCCATCTCCACCCCACCCTGCAATCACCACACTGTTGTCCATGTCCAGTAATTAACTCTCTTTGTTTTGTTTTTTGCTCAATGCCCCCAACCCAAACCCCACCCTACCCCACCAGAGCTGTCTGTCTATTCTCTATGAGTTTGTCTCTATTCTGTGAAAAATGTCATTGATGTTTTGATAGGGATTACATTGAGTTTAGTATGGACATTTTAACAATATTAATTCTTCTTATCCATGAGTACGGTATATTATTCCATTTCTTTGTGCCTTCTTCATTTCTTTTTTCAATATCTTATAGTTTTCTGAGTGAAGATCTTTTACCTACTAGGTTCATTTATTTCTGGGTATTTTACGCTTTTTGATAAAATTGTAAATGGGATTGTTTTCCTAATTTCTCAAAGCAATATTGAGAAAGAAAAACAAAGTTTGGTATCATGCTACCTGATACCAAACCATACTACAAGGGTATAGTTATCAAATAGCATGGCACTAGGCATAAAAACAGACACGTATATTAATAGAATAGAGTGCCCAGAAATAAGCCCACATCAATATGCTCATTTAATCTATGACAAAGGAGGAAAGAATATACAATTGGATAAGAACAGTTTCTTTAATACATGGTGTTAACAAAACTGAATAGGTACATGCAAAAAATTAAATTAGACTACTCTTTGACATTATACACAAAAATAAACTCAAAATTACTTAAAGACTTAAATGTAATACCTGAAATTGTAAATCTCCAGAAGAAAACATAATAAATAAACTCTTTTACATTTGTTTAGCAATCCTATATAATAAAACCCAAATATGCAAATTGACTGAACAGTGGCATGAATTATAGAACAACCAGTCGCTCTGATGTAAACTGACCACTGGAAGCAGCTTCTGGGTTGAGCGTCTGCCCCCTGAGAGGAAGGTGATGGGCAGTGGCGATCAAGGGGGGTGGCCAGCCAGCAGGTGGCGCCAGGCCACCAGCCAAGGCAGGTGCCAGTGGGGACCCTCTGATTGCCCCACCCACCAGTTACCCCACAGATGGCCCTGATTGCCAGCCAGGCCTAGGGACCTTACCCTAGATATTGGGAACAGTCTCTTAGATTTAAAAATTAAAGCCTGGAAAGGCTGCTCTAACACTGAAAAAACAGGGTGATGCAGTGATGACATGTGTGGACTCTGACCACATTTTGTGGTCAGCCCTGATTCTGACACTTATAACTGTGTGACAAAGCCAATTACTTAACTTCTCTCTGCTTCAGTTTTTCCACCCATAAGATGGGCAAAATGGTACTACTGCCTCAGAAGGATCATGTTATGTACTACTTTTTATACTCAGGGCAAAAAAATGTAGCTGCCCATACAACAGCAAGATATCTTTCACCTGTATAAAAAGTATGGTCACTGGTGCATGCAGCATCCTGGATTGCGAGAGAGATGTCTGACTGCCAGTTTAGGCCCAACATGCCCTGAAAAATCCCAGATTGTGAGAGGATGCAGGCTGCACTGAGGGATCCCCTACCCTCATTCACAAATTTCATACACCAAGCATCTAGTCTTATCTAATAAAAGAGTAATATTCAAATTAACCATCACTGCTATACCCACAAGCCATGCCCAGGAGCGAGTATGCAAATTAACCCAACCAAGATGGCTGCAGCCACGGAGCGAGCAGGAGGCTTGGGTTTCCCAGGTAATGGAGGAAGCCAAGCTTTCCACACACCCTAGCTGGACTAGGCCTCCACTCAACGCTACAAAGTTTCAATTATAGAAGATAAATAAATCCCAACAAAAATGGCTGCAGCCACGGAGCAAGCAGGAGGCTTGGCTCAGCTCCAGGCTACAAAGTTTCAATTGTAGAAGATAAATAAATCCCAGATGCCAGGGCCTCCACTTGGTTCCCGGGCGGCGGGGGGAGGGGCATGCCTGCAAACCACCACAGTCCCCTTGCCCGGGCAGCCCCATGCCCCAAGGGAACCCCCACCCTGATCCAGGACAATCTTCAGGGCAAACCAGCTGGCCCCCACCCATGCATCAGTCCTCTATCCTATCTAATAAAAGAGTAATATGCAAATTGACCATCACTCCAACACACAAGATGGCTGCCCCCATGTGGACACAAGATGGCCGCCACAAGATGGCCATCAGGGGAGGGTAGTTGTGGGTGATCAGGCCAGCAGGGGAGGGTACTTGGGAGGGAACAGGCTTGCAAGGGAGGGCAGTTGTGGGAGATCAGGCCAGCAGGGGAGGGCAGTTGGGGGGAGGATCAAGCTTGCAGGGGATGGCAGTTAGGGATGACCAGGCTGGCAGAGGAGGGAAGTTGGGGGTGACTGGGACTGCAGGGGAGGGCAGTTGGGGGGAACAGGCCTACAGGGGAGGGCAGTTAGGGGTGACCAGACCTGCAGGGGAGGACAGCTAAGGGTGACCAAGCCTGCAGGGGAGGGCAGTTAGGGGCAAACAGGCTGGCCGGGGAGCAGTTAGGCATCAATCAGGCTGGCAGGGGAGTGGTTCGGGGATGATCAGGCTGGCAGGCAGAAGGGGTTAGGGGCAATCAGGAAGGCAGGCAGGCAAGCAGTTGGGAGCGAGCGGTCCTGGATTGTGAGAGGGATGTCCAACTGCTCTGGAGGGGTCCCAGATTGGAGAAGGTACAAGTTGGGCTGAGGAATGTACCTCCCACCCCCTGTGGATGAATTTCGTGCACCTGGACTCTAGTCTATATATATAAAAGCCTAAGTGACTGAAAGACTGTTTGGTCGCTATGGTGCACACTGACCACCAGGAGGCAGACGCTCAATGCAAGAGCTGTCCCCTGGTGGTCAGTGTGCTCCCACAGCCAACCTCCTGTGGTCCCTCCCCCCACCTGTCCAGATCGGCTATGATCAGGACTGGGTGAGATGGTCCCATTGGCCCCGATTGCCAGCCAAGTTGAGGAACCTCACCCGTGAGCGAATTTGTGCACAAGTCTTCTAGTTATCAATAAAATAAGAAATGACAAGTGTTAGTGAGGATGTGGAGAAAAAGGTTCATGCATTGTTGGTGCAACCACTTTGAAAAACAGAATGAAGTTTCCTCAAAAATTCACAATAGAACTACCCTATTACCCCAGTAAGCAGTTCCACCCCTGAGCATTTATGCATAGAAATCGAAAATACTAATTTGAAAAGATATGTGCACCCCTAATGTTCATTTCAGCATTGTTTATAATAGCCAAGCAATGGAAGCAAATTAAATAACCATTAATAGATGAATGGATAAAAATGGGACATATATACCATGGAACATTACTCAGCCATAAAAAAGAATGAAATCATGTAATTTGTGAATAAACCTATTGGGTATTATGACAAGTGAAGTAAGTCAGACAAAGAAAGACAAAATATCATATGATTTCACTTACATGTGAAATCTAAAAAACACAATAAATGAACAAACTAAACAGAAACAACCTAATATATACAGAGAACAATTTAATGGTTGCCAGATGGGAAGTAAATTGAGGTGAATTAAGACATACAAGTTGCCAGTTATAAAAATAGTCTTAGGAATGTAAGTACAGCATAGGGAATATAGTCAATAATATTGTAATAATTACGTATGGTGCCAGATGGGCACTTGGCTTATTGGGATGAGCAATTTGTAAGTCATATAAATGTCTAATTGCTATGTTTACACTTTATCTTAGCCAAAAGGCCAAGAAGCAATAATTACTATGTTTTATACTAGAAACTAATATGATATTGTATGTCAAAGCTTTAATATAAATGAAAGATTTTAAAGAAACAGAAGAATATGCCTGGATCAGTGACTACCAATCACAAAGAAAGCAAGAGAAGGGCTCATTCCATTGAAAGAGACTCTTAGCTTAAGGAAACTAGCAGTTGTATTATAACATAACCAATATGGTTTGCGTAATTTGAACTCTATCTGCAATTTTACAACTATTCATCTGTAAGTCTGTTGCTCCCTCTCATTCCTATTTATACCCCTTGAAAATCTTTCATTCTGAAATTCAAACAATCTAAGGTTTACCACAAACTATTTCCTCTTCAATGTCTTTCTTAACTATTCCTGAGACAAAAGAGTGCTTCCCTTCAATTGTTTATAGTCAAAACAACATATAACAATATGGATGACATTAATCCATGTAATATTTCATCTCCCAACATTGACCTATTTTAGGTTTTCATATTTCTACTATTGCAATTCTTTTTCAGTATATAAATACTTGATAAAAATTTATCAGATTGGATTAGAAGACAACTATTGCATTATTCCAATATTCGCCAGAGGTTTTCTAGCTGAAAGTAAGCCATGCTTCCAATAACTGAATATCCAAAAGCTATGTAATTTCTGTGATATGGACAATAACAATCTCTAGAGGGAATGCATATTTTGTTGTTGAAATAATAAGCCATAAAATCTGGGGGAAAAGATTATTGAGGACTTTTCCAATACACTGTTTTTATAATTGTGGAAACTGAGGTCACAAATATAATGAATGGCTAAGATGCCAGGGATCCTGACCTCTACTTCAATGGTCTTTCTATTCTACTTGGTCAAATTATCTATTATATAATTACATCCAATGCCAGATTTTCTTTTTTCCAAAGAGGAAGGGAGCAGGAGAAACATCCTATATAATAAAAGACATCCTATATAGAACATCCTATATAGAAACATCCTATATAATAAAAGACTAATCTGCAAATAGACCGAATGGCAAAACAACCAGTCACTATGATGTGAACTGACCACCAGGCGGCGACATTCAATGCAGAAGCTTCCCCCTGACGGTCAGTGTGCTCCCACAGGGGGAGCATTGCTCAGTCAGAAGCTGGCCTCATGGGTGGTGAGTGCAGCAGTGATGGCAGCACCCTCTCCCTCCTCTGCAGCAGCACTAAGGATGTCTGACTGCAGGCCTAGGCCTGCTCCCTGAGTGGGGTGAGCCTAATCCATCAGTCAGACATCCCCTGAGGGCTCCTGGACTGTCAGAGGGTGCAGACCAGGCTGAGAGACCCACTCCAGTGCACAAATTTCATGCACCAGGCCTCTAGTCAATAATAAGAGAGAATCATTGATTGGATGCCTCTTGCACTCCCCCTACTGGGGATAGAACTTGCAACCAGGCCATGTGCCCTGACCAGGAATCTAATAGTGACCTTCTGGTTCATGGGTTGATACTCAATCATTGAGCCACATGGGCCAGGCAAGGCCAGAAATTTTAAATTAGTTATTTCATGCTTTGACTGAGCTTGAATTTTTTTTCAGATTCTGATTATGCTCTCTAAGTTAAATAGGCTACTCACTGTTTTTAGATGCCTTAAGTAAGTTTTGTATCCACACAACTTCCTTTCTCATTTTGGTACTATCATGACATATTAAATTTATGAGGAGAGTTACGGCAATGGACAAGAGGATATCTTAACAATCCATCAAATTTTAAGCATTTTAATTTTTAATCATATTTCTAAACTGTTCTATTATGCCTAACTATACAGTGATGTTTTAAAAAGAAGGACATTTGCTTGAAAACCCAAAATAATTTATCACTAATTATGTCAAAAATTCTAGGCAAGCCATTTGTCAGAATTGCATTAACATTCTATGGACAATAGAACAAACTCTATTTGCTTTAAAATAAAATACATTTTAAAATCAGATATGTATTTTTGTCATCTTTAAAACAACAAATACTGCACCTAATTGAAATTTTGCGGTGATGTTTAAATATTAGTAGATCTTAAGTGAATAAATGCTCTCTGGCCCATTAACTCTTCTTCTGTCTTAGAAATAAATGATTGATTTCACACTAAAGCCTTAATTAATATAACTCAGAGTACTAGATATGCTGCACAACCATGCTATTCAGACAGCTTGTTTATATCATATACAAATTTCTCTTTATACTCATTCATTTTTTAGGCTTGTTTTAGTCTCTTTTCAGAGGCAGAACTTACAGAGCTGGAAATAATGTATAAGAAAAACAAATATGCTAAAAACAATTTCTATATGGAAACCTTCATTAAGTAATGATATTCAAAGTAATGAAACAAAGGAGGGGGAATATGTTCTTTCTATTTGAAGACAACAATGGCCCAGTATTATTCTTTCTAAAAAAAGGGCATGACCAGTAAAAATATTTGTTTCTCTAAAAAAAAATCACAATTTTCTACTCTGTTCAAATATATAGAGATTATATTCTTTTTTTTTCTCTTTTGAAAAAGTGATTATAAATATCCCCCTAAATTTCAGTCACTTATATCCTAAACTGCAATTGATAAAGCAGAACATAAATTTTACAAAAAAACCCCAGTAAATATTTATACATATTCATTCATTCATTCACTTACTTATTCTCTAAGAGTTCTTTAAATTATTTAAGACTGCTGATTTTTCTCTATTGTTTTATGACCTTCACTAATGTTCTAATATCTGTAATTGTTTTCCCTCTAACTTAAAAAATATTTCAACCTAAAACCACATTAGTACTTAGTTATTTGACAATTGGTTAGTTCATGTTCTGCCAACATATTTAGATGATGTATTTCAAGTAAACACTAGAATTTAATTAATATATTAGTTATTCAATATTAATGTTAACACAATTGTTATCCCTTTTATATGAATTATTTCTCCTCTATAAACTGATGAGCCAAAATATGTACTGTGTTCCAAAGAAGGTTTACCAATCATGTGATATTACAAAATTTTCTTTAGTCTTGAGCTCTGCCTTATAATTTAATTCACAGATATGAAGTCATTAGGAAAAATGATAATGCCAATATTTTTGTTGCTCTTTGAAGTAAGATTCTCTGAAGATGCTGCAGCAATAGGTATCAAGCCAGAACCTCAGAAAAGAGGAGCCTACTTTCTATAGTCACCCAGCCATAATTGTTATATCTTCAAGTCATCTAGCATTCTAGAACACTCCTTCCTTTTATTACTAGGTAAACTAGAGGTTTGGTGCATGTATTTGTGCACGGGTGGGGTTCCTCAGCCTGGTCTGTGGGGATTGGGATAAAACCAGCTCTCCAACATCCCCTGAGGGGACCTGGATTATGAGAGGGTATAAGCCAGACCGAGGGACCCCACTGGTGCATGAATCCATGCACCAGGCATCTAGTATGCATATAAGGTCTTTGGTTAACCTCTTCCCACTTTCCTCCGAGATTTATCAGTCTGTTCCATGATTCCATGCCTATGGTTTCTGCTCCTGTATTGAGCGCCTGCCCCTTAGTGGTCAGTGTATGTCATAGCTACTGTCTGGTGTGCTGGTCGGCTGGTAGGCTGGTCACTACGGCTTTTATATATATACTAGAGGCTAGGTGCACAAAATTCTTGCATGGGAGGGGTTCCCTCAGCCCAGCCTACACCCTGTGGGCCTAAACTGGCAATTGGACATCCCTCTCACAATCCGGGACCACTGGCTCCTAACCCCTTACCTGCCTCCCTGCCTGATTCTGATTGCCCCTAACCACTCTGCTTGCCTGTCTAATCACCCCTAACCTCTCTGTCTGATTCCGTGATGCCTCTAACTGCTCCCCTGCTGGCCTGATTGTTCCTAACCACTCTCCCCTGCTGGTATGATCGCCCCTAACCACTCTGTGCTGGCCCTGGCCAAAGTGGCTTTGTCCGGAAGGACATCCAGAAGACGTCTGGTCTACCCAGTCTAATGAGCATATTACCCTCTTATTAGTATAGATACTAGAGGCCAGTTGCACAAAGATTCATGCAAGAACAGGCCTTCCTTCCCCTGGCTTTGTTCCCGGCAGCCTGGGAACCTTCAAGTCCTCGCTCCCAGTGGAGCAACACTCCTGTAGCTCCCTCCGCCGTGCCCACCCCAATCCCCTTCATAGCAGGCGTCTCACCCTTACTGGCCACTCCACTCCTGCCTATGCAAATTAACTCAAAATCTTTGTTGGGTTAATTTGCATACTCACTCCTGATTGGCTTATGGGTGTCGTGGAGGTATGGTCAATTTGCATACTTCTCTTTTATTGGTGTATATATCCTATCTAATAAGGAGGTAATATGCAAATTGATTATAACTCCAACACACAAGATGCCTGCCCACATGTGGTCAAAGATGGCCACCCCATGTGGACACAAGATGGCCACAACAAGATAGCCAGCAGGGGAGGGAAGTTGTGGGCAATCAGGTCAGCAGGGGAGGGCAGTTGAGAGGCACCAGGCCTGCAAGGGAGGGCAGTTTGGGGGAGGGGTCCAGGCCTGCAGGGGAGGGCAGTTAGGGGCAACCAGGCCTGCAGGGGAGGGAAGTTGGGGGTAACAAGGCCTGCAAGGGAGGGCAGTAGGGGGGAACTAGGACACCAAGAGAGGGCAGTTGGGTGTGACCAGGCCTTCAGGGGAGGGAAGTCTGGCAGGGGAGGGCAAGGGAGGATGGTTAGGGACAATCGGGCCAGCAGGGGAGCAGGTAGGCATCGATTAGGCTGGCAGGTGAGTAGTTAGGGGGTGATCAGGCTTGCAGGCAGTAGCGGTTAGTGGCAATCAAGCAAGCAGGCAGGTGAGCAGTTGGGAGCCAGCAGTGCTGAATTGTGTGAGGGATGTCCCAGATTGGAGAGGGTGCAGGCTGGGCTGAGGGACACAAATCCCCTGTGCATGAATTTCTGCACTGTGCCTCTAGTGTTTGTGTGTGTGTGTGTGTGTGTAATCTCCCACTTAAATTTTTGGTAAGTCCAACATTCTTTTTTTTTTTAAATAAATCTTTATTGTTCAGATTATTACAGGTGTTCCTCTTTTATTTTTCCCCATAGCTTCCCTGCACCTGATTCCCCACCCCACCCCATGCCCTTACCCCCCGCCACTGTCTTCATCCATAGGAGTAAGATTTTTGTCCAATCTCTTCCAGCACCCCTCACACCTGCTTCCCCTGAGAGTTGTCAGTCCACTCCCTTTCTATGTCCCTGATTCTGTTATATTCACCAGTCCATTCTGTTCTTCAGATTTTTCATTCACTTGGTTTTTAGATTCACTTGTTGGTAGGTATGTATTTGATGTCATTTTGTTGTTCATAATTTTTATCTTTACCTTTTTCTTCTTCTTCCTCTTCTTAAAGGATACCCTTCAGCATTTCGTGTAATCCTGGTTTGGTGGTGATGAACTCCTTTAGCTTTTTCTTGTCTGTGAAGCTCTTTATCTGACCTTCAACTCTGAATGATAGCTTTGCTGGGTAGAGTAATCTTGGTTGTAGGTTCTTGCTGTTCATCACTTTGAATATTTCTTGCCACTCCCTTCTGGCCTGCATAGTTTCTGTTGGGAAATCAGCTGACAGTCATATGGGTACTCCCTTGTAGGTAATTAACCGTTTTTCTCTTGCTGCTTTTAATATTCTCTCTTTGTCTTTTGCCCTTGGCATTTTCATTATGATGTGTCTTGGAGTGGTCTTCTTTGGATTCCTCTTGTGTGGGGTTCTGTGCGCTTCCTGAACTTGTAAGTCTATTTCTTTCACCAGGTAGGGAAAGTTTTCTGTCATTATTTCTTCTAATAGGTTTTCAATATTTTGCTGTCTCCCTTCTTCTGGCACCCCAAAAATTCGGATGTTGGTTCGCTTGAAGTTGTCCCAGAGGCTCCTTACACTATCTTCATATTTTTGGATTCTTTTTTCTTTTTGTTTTTCTGGTTGGATGTTTTTTGTTTCCACATATTTCAGATCTTTGCTTTGATTCTTGGGGTACGTTGATCTACAATTGAGTTTCTGTATATTCTTTATTTTAGACAGTGTATGCTTCATTTCTGACTGGTCCTTTTCCATTTTTTTGGCATTCTCATTAAGGTCCTTGAAGGTCTCACTAAGCTCCTCAGAAGTGTCATCAAGTTTCTCGGCGGTTTTTAGAAGATTCTTGAGTAACCTTATACATGTGGTTCTGAACTCTATGTCATCCAGTAGTTTGCTTTCCTCCGTTTCTTTCATTCGTGACATATTTCTTTGTTTCTGCATTTTGGCTGCTTCCCTGTGTTGATGGAGTAGCTTTGTGTGGTAGGTGACCTATAGGGAGCAGTAGCTCAGCCTCCCCAATCACCTGATGTGGACGCTCTTGGTACACCCCTTTGTGGGCTGAGTGCAAAGTCTTGGTGTAGTTAAGCCTGAATTGCTGTTGGTACACTGGGAGGAATTGACCTCCAGGCCAATTAGCTATGAGCACTCCCTGTGTCTATAATGGAAGAACTGCTGCGCTGAAGACACGCTTATGGGGCAGGACTTGTTTCAGTGGGGCTTTGGTGCTCACTGAGTCTGCCTCTTGAAAGTGTCACTTATGGATGTGAGGAGTTGAAATCTGGTGTCTCACACTGACCACTAGGTACACTGGCTTCTGGATCTCCAATGGGGTGCAGGTCAGCTACTGTCTGAGGCCACTCAGCAGGAGCTACAGTGAGAGCTGCAGTTTTCTCCTCTTTGCTTGGGGTTTGGAGGTTTTGGAGCTGTCTGACCCAGGCTGCAAGTTTGCTAGGTTAAGCTGCGATAGGGCAGGCCTTTCTTATGCTAACTCCGCTGCTTGGAGCTTGGGTGGGTTTGTAGGTTGTGCAGGGCGGGGCCTCAGGGTGTCACTAGGTTAGGGCATGGCAAACAGCAATGGCTGCTAGTTAGCCAGCTCTTTGTCCCCAACGGCATCCGCGAGTCCCGTGCCGCAGTGCAGTAAACAATTATTCCTGCGCGCAGCTCTGCAAGCAAGCCACCCTCACTGGCAGACAGTCCAGCTTCTCCCCGGAGGATTTGGGTCCACCGCGTCTCCCCAGAGACTGTATTTCAGAGTAATTGGGGGCTTGTCTCCGTTGGGGTTGAAAAAAGCAATACACCCAGTCGCCCGCAGCCAGCCCGGATCATGCGCCTCCGTACCTCAGCTTTTCAGCGCTCGTGCACATCTCAATGCTCTTTTCTCTTTTCTTCTAGTTGTAGAACTTCCACTCAGCCAGCTTTCCCGTGGTTCTGGGTGATAGACTTTCTGTCTTTTAGTTGCAGTTTAAATTGTTGTGGGAGGCAGCAGTTTAGGTGTTTACCTACGCCGCCATCTTGGATCTTTCTCTCCAAGTCCAACATTCTTCCAAATATTTCTATGGGTATAAGGAAATATTTACTCTTGTAGGTTACCTATTACATGTTGCTCCTTAGTCCATAATTACCTCAGTCTTCCTTGTAATTGGATCTGTGCATTGCTGCTGATGTTTTGGTTCCCTTTTGTGTTTTATTAATAGCTTTGTTGTGCTATAATACATATACCATATGATCCTCCTATTTTTTAGTTCTGTTTTAATAACAAAAACATGAGAACAAGCTCTTTCTCTTTCCCTAAGGCAGAAATTTCCTAGGTTATAATAGACAGAAAAAGTACTGAATAATTTAAAGTCAAAATGGGGTGCCTATTGTCTTTACGTCCTGTGGGCATTCCTGCTTTAGAAGAATTCAGTGTCAGGCTCCTCTTTTCTGAGGTTCTGGCTTGCTACCCTATTAGTGCAGCATCTCCGGAGAATCTTACTTCAAAGAACAACAGAAATATTGGCATTATCATTTTTCCCAATGACTTTGTGTCAATGAATTAAATTAAAAGGCAGAGCTCAAGATCAAAGAATATATAGGGAAGAAAGTAAAAGATTTATTCTTCCTCTTCTAGTTTTTTGGTTTCACCTTCCAGTAATACAAGTAAGGTTTAAAAGTGCTATGTTGTAGTGCTTGTGCCAATATGGTGTTTAGAAAGTTTTGCCTAAAGCTAGATTTTCTCCTTTCCATTTAGTAAAAAGCATTTTGAGTTGAATTCTTAGCTACTGAAAGCAGTCTAAAGATAACCTGCATTAGAATTTCAGGAGAATTTTTAAAGGGTTGATCTCTATGCCCCAACATAAATGTAAACAATCAGGATTTCTGCAGATTTCACATTTTATTTAAGCACCCCAGATAATCCTCAGATGCAACAAATTTTGCTTAGTTAATTTTCTTTCTCACTACATAATTACAAATTTTCAAATATTTGGCTTTATCCACGTTCCTTTAATGCTGATGAGCAGTGTTAGGATTGCCAATATTTTCTATATATTTTGTGTTTGTAATTACCATTTTCCTTCAAGTTAACTTTAATTTAAAAGAAAAAACAGTTAAAATAATTATTCCATTATTTTTAAGATTTAGAGTAAACCCATTTCTGGGATTCAAACTGATGACTGACAAATTTTAATTTGATTTTAATATTCTTCAAATGATTTTGTTAAACTGCCAAAAAGTTATTGACTATTTCCATTGTCTCATTTCCCTATTTTAGTGCAACTTCAAGTATTTTACATGTTATTATTTTTTAAATATTCTTTTCATTTTAAAAATTCATTTCATTGTTGAGGGGCATTTGAGTGTTAACCTTCATAGATTAGTGTTATGAACATACGAGTGTATGTTAATTAGTAAATGTACATATGCATTTTTAATGATACACTAGAGGCCTGATGCACAAAAATTCGTGCAAGAGTAGGCCTTCCTTCTCCCCCCTCCCCCCCCCCCCCCACTGCTGGCATCGGCTTCCCTCTGGCCCCGGCTTTCTCAGGAAGAACATCTGGAATGATGTCAGAGGGACATCCAGTCTAATTAGCATATTACCCTTTTATTGTTATAGATTCTTCAGAGTGAAATTATAAAACCATAGGGTATACATATGTCTGGATATAGTCTATGCTATCAGTTTTTCAAGTGGCAGTTATGGTAATTTCAGTCACTTGACTTCCTCACCAACACTTTATATTTTAGCCAGTCTGGAGGGCTGTGAAGTGGAATTCTAATGTTATTTTAAGATTAATTTCCCTGAAGACAGAGATGTTGTGGATAGTTTTATGCATTACTCTCCATTTGCATATCCTCTTTTGAAAAGTATCTCTTCAATTTTTGCTCATTTTTGGTTTCTTGCTAATATTTTTCTTTTTAAATACATTTCTCAACAAATAATAAGTTAATTCTTATTGCTACAATAATATTTTATTGTGTAACTATTACTCAATGTTTTAATTCCTCCTTCCAAGTATCAACTTCTCTTCAGGATAATCTTTCTTTCTTTTTCGATGAACTTGCACATTTTAAAGGTCTAATTAGAAGGCATTCTGGCTATACAAAAAATGTATACTATGTAGGTTATAGCATTCCAACTTCTAATTAAACTCAGACGTTAATATTTGGAGAGATAAATGATAAGACATAATTTCATCATTGCAGTATTTTCAATGTTGATAAATTGGAAGCAAACCAAGTTTAGTACAGAATGGTAAAATAGTATTATCCACACTTACGATTGAAAATATGTAGCCACTAAGTTTTTATAACATATTTATACTTATTAACAATATAAAATTTATTATATTGCTGAAAAAATTATAAATATCAATTGTGTAAAACAGTATGTATATATTACACATATATCAGTGCTCTGAAAGATATATAGAAGAATTTTAATTATTATCAGTGGATATATCTGGTTGGTGAAATATCAGGTGTTATTCTTTATATTTTTAACTTCTCTAAACTATATTTATTATATCATTTTACAAACATAATACAGATCATGGGGGAAAAAATGTCTTTCTCTTCTTACCTCTACCTTTTAAGTGCAATTCCCAATCCAGAGAATGTCCTGCTTCTATATCTCTACTTATTTAAATCTCACCTGTTAAGGATCAGCTCAAATGATACTTCCTCTAGAAAGTATGCCTTATTTGGAACACTATAAAAACACATGGTCTTATGCTTTGAATCTTAGTTTTAAATAATACATTAATAAAATAAATTAATTAAAATAAATACATGATACATTAAAAGTCTCCTTATGATTTTACTTTGATAAAATAAGCATAGAGAAATTAAATACTTTTCTCAATGTCAGGAATATGACAGACAAATAACAATGGTCTTAGATCATGATAGGCCACAAAATAAGGTACAACAAAAATAATCTCAAGATTCAAAACACATGAACTTTTAATGTGTAAGAACATAGATAGATAAAGGCTATATAAAAGTAGTTAATTTTATAAAATAACTGGGAAAATTAATGAACAGACAAGTAATTTGATCATTAGTACAATTAAAATGGGAAACCCCAAATTCAGCACTCACTCTTTGTGATATAGAGAGGAATGAATCTTATTTTTACTACTAGAGGCCCAGTGTACAAAATTCGTGCACGGGAGGTGGAGGGTGTCGCTCAGCCCAGCCTGCAACCTCTCTAATCTGGGACCCCTTGGGGGTCAGACATTCCTCTTACAATCCGGGACTGCTGCCTCCCAACTGCTTGCCTGACTGCCTGCCTGATTGCCCCTAACCCCTTCTGTCTGCCAGCCTGATCACCTTCTAACCATTCCCCTGCATCCTGATCGATGCCTAACTGCTCCCCTGCTGGACCGATTGCCCCTAACTGCCCTCCCCTACCAGTCTGGTTGCCCCTGTCCTCTCCTGCAGGCCTAGTCACCCCCAACTGCCCTCCCCTGCTGGCTGGTCACCCCTAACTGCCTCCCTTGTTGGCCTGATTGCTCACAACTGCCCTCCCCTGCAGACCTGGTCACCCCAAACTGTCATCCCCTGCTGGCCTGATTGCTCACAACTGCCCTTCCCTGCTGGCCATCTTGTGGTGGCCATCTTGTGTCCACATGGGGACGGCCCTCTTAGCCCACATGGGGTGGCCATCTTGTCTGTTGGAGTGATGCTCAATTTTCATATTACCTCTTTATTATGTAGGATTATTTCAAATATAATAATTTTCCTGCCCCGTTGTATCACTTAAACATTTAAAACACGTATTGAAGCCATTCTAGAGATTATATTCTCATTTTTTAAAGGAGATAAGACATCTAGTTACCTGATAATAATTATTTCAAGTTAGAGGTGGTTCATTTCTCTTGCCAGTTTGAGCTTACACTTGACAGTGATAGAGCCTAACTTTAGTGCACTGTAATTTTTTACTGGTCAGAGTTCTTGATTGACAAAACAGAAATTAAAGCTGATTAAGTTCAGAATGAAAAATATTTAAAATTGGGTGGCTCACAGACTTAACAAAAATAAGTCAAAACAGAGCCCAGAAAATGGCCTTGGAGAAAAATGAGCCTAGACAGCCAAGCACAGGGACCTATCACCCTGGAGTATCTCAGGAATAGTTAGAATGTTATGCAGAATTCACTCCCATTGTCCCTTTTATCTTTGTGTCTAGACTCCCAGTTCTACTCCCATCCTCACCAAATATACTAGATTTATCCACTGGCATCATCTTCACATTTTCCATGATTTAAAACATCTGCTTTAGAACTCAAGTTTTGAGTAGCGCATCCAACTGGCAAAATCTATGTGACATGATTATATTCCTCATGCCAGGGGTTGTGGAGAACAAGTGTCATTTCTAATCAAGAATAAAAAATAGATTAATTTATCAATCAAGAGGACTTTAATATTTGGTAGAAAAGATATAACAGTAGTTTTTCAAGTTCAAGCTGACCTTGTGTTTAAATATTTGAAATAACAAATAGCTTTATTTTCAATACACATACTTATTTTTAGGCCTGTCTAAATTAAATTTATTTTGAAAATAGTTAAAGGTAAGCCCTAGCCTGAGTGGCACATTTGGTTGAGCATCATCCTGGCCACTGTGAGGTCACCGGTTTGATTCTGGTTAAGACACATGCCCAGGTTACATGCTCCACCCGCAGTAGGGGGCAAGCAGGAGGCAGCAGATCAATGTTTCCCTCTTCCTTCCTCTCTAAAATCAATAAAAAACATATTTTTTAAAAGTTAAAGGTAAGTTACGTTTACTGTTTAAACTTATATGTAAAACACTTATGATAAATTGTTATGTAAAGGACTAACATTGCAAAATTTTATAAAATGTGTAAAAATAATATTATTAAAATATACACAGAAAGATGCTATGTGGTTGGTTTTTTAGCTATATAACTATGCATTATATATTCTTCTGCACATCTTATTTTTTCAAATTTTATAAATATGACATGTACCTGTATTATTTATAAAAATAAAATAAATGTTATTTCATTAAAATTATTAAAGAATAAGAAATAATACCTCTTTACCATTTCTAACAAAAATGACTTCATAAGGCATTAGGAAAGATATTGTATTTAAATCAGTTATTTATTAACAGATGCATATAACTAAACATAAGATAAAATATAAAGAGACAGGAGAACTGTGCTTTAGAGAAAGCATAAGATTATCCTATTTTATGAGAAATCAAGTGGTTTTGTGGTAGCAATTTTTATCAGCTAACAGCTTTGTTTGTGTGTTCAGTTTTTAGTTACAAAAATACCCTTTTTTAATAGACAATTAAATCACATCTTATTGAAAACTAACATTCTAAGGAAATATTTCTCTCCACATCAGCTTTTTTGTACCAGAAGAAAATATATACTTAATTTGCATTCAAGACAAAGTACAAGTCTGTAGTATAAGTCACCTAATAAATCCAACAATTTGATCTTTACTTGTATGCTTTTTTATCATAAGCCTTTAAATACATATAAGAAGCACAGTATAAACCTTTTATGATGTATTCTGTCCTTGTAGTTAATTAATAAAAAATAATGGTGGTAAAATATGGGGAAAAAACAAACATGATAATGTAAACTTAGTCTACAGTAGATAAATTACACTTTTATTTACTAAAATTGGACTTACTGACAGAGATTTGATTTGAATGTATATAGATCCTCTGACATTAGCTCCACATCAGGTTTTTTGTTTGTTTTTTAAATTATTAACCCAAATTATTTCTTTGTTTTTTTAAATTATAATTTCCAGTTTAGGTTTTCCTAAAGAGAAGCAAGAATAAAGAAATTTAAGAAGTAATCTGATTGAAGAATGCTCCAAGATTTTAATCTTTTATTACCTGATTTTTATATGTCTCTCTCACACCTAATTCAGTAAAAATATATTTTTAAAAATCTAGTTTTATTGAATTTTTCTAAAGTATTCAACTTATTTCATAGGAAAAAAACACCTTTCCTTTCATGCATAGATCTTTTCTGGATTCTTTATTCATCATTACCAGTCTATATATCCATCCTTTGCATAATTATGTGCTGCCTTAACTTAATTATTATAATTTTATAATATGTGGGAGCAGTTATATCTGGGAAAACAAGGGCTTCTGCATAGTTCATTTTTTAGAATGTCTTTACTGTTCTTTGCCTTTCACATTTCTATGTAACGTTCAGAATTAGATCACTGTTTTTCTCCCAAACTGGGATTGGGATTGTGGTTGCATTGCATCTATTTGAGGACAATTGGTATATTTAAAACAGTAAGTTTTTAACATGGTATAGCTCTCTTATTTTCAGGTCTTTGATATTTCTTAATAACACTTTAGACTTATTAAAGTCATGCTCTTCTTACTGGTCTATTCCTAAGAATTTCATTTTCTGCTGCTGGCATACAGAATGCAATAGTTTATTTTTTTACCTTTTCTTCCTCATTGACCATTGACTTTACTAAATCACCATAGATATTTATGGAATTATTAAATAGACAATCATGGTCATGGCAAATTACAAATAATAACAGCTATTTCATTCTTTTTAATCCTTTTGCATTTTATTTATTTTCCTTGACTTATTGCACTGAGACTGATACTACAAAGTTAAATACAAATAGTGATATCATGCATTTTTGTCTTTTTATCTCAAAGTGAAAACTTTCAACATTTTATCATGAGGGTGATATTTGATACAACATGTTTGTTAATATTATCTCCTTAATTAAGCTCCTTTCTTTTCCTACTTACTGATAATTGTTATCATGAATGAATGCTGAATCATAGTTTTTCTGTCATGCTTTAAATGATTATATGATTTTCATTCCTTTTAATCCCTTACCATGGTTAATTATATTGATTGATGCTTGAATATTATATTTATCTTAAATTCTAGAGACAAATATAGTGTGTTTGTGACATTAACTTTTTTATATTGGTGGATTTAAATGGCTAATATTTTATTTGGGGTGTTTTGTATACACAGTTATTACTCAAGTCATGATAAATAGAAAGATTACTTTATAAAAACTTTCAGGAATTTACTTATAGGATCTTTTTCTTTACATGATATTACCCTACTATCCTCCCCCCTTTTTTTTATTAATGGAGGTTTTTGTAAATTTTATGATGCAGTCTTGATAACTTTAAATTTAATTTTTTTTTTTTTTGCCCAAAAATATGACTGCTTTAAGTTCATTGCATGTTCAGGAATTTTACCATGAGATGAACTACCAATAGAAATTTTAGTTATTACTTTAAGAACAGCTTTTTGTCCAGTACAATTAACTTTACTTGAATATTCAGTTATTTCAATTAGCCTGTTTTAAATTAATCTGAAAACTTGATTACTATTTTACTGTCAAATTTAATACTCTACCAACAATCTTAGTTTACCCTGTAAATATTAGTGGTAAGGATTATTTGCATTCTTGAGTAGGCCCTGAGATTCCTGATGCTAGGCTGAATTTAGATATAGGGCAGCTGCTGTCAGCCAAGTCTCTTGTCTGTTACCTGGGTCCCGATCTGAGCTGGGCCAAGTCTCTTTCTGTTGCCTGGGTCCTGATCTGAGCTGGGTGTGGGAAGCGCGAAGCAGCCATGGGGGCAGGAGACCTCCCTCAGAAGGGGCGAGGGTTCAAGCCCCTGCAAAATTAATTTTCATTTGTAATGCTAACAGCAAGACACCCATGAAAAACACACATGGTGTCTAAATAAGACAAAGGAAAATCGTTTGGGCAAAAATAAAAAGGATCCCAAATCAATTATATAGAAAAGATTTCTTTATTAACTTGTGGTCGAGAATATGTTTATATATCTTCAGAAAACAACTCCAAGACCACGTGGATTCCTGCAACAGAGAGGAATTGACAGGTCTGCTCCAACCACGAAGACAAGAGGAAAAACAGTCCAGAGATGGAAGACGCTGACAACGCCTTGCCATGGGAGCAGTCAGCAGCTGTGCACCACTGCAGGTTGCCTAGGACCAAACCAGAGAGGGTCGGACCTGCATTGCCATCATGTGCCCACCATCCAGATATCATTGCTGACATCTACACATAAGGAACTGTTAGACATTGAAACAGGGACTCAGAACTGTTGGACATTGAAATTGGGACTCAAACATTTTTTACCATTATTATTTTTTTTGTTATTATATGTTCATTTCTAGTCTGCAGAGGCAAAATTTTGTAAAGGAAAGAACTGGGGGGGGGGGGGGGATAGATACAGAGGCAAAGAAGTATTGAACAGACTGTCAAACTACATTGGGAAGGCAGGGGAGGTTGGGCGAGGGGAGCTGTAAGAGACCAACCGAAGGACTTGTACGCATGCATATAAGCATAACCAATGGATACAAGACACTGGGGCAGGGGGGAGGGCGGGCAGGTGAAGGCATGTACTGGGGAGTAGGGGAAGCTTGGGGGAGGTCAATGGGGAAAAAAAGGAGACATATGTACTACTATTTGTAATACTTCAAACAATAAAAAAATGAAAAAATTAAAAGAAAACTTGCAGGAAGAGAATCAGAAGTTGCATAATCTTCCATGTCTATCATATTTTGTGACAATTTACAAGTGGCAAGCAGAGCTGTAAAGGAGATTCTTCTCAAGTAAACCTGTTCCCAGGGTTCTAATGCTTTTAAGCTGCATGATGGTGACTGGTAGTCAAGTCTTTTGGTCACAGAATTATGCCATGAGAACTTTGGCCTCAATCACAGGAGGTCCTCATTGGTTGGGAGAGGCCCTGCCTTTACCCAGTGGTAATATGACAGCTGGATCTAAACCTTAAATGTGTACCTATTTGGTTTGACAGAACCTTGGCCTGTCATCCAGTTCTGCCATGTCATTTTTTGTGGCTAGAGAAGGACCCACACATCCATAGACATGAACTGATCTGTTCTTTGTAAAGTAGTCTGAGGGAAGAATCAATAAAAAGACCATTATCTACCAGACTATATTATTCTTTCATATTCCATCATTTTTAAAACTGGATCGGCATAATTTTAGATCAATTTCAATAGTTCTATAGGAAAATGTAATTGAAATTTACATTATTAGGATTTCCATTACCACATCATGCTGTGCTTGAGTGACTTTTTCAAAATAACAAATAAATATTATAAAAAGTAGGAATATCTTCACTACTGAAAATTGTAATATTATATACATAGGCTAACTATTAGCAAATGAATAGAAAATATCTATTAAATTCACATAAACAAATTACAGATGATTATTATACAAAGAACATAGTTTGTTTTATTATGTAAAAAGAATGATAGTGAAATTTATATAAAAGAGACTATTGATAAAAATAGATCATCAGATTGCACAATGTGCTTTCAAAGAGTGAACAGATGGATTTTAAGAAAGTTACTCATCTGACCTTTAAAATCCAGTTGCATGAGCTTTTATGTGTTTGTACAATTATCAAATGGTCATTAATGCTTTTATAAAGATAATTTCAGATATTAACATTTGTCCAACAAGATGCTGTGGGTAAAAGAGTTCACAGTGCACAATCTTTGCATGATGTTTGTTAAATTGCATGGCTTTTAACATCCTTTCCAATTCTGATAGAAGTGATTTGACACTGTCCACTGTGGGTACACTGTGGGTAGCTTCCTGGAGGACACTGTGTATATATACACCTCTCTGACAGCTATTATCAGCATTACATGTCTTTCTCCATTAGGTAACTTGTTTTACAATTCGTTAAACATTCCCTCTCTGAGTTATCTGCCCTCCTTTCCACTCCTCTCCCCCTCCCCACAAGCTTCAGAAAGATATATCCCAGCATTGCAGAACTGAGCAATACAAAGTAAACTTGCTTTTGCCAAAAGGAATGTTATGTGTGATTTTTGGGAGAAGCTTTAAAGTCAGCCTATGATTTTTCTATGTTTGCTGTTTTCTTTACCTCTGCTATAGTGATCAGATATAGTCTGTTTCGTCAGCCTGGGTCCTGGAATGTAGATCACAAAACTGAGCCTAGCTGATTGTTAATGGACATGTACTGTCTTTATTCCCTCTAGCCTAGTATCTAAAAACTAGCATGTAGTAAGTATTCAGTAAATTATAGTTGATTAAAGTAATTCAATAAATTTTATCTCAGACAATATACAGATGTTTCTTGAATTATGATAGCGTTACATTAGATAGACCCATTGTAAGTTGAAAATATAAGTAAAAAATGCATTTAATACACTTAAGCTACCTACCCTACTGAACATTATAGCTGAGCCCAGCCTACCTTAAACATGTTCAGAAAACCCAGATTAGTCTTCAGTTGGGTAATTATCATGGGTTTCATCTGAAAGAGTTATTGCCTTCCTCATCTTTTCACCAGAAACAGGAGACACAGATGGGCATTTAGTAGACATGCTAGAACATGAAAATACAAAACACAGTATTCTCAAGACCCTGTCAACAAAGTACACTGTGAAGTATCAATTGTTTACTCTCCTGATCACATGGCTGACTGGGAGCTGTGACTCCCTGCTGTTGCCCAGCATCAAGAGAGTGTCTTACCTTCTCTAACCAGCCCTGAGAAAAAATCAAAATTTGAAGTATGGTTTCTATAGAATGTTTAGCACTTTATACAAAACTGGAGGCCCGATGCCTGAAATTCATGCAAGGGCCTCAGCCCCTGCCACCGCAGCAGCTGCCTTGGCCTGCACTGCTGCAGCTTCATCCGGAAGGTCATCCAGAAGGACATCCAGTCTAATTAGCATATTACACTTTTATTATTATAGATGTACTAAAGGCCCGATGCATGAAATTTGTCCAAGGGGCTCAGTCCCTGCTGCCACGGCAGCTGCCTCGGCCCCCACCACCATGTCGGCTGCCTCTGCCTCCTCTGTCTCAACCCCTGTCGCTGCAGCTTCATCTGGAAATTCATCTGGAAGGACATCTGGAAGGAAGTCTGGTCTAATTAGCATATTATGCTTTTATTGTTATAGATAGTACATCATAAAGTCAAACATTTGTAAATCTGGAAACTTATGTATATACAAAGAAAGATATCTAATCACTTCTAGCCCTCAAAGGTTTACAATTTAGTTGAGAGCACACAAAAGCTGAATTTTCTATATTGTAAGTTGTTGCTTCTTTTTACATTCAGATAAAAGAGAGATCAGTCTGCATGGGGGGAAGGGGTCAAGAAAAATTTATTCTGAAAAGCGTTAACTTGATCTGACACTGATCTGAAACAAAAGGGACAAAGATAGTCTGTGAGGAAGAGGGAAAGCATTCATGTAAGGAAAGAGTGCAGAAGATAAATATTAGATAAAGAAGAGTATGCATTTTTCCTATAAAATAGTAATAAGAAAAAAGTATTCTAAAGGTAAAGAAAAGTAAAATTAAAGTAAAAATAAATTAATTCCATGTCTGGTTTATTCATGATTTTGTAGATTTGTATGAGCTGTCCAAAATAACATATGAGTTCCCTGCCAAGTCTTACTTTTCTATGATTATTCAGCAATTATACAATCACTAGATGCCTGATGCATGAAATTTGTGCAGGGTAGGTCCCTAGGCCTGGCCTCCCTGCCTCCTCTTTCCCTAGCTCCCTCAGCCCCCGCCGCTGCCACTGGCCGCCCGCCCCATCCCCTGGTGGTTAGCACATGTCATAGCGAGTGATCAGACTCCCTCTCTCTCAGTCAAACTCCCTAGTGGACAATTTGCATATTAGCCTTTTATATATATAGATGGGTTTTACAAAGTAATTTAAGCATCTCATGTTTTTTGCAGTATAGAACATTAGGAATAAATATTGGAGACTAATGAATAATGAACAAAAAATTCCAATTATTTTTAACAATTTAATTACTTACTATTTTACTACGTATTGTAATTAATTCACCTATGTATCACCTAAAGAAAACACCTCATAAGAATGATCCTTGTCACACTAGCCCTGTTTAGTCTTACCATTCTGAATGCTCTCACCTTGTTCTCACCTTGCATCTTGCTCACACATACATATGTTCTTCTAGCTCTTGGCTTTTACTTTTTATTTGTATTTTTAGTCTCAGATTTTGTATATGTTTCAAATGTTCTGTATCTAATACTTATAGTGTAACATAATTATTTTTAATCTTATATTTATGTCATTTCTTGATGTACCTCACTCTGATTCAGCCTATAATATAGGTTACTAACCTTACATAGCTTATGCAACAGAAAACTATGAGCCTCACATTGTGTTTTCCTGCCCAGGTAGTTCTTAAATTCCATGTGCAGTAGTAAAGAGAAGTGGCATTGGCTTTGAATTCTGGAGTCGGCTTGCCTGGGTTTGGTAACAACTTTGCTACTTGTGAACTATGCATACTTTTAGACAAGCTATTTAATAAATTTATGTCTCTCATCTTCAGTAAAATGGGTTTAATAATATTACTCATCTCATTGGGTTGTTGTGGGATTCATTGAAAAATTCAAATAAATTGCTTGTTAGAGGAGTCTGACACTTTCATATATACACCATTCAATAGAATCATGATTACCAATCTTGACCAAATTCTGTAGTTGTGAGAGAATTCATCACAGAAAAAAATATATATGGGATCTACTTAGAAAAATACATCTTTATCTTTGATCAATGCCAACAGTTCCAAATCTCAGCATTTTAGATCTTGACAGAAGGTTTCTGTGCCTTGGCAGTTAGAATGTTATAGATCCAAGGGAACTTTCCAATATCTTGCTCTTTTAGGGGTATCTTGTATTGGAAAAATACAAAACTCCCTGCAGAACAAGGTCAGAGAACAAATGGTTCTATAAAGTTTCTTTCCAGTTGATTAGCTTTGCCCTTTATAAATTTTTCTCTTACATGCATACTCACACACTACTCTCCAGTTGCCCCAATTATTATGCACTAATTTTCTAAATTACTAAATAATAGCCAGCTTTATCATAATTGCATGTGTTCATCGTGTTTAACATTATTATAATAATCATTTTATCATGTTTCTAAAATATTAATAATCCAATGATTATAATCATCAGTAATTGTTATTAACTTCATACTCTACCACATAACCTCAGATAATGTAACACAGAAATGTGACAAAAAAAAAAAAAAAGACTGCTATGGATTCCTTTTTTATCCAATAAGCTATTTTAGTGGTTTAGAAGGAAAGTATATGCATGCTAACTTCCCTGAGCTAAATGTTCAAGTTTTCCTAGGGATGTAATTTTTTCATGCAAAAATATGCCTGTTACTTATTCTTATGCATTGGCCCTCAGTAAATAGTATTTATTTTGTCTGCAGAATATCTTGACAATGACTTCTCCCCACATTTGCAGCCACCCACAGAGACAATTATTGCCACCATTTAGACACACAAGAAATTAAGTTTTTATTAGTTTAGCTAGAGGCCCAGTGCACAAATTCGTGCACAGGTGGGATCTGGCCGGCCAGCCCCAATTGGGGCAGTTTGGGACTTGGCCAGTGGGAGGGAGGGGCTATGGATTGTTAGCCAGTTGGCCCCACTCTCGATCGGGGTGGGGGTGGCCGATCGGGGCCCCCATTGGGCCGGTTGGCTGCTGCAGTGCGCATCATAGCAACTGATAGTTCCAGTCATTTCGCTGTTCTGGTCACTTGGTTTTTATATATAGAGAGTTTCCAAACAAATTACACCATGCTAAATTACAACACATGGACAAAATTTTTAAAAGATAAAGAGACTAGCAGAATTTGCATTTTTATTAAGTGAGTTATCTGTAATTTCAAATAATGGCCTATATTACACATTTCCCAAATGTGCACACACATATGCATGCTGAGTGAGCATTTTAGCAAGCATCAAAGTTTCCTGAACACTTTTGAAATTAAATGGAGGAAACTATGTAAATCATTCTCCTCCTGGAATTTTATAGCTCACTAAATTTGGAATTAAGCAATAGCTGGCAATTTCAAGCTATTTGCATTCTCCAATGGTGTATTTATGTTTGGTAATTCAGAAATTACTATATATTTATACACATATATACATGTGTTAATGAGGAATAACTTTATTCTATTTTGCAAAGGTTTTTTGGCTGGTCTAATAATCAAATCAACATGAGACAGATTAACAGGAAAAACACGCACATTTAATTTCTTATGGACAGGAACCCCACATACATGAGAAGTTCAAAGATAGAAAGGTAAAAGGAGGTATACATACTATCTTGAGCCAAGGATGGGATAGGAGCCTGAGACTTCAAAGGGAGGAAGGTAATTCACAGGATACGAAGAAGAACAGATGCTCTGAAATTAGAAGTTTGCCGTGCCATACATATAGGCCATAAACATGTATTTCTTGAGAGAGCTCTTATTATGGGCAAGGACCCCCACCCCCAATTTAAATTCTTTAAGGGAGAGGTGAAAGTTTTTCTGCAGCTCCTAAGGCCTTGAGTGCCTTCAATTCAAAATTACCCTCAGGCCAAAGTGGCACATCTTGGTGAGGCCTGTTCTGAACCCCTGTCCATGGTATGAGTAAATCCCTAACATTGAATTTTTACATTTATTTGTAGAGCCCACAAAGACTAACAGAATTGGTCCTGAAGAATTTGTTATTTGAATTGCCACAGAATGATGTTAGATTAGGAGTCCTGATGTACTCTGAAGGTTAACAGTGGAAGATTAAGCTAATATGAAGGAGCTCCAAACCGGAAATGTTCTTTAGCAAAGTTTCTGCATTTTTCCAAGATTTTCAGGAGAACAACCATAATCTAGGGGAAGATGGAAAGTATGGTATACACTTTTAGTTTGGAGAAATTGGGAAAATTTTGTCTAACCATTGTCATTTGCAGTCATGCTAATTTTCATAGTGTTGCAAGAAAGAGAATCATCTTTGAAAACAAAACCGTGGGAGCATTTCAGGATACCAATTCAAATGCCAACCAGCTGAATAATGACCTGGTTGTCTTTAACAAAGTTATTATTTTATGAGTGCTCAGTGATTGTCATTTAAAATTACTATATCCTTCACGTCACTCCCATATGGACAAATGCCACCATTCAAACATCATTATCATGTAACCAGTTTGTCCTGAGAAGCTATTGAATATTTCAGTGCTCTCTTCATGTTTAATAAAAGATTGAATAAAAGAGGGCATGGTCTGATGTTATTGTTTATCCCTATGAGAGAAATTGATTACTGTTTATTTTCATGCCCCTGTAGGGCCCATTCAGTGGTTCATTTCAGGAAACTGATAGCAACTGGTCACAATTCTGGCCATATATAGAACCACCTGGGGAGTACACATATCTATTTAATTGGGCTTTAACCCAAAAGTACTGAATACAAATCTCCAGGGGTTAGTCTCATCAAATTATATTTAAACACTAGAGGCCTGGTGCATGAAATTCATGCACGGGCATGGGGGGGTGTCCCTCAACCCAGCCTGCAGCCTCTCCAATCTGGGACCACTGGCTTCTAACCACTCGCCTGCCTGCTGTCTGCCTGATTGCCCCTAACCGCTTCTGCCTGCCAGCCTGATTGCCCCCTAACTGCTCCCCTGCCAGGCTGATGACCCCCAACTGCCCTCCCCTGCCACTACCCACCACCTCTGCCAGGACCCACTTCCTCCGTGCCATGCAGAGCCACGGGACCCCCCAGGCCTCAGCTTACAGAGTGGCCGCCAAGCCCTGCCTCCTCTGTGCGCATGGCCATCTTGTGGTGGCCATCTTGTGCTGACATCATACGTGAGGACCACCGAGGCTTTTATTAGTATAGATTGTGGTATGTCCTATTTTACCAACTGTGGAACTGATCAGAAAATCTAGTGCTCATGAGATACAAAGGCACTTTGCAGATTCCTGCAGCCATAATAAGAATCCTCTGTGTCAGGGAATTGTTCTATCCTTTAAAGATTCCTAGATGCCAGAGACCAAACTACAAAATCTCAGTGTATCTCTCTTTCAACTTTTAGGGAGAGTAAGATAGATATGCGTAGTAGATTATATTTAGAGAAATTATTAGAATTCATAAAGAATGTTGTACTTTTGGGGTTCCAAAGAACTGCAGGTGCTCATGCTCCTCTACATGTCACTTATTTATGAAAAACTACTTATGTAAAGTTTTTCCTATGATCATAGTAATTACATTTCTCTTTCCACCACTCCTGTTTGGGATATTCTTTCCCTTCTCCACCTACTACTTCTAAGTAGCACTTACCTTCATACCAAAACTAAAAGAGCTGGTCAAGAAAGATGTTACTTTGGGAAGAACAGGGATGGTGTGGAAGAGAGAGGATAGGGGAGAATAAAACACACTTAAAAGTAATCTTCTCAAGGGCTCTTTTCCCGACTTTTGTCTCAGGGTAACAGTTTCAATGCCCTATACTATTTTTCTCAGTTTACTTATATGCCCAAATATTATTCTACATCTTGCATTCCTTCATACTCAGCTCATTTGATGCCTTTTCAGTGGATGTCAACCTTTCTAATGCCGCGACCCTTTAATACAGTTCCTCATGTTGTGGTGACCCCAAACCATAAAATTATTTTCGTTGCTACTTCATAACTGTAATTTTGCTACTGTTATGAATCATAATGTAAATATCTGTGTTTTCCGATGGTCTTAGGCGACACTGCTAGCGGTTCTCAACCTCTGTCTCTGTCTCTGAGAGACAGAGTCACTGCTTTACTTCTTAGATATAACTAAATCTTAATCCTTTGTATACTCAAAAACTCATGATAGCAATTTTTTATGGTTTGATGTTTTCTATAGGATGTAAGTTTTAGGTCATGAGTATAGTTCACCTTACTTGATAACTGATAAATTGTTAGTGACTTCTTGAGATGCTAAGTTTAGAAAAGTTTTGAGACCAATGTGTAGTCTCAGCAAGAAAGAACACCCTCATCAATTAGGAATGTCTTTCCAAGTTGCAGGAGGGAAAAAAATGGCATTTGTATAAGGAGTTTGTCTCCTGAATTGTGCTCTTCCAAATAAATAGATAAATAGATAGATAAATAAATAAATAAATAAATAAATAGGAAAATAATAATTATGACTACAAAATAAAGTTTAAAAGAACAATTCTTTTCATCTTTAGGAATGGTGGAGTGTGGATATGCCTTTTCAGAGGTAAGAAAGGATCAATCTTCAGGCATACTTTTGGGATCCAATTATATTAAAAATCAATCAAGTACAAAACAATATTATACATATTGTGATATATTTTAAGTGCTTAACAACTAAAGACACATGAATACCATCTTTCAGCTTTTTTAATGTATCCCCATGCTTATATGCACAAATATTTTTGGTGATGAAAGTATAAGTCAAGCCCAACTAGGGTTGCTCAGTGGTTAAGCATCTGCCTCTGAACCAGAAGGCCACGCTTTCATTCTGATCAGGGTTGCAGGCTTGATCCCCACTAGGGGACATGCAGAAGGCAGCCAATCAATGATTCTCTCTCATCATTGATGTTTCTATCTCTCTTTCCCTCCCCCTTCCTCTCTGAAATCAATTATATATATAAATATATATATATATTTTTTTTTTTAATAGAAGTCAAAATTAGAGGTCTTTTATTCATGAAGGATTGGTCAAATGGCCCTTGAATTCAACTCTGAAAATGAGCCATATAGTCAGACTGATTTCTTTTGTACAGTGAAAGAGAATGGGAAACACTCGTCAAAAGGAAGAATGAAAGAGGAAACATCAGGCCAATTCCCAAAGCAAGTGAAATAAGAGAAAGGTGGTGAAGGGTAAACTATTTCAGTATGGAAGAACATGGTATCAGGGGTCCCTTAGACCTGTAATTCTTTAGGATTTTTCTTCTGGAGTTTCCATCCCTGATGTTTTTCTTGAATTCTTTTTCATCAAAGAGTTGTTAACTCCAGCTGCTAACTATCAAGTTACTTGATGGATTTTTTACCCCAAGTGCTGTCAGACAGTATCAGCATTAGGTATTTGGAGATATCTTACCTCTGGTGCTTGATAGAGATAAAGGCTGTGGACAGAAGTTTCTGATCCATTGCCAAGGGGTGAAAATGTGCCTAGAAACTCAAATTGGATAGCATATTTTATTTCCTCACATACACATTGATTTTTCTGGTAGCCCTTTTATACTTTGAATATAGTTCTAAACCACCGACTCATGATATGAATTACTATAGTCTTTCCTGTGATGAATGGATAATACTCATTGTGCACAATAGTATGTCTAAGGCTAAATATTTCACAAATTCCAAATAATTGACCTCCAAAGAACATTAGCGTTACATCAATTTGTAATAGTAAATTCATCCCCTGATTTCTTTTTCCAATTACATAATGAAATTGAATAAAGCAGGTGTCAGATCCACATCTCTCCATACACTCACTTTACCAGTTCAGAAAAGAAAGGTGAATTTAATGCCAAATTATTGACTTGGTTACTTGTTGGGTTTCTTTTAAAAATCAGATTCTATTAATTTCTCACACTACTGTGCTCCTCTATCACCTCCATGTTGCTTAAGAGGAGACAGAACCACAGAGTAAAAAAATATTTACTGAATTGTGAAAGCTACAGGTTTGGTACAAGTTAAATACCACAAATGATAAACATGTATATTAACCTTTCTTATTTTATGTTCTTAAATATTTTTTATGAAAAGTTGACAAAAAGAAGCATTTTAAAGATTTTTTTTCTATGAATACAACTAGATAAACATTTCATCTCACTTTAGTGTGATTTTCCTTATGATTTTGGGGAATTGAAGAAATGAAGTGGTAAGTATGAGATAAATTCGCTTATGTAAAATTTTAAAATCACAGAACACTATTGTCAATGGCATAGACATATATAAGAGTATAAAAATGTGCACAGAGGGCACATGCTGATATTAAGCTATGGTTACTTCTGGAGAGGCAAAAAAATGAGAATCAGTTATTTAATTTAGGTTTAAAAAATTTTAACATTTGGTGCTAATTGTGAGTTGAGTAATGTAACTTTGATACTGTCTTAATATTTGACTCCACTTCATCTTCCTCAATTGGGTTACTTTGTTATCTAATATAAACTCATAAATTTTAAATATGAACTTTAAAAATAATTTGCTTAGTGTTTTTAAATTTAGGAATAAATTATCTTGCTATAAAATATACATATTAAGGCTCTACTTCAAGTTACATTATATCAAGTGAGATAGAACTGAACGTGATGAAAGTGGATTATACTAATTATATCACTGAATCATTGCAGAATAGCTCTATTTCAGTGAGGTTCTTAAGAAATTATGGAAAAAATATCTGGAGAATGAATGAAATGGATAGAGGAAAAGTTTTCACTTTTTTTCCTTGAGAATAGACTTTAGGTAGCTTACAAAATTCCCTTACATCTTGAAAACAACAACACCATATTACAAATTGGTACCTGAGTTTCTGAGAAAAAGAATTGTTAGAGAGTAGAAAGTTTTGAGCATGCTTCCTCCTAGTCGACTTAGCCTTGAATCCTAGCTGTACCTCACAAAATAGCCTTACAAGATAGAACATAGAACACTGTCAGCTTTCTGAAGAACAGGATGATCCTGTAAATAACATGGTCATCAATGGCATGACCCTGACATTGCTTGGGAAAAACTGTTTTGTCTTGGGTTGCTTGCTCTGCAAAAACAAGATGTGGTAAATGTGCTTAAAAGTGGTCCTGCTCAAAGGGTCAGGGCTGCTCTCTGGATTCCCTGCGTGGAGAAAGGCAAGGCAGTCATTGGCCGGCTAATAAAGGCTCCCTAAATTTTAATTTGGTCTGGACTCCAGTGGTCGTTCACTCGCGTTCACTCCATAACATTTGGAGGCCCCCAGCGAGATAACCAGCCTTTGACTGGTCCTGTGACTAGAGCCCACCAGGGTCCCCGGACTCTCTGACCCAGGGGGAGATCTCTGAGAAACATCCCTCAGCCCCGGGACTGGTAGAGGTCAGAGACCCCGCCTGCTAAATATCCTGATTGACTCTGATCGGAGCCGCCTGGATCTGGTTCTTACTGGTAAGAAACTTATTTCTGGTTCTGTGGGTGCCTCTCTAGGGTCTCAGGAAGGCTGGACACAGCGCTACTTCTGAGACCAGATTCCTGGTGCATGACGGTGCCCAGCAGACCTCAGTTGGTTGTCATTGTCTTTGTTATTCTGTGTTAGTGTGGTCTAATTGTCTCTATCATTAGAATGGGTCAGTCTGCTTCATGTTCTGTCTGTACTCCCCTGCAATGTTTTCTGAAAAATTTTCAGGAATTCAAGTGGCAAGCGGATGACTACAGAGCCTCTGTTAACGCTTTTGATTTACAGAAATTTTGTCAAAAACTCAGACTGTCTGCCATATAAATGTAAGTGTGAGAGTCTGTGTGAAAGACAGTGCAAACCCTGCTTTAGGGGGAAGACAGTAGAGAACTTTTAATTGCTTTTCCTTGATTTATAATTTTGCTGTGTTAGTTTAAAATTTTGGAATTCTAGGGATAACTTAAAGCTTGCCAATCCAGAGAAGTTTAAACAAAGGCTTGTTAGGTTAAGATTAGTCATAATTAACTGCTTTGTAGGCTGCCTTTTTCAGCCCTGCTAGCAAACAGAGAATCATGTGGTCCCGAGAACTGCGACCTGCCTGACCTTCCTGAGAGATTTACAGTGGATCTCTGGGGGAGGAAGAGAGCCAAAAACTGCTCTGGAACAGGTGTGAGAAAGAGTAGGGGTGGTGGAATTCACTCTCAGCCTGCTGAGATAGAGAAGCCCTAGGCTGAGGGCCAGGGGATGGTTGGAGATATCAGATATGGTGAAGGTTGACATCTTCTGGGGCCTTGGAGTAAAGAAGGAAAATCTGGGAGGGAGATCAGCTGTTCCTTAGGTGTAAAAAGCCTGGTTATACAGGATCTCAGACCGCTTGCCTTATTTCCCCTGCTAAGGACAGAGTAAATGGTTAATGCAGAAAAGGGGGGGCATTGGCAGGGAGAGCAGGGAGAGATAAGTTTTTGTTGATTTTTGCTTATCTGAACTATGCTAGACTCAAGGATTTCTCCAAAACACAGTGGATCTTCCTCTCCCCCGTTTTATTCTTTTTAACCCTTCCAATACACATAAAGAAAATCTCATTGTCTGAGCTTGTCAGAGCTGGGTTACTGGGTACTTCTTGGGCGGTGGTAGAATATTATAATATCTTTAATGTTATAACTAGTTTAAGTTTTAAAAATCTGTCTCTCAAAAAGAAATATTTTTACCTACTCTTAGTTTTATCACAGAAGGTCAGAGCAAGGACGATGGGCCAACTAGCACTACCAGATGTAATTAAGTCTTTCCATCTCTACCTATGTGAGACAAGGGTACTCCCCATAAGCAAGAGAGAACAAAGCTATAGATAAAGCAGCCCAAGAGGCTGCCCTAAAACCAGTGGGGCCTCTTCAGATTCTAGTGACACTTCCAAACCCTGACCTACCCACCTCACCAGCTTACATGGAAACCCAATCTAGAAAAGCTGAAATCCTTAACCAATCTTTACTCAAGTTCTTACAGGCTTTACTGTCCACCCAGAAAGCAGTCCAGAAACATGTCCAATGTACTCTGCCCATACCAATTCTGATCCGGTCCATCCTTCCACCCTGGAGACTCTGTTTGGGTAAAGAAATTTGCCACACAAGGCCTGACTCCTACCTGGAAAGGACCGCCCCCACAGCTGTCAAGATTGATGGGATACCAACGTGGGTTCATCACACCTGGCTTAAGCCAGGACTCTTCGGACCCTCTAAAGATTAGTCCTGGCCCTCATTCTGGGCCTTTATCTTATAAACAGGCCCACTGACTTTATTCAGTAGAGAATTAATTCTATTAAGCTTATAGTCCTCATGGGTCAATATAATTCCCTTGCCAACAATGACTCAAAAGAGTCAATGATTTGACTCATGTACATAAAGCCAGTGGGGAATGTTAGAGAGTAGAAATTTCTGAGCATGCTTCCTCCTAGTCAACTTACCCTTGAATCCTAGTTGTACCTCACAAAATAGCCTCACAAGATAGAACATAGAACATTGTCAGCTTTCTGAAGAACAGGATACCTTTTAAATAACATGGTCATCAATGGCATGACCCTGATATTGCTTGGGAAGAACTGTTTTGTCTTGGATTGCTTGCTCTGCAAAAACAGGATGTGGTAAATGTGCTTAAAAATGGTCCTGCACAAAGGGTCGGGGCTGCTCTCTGGACTCCCTGTGTGGAGAAAGGCAGGGCAGTCATTGGCTGGCTAATAAAGGCTCCCTAAATTTTAATTTGGTCTGGACTCAGTGGTCATTCACTCACGTTCGCTCCACAACAGAATCAAAATAGAAAATAAAATTAATATAAATGCTGGCTTTTCCATTAATGTAAGTGATTACCTTTAATAGAGGGCCTCCAACTTTCAGTTAGCCAAACACCCTCTAGGATTAAAAAAAGTTTCAGAATTAAAATGAGTCATACTCTAAATTGAGATCTAACAAAATGGTGTTTTTTTATTTTTATTTTTTTAATTTTAGTCTAGCATAACAAAGAATATTCAAATGTAAATTTGGAACTTATCAATGTTCTTATAACTTTAAATGAGAGTCATTATTAGAATTCCACTGATTTACAACATTGCTATAAGAACTGATCAACACCAATTTAATAAGAACATTAATTGCATATGCAACTGTGTGTGATAAAATAGAAAGAAAATCAATTAGAGCAATTATCATTGTCTTCATCATTATGATCATCTTTATTATAATAATGACCAACATTTTTTAAACTCTTCATAGCTGTCAAAGTGCTTTCATTTTTGGTACCTCTCACATCTCACAATCTCCTTGTGTACACCGTGTTATTTATTCCCCTAGAATCGAAAAAAATGTAAAAATACAGAAAAGTAAAAGCAATAGAAAATAAGAAGATATAGTTTCTATGTCTGGTGGCATTTTAAAAAGATCAATGCAGGAGAAGGGCCCTGGAGGAAGGAAGTCAGGAAGATGTGTTGTTAGCTGAGCAATGGGATTGTGACTGTTTTAAATCTCTAATGCTTGGTTAGAAACTGCCCAAATAACATTAAAATACATGGAGAAATATATATTTTAACTAATTATTATGAAAACATTTGACTTGTTCTAAGGAAAATGTTATAATAAATTCACATGTAACCATCAGCAATCTTGTTTTCTCTATATCCCTCCCTACCCAGGCCCCACATAATACATACTAGATTATTTTGAAGCAAAACTAAGGTATCAGATAATTTCATTTAAGAAAATGAAAATATACTTTATAAAAGAAAACTAAATTCATTTGAATTGAATGTGGATTTACATAGAAGAAAATACTCTTTGATTCAATCACTCACAATTGGTATTTTATTTATTTATTTATTTGGGGGGGGGATGTTATTTTCAAACTCCTGTACAGATTTGTCCCTCTTCTGTCTGTGTGAATAACATATACTACTTGACATTTAATAATGCAAACTTTCCCTGAGGCTAACCAAAGGTTTTGTACATTTTCATTTATGTGATAAAGCCTTGAGTAAAATGGATTAATATAAATGCTCATTGGATGACTGATACATGGATAAAGTGATATAAACATGGCTAATTTTGGGTAGATGGCCACAGTAGACAAGTGTTCAACCAACTCCTGTTAGCCAAGACACTCAATTTTTAACACTGTTTGCCACAAACAACTTAGTGATCTTGAGCAAGTCAGATAACTTTTATAGATCCTTTGCTCTCACTAATAAAATAAAGGGTTTATATGCTAGATTACCTCTAAAATGGATATATATTATAGTTTTCAACACTAAATTGCATTATTCTTTTTTTTTTTTTGAAGTACTTTATTTCTTACTCCCACTGTATATATTCAGTATTTTGAGGCCAGGAGTCCTTGTTCAACAGTGAGTCTAACTTCATTTAAATAAGCTTTATTCCCTATGCAAGATAGGTATGCCAAATATAGAAAAGGAGCAATGATGGACAAGAAGTCAGCAGTAATTATAGTAAGGAAATCAGTCTTCAAGGAGAGGACTTGAACACTGAAAGCAAAACCATTATATCTATCAAATCTATGAACTTACATAATTTGATCTTTCTTTAAATGTTGAGTTCAAATTGACCATTATCAATTTATTTGGTGATAACCCCAGGTAAATATATGTGGCACTGTACTTATATGAAACTCTAAAAGTTTAATATCAATAAGTGGGTTGTTATTTTTAGTAGATATTTTCCTATTATTTTCACTGCTGAAATCCAATGTGAAATATCAATGTTAAAAATACAGAAATTGTGTTTTAGAATTTTTAGAGATTTTGAAAGAATATATTGGCTTTTTAAAAAAAAAAATCTGTCCAGTGATGAAACACAAAGAAGGAGAAGCCACCTATTTCCTGAAAGTTACTTTTAGAAAAGGTCATCAAAGCTGAGTTACAGTGTTGCCTTTGGCAATACTTTGTGATGGTCCTTGAGCATCTATTTATTACTCGCTCATCATATATTAAAACATGAAGAGAAATCTGAAAGTAGCTGTAATATTCTAAATAACATTAGCTTTTATTCACATTAGTTTTACCAGACCTAGGAATCAGTTACTGCAAAAACCATTATGCTTTGCAGTATTTTCCTGTATGGCTACGAATACTAATACCAAACTCATTTCTCAAGAGTTGAAGATAGAGCTTTTCAAAAAGATTAGTGGAGACAGAATTCCAAAAAAAGTATTTTATGCACCAACAAACAAAAATCCAAGAGAGGAAATGGTTCTCCTTGGGAACAACAAAACAGAGAGATGCATATAGGTACTCAAATACACACACACACACACACACACACACACACACACACACACATTTCTAACTGTAATTCAAAAAGGTAACTAAACCATGCTTTTGCTTATAGAGAACAAAAATATTTGAAAAAATATTCTCACGCTCTAACTTTAGCTTGTTTCTATTATTCACATAGGATGCATCATACTCAAAAGAATGACCAGGGGACTTTTGAAAGATTAGAGGGCATGCTAAAACAGTTATTGTATGTAAATATACTATTTGAGCACTTTTATGTAATGGAAAAATCAGATATGGACTTAACATTTTAGCATTCAAGGTGAAACCTTAGGCATCTTGAACATCTGTGGCAAAGATTAAGAGACTTCAGTCTTATCAACTTGATGGTAACAACTTCAAGAAAAATATTTACCCATCAGATACGTTTTATCAGTCAGCAGTCTTAATGAATTGTATTTTGGATAATTTATAAAATTATTTTAACAGATTATCGAATCTCAGAGGGAAGGTGGGGGGAGAGGTGGGAAGAAATCAACCAAAGAACTTGTATGTATATATTTATAACCCATGGACACAAACAATAGGATGGTGAAGACTGGGGCCTGGGAGTGGGGGGGAGGGAGGGTCTAGATGGGGCCTTTGGGGGAGGGGTGGAAGGAACATATGTAATACTTTCAAAAATAGAGATTTTTAAAATTATTTTAGCTTATATATAGAAAATCACTCTGTCCAAGATATAGCTTTAGACTGAACTATCTCATTTGTAACAAAATTGAGGAAATATTTTAAGAAAATTATAAAAACTTCATTTTTAAAGGACAATGATGTGGACATATATTTAAGAAATAATTTTCTTAATTTTCTGCCTATTTTTCCTCCTTAATTATTTAAATTTAGGTTGTATTTTATAACTTAATTTTGAAATGTCTTCCTGAACTTCAACCCAAATTTCCAGGTAATGAAAAAGCATTAAAGCTCTCTAACTACTACAAGAATACATAATCACTTCATCACTGCAATAACTTGAGGGGAAGATTAAAAAGGCTTTTTGAAAATGGTACAGTAAGTTGTGGTAAATAAATTAAAGCTCTTGTGATATACATAAAAACCCTAAAATGTTTATTGTATGACAATAGTGGGAAAATTGGTAGAGCAAATAGTTGAGGGATGCAGTTCAGCAGCTGAACACAGAACACTTGCCTGGAAGTCTGCATTTCAAAGGTATACCACCATTACAACATCTACTGTATATAGAACTTTGAAAAAAAAATCTATGCATGCTGCCAGTGGACCAAGTCTCTCCTCTTGCAGTCTTCATGTCTAAGTCAGAGTTCCCTAAAGAGCTAAAATAGAAGCTTTGTATCAGCAGTTTGAGCTTTGAAACATCTAATAAGAGTATGAGGGGACATGTTGAGCAGTGGAAATGCTCACAGACAGTATGGTGATGAGAGATCCTAACAGGCTTTGGGTTTGCCATGTGTGCCACTGTGGAGGATGTGGATGCAGCCATGAATGCAAGGCCACGTGAGGTGGATGGAAGAGTTGTGGGACAAGAGAGGGCTATCTCAAGAGAAGAGTCTCAAAGGCCTGGTGCCCACGACTGTGAAAAAGATATTTGTTGGTGGCATTAACAAAGACACTGAAGAACATCATCTAAGAGATTATTTTTAACATATGGGAAAATTGAAGTGATTGAAATCATGACTGAGACAGGAGCAAGAAGAAAGGCTTTGCTTTTGTAACCTTGATGATCATGACTCTGTAGACAAGATTGTCACTCAGAAACACCACAGCTTGAATGGCCACAACTGTGAACTAAGGGGAACCCTAGCTAAGCAAGAGATGGCTAGTGCTTCATCCAGCCAAAGAGGTCAAAATGGTTCTGGAAACTTCAGGGATTGTCATGGAGGTGGTTTGGGAGGGAATGACAACTTTAGTTATGGAGGAAATTTTAAGTGGTCAAGGAGGCTTTGGTGGCAGCCATAGTAGTGGTTGATATGGTGGCAGTGAGGAATGGCTGTAGTGGATTTGGTAATGATGGAAGCAGTTTGGGAGGTGGTGGAAGCCACAGTGATTTTGGAAATTACAACAATCAATCTTCAACTTTTGGACCATGAAAAAAAGAAACTTTGGAGGGAGAAGCTCTGGCCCCTGTGGTGGTGAAGGCCAATACTTTGCCAAACCACAAAACCAAGATGGCTAGGGCCACTCCAGCAGTAGCAGTAGCCATGGCAGTGGCAGGAGGTTTTAATTATTGCCAGGAAACAAAGCTTAGCAGGAGAGGAGAGCCAGAGAAGCTACAGCTTATAATGGATTCCTGAACTCAGCCAAGAACAGTGATGGCAGGGTCTAGCTGAACAAAGAAGATGTGTTAGGTAATACTCATGTGTATGGGCAAAAAACTCAAGGACTGTAGTTGTGACTAATTGTATAAAAGGTTATTTTAGTTTTTGTTCTGTGGAAAGTGTAAAACATTCTAACAAAGAGTTTTAATGTATTTTTTTTTTTGCAACCATGCTATTCATCGCTAAATGTAATAGTCTGATCATGATGCTGAATAAATGTGTCTTTTAAAAAAATTCTATGATGTCAAGTGCTTGCTGTAGTCATAGCAATGCATTTATGGTGGCTATTTGAGTAAGAGCTAAATGTCACAGCTAAAATCTGATAAAAAACCCTTTGTGTCTATTAAAAACCTAAATATGAATAAGTGTGCCATTTTCTGGCTGTGGTGATTTTTGTTGTCAGCTAATGGAAAATTGTTTTGAGTAAATAAAAATACATCTTGATAGCTAGTACATTTCTATCACTTTGGGCCTACAAGACCCTGTGTCTATTAAGTTTTTCTTCAAGCTTAAGCTTAATCCTATCTATTCCATTATCCCCCTCCACATAGTACCTTCTTACCTCTGGAACTTGGTTAAAAAACAACATGAAGCTAAAAAACAAAACAAACAAACAAACAAAAAACCCTAGCCAGTTTGGCTTAGTGGATAGAGAGTTAGCCTGTGGACCAAAGGGTCCTGGGGTTTGATTCCGGTCAAGGGCACGTGTTTCTCTCACACAGATGTTTCTCTCTGTCTTTCCCTCTCTCTTCCACTCTCTCTAAAAATCAATGGAAAAATATCCTCAGGTGAGGATTAAAAAAAAAAGAAGGACATGAAGCTCCAGGTTCAACCAAATAATCAAAAGACACTAAGTAGTCTGAAGGAAGTATGTTCTGAGTAAATTTATCTTAGACTTGAATGCCTTCATAAACCATCTATTTTAGTAGAACTAAGTAGTACTATTAACAGTAGAACTCTGTACTTTATTGAGTCCTTGAATTAATTCATGTACCAGTCCTGGAAATGGCTGCAATAGACAGGCAGATACAAAACATGCTTTCAGTGAAATGATTGCTTAAAGGAATACAATTTCAAAAGAAGTAAGAAGTTAAAATGAGAGAAAAAAACCCTCTAAATTGTAGTTATATTATGAAATAACCCAATAATATCTTTCCTTTGACATAGGCACCTAAACTTTTCACTTCTGTTGTGTTTGTATACTACTTAGAAGTGGAAAAGAAAGAACACACCCACATACATCCTTACTTTCTTTCTCAGCAGTGAGATCCCTTTTCCAGAAAAGGGAAAATACTGAACCAAGGTGAACATACAAAAGGGTAAATGCCATGCTAGATCAAACCAGAGGTTTTTATCTAGCCCCCATATTTTCAAAATGTGAGATGCATATTCCTGATTATATCTGATATAATTTGAGATGTAACAAAGACATGGCATTGACTTGTATAGTGAGGAATATTTAGTTTTCTATACTCCTAATCCTTTTGTTGACCCCATAAGTTGTCCTTGTATTTTCTATTTTTATTTTTGGAATATGTAGTTAATATCTCTTTAATATTTGTTAATTGTTCTTTATAATAATGGAAGCAGACCTCAGCTCGGAATCTTCATCAGGCAGCAGTATCCAGTTATCGTTCAGTATATATTTTTAACTTTAGTAATGACTTAGTTACAGTCTTTATTTACAATGACAAATCAAAATCTTATTCAAAATAAGTAAGTTGAATACACAGGAGTTGGATAAAGAGTCAACAGTACATTGACATTTTCTTCCAAAATGCTAACTTTTGAGGATATAAGATATGAAATATAAATAGTATCTTGACTTTAGTATAATTACCTTTAAAAATTACAAATTAATCAGTAAAGAAAGATAATTTTAAAAGCTTCTTAACCGATACTAGGTATTTCATGGCTAGAAAACTTATACTCTATTAATTTTAAGGCTAGAAATGAATATTTTTTAAAAGCCAGTCCTAGTTAAGAACCTTAAGATTTATAGCTTGTAAATCCAAGATTCGAAGCTTTTATCCATCTGACAGTAAAAACTTAAAGTCATTCCTCACATTTGTCTTCATCCTTCTGCAGTATCTCCTAGTGTGTCAGCTAAATGAAACATTTACAGGCAGAACCAAAGGAGTTGGGACCACTGGAGTACAGAAATAATCCCATTCATTTATTCAGTCACCATTTTCTTCTTCAATCAGCCAGTATTATGAATCACTCTGTTGTGCAGCTCTATGTTATAAAATGAAGACATAAAGCAAAGCATGATATGTGATCTCAAAAATATAGTAGTTGCAAAACAAATTACATTTGACTTACAAATGTATTTTTGTTTATCAATGCAAAGGATAAGAAAAAGTGGGTATTAAAGTTTTTGGGTTTCTTTTCCTGAAGGACATGCTATATTGAAGTCAATAGCTCTCCACCATTTCCTGTTAGTGTATTCCTGCTCTGCCCCCTAATATCATTGAACTGATGATCTCAAGTTTAGAAGACAGTGGAGAGTCTCTGTTTTTGAAGTATTTGTTTAATTATACAAACTGAACAAACTAACCTGTGAAGACTACCGACTGTTATGGGAACATGCAGAAAGGCATCCAAACGATCGTGGTATAAGTGAAAACTGAGATAAATTTAAAAAAAAACACAAAAAACAAGTAACTGTTATCCCAGTGAAAAGATAATACAGAGGAAAAAAAAATGTTTCTTAACCAAAGGGAACAACACATAAAAAGACTTAGCAGCTCAAGGTAGATACTATGCTGTAGCATTATACATAGTAAAGCTCTATGAGAATAGAGGAGCAAAAGAGGAGTTGAAGTCTAAAGGAGAGAGTGAAGACAGATTAAGAAAGGCTTTTTATATCATAACTAGAACCCAGTGCATGAAATTTATGCACGAGGGTGGGGGTGTTTGTCCTCCAGCCAGCCTACACCCTCTCTAATCTAGGACTGCTGGCTCCCAACTGTCCGCCTGCCTGCCTGCCTGATTGTCCCTAACCTCTTCTGCCTGTCAGCCTGATCACCCCCTAATCACTCCCCTGCCAGCCTGATTGATGCCTAACTGCTCCCCTGCTGGCCTGGTCCCCCCAACTGTATCCCCTGCAGGCCTGGTCCCTCCCAACTGCCCTCCCCTGCTGGCCATCTTGTGTTCACTTGGGGACAGCCATCTTGTGTGTTGGCATGATGGTCAATTTGCATATTGCCTCTTTATTATATAGGACTAGAGGCCTCGTGCATGAATTTGTGCATGGGTGGGGACCCTTGACCTGGCCAGCAATCAGGGCCGTCTTGCCAAGTCCCAATGGGACTGATTGAGCTAATTGGGGCCTTTTGGCTGGGCGGAGGGACTGCAGGAGGTTGGTTGTGTGAGCACACTGACCAGCAGGGGGCAGCTCCTGCATTGAGCATCTGCCCCCTGGTGGTCAATGTGCATCATAGTGACTGGTCAACCAGTTGAGTGGTGGACCAGTCATAATGGTCATATAGGCTTTTATATCTATAGATAAAGGGTTTGGGACTTATCTGAAAGCAGCAGGTTGATACTAATGGTAGCTCCTATTTTCCTAGGTAACAACCAGCTTGAAGATAATCAAGGATTTGATGATGACACTATCTTCTGCTCTGGCCCCAAACCTAGTTGTCTTTAGGACTCTAAGTCCCCTCCTCTTTCCCTTACTTTGGGTCCTGATTTAATTTCACTATCCTCTTTGGCATTTTCTCTTTTGGGCTTCTTTCTTCCGGCATCCTGAAAGTTATTCAGCCAAGGGCGCCAAGTCACGTCAGATGACTAAGTCAGGTACCTGAGCCTCCAAGCTGCTCTCTCACATCAGAGTTCTGGAAAAGGCTGAAAGTAGATTAAGGTTCAAGATGATTATGATTTCCTTTGACATTTCTTTCTTCCTCTCCTCTATTTTCTTCCTACCTACTATTATTCAGGGAGGACTGGGATATTTCTTTTCTTTTGTAATCAGCTAAAGTGTTTCTCCAATATACATTATTTCAAAAATTGAATTAAAAAAAGCATTTTGTTAATACCAAAAAGATAACATGCTTCAAAATAAAAGAAAACATTCAGAGTATCATTTATATGTTTAAATTGATTGTTAGAATGACAAATATTAAATCATATCTAGAAAATTTTTACTTTAGAAAATTAACTTTCATTTGTAATGCTAACAGCAAGACACCCATGAAAAACACACATGGTGTCAAAACAAGCCAAAGGAAAATCATTTGGGCAAAAAATGAAAAAGGATCCCAAGTCAAATGTATAGAAAAGATTCCTTTATTAACTTTTGGTCAAGAATATGTTTGTATATTTTCAGAAAACAACTCCAAGACCATGTGGATTCCTGCAACAGAGAGGAATTGACAGGACTGCTCCAGCCATGAAGACAGAAGAGAAACAGTCCAGAGATGGAAGACGCTGACGATGCCTTGCCATACTAGCAGTCAGCAGCTGTGCATCGCTGCAGGTTGCCAGGACCAAACCAGAGAGGGTCGGACCTGCATTACCATTTGTCCACCATCCAGAACTGAAATATCATTGCTGACATGTACACATAAGGAACTGTTTGACATTGAAATTGGGACTCAAAAGAACTGTTGGCCCAGGAAGAAACTCACTACAGACTGATTCATTTGCCTCTCAGCATAACCATTATTGCTTGTCTCATTTTTGGTTCTTATAAGTATATTTCTAGTATCACATGATCTTACTCATCTAGGGGAAATAATGAACAACATAAACTGATGAACAAAAACAGACCCGGAGACAGGGAAGCATCGATCAGACTGTCAAACCTCAGAGGGAAGGGAGGGAGGGTGGAGGTAAGGGGGAGAGATAAACCAAAGGACTTGTATGCATGCATGTAAGCCTAACCAGTGGTCATGGACAAGAGAGGGGTGGGGGCACGCATGGGGAGGGGTTTGGGATGGGAATGAGGGGATGAGGACAAATATGTGATACCTTAATCAATAAATAAATTAATGAAAAATAAAATAGGGGAAAAAAAGATAATCATTTTTCCCCGGTGCTTCATGTTTAACACCACAGGTTAGAAAATTAGGTCAGTCGGTCCTTTCCACATCAGGTTTGACTGTATCTTCTTTCTATGGCTTTAGTGAAAATTTATAAGCAGTTGGACTGAGGTTAAACACCCCAAATAAAAAGTTAATAAGAATTAGGAAAACCATCACTTATGAGTGCTGGTCATAGCTCCAGAAAGTCTTTAAGAAACTCACAAAATAGATGGGCTTTTTTTTGGTGCCATTTTAAAATTATTTTATTTGGATTAATTTAATCTTGATTTTTCACTGCCCTTCTTGAAATCTGTCATTGGTTTCTCATAAACTTCAATATAAACAGAAAACTCTAAACAAGTCATGTAAAGTTGTAATGGTTCATTCATTCATTGATGTACTCATCATCCAATAATTACTTATTGAGCACCTACTATGTCATGCTCTTTACTAGTTGTATTGCCCATCTGGTTTCTGCTTAGCTTTTAGGCCTTTCTCCCCGCCCTGTTCCTACTCATACTCTTCATGACAGCCATCCTAACTTACCCAAAATTCCTTAAGCATGCTCAGCTCAGTCAGACATCCTCCACATCATCCCTATCCTGTTTCTATGACAACAATGCCTTTTCCCTCTTACCTGGGTAGCATAGTAATTCAACAACTGATGACATTTCTTTTTTTTTTAATACACATTCCTTCTCCGCGGGTGTGTCTCAGCTGGTTGGAGCATCCTTCCATACACAAGAAGGTCATGGGTTTGATTCTGGTCAAGGCACATACCTAGGTTATGGGTTTGGTCTTGTGTGTACAGGAGGCAACCAATCAATGTTTTTCTCTCCCCCTTCCTCTCTCCAAAAATCAATAAACATAAAAATACCATTATTAAAAACACATATTCCAGGCACAATGATTTGGATTCAGTAGATTTCCAGTGGAACTGGCAAATCACATATTTATCAAACACAGGGATTGAGATAATCAGGGTGATTTTGAAACAACCTTATTCCTTTAGGCTCAGCTTAGTTATATCCATTAACAACATTAGTTGACCTCATCGGTTTTCTTAAAATATCCTATTATGTTTCTATAACAACAGTTGTACTCCTCAAACTGTACTCAAGGTAATTATATTTTAGGTATTTGTTTTTGTCTTCTGACTCTGAAAAACTGACTATCCTGTTTATACTCTATCCTCAGTGATGAGCACAACGCAGGCATGCAGAATCCTGGATCAATGTTTATTCAATGAATGAATAAGCTTAAAGACCATTATATTTAATTACATTATGATACCTTAAGAAATAGTGGAGACTTTCCAGTGTCTAGACAAATATTACTGACTTTTGTCAGCACTGACTGACTGAAAAGTAAATAAGACAATCTTGCATATTTCACTCCCAGCTACCTCTTCACCTAAATGCAGCTGTATAGATGAGCCAAGGTAAATATAAGAGGAACTACCAGTCAACTAACTTACTAATTATTAAATATAATAAAGTGTCATTTTTTGGTATGCAACTGAGATTTTTATACAGTAATAGTTAATAGTCTGATATGATCTTCATTCCAAAAATCGATGCACATGACTACAAATGCAAATACTAATAAATTAACACAGATGGCAGTTCTCAGAGTTGAGTTAAACATATCTTTAAAATTAAAGTTCTTATGGTTGATTATGCCTTTTAAGTGATTAGTAAATATGAAGTATTTTATATTACAAATCAGCTTTTTTAAAATAGGACTTATACCAGTTTTTTACTTTGCTGCCCATTTTGATTGCTCTGACTGCCCCTCATGATTCAAATAGTTGTGAAGGACTGAGAAAAAGTCTTCCACTTTTAATATATTTATGTTACCTCTTTGTATTTTCTGTTATTATTTTCCATATATTTGATGATAACTTATTGACAACATAAAGGTTTTTTAATATACTCTTGTAATTTTGACTGTTTATTCATTGTGATAAAGAAGCCCTTTGCCTGATTTAATGTCTTTGGATTTTATTTTGATTGCATTCATCCTTGTAAGGTAAAAATCACACCTTAACCAAGTGACACTTATAATACCCCTAAATTGTCCATATATCCCACATGCATAATTTTATTTTATATATAAAGTAAGCACAGTAATTTTTATGCACATTGAAGTTTGATAAACACTAATCTGAGAAAGGAACAAACTAAGTATCTCTTTGCAGCTGTTCAAGTAATCAAACCATTCTGCATTTAGAATAACCCTAAAATTGCAAAAGAGCATGAAGGTGGGTGGAGAACTTCAAAATGTTTCTCTTCTGCCTACAGGATTAATTTTATGCTGCATTAGTATTAATCCTAAATAAGTTTTTCTTAAAAATCAACAGTTGATTTTTCTTTTTATTGAATAACCTTGGTTAATAAAATTATATGCTTCAGGTTAACAATTCTATAATACCACATCTGTATATTGTATTGTGTGTTCATCACCCCAAGTCAAATCTCCTTCCAACACTATTTACACCCCCCTCCCATCTTAACCCTCTTCTCATGCCCCCCACCTGCCTTTCCTTTTGGTAATCACTATACTGTTGTCTGTGTCTATGAGATTTTTTTCTTTGCTTAATTCCTTCACTTTTTTCACCCACCCCTAACTCTTCTCCCCTCTAACAGCTGTCAATGTGTCTTCTGTATCTATAAGTCTGTTTCTATTTTATTCGTTAATTTATTTGAAAATCAACAGATTTTATAATGTGATACTAAATTTCACTTTATGGAAGGGTAACATTTAAATATATCTTAGTTAAACAAATACCTCTATGATAAAGCTCCATTGAATTGTAATTTCTACCTTTTTTTCTTAGTTTTTCCCTACCATATTTTTGTCAAACTGTTTTTTGTTTTTGTTTTTGATTTTTTAGAGAGGAGGGGAGAGGGAAAGAGAGACAAAAACATCAATTATGAGTGAGAATCATTGATTGGTGACAGGGAATTGAACTGCAACCACCAGGTTCACAGGTTGATGCTTAACCACTGAGCTATGCCAGCCGGGTTGTCCAACTGTTTTGTAGAGGCTTTCTTAATAATTGACATTAAAAACTATACATATTTAAAGTGTAAATTTTGATACATTTATGAAAGTGAAAGGAATTTTAGAGACAAGACAGGCAGTGTTAGGGAATAAAGAGGGACCATGAGAGTAGGATGCATATATGAAGGGCAGAAATAGCTCCAAGACACTAAAATGCTTTCACAGAAGATAAAGAAAATTCACAGGATACTGGGAAGAAGGAAACATATTTTCACAGAGGATAGAGGAATGTTGCAAAATAAGGAGGAGAGAAAGAGGGAAGCACCACATGGGCTTTGAGCTTGAAACTGATACTAGGGGAGTGACCAATGGGGTTCCTATATTAAGGAAAAGTCCAATTAGAAAGGGTCAGGTTCAGACAAAGAACTAGAGCCTTTATAAACCTGGAGACAAAGAGACTCAAGAGATGATGGATTTTTTTTATTTTTCCATTAGAGAGAAAGAGAGAGAGAGAGAGAGAGAGCACGGTTTGTTTGTTTTTGTTTTTGTTTTTCCATTTAGGGGTCCCTACCCAATGGGTCTCATTTGGGGACCCCTTCCTTGGGAAAGTTTGTATATGCTTCCAATAAACTTCCACATTTTTATTAAAGAAGCCTTTAGTTTGCAAGTTTATTCTTTAACTTCATTGGACAAGGACCCACAGAAGAAAAATCTGCACCCTGAACCCCACATTGCAAAAGAATCACCACCATCAAAATAATTCTGGTATCAATAAGCCCCAAAAGGTTTCCTGTGATCCCCTATAATCCCTCCACCACACCTGCCAACCTGCCCCTCACACACTCCTGTCACAGCCAGGCAATCACTGATCTGCCTCCTGTCACTATAGACAAGCTTACATTTTTCTAGAGGTTTACATAAATAAACTGGTACAGTATATACTTAATTTTGTCTGGCATTATTTATTTAAAGTACTTAATTTAAATGATTGTCCTTTCATGATTTTCACCAGTTTCACTGAGAAGTAGGTCCATGGAGCACCTCACACTGTCAACCAGAAGTGGAATTCCTTCTTGTATTTCTTAAAGTATGGTTTCCTTTAATACTTTGAACATTTTTACCATAGTTGCTTTGAAGACTTTGCTAAGTTAGATGTCTGCTGCTTTCACAGACTGTTTCCTGCTTCCTCCCCTGTGTATGAATCACATTTTCCTCGGTATGGATCCCTGTTTCTATGTATGGATTACTGTTTCTTTGCATACCTCATAATATTTTGTTGAAAGATTGCCATGTAGATAATGTATTGTGGTAACTCTAGATATTGATCTTCCTTGTTCTGTTCAGAACTTATTATTGCTTGCTTCTTTATTTGATTAGGAATTTGGCTGGATTATTTTGGTGAAGTCTATTTCCCTGCAATGTGAAACCTCAGAGGGTTCAGGCATGGACATGCGCACAGTCACCCAAGGATGGGAGTGTTTTTAGCAGAGCTCTCTTTGACTCTTCTGGTTTTTGTTTTTGTTTTTCTTTTCCTGTTAAGGTGTTTGAGTTCTTTGGAATTACATCCAGCTGTTTGGCTCTACTAATTGCCGGCTGATTGCACTCTTGTTTTTGGCAATACCCTGGGGTAGAGATTGCTTTACCTTTTGGTCCATGAAACCAGATTTCATGCATCAGAAGGGCTAGTTTTATTTATTTGTTTTGTTTTTGGTTTTGCTTTTTTTGTTTTTTTGTTTTTTTTTAATAGTAAACCAGGTCTTGTCATCCCCTTGATTAAAACTTCCCAGTGACTTCTCATTACACTTCCAATAAAATCAGAGCTCCTTCCTGGGGCCAAGAAAACACCTTTCCTCCTGACCATCCTCCCTGTGTCTCAGGTTCCAACATGCCGGATCTCTTAAATGGGCCGCGCTCGTTCCCACCTCCAGTATCAAATCTTTACATGGTTGGCTGCTTCTTGTGATTCACCCAAGAGGTGTCATCCCTGACCACCCCATATAAAACAAATCCCTTCCTCCAACTCCCTCAGGACTTCAACCTCTGTCATAGCCCCTGGTGTTATCCTCTTTAGGGCACTCACACCATGGCCCTGAGTGTTTATTTCAGGCTTCCTTACTGACTGCCTGTCTTCCCCCTAGATGAGCATGCACTTTCTCTGTTTTGGTCACTGCTACACCCCCACCACCAGGAATCCTGGGTCTTGGATGCAGGAGTAATTTTTGAAGTCAGTCTGGTAGGTTTGTTCTGAAACTGGAAGAGGTTTTATTTTGTTTTGTTTTGTTTTAGCTTTTTCCCTGCTTCTCTCCTATAAACTAACTGGCCTGCAGTTACTCTGTTGCTCTCTTAGGGCTAACAGCCTCCTGTTAATTGCTTGTCATCTAACATCCCCATTGTTTTCAGGAGTTTTCTTAGGCTTATTCTCCCCCAATAAAGTCAGTTCTCCCGATGAGAGCTTTGGAGCTCATTGTTGGTTTGTTTTGCGTTTTGTTTTGTTTGCCCTGCCTCACCCCATGGGCAAAATCTCTGAGTCACTGCCTCTGAGCTGGGGAGAGGACAAAGGAAAATTTCTCTTACAGTGTCTGCTATGCTTTATGAGCTGAGTGCTGGGTGAGGATGGAAGCCTCTGGGTTTTTTGCTTTCTTCTACCAGCATAGAGCCTCTGAGGCAAATACCATGTTTATAACATACTAGAAGCCCAGTGCACGAAATTGTCCATGGAGGGTGTCCCTCAGCACAGCCTGCACCCTCTCCAATCTGGGATCCCTCTCATAATTCAGGACTACTGGCTCCTAACTGCTCGCCTGCCTGCCTGCCTGCCTAATTGCCCCTAACTGCTTCTGCCTGCCAGCCTGATCACCCCCTAACTACTCCCCTGCCAGCCTGATCAATGCTAACTGCCCTCCCTTGCCAGCCTGGTCACCCCTAACTGCCTTCCCCTGCAGGCCTGGTCACCCCTAACTGCCCTCCCCTGCTGGCCTGGTTATCCCTAACTGCCCTCCCCTGCTGGCCTGGTTGCCCCTAACTGCCCTCCCCTGCAGGCCTGGTCCCCCCCAACTGCCCTCCCCTGAAGGCCTGGGTCCTCCCAACTGTCCTCCCCTGCAGGCCTGGTCCCTCCAAACTGCCATCCCCTGCCAGCCATCTTGTGTCCATATGGGGTGGCCATCTTGTGTGTTGGAGTGAAAACAGCCCTCAGCTCCTCACCCAATTTGCATATTACTCTTTTATTAGACAGCTGGGGAACCATTATTTTCTACCTGCCTTGCCTGGATAATGCCTCCATCTGAAAGCTGAATGGAAGAAGGAAGCCCCTTACCTCTTGGCTCCATTTCTTTGGAATTGGAGAACTTGGGAAGATAAAAAATGCAGAACTTGGGAGGATAAAAAATGCTGGCAACCTTCTTTATACTACAGTTTCTGATGCAGACCTGGGGTAAGGTAAAGTCCCATTATTTTGCTCCCATCTGACCAGAGAGGAGCTTTAGTCATGCTGACCTGGGGCTGGGGAAAGAGGGAACAGGTTGTAGTTCAAGAGTCACAGATGCTCATTGTTCTTACTGAGATTTAATAAATTTTATTGAATATGTGCTTCTTTATTTGCTGTATATCCTTAGGACAATTTCCAACACTTTTAAATGATTTTTTTATTTTTGTAATTTTTATTCTTAAGGTTATTTTACTGAAATGCAAGTTCACAGAAGTCCTGATCCAGTTTTGACTATTACTTATAAAGCAGCTAAAATATTATTGTATGAGTCTTTTGCATGGGTAAAGTCTTAGTCCTTGAGTAAATAGCTAAGAGTTGAATAGCTAGGTTATTCAGCAGGTATGTGTTTAACTTTTTAAAATAACTGTCTTCCAAGATGTTTGCAACATTTTACATTTCCATCAGAAGGGTATAATAGTTCTAGCTACTCCACAGTGTCTCTTATAAATGGTATGATAAGTCATTTTAATTTTCGGCTTTCTACTAAACAGTATTCTCTCATTGTGACTTTAATTTGAATTTCCTAATGACTAATAATGTGGAGCATCTTTCCACTTGCTTACCTATCATCTGTGTATATTTGGCAAAGTGTCTCTTCAAACCTTTTGTTTATTTTTACTAGTATTAATTGAGTGTTTATTTTCTTATTAATAATTTTTTAGAGTTCAGAATGTTATTTTTTTGTTCTTGGAATGTTTTTAAGTTAGATAGATTGCTTTTTGTAAAAAAAAATGTTTTTATTGATTTTTACAGAGAGGAATGGAGAGGGAGAGAGTGATAAAACCATTGATGAGAAGGAAACATTGATTTGCTGCCTCCTGCATGTGCCCTGACAAGAAATCCAACTGGTGACTTCTTGGTGCATGAGACAGTGCTTAACCAACTGAACCACAGTGGTTGGGTAGTAGATTGCTCATCTGCACAAATAAAAGAGAAACATGCAAATTGACTGTACCTCTGCTGCACCCACGAGCCACACCCACCAGCCAATCAGGAGCAAGTATGCAAATTAGCCCAACAAAATGGTGGTGGCCACGGAGCTGGAGAAAGCAGGAGGCTTGGGTTGCCCCCAGTGATGGAGGAAGCCAAGCTTCCCACCTGCCCTGGCCGGCCCTGGCCTCTGCTCAAGGCTACAAAGTTTCAATTATAGAAGATAAATAAATCCCAGATACCTGTTTCTAGCTGGCCCTGGCCTCCACTCAAGGAGGTACTGAAGAAAAAAAAGGAGGGCTGGGAGCCTGGATCATGGGGGATGTGGCTGCCTGAAAACAGCCCTTAGCTCCTCACCCAGGCTGGCCACACTCCCATGGGGTGAGGGTCCTCGCTGGGGGGCTTGACCAGCCTGAAAACAGCCATCAGCCCCTCACTCAAACTGGCCAGGCACCCAGCGGGGACCCGCACCCTGAATGGGGTGTGGCCAGCTTGAAAACAGCCCTCAGACCTTCACCCAGGCTGGCCACACCCCCATGGGGTGAGGGTCCCCACTAAGGGACTTGACCAGCCTGAAAGGGGCACTCAACCCCTCACCCAGGTGGCCCCATGCCCCAAGGAAGCCCCACCATGATCTGGGACACCCTTCAGGGCAAACCAGCTGGCCCCCACCCATGCACCAGGCCTATATCCTATCTAATAAAAGAGTAATATGCAAATTGACCATCACTCCAACACACAAGATGGTCACCCCAATGTGGTCAAAGATGGCTGCCCCCATGTGGACACAAGATGGCTGCCACAAGATGGCCGGCAGGAGAGGGCAGTTGTGGGCAGTCAGGCTAGCAGGAGAGGGCAGTTAGGCATCGATCAGGCTGGCAAGGGAGTGGTTAGGGGGTGATCAGGCTGGCAGGCAGAAGCAGTTACGGGCAATCAAGCAGGCAGGCAGGCAAGCAGTTGGGAGCCAGCAGTCCTGGATTGTGAGAGGGATGTCCGACTGCCCATTTAAGCCTGATCCCAGTGGGCAGTCGGACATCCCTCTAGGGGTCCCATATTGGAGAGAGTGCAGGCTGGGCTGAGGAACACACACACACCCTGTGCATGAATTTTTGTGCACCAGGCCTCTAGTCTATATAATAAAGAGATAATATGCTAATTAGACTGAACGGCAGACCTTCTGGACAAAGCCTGGGCTGTGAGGGGCTTTGTGCATAGGGCCTCTAGTTTACTTATAAAAAATAAAAGTAATATACAAAACTGAGTAGTAAATTCACATTACAAGTTTGTAAAAAATTACTTGTGATAAAAAGCAACTTTCCCCTGTCCTACCTAATTCTCAAATTCTCAGGTCTTTGGAAGACTAAGTCATCTTATTTATGATTTTAGTTGTTCTGAGAAGCCCCTCCACACCTGTAGATATATATTTAGATATAGCTTTATTTTTATTGACTTATCTTTCCTCTTGTTCTTACCTATTTATTTTTTTATCTTATTCTATTCACTGTGCTAGTTGAGAATTAGTTAACTTACAAAACATATTCACAAAAATTGACAATTAAATACCTTTTAATTGACAAAGTTTTAGTTACAAGACCCTTAAACTTTTATTTCTTGATTTTTCAACTTTGTAAAATATTTAATTACTAAATTAAGAGTTCTTCATCTCTAGATGTTGTCAATTTCACCTAAAATTGTGTTAATATTGGAAACATATTTAGCAAATGGATTTTCCTCTCTAATATTCTAACAACTTCTCAAAATAATGCCTTGTGTAATTTGTATCAACTACGAACGATGACTTTCTTCTATAGTTATATGTGAGAGGGGTAGATGTTTCTGACTGTTTTCTTTTTTTTTCTCTTACTGGGAGAAAAAAGAAAAATAAAGTATGCACATTGTTTACTCAATTACTAATATCTTCCAGTCTCTTAATACTTTTTTTTCTGTTATTTGCGTCACATTTTTGAAAAATCTTTCTTGGAACTTTCTTGAAGGCAATTTTCCCCCCACCATGTGACTAAGTACTTTACAAAATGCACATTTGTTTCCCTGCATTGCACTGTTTCATTGAGTTTTATGCTGCTTCTCCATTTCAGGGTCTTCCTTTTTTTTTGATTCAGTTAGTTTACTCAAGTATATCAAATAAAAAAAAAGTGAATGGGACTAAAGTGATACACTTTATTTTGGTTATGAGTGAAAAATAATCAAACTTGTATTAACTAAACCATAAAAGGATATTTATTAGTTCAAGAAAAGTCCAGGAATATAATAGCTGTATTCAAGTTTTTAATAACATCATCACAGATCAGTCTCACTTTTACTTTCCTGTCTGGCCTCTTTTAAGTAGTATGTTCTCATGATGCCTGTTGAAGGATCTAAATTTATATCTCCCCAGAGTTCAGTACAGAGACATTTTTTTCACATCAGTAACCATGCCACTATATAAAAAGTACTGAGTTTTCCCTCATGTCTGAGAGGGTCTTGTACCCATTTCTGACCTAATCGGTATGGCCAAATGAGAGTTGTCTCATCACAAACTTACTCCCCCGCCCCCAGGGAGTGAGGAACTGTACATAAAATCACCTGAAGTATTTGAATGGAGCTTGGAAAAGAAGTAGTTTCCAAATGAAAATCTTTGTTAACTTTAGCACAAAGGGGAAATTAATTCTGAGAATACAATACATTCCCTCTTCAAAAGGTAAGTGTCACCTTTATGTCTGTATTTTCAGTTTTGCTCTGGTCATTAAACACTCCAAAATCTCAGTGAATTTAAACATGTATTTATTTCCCACTCATCTCGTATGAAGGCTGTGGGTCAGCTTTGGCTCTGTTTGACTCAGCATGGCTTGTTGGCTCAGCAGCTCAGCATGGCTTCTGATGTTCTCATTCCCAGCCCCAAGTTGATAGAGTGGCTCCTATCTATGATGTGAATTATCTCAATAGAGGGTAGGGACTCAAGGGTGATGTCAAACCAAATCATGCAATAACAGTGAAAGCTTCCAACTCAGGTCTGGCAAATACCGTGTTCATTCACATCCCAATTACCAAAGCTTGTCAGCTGGTCAAAAACCTGTGGTCAGTGCCAAGGCAACATATGTATGAGCAAATCACAGGTCAATTGACAGGAATGTTTAATCTTATTACTCAGAGGGAGTGAATATTTCAGTAATTATATGATTCACCACATGAGTATATAATTCCAGATTAAAAATTATTTTACCCCAAATTTTGAAGGTAGTTTTTTTTTTTTGCATTTAGCTTTACTGACGAAAAATATGAAGTTGATTTGTTTATTTTTTTAATAGCATACTAGAGGCCCAATGCACAAAAATCATGCACTGGAGGGGGGGCTCCCTCAGCCCAGATGTCTGCCTGCCAGCTGACATCCAAAGCCAGCAGTCAGACTTCCCTCTCACAGTCTAGAGCTCTCCAAGACCAGGAACCCTTGCTCCTTACTGCCCGCCTGCAGCAGAGGCGGGAGAGGCTCCTGCCACCGTTGCTGCGCTTGCTGCACTTGCCAGCCATGAGCCTGACTTTTGGCTAAGCAGTGCCCCCCCTGTGGGAACACACTGACCACCAGGCGGCAGCTCCTGCATGGGGCCGGAGAGCATTGTGGAAGGTTGGCCAGCCAGGGAAGAACCGAGGGAGGGCTACAGGGCATGTGCAGATCATCTTGTTAAGTCCTGATTGGCTGAACCCCAGCAGCAAGCTCACCTATTGGTCAGAGCATCTGCCCCCTGGTGGCCAGTGCACAGTTATAGTGACTGGTCAGCCAGTCGACTCTCTGCCCTTGGTGGTCAATGAACATCATAGCGAATGGTTGAGTGGCCTTAGCATATTATAAGCATATTACGTTTTGATTGGTTGAATGGCTGATTAGACAACTGGACACTTAGCATATTAGGCTCTTATTATATAGGATTGTATTCTCTTTGGAAGTTTCCAAAGTATAAGCAAATTACAGATCAGTCTGGGTTTCGTGAAATTCCCATTGACTAATTTTTCAAATGCCTTGTTTTGCTTCAAGTACCTAAATCTAAACACTTTTTGTTATATCATATGTGTATCACTTATTTTAATTATTTTTCTTAGCCTTTCTCTTCTATCTTTGCTAATTTGGAAGGAGTATCATCTATTCATTATTCTTTTCTAAGAGTGATTACCTCCATATCTTTAAATAATATTGCCTATGCTTTTCATTTTTCATTACTAGCTACAGAAAGTAAACAATAGCCTTTGATTCCCTGCTGTGAAAGATGAAGGATACTCTTTCCTGTATGGCCAGTTTTCTCAATTTTTGATACACTCTGGGGTATTTTTGTATTTCTATTATTTTCAATATATTGGCTTTTAATTGCATCTGCAAATAGACTTTGCAAGAGATGCTATGTTTTTTCAAATTCTTATATATTTCAAAATGCCTTTCTGTTTTCTTTTTATTTAAATGCTGTCCTTGTTTAGAATATATACTTACTATTTCCCCCTGCACATACTTTAGGTATTAATTTACTTCTCTTAGTACTTTAATGTTATGCTTGAGAAACCTGGGTTCAAAATAATAATTATATTTTATATGTTTGGTACATATAACAGTTTACGTTTTATTATTGGGAGTTCTGTTTTTCATTTTCTCCTGATATATAGTCAGGACTTGCATTGAAGCAAATAGCTCCTTCTAGGCTTCCTAGCCTATTTGTTCTAGTTGCTTTGACCAGAATATCACCCATTTGATTCTCCATTTATATTTGCTTCTCCTCCTTTTAGTATGTTTTAATTCCAAAAAAATATTGTACCAGGAGTTAATCTTTTAAAAAAATGTTAATTTTCCACATGGTTGAAAATCAGTTGACTTCAAATATACATGATGCATGAGAGAACCAAGTGAATGTTGTGTAATAGCTATAGCACGTTCTATTTTCTCAAAGCTTTCCACATAATACAACTTATCCTGGGTAAATATTTTTAAGAGGTTCCCAAAATTCATTATCCTCCACAATGGAAAATATAATCTCAATTATATCAAAAAGCCAGGAAACTCAGATGACTCAGGCTGAAGCCACAATTAATCTTTCCTATTCTCAATAATTGGCTCTGTATTCTACCTCTGACATTTATTAGCAAGATAAGAAAAATGGAGTAATACGTGCTTTAAAAAATGCTTTGTTCTTACTGAAGAATTTTAGGCATATATGTGCCAATTCAATCTCATCAGAAGGAAATTAGCCACATAAAGTTCCCTTAGGGAGATCCCCTATTTTTAAAACATTTTGGTTGGAACTAGGACTGGGAACTCTATTTTACTCTTCAGTTTATGGACCTAGACAACCTGGCACATTAAATAGTTATTCTGAAATTGTTTCTTTTTTCTGTGTCGTCAGGCAACCATCCATTTGTTGAGATTAGTGGCCATCTGGATAAATCTTTGCACAGCAACAGAAAGAAATGAAGTACAGATAATCTCTCTCTCTCTCTCTCTCTCTCTCTCTCTCTCTCTCTCTCTCTCGTAGATAGATGATAGTTAGATAGATATAGACATAGTCTCAAAAAACATATTTTGAAATGTCAATAATAGGAAATTTTTCTAAGAATCATTAAAAGTGCAAACAATATTATTAAGTTCAAACCACATAAAATTATTTAAAGAATTATTGATAACTAGAGGGCCGGTGCACAGATTTGTGCACATCGAAAAGAAATTAATTAGAAAAAATATTTTAGAGGCCAAGGAGGAACCATGGGAGATTGGCTCCAGGATGCATCTGGCCAGTCTTGCCCCGTCCCCATCAGGACTGATCAGAGCAGGGGTGGGACCACAGGAGGGCTCCAGGGTGTGTCCAGCCCATCTTGCCCAGTCCCTATCGGCTGGACCCCAGCAGCAAGCTAATCTACTGGTCAGAGTGTCTGCCCCCTGATGGTCAGTGCACGTCATGGCGACTGGTCAAATGGTTGAACTAATGGTCAGGCACTTAGCATATTAGGTTTTTATTATATAGGATTACTGGTACATGGCTTACAAAAGTCCTATATAATAAAAGCCTAATATGCAAATAGTCCCCTTGACTAGGAGTTTGACCACTTGCTATGATGTGCATTGACTACTAGGTGGCAGCACGGGACATGGCAGGTGTTGGCGATGCAGCATTGGCAGTAGGCAGCAGTGGAGGTGCTTCAGGCCCTGATGGGCCCCAATGAAAGCGGGACCACAGCAGGATGGTGGAGCAGGTGAGCAGGCAGCACCAGGCCAAGGCAGGTGTGAGCAGGGGCCCAATTGTCCTGCCAACGGCCCAGCCAACAGCAACCAGTGGCAGAGGCAGAGGGTGGGGCCACCACCATGTTCCCAGGGGCAGAGGGAGCTGGGCTGGGGTGAGGGGGCCCCAGCCCCAATCAATTGCCCCACAGATGGTGACCAGTGGCCTACAGGCCCTGATCGCCTAATCAGGGCCAGACCCCAGGTTGGAATGGGGAACTGGGAGTGGGTGGTGGCAACCAACCTCCTGGGCTGTGACCTCTCACTGGCTACCTGGGGGCGGGGGTGATGGGGTCAGAGGCGCGATGAGAATGCAGAGTATGCAATGAGCTTGCTCTCACTCCCCCTGCTATCCTCCCCAGGGATGCCAGGACTTGTGTGCTGGGGAAGCCCCTATGCTCAGGTGCCAGGCGCCCACAAGGAGCTTGCCCCACACCAGCGCGACCTCTTCTGGGTGAGCTGGGCCACAGCTACAGGAACTGAAAGGGCCTGTGGGCCTCACCTTGGGTTTGCGCAGGAGCTGGTCTGCGAGGCCAGCCTGGAGAGAGAGCACTGCCCACATGGCTTCCGGCTGCACAGGCCAGAGGCCCGCGCTGTGCCCCGGCCTGCAGTGTCCAGCCGTGCTCACTGCATCTCTGCATGGGGACTCAGGCACCGTGATTCAGGCAGAGGGAGGCGTGTGGGGGCCTGGGGGCTCAGGTGCTGCCTAGGGCTCAGAGGTCAGCTGGAACCTGGCCTTCCATGCCAGACACTCATGCTTTGATCACTGGCCAAACCTAGAGACTGCACCATGCACAAATTTCATTCACTGGGCCTCCAGTAAATTTATAAAAAAGTACTCAAACTTACCTTTTTTTTTTTTTTTTTTTTTTTTTTTTTACTTTAAAATCAAGGATTGGCTTAGATATTTGGCTTTTTCTCAAATATGTTCTCAAAAATGACTCTACCAGTTTTACTGAAGGAGATGATCTAATGCTTATGATTGCTGGAAAATAAATTTGAATTATATGTGAATATATTTTGGACTATCTCAAAAATATTTTAATATTACTCTAAGCTTCCTATTTAAATGGTTGTGATTCACAGAATAAACATCCATTCAAACATGTTTCAAGATCATTATTTATCCATTCTCCCAAATACTGTATATTAAAATTCCCTATGCACACATATATTTACCACAGTCTTGGTGATCAACTTTTTAACAACAAAACATTGCTGTTGCCAAGAATTTAGATTGATGACTATGTTTACCTTGATAGTAATGGAAAATATTAAACAATGCAAAATTTATCCTTGGAGGTGTGACTAATACTGCAAAAGTAATTCAACTTTGCTTAACTCAAGCAGTTTGTCTGAAAAAGATAAATAACAGCTCTGTCTTGTACTTTGCTATTCAATGTCAGTAAACATATTTTGTACCAGCATGAGAATTTTTATTCTTTCTTGTGACATTAATTCTATATTTAAATGTTTGTTTGGATATTATCATTTGAGCCTATTCAGTGATGCTGAGTTCTCACTAATATGAGCAATAAAGAGGGGGAGGGGGGCTGAGAGGATGTTAAGTTTGCACAGTATCTAAACATAAAAGTTTGCCCCTATAGTTGGATTGCTGAAGGGCAGGCTATATGACAGTGAGCAATATCCAAAGGGATGAAAGTTCAGACCTAGTCCTAGGAGGATCTGGTACATAAAAGAAGGATTTAATAGTAATAATCATTTTCAGATTGGAGAAAAACAGAATCAGTGGTAACTTTTTCAAGAAGAACTCGGTTCCTGGGAATGATAGTTTTATTTCTGGTTAAGTGGTTTTAGCACAGGGTTTGATTCCTAGCATATTGTTGAAGGATCTGGTAGAAAATTTGAAGAAAAAAAAAAAATAGTCATATAGATGGGTTCACCCTGTTGGTGAGGGAAGGAAAGAGAGGGAACAAGGGGAAGAGAATGTCTTAGGATACTTGGAAAGCTAAACTGAAGCTTCATAGATAATTAGAACTTACCCAAGATGTCTGGTATGGAAGAAAAACTAATCCTAGGCACTAGGGTAAGGAACGTTGGGCCTGAGGACCATATAAGGCCCATGAAATCACTTGGTCTGGCCCTGCCAAAGCATTAGGGGTGAGTTAATTAAATGTTTGACCAAATATAGCAGGCTAACTTTTAAGTTGATATTTTGTATGGCCTGCAAATGATGTTATAAAAATTTAAATGGCTCTTGGCAGAAAAAATGTTCCCCACCCTTAGTTGAAGAGCGGTTGCTAATTTCCTTTTGTCTTGTTCAGAATTGACTTAAAAACTAAGAAAGCCCAATAAATTAACAGCTGATTTGAGGATTTCCAACTATGATGAATTCAGGAAGTCAGGGAAAAAAAATCAATAAAAACAGTCCATCTACTCATATTATTTATTAGGGTTGGGAACATGATGCTTTATAAAACAGCTACAATATATTTTATAGACAATGTATATGTGGATTTAGTAGGATTTAATAAATTGTGGGATAATTAATTTCTCAACATTTGAATTTATACCGTGCTATAAAAAATAGATTATATGGAAAAGAAAGCTTTTCTATAAAGTAGCAGAATTTTTTTTTAGTATCTCCATGTATCATTAACTTTCTGCATTTGCCTTCTATCCCTAAACACAACCTCCCTGAAAGCCTGTGTTATTATTTTTGGGGGACAAGGTTGGTTTTTTTGTTTATTTTTATTTTGTTTTTTTATTGTTGTTTTTTTTTTTTTTTTTTAGTACTGTATGCTCAACACCAGGAACTGACCCAGAGAAAGGCCAAAAGGAGATATGTGGACTCAACAATACTCCATTATATACCATTATATGCTTGGAGTGATTTAGAATAATGAGATTTCTTGACATTGGTAAAATGCATATGTCTATGTTAAATTTATGTTTGTAGTACTTCCTTGAATATGCATAAGTATCCACTTCTACTAGCTTCTATGCTTTTAGTATAATTCTGTACACATATACAAGAGAATATTAATCAGCCATAAAAACAATGACATCTTGCCATTTGTGACATGGTTAGACCTAGAGAGTGTGAAGTAAAATAAGTCATTCCAAGAAAGATAAATATTGTATGATTTCACTTAGATGTGGAGTCTAAAAAACAAAACAACAAAACAAATGAACAAGCAAAATGAAACAAATTCATAGATACAGAGAACAACTTGATAGTTACCAGAGGGAAGTCAGGGGGAATGGGTAGAATAGGGGTGGAGGATTAAGAAGTACAAACTTCCAGTTACAAAGTAAGTCACAGGATATAATTTAAAACATAGGGAATAGAGTTAATAATATCATAATAACTATGTATGGTGGCAAATGGTTACTAGCCTTCTTGTGGTTATCACTTTGCAAGGTATATGAATATTGAATCACTATGTCATACATATGAAACTAATAAAATATTGCATGTCAACTATAAGTAAAATTAATTTAAAAAAATAAGTAGACAGATATAACAGCTTCTTACATTGGAAATATATTGTTTTCCTCATCTCAAAAAATAGTGTATCAGATAAGGACTAAGAATAGGGAGTTAAAATTTAAGAAAGAAATGATTAATTCTATCATCTAATGCTTGACACCTATTAATTTTCGTTTTTCACCAGGTCATTTGTGATAAAAGACTTTTAGTCAATAACAATAAAATACAGAAGAAAAATGTGTTTGCTACACAAACAATACTTATTTGAATTCCTTTGGCAAGTTTTAGCTAGATAAATTATCCTATCTAATAAAAGAGTAATATGCAGATTGACCGTCACTCCAACACACAAGATGGCTGCCCCCATGTGGTCAAAGATGGCCGCCCCCAAGTGAACACAAGATGGCCAGCAGGGGAGGGCAGTTGTGGGTGATCAGGCCAGCAGGGGAGGGCAGTTGAGAGGGACCAAGCCTGCAGGGAAGAGCAGTTGGGAGGACCAGGCCAGCAGGGGAGGGCAGTTGGGGAAACCATGCCTGCAGGGGTGGGCAGTTGGGGGGGCAGACCTGCAGGGGAGGGCAGTTGGGGGAAACCAGGCTGGCAGGGGAGCAGTTAGGCGTTGATCATGCTGGCAGGGAAGTGGTTAGGGGGTGATCAGGCTGGCAGGCAGAAGCAGTTAGGGGCAATCAGGCAGGCAGGCAGGCAAGCGGTTGGGAACCAGCAGTCCTGGATTGTGAGAGGGATGTCCTCGAGGGGTCCCAGACATCTCTTGAGGGGTCCCAGATTGGAGATGGTGCAGGCTGGGCTGAGGGGCACACTCATTGTGCATGATTTTCATGCACTGGGCCTCTAGTATTTTTAAATAAAAGCAGTGAATTTGACACTTTTCTTACTTCTTTAAGAAATCACTTCACTTTGTAAGTTATATAAATTTCTAATCACTATGTTGTACACCTGAAACTAATATAATAGTGTATACCAACTGTAATTGAAATTTTTTTAAATGGTTAAAGAAACACATCTCTAAAAAATATCTTCAGATCTGAAGTGGAAGAGTTGATAACTCTACATGATGCTAAGTTCCTATTGTAATTACTGTACAACATGTGAGAAGTCAATAGAGATAAAGGTATTGAAGTTCTCAGATAAGAGACAACAAATGTCTACTACACACATTGTTAAGAGAAGCACTAATTACCCACTCATCTTGCTTCAGTAGCATTTCGATCCACTGTCCAATATAAAAATACTGAAGAAAAAACAAAACACTTCTGGGTCTTCCCTTCACCCCTTACTTGTCAGACTACAAAAAGAAGAAAAAAATCAGTCATGGCCCAGCTGGCGTGGCTCAGCAGTTGAAGGTCATGGTTTGATTCCCGGGCAGGGTACATGCCCAGATTGTAAACTCAATCCCCAGTGTGGGCATGCAGAGGACAGCTGACCAATGATTCTCTCTCATCACTGATGTCTCTATCTCTCTCCCTCTGCCTTCCTCTCTGAAATTAATAAAAAATCAAAAGCCAAAATCAGTCACTTATCTAGCTGGTAGAATTAATAAAAAGGGGACTGAGAATGCATCACTCATCTTTCTCACTAATTTTCTCTCATTCTCAAAGCCTACCTCTTGAACTGGTCTCCCTGAAGAAACATAAGACCTCTCTGTTCCTATACAGGAAGCAACATAGTAAAAATCTATGCGTGTGAAGCTGTAGTTGGATGATTTCATTGCCTGAGATAAACCTTTGGGTATATTGTAGGAAGACAGTTTAGGCCTCCATTCAAGCTGTGTTTTTATATATTGATTCAGCTTTTCTATCCCTATGTTACTCCTGTTTCTCTATCATAATTGGTTCTGAATTCAGAAGGGAATAAGTTATGATTTATCATCTAAAGACCAATACATTTTTATGTGAAAAAATATGTTGAATACTGCAATGGATACAATGGTTAATTCAGTCTCGGCATTCTAAAAGTTTATTATATAAATAGGGACATGATTATGTCTTTGTTTGTCCTCTCTTCTGAATCTTGTTGCTTAGGATGTATCTTCTGTTAGTCTATTTGGTCTGTGGGGACATGGGTCATACCATGGGTTGAATAAAATATGGAGCTCAAAAGAGCCTGGGTACCTCATGACTGAAAAAGTCTCCCTTCATTCTCTAGACACTGCTCATAAAGAGAAAGTTTTATATTTCCTCTCTGTAAAGCACAATTTCTATGATTTTTGGAATGCACAGGCAAACTGACCTTTAGATAATCAGTTTTAGAGTCATTTTAAGATTGATGACATATGAAGTAAGATTGAGTGATGAATATGAATTATATGTGATACTAGGTTTGTGGGAGTAGAGTGTTCCAGATTTGGGGGCAGCACATCCTAGAAAGTAGTGATTGTTCAGAAATTAAAAGAAAATGATAATAAAAATCATCTAATTTTGTGTGGGTGGAAAGTATATGAAAGGGGCCAAAGTCTGGAGGACCTTCAAGTCAGATTAAAAATAATGAGTAATTCAGTAAACAGAGATTGTTATAAGTTTTTGGACCGGGAAAGACCAATTATTCTATACTTTAAGAAGATACCTATGGAGGCAATGAGGGAAGGGTAGGGAGAGGGAAACTGAGTACAAATGTGATAGACAGTTAGGGTGGTTGCCTTACTCTGTGATGGTACTAAATATCACTGACTTGATTACTTAAAAAAAAAAGTAAATTGTGTGGTGTGTGAATTATATATCATTAAAGCTGATATTTAAAGCAAAACAGTTAGGGAGTGACTACACAACAGGAAGAGGGCTATAACTCAGGGATTGGCAGTGAGAATGGAAGGTACAGATAAATAAAATATGTGACATTATCAAATGTCTTGAAAGGGTTGTTGAATCTAATGCCTCCAATCCTTATATTTACCCACTCTTTAACTCATTACAATTTTGTTTCAGCATGCCACTGATACTCCTCTTATTTAAGTTACCATTGATGAAAGATTTTTGCCCAATGGTTTCTTCTCTGTTGTAAAATGTAAAGCGTTCTATAGTATTTGACACTGCTGAATACCTAACCCTGATTGAAACTGTCAGAGGCCTGGGAGATAATCTCTTGTGGGTGTTTGCCACTAACTTTTTAATCCATTCTTTATCATATCCTATATTAATTATACACATATTAGAGAGAGAGAAAGAGAGAGAGAGAGAGATTTGTTTTAGGGAATTGACTCACATTATTGTGGGGTTGTGGGCTGGCAAGCTGGAAATCTACAGAACATGCCAGCCACTGGAGGCTCAAGAGAGTTGATGTTTAGGTTGAATCTGAAGGCAATCTGGAGGTAGAATTCAAACTATTTTCTCTTAAGACCTTCAACTGATTGAATAAGGCCAACCCATATTATCTATATACTAGAGGCCTGCTGCATGAAATTCGTGCACGGGGGGGGGGGAGGGGTAGGCGGTCCCTCAGCTCAGCCTGCACCCTCTCCAATCTGGGACCCCTCGAGGGATGTTCAACTGCCTGGTGGGATCGGGCCTAAACAGGCAGTTGGACATCCCTCTTGCAATCCAGGACTGATGGCTCCCAACTGCTCACCTGCCTGCCTTCCTGATTGCCCCTAACAGCTTCTGTCTGCCAGCCTGATCACCCCCTAACCACTACCCTGCCAGCCTGATTGATGTCTAACTGCTCCCCTGCCAGCCTGTTTACCCCCAACTTCCCTCTTCTGCTGGCCTGGTCACCCCTAACTCTGCCCTCCCCTGCAGGCTTGATCGCCCCCAACTGTGCCTCCCTTGCAGGTCTGGTCCCTCCAAACTGCCCTCTCTTGCTGGCCATCTTGTGGTGGCCATCTTGTGTCCACATGGGGGCAGGATCTTTGACCACATGGGGGCAGCCATCTTGTGTGTTGGAGTGATGGTCAATCTGCACATTACTCTTTTATTAGATAAGATAGAGGTCTGGTGCATGGATGGGGGCCTGCTGGTTTGCCCTGAAGGGTGTCCCGGATCAGGGAGGGAGTTCCCAGGGCATGGGGCAGCCTGGGCTAGAGGCCTGTGGTGGTTTGTAGGCTGGCCATGCCCCCTGGAGACCCAATCGGAGGCCCTGGTATCTAGGATTTATTTATCTTCTACAATTGAAACTTTGTAGCCTGGAGCAGAGCCAAGCCTTCTGCTCTCTCTGTGGAGGCAGCCATTTCTGTTGGGATTTATTTATCTTCCATAATTGAAACTTTGTAGCCTTAAGATGAGGTCAAAGCAGGCCAGGGCTGCAGAAGCTTGGCTTCCTCCATGGCCAGGGGCAACCCTATCCTCCTGCTCTATCCAGCTCCCTGGCTGCCTCCATTTTTCTTAGGATTAATTTATCTTCCATAATTGAAACTTTGTAGCCTTAAGATGAGGTCAAAGCAGGCCAGGGCTGCAGAAGCTTGGCTTCCTCCATGGCCAGGGGCAACCCTATCCTCCTGCTCTATCCAGCTCCCTGGCTGCCTCCATTTTTCTTAGGATTAATTTATCTTCTATAATTGAAACTTTGTAGCCTTAAGCGGAGGCCTGGGCTGGCCAGGGTTTGCAGAAAGCTTGGCTTCCTCCATTGCTGGGGAAACCCAAGCCTCCCTCCTGCTCTCTCTGTGGCTGCAGCCATCTTGGTTGGGTTAATTTGAATATTTGCTCCTGATTGGCTGGGGGCATGGCTGGTGGGTGTGGCAGAGTGATGGTTAATTTGCATATTACTCTTTTATTAGATAGGATATAAAAGCCTAAGTGACCATTACGACTTGTTGACCGGTCGCTATGATGCACACTGACCACCAGGGGGCAGACACTCATGTAGTAGTTGCCCCCTGGTGGTCAGTGCACTCCCACAGCCAACCTCTTGTGACCTGCCAACCTCCCGTGGTCCCTCCCCCAAGCTGGCCAACCTCCTGTGGGGAGGAACGACTGGGCGAGATGGCCCTGATCGGCCCAGATACTGGCTAGGCCAAGGGACCCCACCTGTGCATGAATTCATGCACTGGGCCTCTAGTAGAGAATAATCTGCTATTCCCAAAGCCTGATTTAACTGTTAATCTTATCTAAAATAAAACTTCACAAAGTTACTTATATTGGTGTTTGACCAAATATCTGAGTTTCATGGCCTAGCCAAGTTGACATAAAATTAACCATCCCAGACTCTTTCAATAAATATGCTTTTGCCCATCTATCTAGTTTTTACTCTTTGGTTATCTTTGTTACCAAAATACTATTTACCTTTTTTTTTTTTTTCAGAAATAACTTACATATCAATTGTTTTTATTCAGCAACCACTATATCATTAAAGAGAGGTGAAGAGGTTCAAGGAAAAAATTATAGCCAAATTTGGAGCACAGGAGGATAAAAATAGTCATAACCTGCAAGAAGAAAACAGTAAAGGCTGATGGATCAGGTGGTGAGATCAATAGAACCAGCCAACTATCTTGTCTCTGGGGACAGTCTCACTAGTAGCAAATGAATCAGGACACACAGAGAATATTAAAACTGACTAAAGATAATTGGGGATCTTATTGGAAGGAGGCATGGACTCACTATAATAGAGATATGTGCAGGGAAATGGCTTCAAATTAAAAAAAAACAAAAACACGAAAAACAAAAACAACTGCAACAATAGTCACAAGGGGGAAAATACCCCAAATCATGTTTGAAGGCTATACAAGCTGACAAGCAATCCTGTTTATAAGCTATAAGACCTTGATCAAACTAATAAACTGGTATTCCGCAGTTTCCTCATCAATTATATAAAGATACTAAAATGAGGATACATATAATTTATATAAATATATGTTTAAGATATAGTGAATATTTAATAAAAGATCATCCATTGATTGCTTGACACATAGTGGAGACTAGTTGAGTCTATTGGCCATTTGAAAGGATGAAAGTTCTTATGCAGCCACTTTCTCCCCAGAAGTACAAGTGCAGTTTCTCCCACTCTGTCCCTATCCTTTCAGTTACTAAAGCCAAAAACAACTACATACATATTTTAGTAGTCACCGATGTATGTGTCAGGTGAAAAAGAAGACCTGCACATTGTGTGGAAGGAAGGCAGGATCTTCTCTCACCCAGGATATTGTGCTTGTCTCAATCTTCAATTTATCAACCTGGGTTGGTTTATGTTTGTTTCTCAGATTAGGGCTTGATAACTTATAGCAAGGGTTGATCATATTTACTGGACACCCTACAACAGGATTTCTTAATCTTAAAACTATTGACAGTTTGGATTCTATAATTCTTTCCTGGGAAGTGGGGGCTGCCCTGTGTGTTGTCTGAGGTTTAGCAGCATACCTGCCTTTACTAATTGTAAGTGGTAATCCCCTTTAATGTAACAACCTAAAATGTCTTTAGACACTGCCAAATGTCTGCGGGTGTAAATGTAAAATCTCTCCTCTCCCTCAGTTCAGAATCACTGCCCTGTAACCATGCAAATGCAGTGCAAAACTATTCTTTGTGTGGCCTAATTTTATGGATGCTTATATGTATGTATGTAGTGAGTAGAAGAGATTTTGCCTTTAGTTTGTACAAAGTATGGTCCGGCTAATTATTTTAAAAAGCATTTTTATTAGAAAGAACAAATTAAGGTTTTTGGATGCATGGATATTTTCTTGTGTCTACGTTGATAACACTAAATAATTCTTGAGTAACATTCCCAGAACCATTTCCCAGAACCATTTATATTGCCATCTAATGGTAATTGCCAGAATTACAGGAAACTCTTTTTAAGGAACCTCAGACTATGGTAGGACCAAGCAAATCCTATTGCGTTTGTTGATGGTAAATATCACACTCTATGATATTTCTGGAACACAAAGTCCGAAGGTGTTGGAAGTCCTTTAGGGAAGCGGCAAAGGCTGCCCAACAGGTTCACAAAACCGCTGGCTCAGTGTCTCTCCTAAAATAAGCCCTAGCCCACAAACATCAGCTTCTCTCAACCTTTAAAACCCTCCAGAGATTTTTATAAAATTGTCTTCAACAAAAAAGCCTCTAATACAAGAGAATCACAGCTACCTAAACTTAAATGCCTTCTTTTAGGAACCTTGAATTTTAAAGTCTAGATTCTTACAGTTGATAGGATATGAATTCTTTCAAAATGATTAAATCACATCAAAAACTAAAAAGATTATAAAAAACCTAATTTGCCTTCTTCAAAACCTATTCATTAATGTAAATTCAATAGCTGGCTCATGCTGAAATGGGAGTAGGATTATTTTTTGTTCTTTAATAACATGAGAGTATGCAGTCACGCTGTTACCCTGGATTAAAACCCCTTTTCTGACAATTCTTCTCCTTCAAGATAAAACCCGCATGCCTTTTGTGGGGCTCCATGATAGGCCTGCCTTGTGTTTGCCACATTTCCCCTTTACCGCATGGCCTTTATACTCTATGCTCAATCCACCTACTCTGTGTTTTCCTGAAACTACTGTGCTCCCATGCCTCAGTGCCTTCCTGGTTTATTTCCTTCCTCTCTTCTCATAGAACTAACTCTTACTACAGAGTCATGAGTCTGCTCAATATTCAGGTTATCTGGAAGGTCCTCCTGTGATTCAGTTAAACTCTGGATCCAGCATGTTCTCACAGGGTGGTAGCCCGGAGACTGTGTCTGGTAGACCTCCCACTACAGGGAGCATCTTTGACCAAGAACCCAGCTGCTGTGCTCTGAAATTTATGGCTGCATTTCTGCTATGGCCACATCTCTCATAGGCATGTCCAGTCAACACTGAGTCTAGGGAGATGAAGGTAGAACCACACTGGGAGTTATAGAACTCTTCAGATTCCAGCTTTGCCTCATTGACTCCCCTGCATTGCAGGACCTTCCTTAGGCTACACAGCAGTCCAGGAAACTTGCACTCCTCTTCCCTCCCTTTCTCTTTCACTCAGAGTCAGATTTCAATCATGATCTGACTGCTACTCAAACTTCTCCACTTCCTCCCAGTGTTCCCTCTGAAACACTTCCCCCAAGAAATTCTTTGCATGTTTAATCCTTTCTTAGCATCTGCTTCTCAACACACCCAGAATGTCACATACACAGCCCAGCACCCATTGTGCTGCATTGTACTCACACATTTCCTAGTTTGCCATCGCTTTGTCACTGGGGAATGGGCTTTTCCTCCCTCTATCCTTTGTGTAATATTTAGTAACTATTCAATACATATTTGTCAAATGAAAGACTAAATCACTTTATAAAGCTTTCAATCCTACAGACAAATATGACTAAATCCATTTAAAAATTGACTTACTATTGCAAGGCATTCTAGTTGCCATAGGATACAGAAAGCTATTAAGATAGTTCTCCACTTTTCAGCTTATAATTTTAGATCTGGAGATAGAAAAATATAAATACATTATGCTCATATAAAGATGTGTGCACATGTACGTGTGTGTGGGGGGTGTGAAAGAGAAAAGATAATTCATTGCAGGTTGGGAAAATGGTATAGGTTTCATCAGCAATAGTATTTCATTGCAATGGACAGATTGTGCACCCAGGTAAAGGACAACCTATATCATAAAACCCTAATATGCAAATTGAGCAAGCAGCAGAATGACTGGTCACTATGACGCACACTGACCATCAGGGGGCAGATGCTCAACACAGGAGCTGCCCCCTGGTGGTAAGTATGCTCCCACAAGGGGAATACTGCTCAGCCAAAAGCCAGGCTCATGGCTGGTAAGGGCAGCAGTGGTGGCGGGAGCCTCTCCTGCCTCTGCTGCTGGCAGGCCATAAGGAGCAAGGGGTCCCAGACTGCGAGAGCCCTGGACTGTGAGAGGGATGTCTGACTGCCGGACCTCTGGGGGATTGGGCCTAAGCCGGCAGTCAGACATCCCCCAGGGGTCCTGGACTGTGAGAGGGCACAGGCTGGGCTGAGGGATCCACCCACCCCAGTGCATGAATCTCATGCACCGGGTCTCTAGTTGTATATAATAGGCAAGAAGGAAGATAAGAACAAAATTGTGAATATCGATGTGCTCATGGAGTCTTTGGACATGAGCATAGTGTTAATTAACAAAGTCAATATAGGGGGATAAAACTATGGAAAATTTTAAAAACGGGGCTAAAGAGTTATTTTATTTATTTTTATATTTATGTTTCTTCTGTTTCTGTACACTAACCACCCACACCAGTCTCCTTGCTGTCTCAAGAACATTAAGCATGATTCCACCTCAGGACCTTTTCACTTTCTTAGCCTTCAGTATCATTAATTTTATCTTCTTTTATGTTTTTACTCATGTCACTTTCTCAGTGTCCTCTTCTCTGGCCATTCTACCTAAAGGTTCAACCCCATTGCAACATTTCCCTCCTCCTCTATGAGCCCCATCACTAACATTCTATAATATTGACTTTATTTAATATCATTTTTATCTCTTCCTTAATATCATCTTTTTTATCTCTTAAAATGTAAGTTTAATAAAAACAAAATCGTGTCCTCTTGTGTTCACTATTTTATTTTTACTATATGAAGTAGTAGTAGTTAGTAGATATTAGGCATTCAGAAAATATTTTCTGAGTGAATGAAAATTAAGGAATCACTGAAGATTCCTAAATGATGATGGGAATATTGTGTACAGTATTATAAAGCAACTAGAGGCCCAGTGCATGAAATTCATACACAGGAGGGGTGTGTCCCTCAGCTCAGCCTGCAACCTCTCTAATCTGGGACACCTCGAGGGATGTCTGACTGTGAACATCCCTCTCACAATCCAGGACTGCTGGCTCCCAACTGCTTGCCTGCCTGCCTGCCTAATTGCCCCTATCTGCTTCTGCCTGCCAGCCTGATCACCCCCTAACCACTCCCCTGCCAGCCTGATTGATGCCTAACTGCTCCCCTGCTGGCCTGATTGCCCCTAACTGCCCACCCCTGATGGCTGGGTAACCCCTAACTGGTCTCCCTTGCAGGCCTGGTTGCCCCCAACTGCCCTCCCCTGCAACTGTGGTCCTCCCCAACTGCTCTCCCCTGCTGGCCTGATCGCCCACAATTGCCCTCCCCTGCTGGCCATCTTGTGGTGGCCATCTTTGACCACATGGGATGGGCATCTTGTGTGTTAGATGGTCAATTTGCATATTACCTCTTTATTATATAGGATGTCTGAAAATATTCTGTGTAGCTAAAGTTAGCAGAAAAAGTTACTTGGGTTGGAAGTAATGATGGGAGGCAGAAAGAAAAAGTAGGTAATTATTGCAAGCTGATAAGGGCAAAACTATAATAGTGGTCATCTTTATAAAAGTACTGGTTCTCAAAGTATGACCAGCATCCTCATCATCACCTGGGAATTCGCTGAAAGTACAAATCTGGCACTACTTCAAATCTACGGGGTCAGAAACTGTGGGGATGGGATCTAGCAACCAATGTTTTAACAAGTTCTCCAGGTATTTTTGAGGACAATAAAATTTGAGAACTGCTGATAGCAAGGAAATTAGTAATGTAAGCCACTGGATGAAGGAGTAGACAAAATGAAAAATTGTAGATTATTTAAATTTGGGGGAGCCTGGACTAGTGAAAGACTGGAAAAGGATGGGGAAATCCAGAAAAATAATTTGAAGGTGAAAATAGATTAAAATTTTAAATCATACTATCACCATCCTACCTATCATCTATCTATCTATCTATCTATCTATCTATCTATCTATCTATCATCTATCTATCATCAATGATCACCTGTCTATCCACATACCACATATTTATTTGTTAAAAATATATTTCATGCTGTCCACATTTTTCTAGTTAAATTAACTGTGTTTAACTTGTTTGTTGAAAATCAAGGTGACAAATGATATAGGAAGAGTCTTTGGATACTTCAGGGACCTTCTGTCATCAAATTCCCCAAATTTAATGATGTTTAAAAATATCTGTAACCTATTAGTAGCCCTTGTCACAGTTTCATAAACTTCATAAAATATTTGCTATTGTATCAGATGTAAATTTTTAAAGTTGTAGAAATGATAAAGATAGCCACAAAGAATATCTAACCTGAGATATCTAATATAATATCTAAAGTCTAATATTTTCTATGACAATATTTTATCAAGAAGCACGGAAATGAACCATACTCTTAATGCATACTTAAAGAAAAAAAAAAGATACAAGTAGAACAATCAGCTGAATTTCTCATTATGGTGTTGGGGCGGGGGGCGGAAATGAGAATCCCACTGGCATTTTGTCCAAGTTTGAGAATATTGTTGTCAAAGATTTTTCTAGAAATTTGGGAATTATATAGGCTCAAGATTGGCATTAACTTGTGAAAAACTGGCAACAAAACAAAACAAACAAACAAACAAAAAACCCACACACCAAAGCACGTCTTTCAGTATTTTGAGTTTAATCGTTATTTTCTATATGATTCTTCTGAAATTTAATCGATACTTTAAACCTTAAATCTCGGTAAAACCTTGCCTCCTTAACGTGACTCACAATTTCTATAGGTGTACATAATAACGGTTATTTTAGGGAACATTTTTTTCTAAATGCTCATGCTGTTAAATTACTGTGGAAAAAAATTAATTCAAAGAGTAGTTGCACTTAGAAAAGGCAGAGTGCTTGGCTGGCACATGCTCAAAAGCCCAATGCAGTCGCTGCTTCCTTTAGATTCACTGTGATCTCAGGCTCCTCAGATAGTCTAATGAACACTGGAAATAAAATAAATAGAGCTTTATTTGATGAGTGCCTTCTTGGAATTTTCAACTGAAAAGAACAAAAAAAATCCTAGTTTTCATTTCCTCATCAACTATTTAAAAAACCTGTAGAGAATGAGATGGTTTAAACATGAGTTTTATTGCAGAACTGAGCCAATATTGTTTTTGGAATATTAGTTTTCCTTTCTCATGAGTTTTCACACAGAATGAAAAAAGAGCACTCCAATTTCATTGATTTATTTAGCATGTGATTTGTGTACTCTCCAAAAAGTGAATTTATATTCTGATTCCCCCAATCTTATTTTTCTTAATTAAATATTCCAAGAAGAAAGTTTGCTTTATATATCAAACTAAGCCTCCTCCAAGAAAACTTTAGGGTCATTTTCCCTTCTTTACTACTTAAAGAATCAAGCACAGAAACAACTTGTGCACATTTTTAGCTCAGTATACAAGGTTATTGGGGGGAGGAGATCAGACCATCATGTCTCTGCACATATATTCACTAAGAGCACTAAGAGCAAGTTGCCCTATCCAAGGACAATTTGTAATCATTCTACTTTCTTATATCATTCAAATCTCACGCAAAAGGCCTTAATTGCATCTATATTGTTTCAGTAATGAGAAAGGGGATTTGAGAACAAAACAGATAAAATACTGCTTCTTAGAATTATCATCAGCACCGGTTGCTAGGAGACAATCAGTTTTTTTAAGCTACCAAATGAAGTGAAGTTTTGGCCATTTATAATCTTTACAAATATTAACAATTTAAAACAAAAACATAATTGTGACATATTAATGAAAAGTTTTTCAAGGAACCAAGCAGGACTAGATATAAAAATAAATTTGCCGTTGTTGGACATGAATAATTACAACCTAATACTTTTTTTAAAATATTGCCTGTTTGTTTTCTCTGTATCTATTATCTAATAATCCCTAACCTTTATTGAGTGCTTCCTTTATATTAGGGTATGTACTGAGGACATAATGTATAAAATCTTGCTTAATCCACAAAATTACCTAATTTTGTAGGTACTAATATTATGGCCATTTTACCGATTAATTTTTGCCTAAATTACAGTTATTACATATAGAAGTCTTGTTTAGATGGAGATGGCCTATTTTCAGAACTCAACTCTTATTACTCCATTGTATTTATCATCATTATAAAGATACAGAGAATTTCATAAAAGTACTTTTTGAGTGTGGTAAAATGGTATTAAATAAAAAATATCAAATTGCAAGAGAGCTACTAAATAATAGAAATATTAATTTACTTTTATGTCATGCATTTAAAATTACAATAATAAATCAATATTTTTCTGTAAAATTATAATAATATAATGCAAAAGCCTTCTATGACCATCTTTCCTCTATAATCCTGCACTTTATTTGTGGTGAACATTTTTGGGAAACATTATCTGGTCAAACGTCTTGTTTACAGGGATTCTGGAGATATCTGAAGACTTCAGGAATGTTCCCATACTGGATAATACTAGCCTAATTATTTCCTGGGTGGTTTTTTTAAAATATTTTACTGATTTTTTACAGAGAGGAAGGGAGAGGGATAGAGAGTTAGAAACATTGATGAGAGAGAAACATCAATCTGCTGCCTCCTGCACACCCCCTACTGGGGACTTGCCTGCAACCAAGGTACATGCCCTTGACCGGAATTGAACCTGGGACCTTTCAGTCTGCAGGCTGATGCTAGTCTATTCACTGAGCCAAACCGGTTTCGGCATTTCCTGGGTTTATTGTGTGTGTAACTTACAATATACACTGTGTACAAGGGCACATGGTCAAGTGTTCTTGGCCTATGTTAGGTGATCTGTTAGACATCCACATGAGACAAGATACAGAGGTATTCTTACCTTACCTGGTTTGGAGGAAGAGATTTATGCTTCCAGAAAATCTAGAGTTACTCCAGGTCATTCAAACACAATCATTTGCAGCTGTGACCTTGCTGGTGAGACACTGCAACAAGCAATTACCCTAACTATGCTGATGTCATAAGTTTAAAATTTGCTAATATTTTCTCCTACATTGTAGCGAACATTTTCTGTGTAAACATACAGAAAAAGATTGATATTTATCATCATTTAAGAAGTTTCTACCAAAGGGAACTGACAAAGGACAAGTATCAAGAATGTGTAAATAGCCCTAGCCAGTTTGGCTCAGTAAATAGAGCATCAGCCTTCGAACTGAAGAGTCCTAGATTGGAATCAAGTCAAGGGCACCCATCTTGGTTGCAGGCTCAATCCTCTGCCTCGATGTGCAGGAGGCAACCAATCAATGTGTTTCTCTCACATCGATGTTTCTCTCTCTTTCTGTCTCTCCTCCTCCCTTCCATTATCCCTAAAAATCAATGGAAAATATCCTCATGTGAGGATTAGCAAAAATAACAAAAAAATGAATATATAAATAATTCTCACAAAAAATATGCTCCTTCACAAAAGTGACATTCATCAATCTAATACAATTAAATTAAAAGCAAGCCTCAAAAAAGATAGAAATAATTTTTGTAAACTGAAATTAAAAAAAAAAATTCTACATAGCTCTTTGGTTACTGATAAAATAGTATTTAGGCCCTAACTGGTTTGGCTCAGTGGATAGAGCATTGGCCTGTAAATTCAAGAGTCCCAGGTTTGATTCCTGTCAAGGTCATATACCTTGGTTGCAGGCACATACCCAGTAGGGAGTGTTTAGGAGGCAACTGATTGATGTTTCTAACTCTCTATCCATGTCCCTTCCTCTCTGTAAAAAAAATCAATAAAATATATTTTTAAAAAATAGTATTTAGAAGTAAATTATAATAAAAGAAACATCTATAATAATAAAAGCATAATATGCTAATTAGACTGGACGTCCGTCTGAACATCCTTCCTTCTGGACAAAGCTGCAGTGGGTGAGGGCTGAGGCAGAGGCGGCTGCGGCAGCAGCAGGAGTCAAGGCCCTTGCATGAATTTCCTGCATCAGGCCTCTAGTTTGTTATAAACATGCAGAATTTAGTCAAAGAGCTAATCAGGTGGATATATGGAATTCTAAATATATTTATTAAAAATAAAAAAATTGAGGAAAAAAAACCCATATTTTTTAACATAAATAACTGGAAAAATACAATACAAATATTATCACATATGAGAATATTGGTGAAAAATAAAAAAAAATAATTCCATAAGACAAAATAAAGTTGATTGCTAAAAAGAGCTACTTTTTGGAAAAGAGCAGAAAATACATAAGATTGCCTAAATAAAAAAACACAGAAAAAAAAACAGAGAAAGTCTGCATATATTTAGTTTTTTTAAAAACCACTTGCAGACTAAACAGCTCATTTATAAATAATCTCTGGGCCAAAGAAGAAGTCTTGAGGGAATTTTAAAAATACATTGAATTAAAGGACAAGAAAATATACCATACCAAAGTTTGTGTGACACTGCTGAAGCTGTACAGATAATGGTATTTATAGAACTAAATGCATACATTAGAAAAGAAGCAAAGTCTCAAATCAGTTATCCCAATTCCCATTACAAAATTTAGAAAAGGGAGTGCAAAATGAGTTACACCAAGTAGAAGGAAGCAAATAATAAAAATAAGAGCAGAGATTAATGAAACTGAAAAGATATAGATAATATAAAAATTAGTAAAATAATAGCTCATTCTTTTGAAAAGATCAATAAAATTGGCAAACTTCTATCAGCATTGATAACAATAAATGGAAAGAAGACACAAATTATGAATTTCATTAATAAAACAATGAATATCACTACAGACATCATATCCTATCTAATAAAGAGGGAATATGCTAACTGACCCTCATGCTGTCGAAAAGATGGCAGCACCCACAGGCAATAAGGAGGGAACATGCTAATTGACTGCCCCACTCTCAAAGATGGAGGAGTCCACAGCCAATAAGGAGGGAATATGCTAATTGACTGTCACACCATCAAAGATGGAAGTGCCCACAGCCAATAAGAAGGAAATATGCTAATTGACTGCCCCACCCTCAAAGGTGGCGGTGCCCAGAGCCACAAGATGGCGGTGCCAAGTACCCTCAGCCCCACTGGGGCAGCAGGTGTGCAGCAAGGCTGGGCCCGCCCCCAGGAAGGTCCAGCCACTCCGCATGCCTACCTCTGGAGTCCCCCAGGTCCCTCACCCCCCAGCCATCCAGGGCTGGCCCGAGGCACAGGCAAGCCTCGGATGGCAGCTGTCCAGCCACCTAGGGCTGGCCCAAGGTGCAGGTAATCAGGGCCAGCCAAGGCTTGCGCTGCTGGCAGTGGCAGCAGCAGAGGTGTGATGGGGCATCACCTTACCATGATCACCGGGTTGCTTCCCACCCCTGAGGGGTCCCAGACTGTGAGAGGGGGCAGGCCGGGCTGAGGGACCCCCCCGTCAGTGCATTAATTTTCATGCACCAGGCCTCTAGTGAATAATAAGGGATTATTATGAACAACCCCACAATACAAATTTAGCAAAGTACCATAATGCATTCAATTGAAATAGGTAATTTGATTATCCCTATAACAAATAAGTTCATTGAAATTGTAATTTTAAACCTCAAAAAACAGAAAAGAAAATATATCTTGGACCAGATGTTTTCAGTGGTGAATTCCACCAAAGGTTGAAAATACTAACACCAATTCTACATAAACTCTTGAAGAAACTATATCTCTTCCAATTCATTCTATAAGGTTGGTGTAACCCTAATATCAAAACCAGAATGAAGAACAAATCGATTGCTTCTCATGAATATAGACACAAAAATCTTTGAGAAAATAGCAAATAGAACTCAATAATATATAAAAGGAATTATACATCATGACCAAGTGAGGATTATTTCAGTGATATGAACAAAACTGGTATAGTATTTGAAAAGTAATCAATATTATCTATATTAGCAGAATAAAGAAGAAAAATTACATAATCACATCAATTGATGCAGAAAAAGCATTCAACAAAATTGAACACCCATTTTAAAAAATTTAAAAAAAACAACACAAGACAAAATTGAAATAAAAGGGCACTTTCATATTTGATTTTAAAAAGTATGTAAAAAAAACTATAGGTAGTATTATCTTTTATAGAGAAAGATTGAATTCATTCACTTTTATTTATTTTTGTTCATCCTTACCTGATGATATTTTTTCCCACTGATTATTAGAGGAGGGGAAGGGGGAGAGAGAGAGAGAGAGAGAGAGAGAGAGAGAGAGAGAGAGGGAGAGAAACATCCATGTGAGAAAGACACATGGATTGACTGCCTCCTGTATGCCCTTAGCCAAGGCTGGGGATTGAGCCTGCAACTCAACTACATGTCCTTGACCAGGAATCAAACCTACAACCCTTTGTTGAGGAGTCCAATGATCTAACCACTTAGCTTACCATCCAGGGCCACTTGTAGACTGAAAACCCTTTCACCACTGTAATTCAATATACCTCTGGACATTCTAGCCAGAGCAACAAGGCAAAAAAGGAAATAAAACCAGAAAGAAGAAATAAAATTCTTCCTATTTGCAAGAGATAACTTAACTGGAAAATCCCAAGGAATCTACAAAAATTTGCTTAAAATTAGTAAGTTAATTCAGCAGGTCACAGGTTAAAAAGTTACCATACAAAAATAAATTACAATCCTATCTAATAAAATAATAATATGCAAATTGAACATCACTCCAACACACAAGATGGCTGCCCCCATGTGGTCAAAGATGGCCACCCCCATGTGGACACAAGATGGCCAGCAGGGGAGGGCAGTTGAGGGCAATCAGTCCAGCGGGGGAGAGCAGTTAGGGGTGGCCAGGCCAGCAGAGAAGGGCAGTTGGGGGAGACTAAGCCTGCAGGGGAGGGAAGTTAGGAGTGACTGGGCTGGCAGAAAAGGGCAGTTGTGGGAGAACAGGCCTGTAGAGGAGGACAATTAGGAGGGACCAGGCCTGCAGAGGAGGGCAGTTGGGGATGACCAGGCCTCCAGAGTAGGGCAGTTGGGAGTGACCAGTCCTGCAGGATAGAGCAGTTGGGCTGGACCAGGCCTGGAGGGGAGGGCATTTGGGAGGGGCAAGACCTGCAGGGGAGGGCAGTTAGGGGCAACCAGGTCTGCAGCAGAGGGCAGTTAGGGGTGACCAGGCTGGCAGAGGAGGACAATTAGGGGCAATTGGGCCAGCAGGAGAGCAATTAGGTGTCAATCAGGCTGGCAGGGGAGTGGTTAGAGGGTGATGAGGCTGGCATGCAGAAGCAGTTAGGGCAATCAGGCAGGCAGGCAAGTGAACAGGTGGGAGCCAGCAGTCCTGAATTGTGAGAGGAATCCCAGGTTGAAGACGATGCAGGCTGGGCTGAGGGACACCTCCCCCCCCCATGCACAAATTTCTTGCACTGGGCCTCTAGTTTTATACATTAGCCATGAACACATGGAATCCAAAGGGAGGAAGGAAGAAAGAAAGGAAGGAAGACTTGGATGTAAGTTTAACAAAATGTGCAGTGCTCTGATGCTGAAGGCTACATAACTGATAAATAAGAGCTAAATATATAGTCATATTGTGTTCATGGAAGAGTTAACATAGTAAAGATTTTATTCCACCTAAATTAATACACAGATCTACTTATAACTACTATAAAAATTCCAGTAATTTTTTTTGTAAACATAGAAAAGATTATTGTAAATTTTATATGGAAAAGCAAAAGAACAAGAAGAGCTAAAAATAATTTTCAAAAAAAAGAATAAAGTTAAAGTAATCAATCTACCTTATTTGTACACCTATTTATAGCTACAGTAGTTAAGACTATATGGAAATTAGCATGGGAATAGACACATAAATTGTTAGAACAGAATAAAGAACCAGAAATATAGCTGCACAAATATATCCAACTTATTAAAGGAAAAGTTGCTAAAGCAATACAATGAGGAAGGATAGTCATTTTAACAAATGTTGTGGAGCAGTTAGACATCCATAGGTAAAAAATGAGCCACAACTTAGGTCTCATATTCTATTAAAATTTACCTCAAATGAATCACACATCCTACATAATAAAGAGCTAATATGCAAATGGTTGTCATGACCTCATGCTCTCACACCCTAGTGCCCTCGCACTGGGGCAAGGGAACCTGAGGCCAGGCCAGGGGACCTGAGGCTGTTCCCCCTGCCCTGGTGCTGGGCCAGGGGACCTGAGGCCATGCCCCCAGCCTGGCACCAGGGCTGGGGACCTGAGGCCATGACCCCTGCCCCAGCGCCAGGCCGGGAGACCAGACTGTGCGAGGGACCTGATGCCACGCCCCCCATCTGGTGCTGGACAGGAGACCTGAGGCCATGCCTCCCCCCTAGCAGGTCTTGACGGGGGACCTGAGGCTGCAATCCCCCACCTGATGCTGGTCCAGGGGACCTGAGGCTGCACTCCCTGCCTTGTGGGGCTTGACAGGGGTGTGGCCATTCAGGTCTGGGTCTCGCGTGATTTCGAGGTGCACACGGGTGGGCAGGGACTTGACTCTGGGTCCTGCAGTGTGCCCCAGAGTCTGACTGGAGGGAGATTTCCATATACATTTTACTAATTTTCTTTCATCTTTGACACTTCTATTATAGAGAAAGGGCAAATAGCAATATTAAAATATTTTCTCTAATTAATTTTCTTTTAATGTGCACAGATTTCGTGCACTGGGCCACTAGTTTAACTATAAAATGTAACAGTATAAAACTTTTAGAGAAAAATTTGAAGAAGGTCTTTGGAATCTAGGGCTAGCAAAGTACTCTTGGCTTTTAGACCTGACACCAAACAGCACAATCCATATTAGGAATAAATGATAATTTGGTCAAAATTAAAAAGTTTGTTCTGGGAAAAGTTATTTTAGTAGTGTAGAGAGAAAAAATAAGCTGCAAAGTGAGGAAAAATTATTGCAGAGCACATATCCAACAACTAGTATTTAGAATATATAAAATCTCTCAAAACTTAACACTCAAATTTTTTTAAACTAGAAAATGGGCAAAAGACATCAAGGGATTTTTATTTTTCAAAGAGAAAATAGAGATTTACTCTACAAAAATGCCTCATTTAGTGATGGGATACTTTCTGAAAAATGTATTAATTGATTTTGTCATTATGCAAATATCATATAGTACACTGACCTAGATGGTACTTTTATAAAACAGATAGGTCAGCAGGTTTGTTTATACCAGCACCATTACAAACACTGGAGTAATGCATTCTGATGGCCATTAGGGTGGCTATGATATCACTAGGTGAAAGGAATTTTTCAGTTCCATTATAATTTTATGGGACCACTGTTGTATATTTGGTCTGTAGTTGAACAAAATGTCATTATGTGGCACATTATTGTACATATAAGAGAACACAGATAAGCACATAGAAATATAGTCAACATAATTACCCATTAGAGAAATGCACATTAAAACTGCAATGAAACATTAATACCCAGTTATTAGTATTGATGACACCTAAAAGAAACATTGTGACAACACCAAATGTTGGCCAAGGTGTGCAGAAACCAGGATCACTCATACATTGTGAAGGGGAATGTAACTGATAGAGACACTGTGGAAAAGTTTGACAGCTTCTTAAAAAGCTTAACACACAAATGCCATATGACCCAGCAATTGCAATCCTGGGCATTTATCCCAGAGAACTGAAAGTTTATGTTCACACTAAAACCTATACACAAATATGTATAGCAACTTTATTTATAATTACCAAAACAATACAACCTAGATGTACTTCAACAAGTAAAAACACCCATACCATACCACAACCAGGATTAACCTTTAGAGAATTATGCTGAGTGGAAAAGCCAATTGCAAAAGATTACATAATGTTTGATGACATTTATATTATTATTGACATGACAAATATAGAAATAGAGAGTAGATTAATGGTTTTCAGAAATTAAAGGGGTGAGAGAAAGAGAAGTAGGTGTGGCTATAGTTGGGCAACATGAGGAATCCTTGTGGTTATGGGAATGTTCTCTATCATTTGTTGCAGATGCTTTACGTATATTAATTTATTTAAATATCACAGTACTTGTATGATGTGGATGTTGTTACTCTTCTCATTTTACAAATGGTACTGCTATGGACAGAATTTCATTTACTTGACCAAGATTACACACCACTAAGTGTTGTAGATGGGATTCAAAAACTCTAAATAGTTTATACTTTTATGCTGCCTCTATTACAGAACAAGATGGTGGACATAAGTCTAAATACTTCATACTGGTTATAATAAAATTGCAAATATAATAAGCTTTTTCAATTAAACTAAAGTCTCTTAGTTCCAATTATAAAACAAAACAAACTACTAGTTAAGAAGAACATACCTTACCTAATAGAAAACATGTAAATTGACAGTACCTCTGCTACGCCCATAGCCAATCAGAGTGAGTATGCAAATTAACCCAACAAAAAAGGCGGTTAATTTGCATACATAGGCGCTCAGCGCCTGGGTCCCAGGAAGCCCCGTGTGGTCCCTGAGCAGCCTGGGAAGGGCCTGAGCCAGGGGGCTCCTGGGCAGGGCCAAGCCTGCGATTAGAGCCCAGGGGCAGGGGCGGAGCCTGCGACCAGAGGGAGCTGGGGGTGCCCTGCCCAGACCTAGAGGCTTTAGGCCTGGGCAGGGGCGGAGCTGGTGATCAGAGGGACCTGGGGGGTCTCCTGCCCAGGCTTAAAGCTTAGGTCAGAGGCTTTAGGCCTGGGCAGGGCCCAGCTGGTAATTGGTGTGAACTACAGAGGAAATACCTTTTCTGACTGCTCATTGGCTAAGCTCCCTATTTGCCACTGGTAATATTCTTAGTAACTTGGGTAATAAGAATCCAAAAAGGTGATCTAGGGTTTTTCCACCACACTTCTGGAGAAAAAAAATGAAGGTCCGTTGCTAGAGGGCTAAGAAATGTCATATCCTGCCCTAGCAGGTTTGACTCAGTGGATAATGCCTTGACCTGCTGACCGCAGAGTCTGGGTTCAATTCTGATCAAGGGCATGTACTTAGGTTGCAGGCTCCTCCCTGGCTGGGGCCCAGGTCAGGACTCATGCAGGAGGCAACCAATCAAAGTGTTCCTCTCACACTGATGTTTCTCTCTGTCTTGCCCTTCTCTTCCACATTCTCTAAAAGTCAGTGGAAACATATCCTCAGGTGAGGAAAAGAAAGAAAGAAAGAAAGAAAGAAAGAAAGAAAGAAAGAAAGAAAGAAAGAAAGAAAGAAAGAAAGAAAGAAAGAAAGAAAGAAAGAAAGAAAGAAAGAAAGAAAGGAAGGAAGGAAGGAAGGAAGGAAGGAAGGAAGGAAGGAAGGAAGGAAAGAAAGAAAGAAAGAAAGAAAGAAAGAAAGAAAGAAAGAAAGAAAGAAAGAAATGTCATATCCTATGAAAACAAGTCTTGAAAATGCCTAAAGAAAGTTGTCATTTTCTCATGGTGAAGGGACTGGAGTCCGTGTTGATGAAAACACCTTGGTGGCTGCAGTGACTGGCAGTGGCTGCAGCAGTGGGGTGATGGGGCTGGTGCCTTCCCCTGATCAGCCTAGTCGCCTCCCACAAAGGGATGCCAGACTTCGGCTTAGGCCCACTCCCCATGGGCCTAAGTAGGACATTCTCTAAGGGCTCCCAGTATGTGAGAGGGGGCAGGTTGGGCTGTGGGACCCCCCCCCCCACTCTCAGTGCATTAATTTTCTGCACCGGGCCCCTAGTAAGTTATAAATGTAAAGGAAACCATGCAACATTGCATAAGGCCAATATAAACAAAATTGAATCAGACAATGATTACAATAGTTACACTAGGCAAAAATAAAGTCAAGGAAAAAATTAAAAAAGATTATGATAATATTTGGTAATAATATAAAGTCACAACATAGAAAGAACTGCCAGAGACTTTTCCAGTGTTAATAATATGTCTTTGAATCATAAACCTTAATTAATAGAAATACAAGAGCCAAACAGAAAAATTGTAATGCTGAAGACAGTCCTTCATAAAAAAGACAAAAACAAATAACAATATAAACAAATGTTTTTATAAATTTTAATTTAAAAATTCTAATATTCTGTGGCCCTCGAGAGGAGGATGTAATAATTGAGTGGATCCAAACATCTGGTCTCCTGAAAAAATTACATTTCTGTGAAACACTTAATTGACATTCTGGTTATACATTTCTGTTTTCATTACTGAAAGTCAGTCTCCCCATACTGAAAATACCATGTAAAATATTAAACACCAATTATGAATCTGTTCAGGGGAGTACAAGCATCTAAGGTGAATGCTTCATCATTATGCTATTGTGGTGTGGCCAGCCAGTTGCTCCTCACTGGCCTCTTCTCATCTATAGAGCAGTTTTAATTCAAAGCTTCTAGGAGTTATAAGAAAGGCATGCCAATGAAGATTTTCAGAGGGATTTTTTTAACTTACATTCTTTATGGAGCATAGTTTATTCAACCAGTCTCCATGCTTTGGTTTGTTTTCAGACTTTTGTATCTATAAATAAGGCTGTATTATTAACTTTCAAAACACATTGTTGTGTATTATTTCAAGATATCTTTTTTTTTAGTATTTAAGGGTTATTTTATTTATTTATTTTTCTTGTCTTTTTTTTATTGTTTTAAGTATTACAAATAGTAGTACGTATGTCTCCTTTTTTTCCCCCCCATTGACCTCCCCCCGACCTCCCCTACCCCCCAGTACATGCCTTCACCTACCCGCCCTCCCCCCCACCCCAGTGTCTTGTATCCATTGGTTGTGCTTATATGCATGCGTACAAGTCCTTCAGTTGGTCTCTTACAGCCCCCCAAGATATCTTTAACATGACACTCCTTCAAAATTTTGAAATTTGATGGGTTTTATCAGGAATTGAGACTACATTTCAAATATTATAAAAATAATCTGTTTTCTGTTTGTTTTAAAATCTCAAGTTATACTACAATTTATGTCCCCTTTTCAGTTATGGTATGGATACAAATAAATTAAATCCAAATATAGGTGATGATAGATGATAGATAGATAGATAGATAGATAGATAGATAGATAGATAGATATAGATAAACAGATAGGTACATTATTCCACTCCAGAGCCTGTGGAAAGCAAAAAAATAACAGTATGAAGTAACTGTCACTTGGGACAGAAATAGGTAGTTACTTTGAAAAATCCAGTTCCTTTTCTTACCAGACATAAAATTAAACCACATTCCCTTGTGGGTAGATGAGAACTTTGCCTGAGTAACATTTAATGGGATGAGTAGAAGTGCTACTTCCAGGCCTGGTGCATATAATCCTTTTAAGCATGATGACTGTTGTTTATTCTCCACTTCAGTGGTCCTCAAAGTGTGGTCCCCAGATGAGCAGCAACATCACTTGGGTCAGTGCTGGAAATGCAAATACTTGGGCTTCATCCCAGACCTGTTGAGTTAGAAATTCTTCAAAGTAGATGAGCAATTTTTCTTCTAACATACTTCCAGGTAGCAGGGCCATAATGAGGAAGATACCTAGATTTCTGAATGTCATGTGGAAGGCCAAACTCTAATCAGAAACACCTTTATTTTCTTCAACCTTGACAAGAGGTGATGTATTATTTCTAATGAAGACACTTAAAGCAATAGAAATGTATTAGTGACTTCTTCAATTTATTTTTTCAATGTTCTATAGTTTTCCAAATACAGGTCTTTTACCTCCTTAGTTAAGTTTATTCTGAGGTATCTTTTGTTGTTGTTATTGTTGCAATGATATATGGGATTGTTTTTTCAGTTTATCTTTCTGAGAGGTCATTGTTGGTAAATAAAAATGCCATTAATTTTCTGGATGTTGTTGAATTCATTTACTAAGTCTAGTAATTTCCTGGTGGAATCTTTAGGGTTTTCTATGTACTATGTAATGTCATCTTTGAATAACAGTTTCACTTCCTTCTTTTCAATTTGGATGCCTTTTATCTCTTCTTCTTGTCTGATCACTGTGGCTAAGATTTCCAGTACTATTTTGAATAAGAGTGGTGAATGTGGATATCCCTGTCTTGTTCCTATTCTTAAGGAAAACACTTTAAGTTTTTGCCCATTGAGTATGATGTTGGCTATAGGTTTGTCACATATGGTGTTTATTATGTTGAGGTAGGATCCCTCTATTCCCACTTTACTGAGAGTTTTTATCAAAAAAAGGTGCTGGATTTTGTCAAATGCTTTTTCTGCATCTATTGATATGATCATGTGGTTGTTTAGCTTTCATTTTGTTTATATGATATATCACATTTATTGATTTATGAATACTGTACCTGCCTTGCTTCTCTGGAATAAAACCACTTGTCCATGGTGTATGATTTTTGCTGTATATTGCTGTATCCAATTTGCTAACATTTTGTTGAGGATTTTAGCATCTATGTTCACCAGAATATTGGTCTCTAATTTATTTTCTTTATCTGTTTTTGCAATTAGAATAAGGCTGGCTTCATTAAAGGGGCTTATAAGTGTTCTTTCCTCTTGGATTTTTTGGAATAGTTTGAGGAGAATAGTTCTTCTTTGAATGCTTGGTAAAATTCTCCTGTAAGTCCATCTGCTCCAGGACTTTTGTTTGCAGGGAGTTTTTAAATTACCATTTCAATTTCACTAGTTTTATTGGCCTATTCAGGTTTTCTGTTCTTCCTAATTGAGTTTTGGAAGATTGTATGTTTCTAGAAATTTGTCCATTTCACCCAAATTGTTCTGTTTATTGGCATATAGTTGTTTATGTTATTTGCTTAGAATCCTTTGTATTTCTTGGTGTCTCTCATTATGTTGCCTCTTTCATTTCTGATTTTATTTATTTGGGTCCTCTCTCTTGTTTCTTGATGAGTCTGACTAAGGGTTTATCAATCTTGTTTATCTTTTCAAAGAACCAGCTCTTAGATCAATTGATCTTTTGTACTTTTTTTTTGTTTTTGTTTTTTGTCTCTATGTCATTTATTTCCACTCTGATTTTTATGATTTCCTTTCTTCTACTTCCTCTGGGGTTTCCTTGCTATTATCTTTCCAATTCTTTTTGTTATAGGATTAAATAGTTTATTCATGTTTATTCTTGTTTTTTGGGGTAGTAATGCTATGAACTTCCCTATCAGGACTGCTTTTGCTGTGTTCTATAGGTTTTGGGTGGTTGTGTGTTTATTTTCATTTGTATCCAAGAAGTTTTTAATTTCTTCCTTGATCTCATTGGTAATCCACTCATTGTTTAATAACATGCTATTTAGCCTCCACGTATTTAAGTGTTTTTGAATTCTATTATTGTATTGATTTCTAATTTTATGCCATTGTGATCTGAGAAGATACTTGGTATGATATAAATCTTTTTGAATTTTCATAGATGTGTTTTGTGTCCAAATAAATAAATAAATAAATAAAAGACACAAACAAATGGGAGAGTATATCATGTTTATGGATTGGAGGACTTGAAATTATTAAAATGTCCATAGTCCCCAAAGCAATTGATAGATTCAACACAATCTCTCTTAAATACCAATGGCATACTTCACAGAACTAGAACAATTAATCCAAACATTTATGTGGAATCATAAAAGAACCCAAATAGCTGCAATCTTGAGAAAGAACAAAGTTGGGGGGAATCATAATACCAGGTATCAAACTATACTACAAAGCCACTGTAATCAAAACAGCCTGGTAAAGTGGCATATAGACTAATGGAACAGAACAGAGACCCCATAAATTGACCCACACCATTATGGTCAATTAATATTTTACTAAGGAGGCTAGAACATACAATGGACTAAAGACTGTCTCTTCAACAAATGGTGCTAGGGAAACTGGACAGACATCTGTAAAAAGATGAAACTGGACCATACACTTACACCATACACAAAATTAACTCAAAATGGATAAAAGATTTAAATGTAAGTCATGAAACCATAAAATTCCTAGAAGAAAGCATAGGCAGTAAAATCTCAGACATCTCATATAGCAGAAGTGTTGCCAGTACATTTCCTAGAGCAGTGGTCGGCAAACTGTGGCTTGTGAGCCACATGTGGCTCTTTGGCCCCTTGAGTGTGGCTCTTCCACAAAATACCACATGCGGGCTTGCATGTACAGTGCGATTGAAACTTAATGGCGCATGAGCAGAAGGTTGGTTTTCGGCTCTCAAAAGAAATTTCAATCATTATACTGTTGATATTTGGCTCTGTTGACTAATGAATTTGCCGACCACTGTCCTAGGGCAATAGAAACAAAGGAAAAATAAACAAATGGGAATATATAAAAATCTTCTGCACAGCAAAAGAAACCACCATCAAAATGAAAAGAGAATCCATTGTATAGGAGAACATATTTGTCAATGATACATCTGATAAGGGATTAATCTCTAAAATATGTAAAGTATGCTTACAACTCAACAAAAGGAAGACAGCCCTAGCTGGTTTGGTTCAGTGGATAGAGCGTCAGCCTGCAGACTGAAGGGTCCCAGGTTTGATCCTGGTCAAGGGCACATGTCCCAGTTGCAGGCTCAATCCCTGGTGGGGGTGTGCAGAAGGCAGCTGATCAAGTGATTCTCTCTCATCATTGATGTTTCTCTTTCTCCCTTCCTCTCTGAAATCAATAAAATATTTTTTTTAAAAAGGAAGACAAACACTTCAATTAAAAAATGGGTGGAGGACCTAAATAGACACTTCTCCAAATAGGACATACGCATGGCCAAAAGATAATATGAAAAAAGGCTCAAAGTCATTAATCATCAGAGAAATGCAAATTAAAACCACAATGAAATATCACCTCACATCTGTCAGAATGGCTACCACCAACAAATCAACAAACAAGAGCCAGCGAGGATGTAGAGAAAAGGAACATTAGTTCACTGTTGAATGCAGACTGATGCAGCCACTATGGAAAACAGTATAAAGTTTCTTCAAAAAATTAAAAATGGAACTGCCATTTGACTCAGCAACCCCACTTCTGGGAATACATCCTAAAAACCCCAAAACACCAATCAGAAAGAATATATACACCACTCTGTTCATAGCACCTAAGGTTTGGAAACAGCCCAAGTGCCCATCAGTGGATGAGTGGATAAGAAAGCTGTAAGACATCTACACAATGGAATACTTTGCAGCTGTAAATAAAGAAGGGTCTCGTATGCTTTGGGACAGCATAGATGGATCTGATGATTATTATGCTAAGTGAAATAAGACAATCTGAGAAAGACAAATATCATATGATCTCACTTATTTGTGGAATCTAATGAACAAAATGAATTGACCAACAAAATAAGACTCAAAGCATGGAGGCATGGAACAGATTGACGCACCTCCATATGGGGTGGGGAGATGAGGAGAGATCAACCAAAGATCTTATATACTTATATCCATAGCCCATGAACATGAACAATAAGGTGGTGAATACCTGGTGTGGTGGATAAAGGCTGGGCAGAAGATGGGTAAAGGGGGGATGTGAGACACCTATAATACAGTCAATAATAAAATAAAAATAAAACAATATTTTAGTGATAAATATTTTCATCCTTTGGTGGATATGGCTAAAATCCATTAACAGTGTTCCTTCTAGACATCACAGTATAGTTATAGTTGGGGTTGTATGAGTAGCCATCTTCTGGTCTATAAAAAAAGTAAACAAAGATGGTAAGTATCTGAGATTCACTTAATAACCCAGGATTCTAGACACTCTGGCTCTTTCTTTGTTTGATAATTTTCTCTTTCTTTTTTTTAAAAAGTAGTTTCTGTAGAAATGGAAAGCTGCTCTTACCTATAATACATATTGGTCAACCCAGAAAGATGATGTAATATTTCCATTAATGCTAGAGAAAGGTAATGATGTCAGCTTTCCACAGTACTTTGTGCAGCAAGCTGTTTCCATTTTTTAACATTGATTGACACTACTAGGGTGCCTGATCATATAAACCAAAAATATTTAATAATAATAAGTAGTTATCAACTGGGGAATAAAACAAGCCTGTTCTGTATATTTTGCCAAAATATATTTTGGAGCAAGGTGCAGGTATATTTATGTGGCAATAATATATGTTATGAAATGTGAGATAGATATACCATCAAAACTTTTATAAAGGCAGAAACCAAGCTTTGTTAGGTGCATATACATTTTTTATATTCCCTTCTGGATATTATTAGTTATTTTTCACTTGACTATCTCAAAAATACTGTAGTAGGTACAATTTCATCTTTATAAAATGATTTTATACGTCATTGAGTCAGAAAGGTCTATACAGGATTGATTATCAAGGATAATTAAACATTACATTCAAATTACATTTGGTTCAGTAATTATCCTCCTTCTGGGACCTTTGGTTGAATACACACCATTCATACAGTTCATGTCCATTTCAAACAACCTTATGAATTTAGTTTCATTTTGCATGAGAATGTACTAATCACTTTCAATCAGTGACTCAGGAATATATTATCTTATTATGTGCTAACTGTAGTGAGACACACTATCTTTCACTTAAAGTAATTTATCATTAATCTTGCTATTCAAAGCAAAATGGAAAAGGCCATTGCCATAGAGTTGAGAACATTTAAAATACAAATGAGAAGCCCTAGCTGATGTGGCTCAGTTGGTTGAATTTAGCTTTATGCACTGAGTGGTCACAGGTTTGATTCCTGGTCAGGGCATATGCCCTTGTTACAGTCTCAACTCCCAGTGGGGATGTGCAGGAGGCAGCAAATGGATATTTCTCTCTTTCCCTCTCCCTTCCTCTGTCTCTAAAAAAGATTAATTAAAAAACACTAAAAAAACAAATGAACAATTGAGTTATATTGAACAAAGTACTATTGAATGTTCTTTGTAAGATGTGTTGTTTGGCTTGGTTGCCAGGAAATAATACTTGAGAAGTAAAAATAAATTAAAATAAATGTGTTAATCCTGGGGACAAAGGGGATATTTGTAATACTTTCAATAATAAAGATTTTTTAAAAAGTTAATCCAAGAAACTCTAATGTGCTCTGTTATGGTTTACATAATTACACTTATTAATGCCCTATTTATGCAGAACTAACTACACTAAATACCCAATATAATTATTAAACATCTGAACTATCTCCATCCTTAAGATGTGGAGACAAATATTTTAATAATGGAATTTGAACCTACTATCTGTTTGAAAATTATTAAATACAAAATTGGAATAAGATGATAAGAGAAGAAAGGTTAAAGATATTTCATCTAAACATCACCTGCTTTGAAAAATAAAAGAGTCTGTGTATTTTTAAATAAGTTTTTATTGATTTTAGAGAGAGAGGAGAAGGGAGAGGGATAGAGAGAGAAAAACATTGAGGAGAGAGAAACATCATGGATAAGCTACCTCCTGCATGCCCCCCACTGGGCATGTGCCCTGACTGGAAATTGAATGGTGACCTCTTGGTTCCTAGGTTAATGCTCAATCACTGAACCACACTGTCTGGGCAAATCTGTGTATTTTTATATGGCCAAGTTAAGCAAATAGTTCTCCAGGGTAGTGTTTGCAAACAAACTCTAAATATTCTTTTCAGACATCTATAAGCAAATAACAAGGTGTTCTTTTTAGAATTGCAATGAGATAAATTCTAATAGGAACACCTTTTTACTTTTGAAGTTTACCATATTTGACAAATATACATTCCATGAAAATTTTCTTTATAACATTGCATTTGAAACTAGTGTCTTCAAAGTGGTAATCTTCTTTTGTTATGCATTGTATTCTAGATGTCTGGTGCATGTTAGAAAATATAAAAAATGCTTAGGTATTTGATTAATGAAAAAAACAAGCTAAATCTTTTTGTGCCTATACACCTAAATAACTTGCTTTCCTTTCTATGTGTACTAGGATCTGGTATTTGGAATAATTTTTTTGTATATCTGGATGGGAATCATTAAATAATAAAACTTATTCTTGAAGGCATATTGCAATACAATTGTCTATGATAATTCATTGCATCAAAAAAATTAAACACAAGTGTAACCTCAACAATTTAAAGATCTTTTGCTAAATAATTTGCACTTCATGGAGACATTTAGTAAGAATTATTCAGTAAATAAAATTAAAAGTTAATTTAATTGGAATTAGAAAGCTATTGTTCTCTGCCCTTATTTGTACCATACAAAACAGCTATGTAATACACTGAAATGGAAAAATTGTTAATTGAAATAAATTCATTGGAAAATAGTGAAGAAAGTAAGCAATGGGAAAGAAACAACCCCAAAAGTATATGGAAGAAGAGCCCCAGGAGTAATTAAAAAATAAAAGAAAAACAAATAATTAATTAGTAGGCATTCATTTTGGGAAATATTTTTTCATGTGTAGATTATTGAGGACTTTTTTCCCATTTATGTCATGATTTTTAATTGTGCACATTATTGCATTTCAATAGTGTTGGTGTGAGTAGTTCTTAGTACCATAGTTGTTTGTTGTTTTTCATATTATCACTAGAGCCCCACTGCATGAAATTTGTGCATGGTGGGGTATCCCCTCAGCCCAGCCTGCACCTTCTCCAATCCGGGACCCCTTGGGGGCAGTCGGATAACCCTCTCACAATCCTGGACCGCTGGCTCCTAATCGCTCACCTGCCTGCCTGTCTGATAGCCTCTAACTGCCCCCAACAGCTTGATCACCCCTCACTGCCTCTGCATGCCAGCCTGATTGCCCCTAACTGCCCCCTGCTGCCAACCAGGTTGCCCCCAACTGCCCTCTCCCTGCTGGCCTAGTTGCTCCTAACTGCTCCTACCCCCGCTGGCCTGGTCACCCCTTACTGCCCCCCCTGTCAGCCTGGTCGCCTCTTACTGCCCCTCCTGCTGGCCTGGTCTTCCCCAACCGCTCCCCCCCGCCTTGCTGGCCTGGTCACCCCACGCAGCCTGCTTGTTCAGCTCGTTGATCGTCCCTTATTAACCCACCTGCCGGCCTGGTCTTAGGCAGTCATTTTGTGAGGGTGTGAGGGTCAATTTGCATATTACCTCTTTATTATATAGGATAATAATCCCTTTTCATAGCAGGTTACAGTATACCAAGTCTTTTAATTTGCTTACTTCATTCAATCCCAACACAGCTCAGATGATTGAGAAAACAATTAATATACAATTTACTTACTACAAAGATGAGCTTACTTTATAAGGTGTTCATCTTAAAGATCTTTACACTTCAAAAGCAGAACTATGTGACTTCAAAGACTAAATTTATTTCAACAATGAAATATTTCATAAGTAAAAAAAGTGACATATGCATGTGTATTTTGCCATATTTGTGTCATGCCCTCAACTGGCTAATACACAAATAACTATATAGGTATGTAGAAAAATTTTGACTTTTACATATTGAAATTGTATCCCACTACCTTCCCACATATCCTTATTAGTTCATATCTGGCATATAGTAAACTTCACATATTATATTGTACAATTTGATGTTTTAACATCTGAATACATCAGTAAAGCCGTTATCATAATTAAAAAACACACATATTCATCATATCAAGAAGGTTTATTATACTCCTTGTAATCTCTCCTTTCTACTCTTCCCCAGAATTTATTCTCCTTGATCTCAGGCAATAGATTTTTTTACCTACTATTATGTTGGTGAGTTTTAATATTTATACAGGTAGTTTTGTTCATTTATTTGAATCAGTCTATTATTTAATTGTATAAATATACTACAGTTATATACTTATTGTATAAATGAGTTTTAAAATAATTTCCAATTTTTCACTATTGTAAACAGTGCTGCAATGAACACTCTTACATATCTCATTGTGCACATGGGTAAGAGTGTCTCTAGAGCAGTGGTTCTTACTGGAGCATCAGTATCATTTGTGAACTTTTTTAGAAACCCAAATTCTCTGGTTTCAGGAGCAGCAGTCTCTGTGTTAGCACGGCCTAGTTGATTCTTACACAGGCTAAAGTTTGCTGATTCATGCTTAAGAGAATATATGTAAGCATAAAATCACTGTATTGAACAATATACACATACTAATTTTTTCAAACATATGTAGTTCTTTACTTACTGGTACTACCTATTTATACTCTAAGCAATTAATATGAGTGGCCCCCAGTGCTCCATATCATAGGCAACAACAAGCATTTTCATATTTTTAAGAAATTGCCAACCCAGCATATGTGAAATGACATTTCATTTCCTGATTATAAGTAACAAAGCATTTTTCATACATGGAACTGTCATATATTTGTTTTATATATTAGTTTATTGAAGTCTTCTTTTATATGAATTTTATACAAGAAGTCTCACAAATCAATTAAAAAAGGGAAAATCTCAGTTTTAAAATATGTAACAAATAACATGGACAAATTTTGGATACTAATATGTATTCAGTTATTTGTGTTACATATGATTTTTCTTACTGTGTTGTCTTTTCTTTTTGTTAATGACAAATTTTACTGTTAGGTTGAGTCTTACTCTATATAATTTTATACACATTCCACTAAGTCAAATATATAGAGCTAATGCACTTTAAGGGTATAGCTATGTTAGAATTTTTTGAACCATTTTCTTATTGATGCATCAATAAAGATCCCAGTTGGAACCATATGGACAACTCAATCCAAAGAGATGTTTTTATTGATTTCAGAGAGGAAGGTAGAGGGAGAGAGAGATACAGAAACATCAATGATGAGATTAAATAGTCTCCTGGGGATCCAGCTGGCAGCCCTGGCATATGCCTTGACCAGGAATTGAACCATGACCTCCTGGTCCATGGGTCAATGCTGAACTACTGAGTAATACTGGTGGGGCAATAAAGCACTCTTTATAAAGAAGTTAGAAAAAAACCCATACAACAATAACAAGGGGCTAGCAACACAAGGAAAACACTAACACCAAGATATATATCCTATCTAATAAAAGAGTAATATGCAAATTGACCATCTCTCCACATAAGATGGCTGTCCCCATGTGGACACAAGATGACCACCACAAGATGGCCAGCTGGGGAGGGTACCTGGGAGGGACCAGGTCTGCAAGGGAGGGCAGTTAGTGTGACCAGGCTGGCAGAGGAAGGAAGTTGGGGGAGACCAGGCCTGCAGGGAAGGGCAGTTGAGGGGGATCCAGGCCTGCAGGGTAGAACAGTTGGGGGGAACCAGGCCTGCCGGGGAGGGCAGTTAGGGGCAATCAGGCTGGCAGGGGAGCAGTTAGGCAGCAATCAGGCTGGCAGGGAAGTGGTTAGGGGGTGATCAGGCTGGTAGGCAGAAGCAGTTAGGGGCAATATGGCAGGCAGGCGAGCAGTTGGGAGCCAGCAGTCCTGGATTGTGAGAGGGAGGTCCAACTGCCCATTTAGGATCCTGGTAGGATGGGGCCTAAACGGGCAGTTGGACATCCCTCAAGGGGTCCCAGATTGGAGAAGGTGCAGGCTAGGCTGAGGGACACACACCCCTGCCCTCATGCATGAATTTTGTGCACCAGGCCTCTAATAGATAGATAGATAGATAGATAGATGATAGATAGATAGATGATATAGATATAGATATAGATATAGATATAGATATAGATATAGATATAGATATAGATATAGATATAGATATATAGATATAGATAGATTTCAGAGAGGAAGAGAGAGGGAAAGAAAGATAGAAACATCAATGATGAGAGAAAATCATTGATTGGCTTCCTCCTGCACAATCTGATCAGGGATCTAGCCTGCAACCCTGGCATATGCCCTGATCAGGAATGGAACAGCAACTGCTTGGTTCATGGGTTGACACTCAACCCCTGAGCCACTGCAGCTGAACAGAAAGAACAACTCTTGACAGGAGCAGTGGCCTTGTTTGGGAGACATAACTAATTCATGGAAACCTAGCCAGGAATGAGTGTGGGGAATAAATACCCTGAAATTTTGTTCCCTTTTTCCTTTCCTTCAATGTCTAACCCAACTGGAGGGATCTCTCAAGATACAAGGGAACCCCTGACACAGTTCCTGCAGATTAAACTCCTAAGACACAGAGCAAAAAGAATGGAAAATGGCACTGATGTTCACATGGCACAATGGCCGTTTAGTTCTTAACTTTTATTCTTCATTATATAGAAACTAGTGGCCTGGTGCATGATATTTGTGCATGGAGGGGGGTTGTTCCTCAGCCCGATCTGCACCCTCTCCAATCTGGGACCCCTCGGTGGATGTCCAATTGCTGGTTTAGGCCCGATCCCTGAGCTGGCAGTCAGACATTCCTCTCACAATCTAGGACTGCTGGCTTCTAACTGCTTGCCTGCCTGCCTGATTGCCCCTAACTGCTTCTGCCTGTCAGCCTGATCGCCCCCTAACTGCTCCCCTGCCAGCCTGATTGATGCTTAACTGCTCCCCTACCAGCCTGATTGCCCCTAACTGTCCTCCCCTGCTGGTCTGATCAACCCCAAGGCTTTTATTAGTATATGACCCTTCACAGAAAATTTCACTAACCCTGCTTTACAATAAGGACTTGACAATTGAATCACTGGGGCTAGACACCAAGATTTCCTTTCTTTGAATAGTGGAGGGAATAATTATCTTGTCTTTAAGTTTCCCTGAACATCAAATGAGATAATGACTTAGAAAAGTATAAAAGTACCATATAAAGACAACTGTTCTTTTCATGTACTGAAAAAACAATAAGTGATAAAATGAAAAACACTATTTTTATTCTCCCCCTTGCTTTCTTTACAGCCTTTATTTAAACTGTTTAATTTATAAAAATTTCACTCCTATTTTCATTTCTTTACATTCAATATTATTTTGTATTATTTTCAGGCTTTATATTAGTTACAGAATAGTGTTTAGACAATCATATACTTTATAAAGTGTTCCTTGATATTTCCAGTACCCACCTGGCATCATACCATCATTACGACCGTATTGACTATATCCCTATTTAAGTGACAACAGGTTTACAGGTTCCTTCCAATCTTTCTTTTGTGTTGCTCACCCTTCCTTTTCTTTCTCACTTCTTCCCTCATTTTCCTTATATAGTATCTCAATTGGCCCTCAAAGCTCAGTGAAGGCACTGGGACCCGCTTAATCCATTTTACAGACCAGGAAACTGAGGCTAATTCCAGTTGGCTGCGGAACTTGACTCAGCACACTGGGAGCCCTCAGATCCATGCTCTCGGCCCTTCCCAAGGTGCAGCTGCCGGGCAAACAGAACAAACCTTCCCGTCAGGCTTCCCAGCCACTTTCTCAAGCATCTCTTCATCATGGACACTCCACATTCTTTTTTCTCCCCCGCCCCTGCCCCCATTCTTTACTGTCCCCCCTTCTCTGGAGCAGGTGGTAGGCTTCACACTCACCACACAGTCGGCTTGCTTTTGGGCCAAGGCGGGAGCAGGAGTCGCTGCCTCTGAAGTGTGAAGGCCACCAGGCGAGATCCGGTTAGCGCCAGGAGCTTCTCTGAATCCTGTCAGTCAGTCGGGTACCCTGCAGTGCGGCACCCCTCCACTGAGGTGGAACCGCCCTCAGGGCTATGGGTCCTTGCCCCTCCTCCCGGGCATCCTCCACCCTTGTTCCCTGCTGAGCCGACCCGCATCTTGGGGCCACTGCAGAACCTTGCTCTCTGCAGGCAAGACAGATCCCCTTTCACCGGCCCCCTACCCCGCCCAAGCCCCCTCCAGTGTACCCCGCCTCACCAGGTTTTTGCCTTTGATCTATGGCATTGGTGAGAGCACACTCCTAGCAAGCCTGGTACCCAGAGGGGCACAGGGTCAGTTCTTTGCCCAGAATGTTAGAGGTTGCAGTCTCATTTGCAGATGTTGCTCAGAGCCTGCTGGCGAAGGCAGTGCCTGTGTGGGGTGTCCTCATAGAGGGACGGTGCGACACTGCTCTGTGCCCCTTGGGCCTCCTGCCTCCTGGCCCGTTGCTTCGCCAAAGCTGCCATGCTCACCAGGGAGCCGCTCCTCAGGCAGCCCCGCCTCTACTAGGTCTCCACCCTCACCTGTGTCACCTCCTTTCTTCCACATTCGGCCTTCATCCATCCCTCTCTCCTGCAGTGCTTGTGCTCCAGGCCCAAAAGAAAAGGACCAAGGCCAAGAAGGACAAAGCCCAAAGGAAGTGAGTCTTAACCCCCACATCCCATTCTCTGGATTTCTTCCCCCACCTCCTCTCTGTGTCTCCTCTTGAACAGGTTCCGTGTGGTCCAGCCACATGGCCTCCGGGCAGCCTGGTAGAGTCGATCTCCACGAAGCTGTGAATCTGTGATCAGAGGCCCTGTCTGGGTCTCACCAACCCCATGCCTGCTGGAAAGAGCTATTGGAGGAGGACTGGAGCCTGTCAGTCATTAGCTCCCCAACTCCAGAGGAGGCACCTCAGGCTCACGTCCCAGCCCTCCCCTGCAGTGGCCGTGACTATTATGGAGTCGCTGCCTAATTTGCATATTCCTCTCCTATTATATAGGATGAACAAAACGTTGCAATGAGGATTCTTGTTCATTTATGCATGATTGATTCACCAATTTAGGATTGGGGCTGGGAGGTGTTAAAATATATTCTTTCTCTATGTTTTTAAAGAGATAATGCCAAGTTTCTTTCCCAAAGTGTAGGAATTCATACTGTCATAGCAATGCATGAGAAAATATCTTTGTGATATTTTCAGTTTTACTAATCTAAATAAAGACTATAGGAATCTTATTTTTTAAATTTGTAGATGGTATTGACCAGTTTACTGACTATTCACATTTCTTCTCTATTCACACTTACATTGGGTTTTTCTTATAATTTGGTAGATGTATTATTAATATTAACACAGTCTGATTGTTTTAAAAGTTGTACATATTGTGTCCTAGTTTATTGTGTTTCTTTATTTATGGTTATGAATGTATAGAAAGGAAATACTGAGAAAGAATATCTAATATGAATGTTTTAGGTTATTTTCTTATTAGTTGGATTCCAGCTCTAGATATCTCTAAGTGATTTAGCATAGCTCTTGTCTACATGATTGAGTACAATAAAACTTTTCATGTCACTGAATGACACCAATTCAAACTTCATTAATGGTATAATTGTATGCCTTAAAAAATAATGTTGAAGTCTTCTCAAAATGAATAATTGATGTGGAAAAGAAATTCAGTTTTTTATATATATCAAGAGGAAAGCATTATTAGCATACTTTTTTAAATGAGTGCCAGAGTAATTTGTTCTGTAAAGTAGACCTCAGTCTAAATCTCCTTTCAAAATGCAATTAACAATTAAAAGCTTAATATGAGCGTGTGAAGACATTTTATATTTTTTGTGGTATATCTCTTGTTTCAATGTCTTACCTGCAATTTTTATTGATGTGAACAGGAACTATTAGCTTATTGATGTAGAAAAGAGACATAAGTCTCTTCGCTCACTCATAAAGTTCTCCAGATTGATTTTGTTATTCATTTACTAAATGCACTATATTTGTCTTTCCCTTCTCTCCAAAGAGATGAGTCCATTTACAGCAAAGTATAACAATAAGGTTAATTTTTTAAAAATTGTGTTACAGCCCTGACCAGGGTGGCTCAGTGGTTGAGCATCCACCTATAAACCAGGAGGTCACGGTTTGATTCCTGGTCAGGGCACATGCCTGAGTTGTAGGCTCAACCTCCAGTGTGAGGCATGCGGGAGGCAGCTAATCACTGATTCTCTCTCATCATTGATGTTTCTATCTCTCTCTCCCTCTTCCTTCATCGCTAAATATATATATATATAAACTAGAGGCCCAGTGCATGAAATTCATGCACTCATGGTAGGGTGGCCCCTCAGCCTGGCCTGTGCCCTCTCATAGTCTGGGAGCCCTCAGGGGATGTTTGACTGAGGAAAGTTGTGAGGAGTGGGCCTAAGCTGGCAGTTAGACATCCTTAGCACTGCTGCGGAGGTGGGAGAGGCTCCTGCCACCACTGCTGCACTCACCAGGCATGAGCCCAGCTTCTGGATGAGCAGCGTTCCCCCTGTGGGAGCACACTGACCACCAGGAGGCAGCTCCTGCATTGAGTGTCTGCCCTCTGGTGGTCAGTGCACATCATAGTGACCAATCGTTCTGACATTTGGTCGATTTGCATATTAGCCTTTTATTATATAGAACATATTGATGAGGTGGGAAGAGTAAGATATATATAAATTTTGTAGATGTGAAAACAATTAACACACTTTTTGGGACTAAGTTATATGCTTGCTTTTGAGATTCCCCATAACCAGTGCAAATCAGAAAATACAATAAGTGAAAGGCACTTAGCATATATTTTGGGAAAACATGGATTTTTCTGTGAGATAATTCTAAATAATTTTGAGATAAATTTTTTCTAGACAGATTGAACTGACCCATAAAACTACTTCCATCTTTATTTTATGCCTTAATAAAACTGTGGGATTATTTAAATATCCCCAATGCCACCTTCTACATATCTAAGAATGCCCATGGTTTCTTTTGGGTTCCTATGAAGCTAATATTGGGAATGAGACAGTACTAATTGATGTTAGAAATACATTATGCTATGCTTACAGCATTATTTAAAAGAAAGAATATATAGAACAAAGCACAAAACAATAATGCTTTAGTGTAAATTAATTTTCAAATAAAATATACTAGTATTTTCTTAGTGAAAATATATTACAGTATTATGCTTTTTATTTGTGGCACTTTTCAGCTTTTCAAATAATTTCAATGTTTGCACTTATAGATATATTTGGAAGTGCTAATTAGTTATTTATTAACAGACAACCAAATAGCAGAGAGGGAAATAATAAAAGATTACAGAACAATGAATTCAATGTTAAGTTAAAGTTTATGGCAAGAATTGAAATAAACATAAAAAGGCAAGAACATATTGATGAGGTGGGAAGATTAAGCATTAAGAATAAAAGTGTTTATAACTGAAAAGCAGAACAAAAACAGAGTATTTGTACATAGTAACCTATTCACATTGTATTGTTAGGGGGCATTGTCTTTGATCATTATTTATATAGTACTCCTAAACAAAGAAAATAGCAAACAGTACTGTTATTCTTAGTTGCTATGTGTCAAGCACTATTTATGGTGATTTGCAAGAAGTTACCATGTTAAATCTTCAAACTTCTCTATGAAAAGGATACTACTATTGTCCTAGTCTATAATAATAAAAGCATAATATGCTAATTAGACTGCACGTTCTTCCAGAGGAAGCAGCAGTGGCAGGGGGCCAAACCCCTTGCATGATTTTTTGTGCATCGGACCTCTACTTTTATACATAAAGAAATGTAGGCACAAAGAGGTTAAACTATTTGCTCAGTGTCACACAGATAGTAAATGGTAGAACATGAATTTGAACTAAAAATACTTGACTCGCCCTAACCGGTTTTGCTCAGTGGATAGAGCATCAGCCTGCGGACTCAAGGGTCCCAGGTTCAATTTCGGTCAAGGTATTGTACCTTGGTTGTGGGCACATCCCCAGTAGCTGATTGATGTTTCTCTCTCACCGATGTTTCTAACTCTCCCTCTTCCTTCCTCTCTGTAAAAAATCAATAAAATATATTTTAAAAAAAGTACTTGACTCTACAACCTGGGCAGCTATTCACAATGCTGTGCAGGTTTTTCAAGCAGCCCTTCCTGGCCAGAGATTGTGCCCCATATTTCACCATATTCTCTTATTTAATGCTCACAACTCTGCCAATTGCACATGGCTAACATGATTTTATAGAAGAGGAAATTGAATACAGGCTATTTCTTTCATGACATAAAGCATGTTAGATAGGCTATGAACCTCACATGTAGCATAAAAAAACCATGGAAGATATAGCCATCATTCTATGTCCACATAGAGATAAAAAATGAAGCAAGAGCCTAGCCGGTGTGGCTCAGTGGTTGATTGTTGACCTATGAACAAGAAGGTCACGGTTTGATTCCCTGTTAGGGCACATGCCAAGTTGCAGGCTTGATCCTCAGTGAGAGGTGTACAGGAGGCAGCTGATCAATGATTCTCTCTCATCATTGATGCTTCTATTTTTCTCTCTTTCTTCCTTCCTCTCTCTGAAATCAATAATATATGTATATTATTAATTTAAAAAAATTAATATATGTTAATTAAAAATTATAATGTAATATCTATAATAATAAAAGTATAATATGCTAATTAGACCAGACGTCCTGTCCTTCTGGATGTCCTTCTGGATGAAGCTGGGGCTGTGAGGGAAGCCCGAGTTCTGGGTACCTGCTGGTGGCTGGAGGGAAGCCCGGATCCCAAGTGCCAGAGGGAAGACAGTGCCAGCAGCTGGGGGAAGGAAGGCTACTCTTGCACAAATTTTGTGCATCAGGCCTCTAGTATATATTATACTTTCTCAAAAAATAAGCAAGATGTAAGAAAGAATCCCACTACTATTTCTAATTTGGACTGAATGACTAAATAACAATAATTAGCCCAAGAAAATTAAGTTCTTGCTTTGAGCTTCCATAGCAATTTTGTATATATTACAAATATAACACTTAAATTGAATTGCAATGTTTTATTGATGAGTCTAGTATCTGTAAAAAGAATAATGAGAAGGATCACACTCTTTCCAACCCTGAATTCTAGAATATGATGAAATGCCTGTATATACCAGGTACTCTGTAAGTAGTGTTGGTCATAATCTTGTTGGGCTCTCTACAAAAGAATATCTGTGGGAAAGAAAAAAAAGTTGAATCAATCAAATATTTTTGTAAAATGCCAATAACAAGCCTTCTGGCAAACAAACAAGTTGCATTTGCTAGTGGGAGAGTCCTTGTTTATAGAATGTTTTCGGCAGGATACAGCTGATCTATCCAGGATTGCATATAATAGACACTTGGGTTTGATGGGTTTCTAGGACATAGTCCTAGGGAAAATGTTATGGACCTGAGAATAACATAGAGATATTTAATTACCAAACTTAAGCCTTTGAGTAAGTAATACATCTGTCTCTATTAATTAGAGCTGCCATATATTAACCTGCACAGAGAAAGTACTAATGCAGTGAGGAAAACCCAGGGGAGCTATGACCTAGATTTCCCCGGCTTTGCCTGTGCTTCCCAATCACTTTTATTTTTTAAATTATTAGTAAAGCTTAATACTGAATAATTCCTCTGATTCACATGAGTCTGATATAACAATTTAATCCTTTATATTATCTAAGGGCCTGGTAGCCAACTACTCTAAGATTGTGGGCTCTTTCTCTGAATGAGATGTGGTCATTGGAAAGTTTTAACAACAGAGAGATATAATATGACTTGAATTTTAAAATGGAGAATGAACCGTAGAGTAGCAAATACAGAAGCAGGGAAATAACATTGCAATTATATAAGTGAGAGCTAATCGTGGTGTTTTGAATCAGAGTTGTAGCAGTAGAGGTCTTACGAAGTGATTGAATTTGGATGCTTTTGCATCAAGAATGACAAGAGTCAAATTATAGCTTACTAGGAGAAGTCTATACGAACCATTGTTAGGTGAACAATGCAGAGTAATTCCAGAGAAGCACAGCATTAAATCGTTAAGATCTGAGTGACAATAGATATCCCAAAAGACAGCTAATTTAAAATGTGGATACATTTTAATGCTCTTTATTGGAAAGTTTTAAGCAGCATAATTGAGCAGGAGATATGAAGGTTAATTCTGATTCTATGATCCTCTCAGTTTCTCTTTACCCACTTCTTTGTGTATGGAGGGCAGAGAGCAATGGCATGAAGTAGATGTGAGTTTGAACTTAGAAGAAGCAGAACCACATTTAAGTGAAGGACATTTCTTTTTATAGCTAAATATGACATTGTGTGGATATACTATAAATTTGATTACCCATTCATTATATGATAGATATTGATGGCACTTAATTTTTAACTTCCTATCTAAGAAAAGAGAAATATGTAAATTGACCATCACCCCAAGATACAAGATGGCCACCCCCATGTGATCAAAAATGGCTGCCCCCATGTGGACACAAGATGACCGTCACAAGATGGCCTGCAGGGGAGGGCAGGAGTGGGCAGTTAGGAGTGACCAGGCCAACAGGGGTGGGCAATTGGGGGGAACCAGGCCTGCAGGGGAGGGCAGTTGTGGGTGATCAGGCCAGCAGGGAGGGCAGTTAGGGGTGACTGAGCCACTAGAGGAGGGTAGGTGGGGGAGACTGGCCAGCAGGTGAGGGCAGTTGGGAGTTCTAGGCCTGCAGGGAAGGCAGTTGGGGGGACCAGGCCTGCATGGGAGGGCAGTTTGGGTGGGGACCAGGTCAGCAGGGGAGGGCAGTTGGGGGGACCCAGGCCTGCAGGGAGGGGCAGTTGTGGGGGGCAGGTCAGCAGTGGAAGGCAGTTGGGGGGGATCAGTCCTGCAGGGGAGGGCTGTTGGGGGAACCAGGCCTGCAGAATAGGGCACTTGGGGGGGGGGGACCAGGTCAGCAGGGGAGGGCAGTTGTTGGGGACCAGGCCTGCAGGGGAGGGCAGTTAGTGGTGACTGGGCTGGCAGAGGAGGGCAGTTAGGGGTGACCAAGGCCAGTAGGGAAGGGCAGTTAGGGGCTATCGGGCCGGCTGGGGAGCAGTTATCCATCGATCAGGCTGGCAGGGGAGCGGTTAGGGGGTGATCAGGCAGAGGCAGGTGAGCAGTTGGGAACCAGCAGTCCTGGATTGTGAGAGGGATGTCCAACTGCTTGTTTAGGCCTGATCCTGGTGGGATGGAGCCTAAAAGGGCGGTCAGACACCCCTCAAGGGGTCTCAGATTAGAAAGGGTGCAGGCTGGGCTGAGGGTCACCCCCTGCCCCCCGTGCATGAATTTCATGCACTGGGCCTCTAGTTATAAATAAAACTGCTATTAACATTCATGAACAAGTTTTTTGTTGTTTTTTTTTTGGGTATAGACATGAAATTTACCTCCCTTTTCAAAATAAGTAATCTTCTATGACTCCTTTTCAGTATTATTTTACTTAAGATAGACTTTCATATTTGGTAGCTATTTAGGTCAAACTTAGGCTAACCCTCCTCTTCTCTCCTCTGTGCTGTTTTTTTCCAAGCTACATTGCCACTCCATGCAGCAGGAGAGTAAGTTGTATGCTTACAGGTAATTTGAAGATTGATTGTTGTCTTTCTTTTTATTATGATGTGGGTATGGATCTTGCTTCATTTCTTCTTTATCATCCTCATTTCTGAAGGGTATGCTGGGAGATATCAATTAAATGGTCAGCATTACTTTAGCTACCAGCTATAAAGGTAGAAAGAAGAGTGTGGTAGTCAGAACATGCTTTGCCAACCTCCTTCCCTCCCTCCCCAAAAAAACACAAATAAATGTATCATGTTTTAATCCCTAGAACCTGTAACTGTTTCCTTGTAAGGAAAGAATGGTTTTGCATATGTGATTAAATTATGAATTGTGTGGTGGAGAGATTATTTGGATTATATGGTGGGTCCTCAATCTAATCACAAGTGTCCTTATGAGAGGCAGGGGAGATCTTCCAAGGAATGTCACAGTCAAAGAATGCTACCAGCCTCCAGAAGCTGAGAAGCCAGGAGCAGAATTCCCCTAGAGCCTCTGGAGGAAGTGCGCTCCTCCTGACACTTTGATTTTGGCCCAGTTATACCAGTTGGGATGGCCTACAGAATTGTAAGAGAATACATTTCTGTTCTTTTAAGCCATCCAGTTGTGGTAATTTAATACAGCAACCACATGAAATGAACAGACAGGTTTTCTTGTTAACTTTACCAAGACTTAAAAATTGTAAAGTTAATGAAATAAGGGAAAACTTAACTTCAGATATCTCTACTTATTGGCCATTTGGCATGTTTATTCATAGGACATTTATTATTGACTAGAGGCCCAGTGCATAAATTTGTGCGCAGGTGGGGTCCAGTTGGCCTGCCCCATTGGGACCGATGGGGGGTTGGGACGAGGTGGGGGGGGCCACGGGAGGTTGGCGGGCCAGCCCAGCCCCAATAGGGGTGTTGGGGGCTGATCGGGGTGGGGGCGGCACAGGGGAGGGGACTCAGGTGGTTGGCCAGCCCGTTCCACCCTCAAACGGGGTGGGGGGCCTATCAAAGCCTCAGTGTGCCGCAAAGAAACTGGCCATTCCTGTCATTCTGATTGCTTCAGTTTTTCAGGCATTCTGGTCGCTTGGCTTTTATATATATATAGATAATTTTTCTCCTTAGTCTACATGCTGACATATATTACAGGGATCTTGTGTTATCCAACAACAGAGGGTCAACATATATTTAAGGGATGTTAAATGAATCTATGCTCTTCTGATATATTCTCCAACTTCTATTATTGCAGCTCAGATTTATCTCTTTGATTATAAAAGAGCTAAAAAACAAACAAATGAACAAAACAGAAGAAACAAAGAGTTTGCATGATAGTAATCTCTTTAGAGTTACCCTTCTACCAGTAAAAGGAGCTATCAAAAATCATCATATAGAATTTACTAATCTGAAACACTGTATTTGGACTATTTTATTGATTCATGTATTTTCAAGTAAATGTGCTATACTTTTAGGCTTAATAAATCAGCCTCCACTAGGATAAAGTAAGGAGTCTATTTCAAAGATAAATTTCAGTTCCCACTCCTTGAACTGATAAGGAATCAGGAATATTTCAGTCTAGCTCCAGAGCAACCTGGTACCACTCTCAGAAATATCTAACTACTTATTTCTTTAATTTTCTCATAATATAATTAGTAATTAAGAAAAAAAAATAACCAAATTTGACTGGAGCAAAAAAACAAAGAATCTCATGTGCACATATATTATTTCTATTTACTGATGTTTTCTTTTTTATCACATATTTATTGACCTTATTGGGGTGACATTGGTTAAGAAAATCATACAGATTTCAAGTGTACAACTCAATAAAACATCATCTGCACATTGCATCATGCACTCTTTACTGGAACTTTCTTTCCATCCCCATTTATCCCCTTTTGCCCACTTCCACCTCTCCCAATTCCCTTTCCCTCTGGCTATCGCCATATTTACTGATGCTTTCAATTACAAAGAAAACCCAAAAAAACATAATGGAAGAAAACAAATTGTGGCTAACATTCAAGTAATTGACCAGTAGTCTCAAATTGCTCTAAATATGAGGCAAAATGTAATCATCTAATGTTTCAAAATAATTTCCATGTGGGTTAAGTTTTAGGTGTATACCTTGATCATCACAAAAACTCTCCAATTAAGATAAGTGAGAATATGGTAATTTTATAGACAAAAAAGAGAAGCTCAGAGTAGTTTGGTGACTTGCCTCAGATGACAGAGTGCTGTAGCTCCCTTAATATCTATGTCTCTAATGTTCTTTGCACTTATAACATCTTTTTGTGACAGCTAAATTTAGCAGTACTAACACCAAAAATTCACTTGAGAAGACAGGAAATAATTCTAAAACAATTCAAAATTAATAACAGAGCATTAAAATTGTCAGTAGTTTTAAACCTGAACTAAAACTACCATTTTTGTTTAAAGTTGCAACTTTCAAATTTGAATATAGCCTCTGAATATTTGATTCTGTAAGAAATTATTCAGTGTGAACTCATTTTAATAAGTGTTTATGTGCATGTAATAATAACAATTACTGGAAGTTGCATTTTCTTTATTAAAACTACAAAGCAATACATTTTCTAAAATGAAAATTTCATTCCTAGAGCTAATGACTGTGCTATAAAATGAACACTTAATTACCTTATTTTCTTTTATCACAAAAATGAACTGAATTCAAATAAGGATTAAAAGAATGGACACAAAGTAAAAATTTAGTAAAATTAAGAATCTGCTCAGAACATGATTTGACTTTGGGTGGTGAGCACACAAAGCAATATACAGATCATGCATCATAGAAATGCACATATGAAACTTATATAATCATATTAACCAATGCCACCACAATATGTTTAATTTAAAAAAAAATTAAAGAATCTGCAGAAAGCTTGTCCGTGTGTCTTTGCTTAGCAAACCCAAAAAAAGCAATAAGAGAACACGGTCTACTCTGCGATTCACATTCCTGTTGCAGTGCAGTGACTTTCACTGTTAACTGAAGTTGCTCTTACTGAGCAATAGCATATGAGGCCAGAAAGTCTTTTGCCAGTTGTATTGTGTAATGCAGCATTATTCTTGAATGCAAAGGCACACATTTACTCCTTGGCAATTCTCCTAGTTTTATGTAGTATTTCTAAACAAATAAGAAAGGACAACAGCTATTGTGTGTATAAATTAGATAAACTTTTGGCATATTCTTGCTGCCAACAATAAAACGTTTATCTTTTTGTTTTGAGGAAATAAATGGGAGCTTTACCTGTGTTCTGGCCATAATTCAAAGAAATCTATATATCTTCTCTGAATATGAGAATACTTACCCACTTATTTACTCAATAATCCTCTTCTTTTTTAAAATTTTTATTTATTAAATTGATTGGGGTTACACTGGTCAACATGAACATATAGGTTTCATGTGTGAATTTCTATGTTAGAAGATCTGCATATTACACCTCAAAAAATATGCACTTATTTTTAATGTTGTATTCAGTTACCAGTTAGTGATTGCCTACAATGTACCACACAGTCTTCAAAGTGCTAGAAATATAAACAAACAAACCACAGTCCCGATTTTTAAAGGACTGCATATATTATGGGAGGTAGATAGGAGAACCTGATCCTGTCTCATGGAGTACTACACCAGAGGCATGTCTGGTTTAACAAGAGAGCCCTGTGGAAAAGCTCCCAACTTAACCTGAGTATGTCAGGAAAAGTGTTGCAAAAGGACCACTGTTTGGCATTTCCATGATTGTATTGATTTTGTCATTAACACAACCTGAGGCTTATTTTATAGGTAACCTCATTCCATGAAATTCTTCCCTGAAGTAAGTGGTTGATACAGTTGATTTTTATTTCAGGACAATTTTTTTTCTTGTCTTATATTTATGTTTAGGATGAGAAGTGAGAACTGAGAATTGAGAAGTGGAATTACTAAAAAATGAATTCTTGTCTACCTGTATGCCCAGATAGGCTTAATAAATGAATATGAGGGCAGGCCTATGTAAGTGAGTATACAGTTTATGCAATTTTATTTATTTATTTTTTAAATTTTTAAAAATATCTTTGATTGATTTTTTTTACAGAGAGGAAGGGAGAGGGATAGAGAGTTAGAAACACCGATGAGAGAGAAACATCGATCAGCTGCCTCCTGCACACTCCCTACTGGGGATGTGCCCGCAATGGTACATGCCCTTGACCGGAATCGAACCTGGGACCCTTGAGTCCACAGGCCGATGCTCTATCCACTGAGCCAAACTGGTTAGGGCTATGCAATTTTATTTTTAAATTAGACAGTAAGTTTTTTTATATACATGGTCAATAGAAATAGCAGTTCAACAATGACAGTGTTCATCACAAAATGTCATTGCATTTAAACCTCCAAATCACTGCAAAATAATTGGTTTTAGAAACTGAAATCTAACACTTGAATTAATCGTTATAATGAAAATTAAGTGATTTCATATCCATTACTGTCCTGGCTACAAAATTTCTAGAGTAAAAATAATTTTAGCATCATTTATAGACATATTTGTCCTGGTTACGATGTTCTGATGTCCCCAATGGCCATTCTATACATGAATTCTCCAGCACCTTGTTCAACAATTTTGCTCATCTCTTCTAGAGAAGAAAGAGAAAATCAGGTATGAATGATCTCATCTTTCAGTTATCTACACTACATTAAAGCTCCTCACTTCTTTTCCTTTAGTCTCTGATGATATGATTTCCCTCATAAATTATTCAGGTTTAAATCCACCACTAATTTGGACTTTGATTTCACTCCCTCTCCTACTCCTGGAACTTAACCACCTGTTATCTTTTCCATCTGCAGACTCTTTCTCTTCTGAATGTTTCCCTTTAGCAGGGAAACATGTTCACATCTTTCACCCTAACAAAAGTCAACAATAAAAATCACTTAATTCTAAATGCATGCCTCTGGCTACATGCAGTTGCTTCCATTACATTCTCACAAACTTTGTCCACTTTTGCAGGCTCTGTTTCCTCACTTCTGGTCATGCTTCACCCCATCACAGATGGCAAAAGTCCCCTTCTTTCTTGTATTTGACACCTTTGATTACTCACTCCATTAAATGTATTTTCTATCCTTGAAATTTTACTTACTTTGTTTCCAAGACATCTTCATGTAGCTAGCTATTGAAGTAGCCTCTCAATTCTTCTTTAATCTTTTAGGCCCACACATATAATCTCCTGAGCTACCAGTAATCTAATTAAAATGTGAATCTTATCATTATCTGATTAATTCAATCAGAATTCCATCATTTCAACAGAAAAACTTCTGACACCTTAAAAGGGAAAGTCAGATACCTCTTGATTTGACCTTGACTTTCTCTCCGAGGTTATAGCTCCTTGTTTTTCTTATACAGGGTTGGGCAAAAGTAGGTTTACAGTTGCAATAAAAATAAATAATAGAATAATCTATACTAACAAAAAAGTAATATGCTAATTAGACCAGGAGACCTTCCAGGAACCTTCTGGACGTCCCTCTGGACAAAGCTGGGGGCTTAGCTGGCCTGAAAACTGCCCCCAGGCCCTCACCCAGGTGCCCCCCTTCCCGGCCTAGGTTGTCCTGCCCCCAGCAAGGACCCCCACCCAATGAGGGTGTGGCCAGCCTGCAAACAGTCTTTAGCCCCTCACCCAGGGTGGCCCCACTCCCAGCAGAGACCCCCACCCTGATGGGAGTGTTGATGGCCTGCAAACATCCTCAGCCCCTCACCCAGGCCAGCCTGCCCTCAGCAGAGACCCCCACCCTGATGGGGGTATGGCCAACCTGCAAACAGCCATCAGACCCTTACCAAGGCCCGCCCTAACCCCCCAGCAGAGACCCCCACCCCAATGGGAGTGTGGCTGGCCTCCTGTGCTGTGGGCGCCTCAATGATCCGGGCACTGACTGCCGACGGGGCTATGATCAGGTCCGGATGGAGGGCCAGAGAGAAAAGCAGGGTCTGATCACTGACAGTCAGTGCTGGGTCAGCGCAGTGGAAGTCAGTCCTGCAGTCTGTGAACGTAGGGTCAATTAATACCTCTTTGAGAGGAGTTGAGAATATAAAGTACAGTGTAGAGCAATTACTTATATTATTTCACATAAAACTCTTTTCAACTAAGATATTTTCCTTTATTTAAAATGTATCTTTATTGAAAGTATTACAGATGTCCCTTTGTTTTAGTTTTTTTTTTTTTTCCCATTGATCTCTTCCACCCTGCACCTGCCCCTTCCAGGCCTTCACCAGACTATTGTCTGTGTCCATGGGCTATTGCTATCTAATACATAAAAATCTAGAAAGATTTAGAGAAAATAAAATAAAAGATATGCCAGGTAAATATTGAACAGAAGAGCTGAAGTTGCTGCATGAATACTGGATACAGGCTTAAAGCCAAAATACAACTCATGAGATAAAGTTAGTCATCGTAACATAACAAAAGGTTCCTTTCACTAAAGAGATAAGATGGTTCCCAATACTTATACACTAATAGAACAGTGTGGGGCTTCAGAATGAGCCTCACCAAGATGTGTCTGAGTGGTACACAGATTTTTGAGCTAAGGGTAAAGCTTCAGGCTCAATGAAAATTCTGCCCCTCCCTTTAACTACCTAAAAAAAATTGAATTAGAGGCCTTGCCCATAATAAGACATTATCCTATATAATAAAAAGGCTAATATGCAAATTGATCGAACAGCAGAATGAGCAGTTGCTATGACACACACTGATCACCAGGGGGCAGATGCTCAATGCAAGAGCTGTCCTGTGGTGGTCAGTGTACTCCCACAGGGGGAGCGCCGCTCAACCAGAAGCTAGCTCATGGCTGGCTAGCACAGCAGCGGTGGTGGGAGCCTCTCCCGCCTCCGCGGCAGCACAAAGGATGTCTAACTGATGGCTTTGGCCCGCTCCCCTGAGGGCTCCTGGACTGCAAGCAGGTGCAGTCTGGGCTGAGGGACTCCCCCTCCTCCAAGTGCACAAATTTTGTGCACCAGGCCTCTAGTAAGTATCTAATTTTCAGTATAAAAAGAAAGACTAAATGATATGCTATAAGGCTGATGATAAACCCCAATCAATAGTTGGTCACAGTATCAAGAAGACAAAAGGGCACAATGTGTACCATGAGAAATATGTTTACTGGCTAAATATATAACCCTCTCAAGGCTATTGTCACAATGGAAATCTGAGGTCAGTGTTGCTAGATGTACAAATTTCTAAGAAAAGTAGGCAATTGAATATTTACATGACATATCACAGCTTTAGCATGTTGGCTTAAAAGAAAAACTGTGAGCCAAAAAAAGCCACCAAAACACACTGTGTGAATCTGAAACAGAGACCACAAGAGTATTTAAACTCTCTGAAGTGGTCTTTGTAGGACTGATAAAGCTGAATCCCTACTTTAGGAAATTTAGTTTCATGCCAGCCTGTTTCAATATTTCAGGCAGAGACACAAGCATATTCACATCCAGTTAACAAGGAATTGCATTCAGAAGCCTGGTGACAATGACTTCTACATAATAATTTTATAATCTTTAATGTGTTGCCTATATTCAACTCTCCTTGGACCTAGGTGAACTACAATGGCATAGCCAAGTCAGTTAATGTATTAGCATGTCTTCATTTCAAGTGTTATTATTCCTTCTCTTTTACTTTTACCTCTGTTATTGAGTTACAATTTCCTACTACATTTCCCACAATTCTTCACTATATTCATTCCACCCAGCCAGCTCATTTTCACCCTCCCTAGAATCTGTCAAGCCACAGAAATACCTGATTTCAAAGAGATGCTCGCATTCTATACTGATGTCATCTAAGAGTGTAAGTGCCCATTGTCACACTGCAGAGTGGGGAAAGGTAAGAGAAATCTTTGTAGGTCTTTATATTCTGATCTTTTAAAATATTTTGAAGAGACAGATATATTTTATTTTCCAACCAATGTCTTAGTTACTCATTTTCATTTCATCTGTGCAAATCAAAATGCAGTGAATTTTTTGAATGATAGACCTGAAGTGTGTACTCAAAATGTGACACCAATAAGATTGTAAGGAATAATTGAAGGAAGTCTTCCATAAGACTGACTCTGACTTCAACAGCATGGATTTGAATATAAATCTTGCACAAATAAATGAACTACAAAGAAAAAATTAAGTTGCTATCCTGCCCCATTGCTATGCCATTATAGCAATGTTAAGACAGATTCATTTAAGTTAGGTTAGAGGCTTAATTTTTCCATAATTATCATCATAAAGCTCATATTAAGTTTTTATTATCAAATCATTTCATGATATAGTATTTTTTCAAATCTTGCAAATAGAGAATCAACATTTAAGACAAAAAAAAAAAAAAAGAAACTAAACAAAAAAAACAAAAACCAAAGTACACAAATAAACTGAACTGGCTAAAGCAAAATTTAGTTACTTAGGTTGTAACAGGATTTTCTTTTTAACTGAAATGAGAGTATAATCAGATCATTTTATTTTCTAACTAGTGGAGATTATGATTCTGTATTAAATGTATGCATTTAAAGGTTATGTTTGATTATTTACTGTCTAGGATTGATATACAAGTGGTATATTACAATATGCCATGTATGTGGTTAAGCCAGTTGTAAATCATTAAATTTTTATTTAATAATTAGCAGTGTTCTCATAAAAAGAATGATATACATGCATCATTTGTTTCTAAAACAGCTTTGAATAATTAGAATAATATGCAATTTGATCTATTAAGTTACTAATTAAATATAAATACTTAATGTGTACCAGAGAGTTGCACTTTGAAATTGCACAATTGTCCATTGTGGTCATTACCTTAACTGTCCCTTTAGCCAAAGCATGGGGGAGTAATTTGTAAAATACATTCAGAGAAAAGGGAATATTAAGAAACAATGAGAGCCACAAAAAAGTCCTACGTTGGTCAGTAGTGTTACACGACTTCAGGCAAGTATAAATACCTAATTTGTGTTCTAACTCCTGTCCAAGCTTCTACTCTGTGCTTTTGAAGATGTATGTAATTAATAAATGGCCACAAACAGTCAGAAAAAGGAAAAGGGGAACACCTTAGGTGCGTAGATTATTGAAAAAATTGAACATTTTAAATAGAGTAGTTCTAGAAATCTAAGAGGTAGGTTTTCTAACTTTCAATTAGAAAGTCTATTTTATATAAAGATTCTTATCCTTGGCAAGAGATACAAGTTATATATTCTTATTTTTTTTTCAATTTAGCTTCAATGTGCTATCAGATGAAACCTTATCACTTTATTCAGAATCTATCACTTTATTCTGCTCAAGAATTTAGCACTTTCCACAACATTAAATCCAACCTTATACATGTTCAAGGCCTTCACATACGAGCCTTTGCTACTTTTAGAATAATGGTAAAAGTGAAAACAATAAAAGCTAATATTTTCCCTACGCATTGTGCTAACTGCCTTGCATTATCTCATTTAATTCACGAAGGTTAAAAAAAAAGGGGGGGGGTGTGGGAGAGAAAGAAAACAGGCTGTGAGAGGTAACCTAACTGGGCTTGAGTCTTACTGTGCCTGTGTTGCAAAGCTGAGCCAAATCCAAATTATATGATTCAGAACCATTGTTCTTAACCTTCCACTGTATGCTACAAACTTCACACTATTGCAACACTCTTCAACACCTCATCTCCAGTTTCTTTACAGGAACCAGACCAGACACTTTCATGTACTTAATATTGACTTACTCTTTTCTCAGTGCCTTAGTTTCATGCTGTTTCCTCTCTTCAAGTGTGTCCTTCGTCAGCCAAATAGCCCTCCTCATTCAAGGTGTTTGTCACATGTCGTCTCCCCCACAGCTTTCCACCTCAAGTGCATACCTCAGGTCTAAAATTTATGTACATTTCCATGTGCCTAGTGTAGATACAAAGGTGATTTTCTCTCAATAAATATATTTCCTGAAAGCATTAATAGTAAAGACCATTATAGTAGTTCATTATACAATTAAGAGTGTTGTCATACACATTTGATTCCTTGTTACAAAAGATAAGTTTACTGCCAGACATATTTCCAGTGCCAGATTTTTCATCATCAACATTTTCAAAAACATTTATTCCCATTTGGACGTCCCTTAGTCTGTGTCCAATTTTTCAAGTAAGAGCTTCCAAATTTAATTTTAACTTCAAGTGCTGTTGCCCAATACAAGCAATATAGAGCCAGAGCAGGAATTTTTCTTGCAGAGAAACAGGATCCATTTAATCGAAGGCAAAGAAGGGAACTATTGTGAGGTTGCACCCATCCGCAGGAATGGCAGCTCCACGCCTCTTCTGGCTTGTCCTCTCCCGTGTTCCTGCTTCCTTTACCCTTAGATTCTGGTCCATACTCTTGGGGCAAGATCTGGCTTGACCATGAAACAAAGGAGAGCTCTTCATGGGAAGCTGGTGGATTCCGCCAAGTTTATTGCATGTCATTCTGATACCTTTATCCAAAATCCTAACCTTATGACACCCAAACTCATTTTTGTCTCTAATATATTATTGGCAGCTCATGAGGACTGCTGAGTTATCAGGCTGGTGCGGGGAGGAGGGCTGCTCTGGACCCTCAGCTGGCCTGACTTGGTAGGATGACTACCATTTCCAGCTAGGCAACCTCAGGAATATAGATATTATTACTTCAAGGATGTCAATTTAGATCCATTGCATAATTGCACTTACAGAAAAGGCAGCATGGTGTAGTTATTGAAAGAACTCTGGAGCCAGACTGCTAAGGTTCAAGTCCCAGCTTTGATTGATATTTACAAACTGTAAGACCTTGAATCACTTATTTGACTTAGTATCTCATTTTTTTTCAACTTAAAGCAGAGACTATAATAAGAACTGCCTTATATGATTTTTTGTGAGAATTGAATTAACATATGTTAAAAATGTTGAACAATGATAGCTCTCAACAGTGTTGCCTATTATTGCTTTATATTTGTAGAGTAAGTAAATAAATTTTTTAAATAATACATTTTCTGTATAATATATTTTTTTTCTTGTATTCTTTCTCCTCAAGACTGACAGTTCTTGAGGGCAGAGAGCAGGTAATACTCATCTTTGTATACCCTCAGTACTTTCCAGGAGGATGTTACATTGTATGCCTACAATGACTACATGCTGAATAAAAGAAAGTTGTGGTAACGAAAGACAAGGAGTAAAATGAAGTAAAGAGTTGTAAGACAGCTGTAGCCAGTTTGGCTAAGTGAATAGAGCATCAGCCTGCAGACTGAAGGGTACTGGGTTTAATTCAGGTAAAGGGCACATGCCTGGGTTGTGGACTCGATCCCCATTAGGGGGGCTGCAGGAGGCAGCCGGTCAATGATTATCTCTCATCATTGATGTCTATCTCTTTCCCTCTCCCTTCTTCCCTGAAATCAATAAAAATAAAAATAAGTAAAAGAGTTTTAAGACAAACTAAACTACCAAGCAAAACAGAGACAGGCTCAAAGATAGCAAGCAAGCTCAGGGGGGAAAGAGTGTTGTGTGTGTGTTTGTGTGTGTGTGTGGGGGGGGGGGGTGTGGATTAAGCAAAAAAAGAGAAAAGAGAGAGAACTCATAGATAGGTCATTGCAGAGAAGGGGTGGTGGAAGTGAAGAGAGCATAGAGGAGACAGTGATGGAAAAAGGAAAGAAAAGAAAGAAAATAGTTGTAAGAGTCCAAAATGCTTAAGAATAATGTGACTATTATATTGGTAAGTTTGTCCTCATCAATGTTGAAATCACACTCATAGTGATAGCAATATTCAAATAGGAGAGAAGAATTGTGAAACAGTTGTCAAATTTTTCAGGAGAGAAAAAAGTATGAACCCAAATCACACAAAAAATTAACATGGAAATTACCATAGACTGCTGGCATAACCACACGTAAAGAACTTTCCATAAAGAGGAAGTTATGTTGTCTGCTGATCCTGGGGAAAGTAGAGAAATGCCAACACTACTACATGTGCTGTATAAAGTACCCATTTACGATGACTGCCTTCCCCTACTTTCCTCTTAAATGTCCTAAAGTAATTTTTAAGACAGAGTTCTTGATTTTTTTCATTTTCTCCCATTGAAATGTGTACAAATCAACAACAACAATGTTAGGGGCTGAATGTTTTCTCCTAAAAGTTTGTACGTTAATTCCCTAATCCCCAGGATCTCAGAATCTAACTGTATTTGGAAGGAGATAATTAAGCTAAATTATAATTAGGGTTAGCTTTAATCCTATATGACTATTTCCTTATAAAAATAAAAAACTTGGATATAGAAAGACATAGTGGGAAGACTATGTGAAGGTACAGGGAGGTAGTGGAGAAATTCCAGTTTTGATGTTCTAAGCATATTTAGATGAAAACCCAAATGTTCAAAACCTGATGTGATGAATCTATGTCCATGGGTCAGCAGTCCACTCAAGTCCCCAAAAATGTCCTCAGAAAAAGTGCTCCTAGTAGCCCCATGAGTTCTCAGCATAAGTACTTGAAGAATTGACCAGTATTGAGGATGCTTCTCTCTGATGGAATCAGCAACCTCTGCTAGTCTGGACATCTCAGGCTTCCATGCTGAAACTGAGTTGTGATGAGGAGCAATCAGCCTCGAAAACAACCCTGCAGCTCAGGTGGTTTGAGAGAGAGTTCTGTAATACCAAGGCGCCCCTTCCTTAAAATGATTGGCAGAGGAGCATTCTGAAGAAGAACCAACCAAGGCACTATATAAAACATAAAGCTCAAAGAGGCACAAGGCAGTGACATACCTATGTTACAGGTTTGGTGCCTTCTGTACCTTCCAGACTGTTCTTGAGCTGTGTGTCGAACTGAGTTATCCTGGATGGAAATGTGAGGCAAAAGGAAATAATCCTATATAATAAAGAGGTAATATGCAAATTGATAATCACTCCAACACACAAGATGGCTGCCCCATGTGGTCAAAGGTGTCTGCCCTCATGTGGACACAAGATGGCTGCCACAAGATGGCCAGCAGGGGAGGGAAGTTGGGAGGGACCAGGCCTGCAAGGGAGGGCAGTTAGGGATGACCAGGCCTGCAGGAGAGGGCAGTTGGGAGGGGACCAGAGCAGCAGGGGAGGGCAGTTAGGGGTGACCAGGCCTGCAGGGGAGGGAAGTTAGGGCAACCAGGCCGGCAGGGGAGGGCAGTTAGGGGTGACCAGGCCTGCAGGGGAAGGCAATTAGGGGCAATCAGGCTGGCAGGGGAGCAGTTAGGCATCAATCAGGCTGGCAGGGGAGTGGTTAGGGGGTGATTAGGCTGGCAGGCAGAAGCAGTTAGGGGCAATCAGGCAGGCAGGTGAGTGGTTGGGAGGCAGCAGTCCTGAATTGTGAGAGGGATGTGTGACTGCCTGTCTATCAGGCCTAAATGGGCAGTCGGACATCCCTTGAGGGGTCTCAGATTGGAGAGGGTGTAGGCTGGGCTGAGGGACACACACCGCCCCTCAAACCCACCCCCCTCCCCTGTGCATGAATTTCGTGCACTGTGCCTCTAGTGGCATATAAATGAGGTAGTCACAGAGACTGATGGTCACCTCCAGGTGAGATCAGAAGAAACTTCAGGCCTGATAGAAGCCACTGATCACTCACCTGCTGTGTAGAGCTACCCATGCCCAGTCACTGGCTATAGCAACAACACCAACCAACCAATGGGAGAGGGTGGACTATGCCAATAACCAGTTAAGATAAGATGTGCCTGCCTCTCCCCCACTCATTTCTTAACATTGATTTTCCTCAAGTTTGATAAAATAACATTTTATATTAGACTGAAAGGTAAAAATGTTTTAAGATAGAACAAGATATAAAGCTAAAAAATCATTTTAAACATTTATTCCACATAGGACAATACATTATGACTAAAGCAAAATCAGTAAAGTCAATGATTAAATCTGTTGTATTTGTTGCTCTATTGTCAGTAACCGTCTCACAGTGACATTTAAGAAGCAATCAAATAACTATTGGTTGCGTGAATGAATGAATGAATGAATGAATAGACAAGTAAATTTGTTTACAGTGAAAACATGTTTGTTAAAAAACAAAATAAACTCCTGTGAGAATCATACCAGAGTCTTTGGATGCTTAAGGCCAATTAGAGTGTGAAAAGACAAATGGCCAAGGCCACTCTGAGCATGGGAATCTTAATCAGAGTGTCCAAGGATTAAGGACACAGGTGCAAGGACACTGTGGCCTTCAATAACTCAAATATAATGTTATTATTTGACAAGAAGCCTCTTTTGTCTAAGTAGTATAATACATGTTACTGATTAGCCAGTGTGCTAGAGAGAAGGGCTATAAGTGCTAGAGAGAGGCTACTAGGATAGAGAGAGCTCAGATACAGCTAATATGTGAAGCTGTGGGTCCAGAGGCAGCACACGGCTGCTCTGATACTAGCTGTGGCTACAGAAGCTGCTACTCTGTGGGAAAGATGTATTGTTACCTACCTGGTGTGTAGCTACCTACCATATGGGACTTTGCTTTGAAGGACTGTTTTGTCTAATGGTTCATTGTTAGCAATGGCTACAGGACCACTAACTTCTACAATGAAGACTCTTTCATATACCCACTACTTCTCATGGCTTCTCTGTCTACTACCCAGCATCCAAGAAGGTCCAGTCCCTGGCAGAGGTGCTCGGACTTGACAGTTGGCATAGTCGAGCAGGATCAGGACCTGTGCTCCCACACTTGGCCAGTTGGCAGGATACAGCAGTGAGTGCTTCCAACACGTGGAGCAGCAGGCAGGGTTCAAGGAGGAACTTGCTTTCACAATTAGTGCTGAAAGCAGGATTTAGGATTAAGTACTCCAGGAATTAGAACTTGTGGTGCTCTGACAACTCCTGTACTAGTTTTCTCTGATCCCATGTCACCTCCACTCTGCAAGGGCACCAACCAATGCAGACTGTAAGCAGGGTAGACATAAATAATGCATTTTCTTCCTCAAAATCTAGACAACGTGAGGCACTGTGCTATGACTGACCACTGTATTTCTGCATTGGAGCTACAGTTATTGAATAGAAACAATTAATCCCAGTGCTGACCATTAGGCTTCTGCATTAGCCAAAAGTTATCCTCTTTGCTAACAATAGTCTTGAATGCCTTGTTTCAGAACCTGTGTTTACTCTCTCCCCGTTATTATGAGTGTAGCATGTCCCAGTTATAGTTGGGGGCCCAAATAGCTGTTTCAAATTCCCATAATTGTATATGAGAATCTTCACCTAAAACCCAATTCAAAACAAGGTCCTCTTACCCATGGTCACCAGTTTCCTCCATCAAATATTTATGTTGCTTACCTGGAATTTTGAATATTGCCCATGTGGCTTCTCTGTCCTGTGGCTCTTTTTGGAGGTACTTCCTATTCAGATGAGCTGCCTTTCTCTTCTGATGGAATGTCCACTTGCCGATGAGCCTGACATAAAAGCCAGCCTTCAGCTTCCCTATCCTGGTATAAATAAATCATGGCATCTGCCAAGTTGTTCTGCACTATAATAATAATGTCATTGGTTTTACCTATGGAAACTATTAGCAATGCTTTCCATATTTGAATGTATGAGAACAACAAACACCATGGTATTTAGAACCTAAACTTAGAAATTATCAATCAGATAGAAAAAAGTTGTTAGAATTTCCAATTTTACCACAAAAAGTTTGCATCATACTATTTTTAAAATAAGAACAAAAAAAGAAAGAAAATTTACTGTTTAGAAAGATGTGAAAAAGAAACTAAAGGTTTTCCCTTCACTTCTTTTTCCTTATATACCTGCAAAGAGTGACTTCATTAAGTACTTACCATGTGCCAGGTACTGTTGTAGGCCCTGAAGATACAACATTGAACAATAAAATAATATATTCCTTCATGAAGCTTACATTTTGATTATATACAAGGAAAAAGTAAGTAAAAAAAATAATGATATGTAGTGAGGAGAAAAATAAAGTTAGAAAGTGTTAGGGGAACATATGCTGAATTGTAGATTACCTGGCTGGGAAAACTGCACAGAGAAATGGATAAGTCAACCAATTTAGACCTCTGGAAAAGGACATTCCAGGCAGATAGAAGAGCGAACACTCTGGACTGAAAGTTGACTAGAATGTCAGAAGGCAACAAGGACATATGTGAATGAATTAGAGGGAAATGGTAAAAAAGGAAATGTCAGTGTTACCCAATAAGGAAGTCCAAGGATATATGTCTAAGTAAGTACTTTGATTTTTACTCTGAAGCCAATGAAAAAAAAATATTGGAGGATTTTTAGAAAAATAGAAATTATTTCAGTCTAGTTTTAAATAGTGATGCTGGCTATGTTGAGAAAGACTGAAGACAAAGGATGAATAAGGGAGACAAGAAAGATTTGCAATAACTTAGGCAGGAAAAGGATTTGGACTAATGTGTGGCCCCAGAAATTGTAGTGATTAAATTTAGTGATTAAATTTGAAAGTAAACCCAACAGCTGATAGTGTTTTAGATGGGTGTGAGGTTTGGGGGATATGGAACAAGGGTGCCACCCAATGTTTAAGCCTATGAAACTGGAAAGACAGAGTTTTCATAAGGTGTGATGGTGAGACTATTACAACAAGTTTGGGAGGGTTTAAGGATCAGAAATTCAATTTTAGACATATTAAGTTTGAGGTGATGTTATGAGCAGATGGACATGAGTTTGGAGCCAGGGAAGAGATCCAGAAAGGAAATATAAGCTTAGTGATGCTATTTAAAGATAGAGAGTGGTTGCAAACACTAAGAAGGTGATTGTAGATGTAATGAGAATAGAGGTAAGAGCATATCTTTAGCTGACTATGAAGCTTATGTGACTTAAGGAGTAGCAAAACTAGCAAAGGAAAATAAGAGTAAAAAACCAGAGATGCAAGAGCAAAACTAGATGAATATGGTGGCTTGTAAGCTTAGACTAAAAAGTGAGTAAAAAGAATTATCCTATCATTATATAGGGTCATATACCCATAATCAAATATATGGATGTATATGTATGCAGGTGTGTATGTTTATGCAGAGACATTTTCATTTAATAAAATGAGCTTATCCTATACCTAATCTTTTAAAGTCCGCTTTTAAAAATTAATTTATCATGGAAGAAATTTTTATATCATCTTTACTCATAAGAGATTTTATTTTTTAAATTTGTACTTTCTAGCATTATTAAAGTATCATGATGAACTTTTGTTTGTAAAAAAAGCACAGCACAGTGAAAATGTTGACTGTGAGTATTTAAAGTGACACTTGCTCTCTTCTATTTAGTTTAATTTGCAAAATTAAGAAACCAAAGAAAAACCAAACCAAGAAATAAAGGAGTAGAAACTGAAATAGGAATCATTAGGGGTGAAAATAGGCAGGTTTGTGGAATTTTTAAAATTAAGGGGGGGGTCCATGGAAAAAACACAAGGCTACAGAGTTGCAAAAAGATACATTTCCATAAGACAAAGGAATGGGGGAGGCAGAAGTTACATTTCCATAAGACAAGGGAAAGGCAGAAATTGTATTTCCATAAAATAAGGAAACTGGGAGTAGCCAAAGGTCTATATTTTCAAAATGAAAAGGAGGGATCCACGTGTTTCATTTGAAGTTTGACCTTTGAGCTCAGGAGTTGCTATATTGACCAAATCAAAGGGGAATAGTGACCAATCAGAGGGAATATGGAGGCACAAAAACTGCAGCCTTTATAAACCAGGGAAAAAGGAACTTAGTGGGACTCTTTCCCCCTCCCCACATGGGAGTCTGTGCTTGTTCGTCAATAAATTTCCACCTTTTCTATACCATCTTCCATCCATGGTTTCATTCTTTGACTCCCTTGGACAAAGAATCCAGGGAAGCCATCCTGCCCAGGAGAACACCACGTGTTCCAGTCCAAAAATCCCGTATCAAAACAAAACAAATATCAAATTCTTCTTGTTTCTAACTATTTCAATTCATACATTTCAGTGGATACTGATTCTTTTTTATTAGAAGGAACTAGCTTTGAATAGAACAGAAATTTTATGAAATAAAATTAAGAAACAGCTGACATTTTCTGCTTCTTACCAGAGATAAAGTACTGTGTTTCTAAGAGTTTAACATCTGTCTGTTTCACAAAGACAAAGCCACCTATTAGGGAGCTCCTAGATTTTCATTAGATAGGAAAGATGGAAAATAAATAAACTAACAGCAGTTACAATGTGTTACAATTAGCACGTTCAGGCAGCAACAATATGGTGCATTATTTCACTCCATCTGGAAAACATTGAATGAGTTGAAGGCGTTCTGTAGAAGATATGAGTCGAGTGTCCCTGAAAGACTTTTCTCAGAGCTCTCAGATTTCTTCCAAATGAGGGCACTTTTAAACAGTAAATTAGCTATATCACAGGATATTTCATCTACTAAACCATAAGTGAAAATCAAATAAATAATTATTGAACATTGACTACATACCAGAAACTGTGGTGGGCAGTTTATACTTTCTGTAATGTTTCAGATCACTCACTGGTGTTCAGAGTGGAATTTATAGAAATAGTCAATAAAAGGAATTGTGTAGAAAAGAATAACAAAATTGTTATAGTACATACTTTAAGGACTTTGTCAATTGAAAGTAAGTACACTGGCAAACACAATTTGTCAATCAATAATTCTTATAATCTAAGTGTTATAACATATTAGACATGTCTTTTTAAAATTTATGAATATTTACAATAAATATAAAAACAATCTTCAGAATGTTTGTATGAAACTTTTACTGAATAAAAGTAACAGAGGTGGGCAAAGGTAGCCCTTTTGCCTTCCTCAACTACTCTATTAAACGCCATTGCATTTTTCCATCCATGTTGTTAATTTTGAAAAATCAGCTGGATCGAAGTCGATTTCATGTGCAACAGTGCTTCCTGATGAAATAGGAATTTTAGGGGGGATATAGGCAGGTTTAGAAAATTTTTAGAATTGGGGGTCCATGAAAAAAACACAGGGCTACAGACTGGGAGAAGGTGCATTTCCATAATACAAGGGAGACAGGTGCAGTTACATTTACATAAGATAAGGGAGACTATGAGAAGTTGCATTTCATTAAGACAAGGGAGCAGCAACAGTTACATTTTCATAAGACAAGGGAGAGGCCACAGTTACATTTACATAAGACAAGGGAACTGGGAGTAGCCAAAAGGTCTATATTTGCAAAATAAAGAAGGAGGAAGAAAGCCCAGAGGGAATAGGAGAACAAAGAGGGAGGAGGGCCACACATGTCCCCTGTGATGTTTGACCTTTGAGCTCAGGAGTTACTATAGTAACCAATTCAAAAGGAAATATTGACCAATCAGAGGGGATATCAGGACACAAGAACTGCAGCCTTTATAAACCCTGGAAACAGAAAGTCAGTGGGACTCTTTCCCCCTTCCCAGGAGGAAGTCTGTGCTGTGAAATTCTTTCCCCTTCCCCACATGGGAGTCTGTACTTGTTCTTCAATGAATCTCCACCTTTGCTATACCATCTTCTGTTTGTTGATTCATTCTTCGACTCCTATGGACAAAGAATCCGGAGAACCATCCTGCCTAGCGGAACACTGCACGTTCTAGTCCAAAAATCATGTATCACTGAATAGATCTGTAGTAAACAAGTAAGAAAAGATGCTATATTGTGAAATGATTTCCAAACTGACATTCAGTCAGAATATTGTCTATTGAAATTAGGTTCTTACACCCATGACTAAAAAAGTTTCACAGATTCATTCATGCATGGGAGATTGTGGTGTGGCAAGATGATTTCTTTGTGATGCAAAATCAAAGAAGTTCCCCTCTGGGTTTTCAATTCCCCATCTTCCTCCCACCTGCACAGAAAAAGTCCTACTGTGGTTTCACAAGGCCAAGAGAAAGGCCAATGTCCAGAGTTTCTGTTCCATATTAATGCCTAGTCCTTTGGAGCCCACGTGGTCTGCAGTTGCTGCTAGACCCACATGGTCCCTGCTAGGAGGGGGGAACACTAAAGAATTGGGTGAGTGTGGATCTCAGAATGAGCAGAGAGAAAGAGAGGGAGAGAGAAATGGAGAGAGAGAGAGAGAGAGAGAGAGAGAGAGAGAGAGAGAGAGAGAGAGAGAGAGAGAGAGATTGAGAGTCTTTGTTCACTTGGTATTTTAACTAGGAACTTTTTCAACATACTCAGCTTTCCAAGCTTTTGCAGGCTTCTTATGGGTCCACACCCTAACCAATGATTCCTTTCTCAGGTTAGACTGACAGGCCTCTATGGTTAAGCACCTGCCCCTTCACCAGTTTGACTTCTATTGTGCATGTGCTTATTCTCCCTTTTGTTCTACCCCTTCCCCAGTGATCTGTGGGGAACAGGGTGGGGCTTCTCTGGGCCGGGGCGGGGGAGGGAGGGCAGTGTAAAGCTGTAATTTCCTGGAGAACCAAACATGCCTCTGCTTCCCAGCTGACCATGCTCCACAATGTCTGACTCCCCTTTTGCTTGCTTCTCATTAATGTTTAGCTAACTATGGTAACAAGACCAGGCATGTAGTTTTGGCTCTACTACTAATTAATCTTGTCTTTTAGGTTCGTTCCTATGCTCTCTTGTTCCCCTCTTTGCAAAATGAAGAAAGCAAACAAGGCTATGTGCTTACAGGAGAACAAGGCAATGGAATGTTGGGATGCAACTTCTAGATCAGAAACCCATTCATTTGGAGCATTCCTTTGTGGGTAAGTACAGAATGTTTCCTTTGGTAGGCTTGAAATTAAGAGAGGAAATTACCATGATGTGTGAGCTTTGTTTCTATTTTTAAGAATTATAATTATCCTTTGTAGATTTTTTTCCTTTTCTTTCTTTTCCTACAGAGATGATTTCTCTTTAAATTTGTTCTGTTTCTTCTGAGGATTTATATTTGTTTTCTGATTATACTTTGCCAATATTTAGGGTAAAACTTATTTTAGTTTGCATTCTTTTTCTTTTCATTTATATTTTTGTCTTTTCCTTACACTCTCTGAATTGATTTTCTGCAGCATCAATTATTGTTTTAACAACAATTACATATTTTACTTTCTTATATTATTTTTGGAAATGAGTGGAATTTTTAAAAATAAGTTTTATGTGTGTATCTCCTGCATTACAACAAACATTTGTTGAATGAATGACTTTCAACCCTGTCACATCTTGTTGACTCATGTTTCTTTTTTATAGATGTCAATTTTATTTGTATCTTGCTGAGAACATGTAATTGATGTTTCAGTTGATGTTATAAATGTCCTCTTTCTTTCTGAAAACAATTTCCAAAATTATGCTCTTGCTTTTGTGCTTCATGATAGTTTTTGCCTTTTCTAATGCTTCATTTTATTTGTTTGCTTCTTTACTTTGTTTTTTGAATATTCATGTATCCTAGGCTGGGGCTTGATGAGTCTGCCTTAGCCTTAGGTGGATATCAGACTGGCCTAACCTTCACTGTGCTTATTCTCCTCTAGGGTACTATAAAAGTCCCCACTGGGATCTAGACCAGGAGGTCAGGTTGATGCACAAGAATCCTAACTCACTTGGTGATATCCAGTAGCAATGAATTGAACTTTGGGCTGGTGGACTGAGGCTGACTTTCCTACAAGTTCTCTTATTTGGGAGTGTCCATGTTCTTTTCTCAGCCTCTGGAGAATCAATGTTGTGGATGGACCAGCACTTGTGCCTTTTATTATGATCGCAAGATGCCCTTAGCAATAACAATCAGGAAACTTTGAAAGAGACAAAGTTTATTACATATAAGAACTGGAAATTACATGGCACATATGTGGTCATACAGCAAGGTCACAGGGAGAGAAAGAGAAAGAATGAGAAAGATACGCCTGAGATTCTAGTTTCGTTGAGGTCAAGGGTGGGTTATTGTTCCAGGCTCATTCTTTTTTATGGCCTGGTTCTATTTTCATTGAGGTCAAGGAGTCTAGGGTTTTGCAGGCTCATTCTCTCTCTTTATTTATTTTTTTAACTAGAGGCCTGGTGCACGAAATTCATGCATGGGAGGGGGTGTGTCCCTCAGCCCAGCCTGCACCCTCTCCAATCTGGGACCTCTCGAGGGACATCCAATCTGGGACCTCTCCAATCTGGGATATCCCTCTCACAATCCAGGACTGCTGGCTCCCAACCACTCACCTGCCTGCCTGCCTGATTGCCCCTAACCACTTGCCTGTCTGCCAGCCTGATCATCCTCTAACCACTCACCTGACAGCCTGATTGACACCTGACTGCTCCCCTGCCTGCCTGATTGCCCCTAACTGTCCTCCCCTGCAGGCCCGGTAACCCCCAACTGCCCTCCCCTGCTGGCCATCTTGTGGCAGCCATCTTGTGTCCACATGGGGACAGCCATCTTGTGTGTTGTAGTGATTATCAATTTGCATATTACCCTTTTATTAGGTAAGATTTTTAGAGATAAAGGAAGGGAGAGGGACAGAGAGATAGAAACATCAAATTAGCTGCCTCTTGCATGCCCCCTATCAGGGATCAAGCCCAAAACGTGGGCATGTACCCTGACCAGGAATTGAACTGGTGACCTCATGGTTCCTGGGTGGACACTCAACCTCTGAGCCACACCAGCTGGGCTGCAGGCTCATTCTTTATTGGTGAATTTAAAACATAAGACTGGGAATTTAAAATGAAGAAGAGAGCCCTTGCCGGTTTGGTTCAGTGGATAGAGCCTTGCATACCAAAGGGTCCCAGCTTCCATTCTGGTCAAGGGCACATGCCCAGGTTGTGGGCATCATCCCCAGCAGGGGTCATGCAGGAGGCGGCCAATCAATGATTCTCTCTGACCATTGATGTCTCTCTCTCTCTCTCCCTCTTCCCTCCTCTCTGAAATCAATAGAAATATATTTAAAATAATAATAATAATAAAATGAAGAAGAGAAAAAAACAATTGGCCCAAATGGTCACTTATCAAAATCTCTAAAACAAAGCAATGAGGAATACTGGCCCTCTTCATCTACTTGTGTGGCTGGCAATGTGGCCTCCTTGAAGTGGATGCCTCAGCCATCAAACCTAGCACTTGATTACAGAAAGGAAAACCCAGCTGTCAGTGTTTATACTTTATTTTTACACGAAGAATAAATGATATGAAACACTACACCTCAAAGCATGCAGTGCTTCTGGTGCTCTTCATATTTTTCTTTTCTGACACGTTTTTCCCTTGGCAACTTAGCATCACACGTTACAATAAGCTTCTGTGTCACATCCTAGTTCCTGCCATGTCAACTACTGGGTGTTGTATCATTGAAAGGATCCATACAGAAAAAAATAATTAATAACAAGAGTGGAGTGGGTGACTGACTCTGTCACCAAAGATAGGGGCCCAGTATTGGGGAGTATGAATGGCGATTTTGTGTATCATGGAATTAGAGGGGAACAGCAGGATTGTGCTGAGATCAGTATCTTTTTCAAGCTCTCTTTTAAAAAATGGGGAGGTAGGGGGACTTGGGAAAGGTGTTTCTCTGCAGTGCTCTAATTCAAGTGTGGAGGTGTGGTGGGTATTTTAAGGATGTGTTTCTCAGCACATCACCAAAGAAAGGCACTAAGTGGGAATGGCCTTGGACTTTAACAAATAGGTCTCTTTTACTTTTAGTTTATTCTGCCATTTTCAGTTTTTGACATCTAGTCTTTTTGGATATTTTCACGGATATTTACTGTGAAGTTGAGAAGAGGCCATCACTCACTACAGAATATCTACATGTGAAGCAAAGAGCTTTTGAAGCTCATCTAAAATCAAAGCCACTATTTCAGATTGCTAGTCATATATGCCCATATTTCCTCTAAGCCTTCTGTGACAGTTATTAGATTGAACTGTAAAAATTTGAGAGTATATTGAAAACACATAAAGAAGCACTTTCATAGAGAAATGCAAAGTCATAGCTATAAAGAATTCAGAGTCTCAACTTTTATTATTAGTCTACTTTTAAGTTCTTCCAGCTCTATAAAATTTAAAAGGCAATGACAATCAGAGAAATTACCTATTTACATTTTTAAGAAATAATTTCCAAATTTTCATATATTCACATTATATCTTGTATCCAATTGTACATAAAGGCATATTGATTATAAATAAATACATAAATGGACTAGACTTAGGGAAGAAGTTTGAACTTGAAATCAAGACTTTTTCAGCTCCATCAACAACAATATTGTATATTAATCATTAATCATGAAATGATGGGATTTTAAAACCCCCTTAAGAATCAATTGGATGCACCACCGTTTTTTAATACATTCATCAGCTGATGGGCACTTAGGTTGTTTCCAAATCTTAACTATTGTAAATTGTGCTGCTATGAACATAGGGGTGCATATATCCTTTCTGATTGGCGTTTCTGGTTTCTTGGGATATATTCCTAGAAGTGGGATCACTGGGTCATATGGGAGTTCCATTTTTAACTTTTTGAGGAAACGCCGTACTGTCTTCCACAGTGGCTGCACCCCTCTGCATTCCCACCAGCAGTGCACGAGGGTTCCTTTTTCTCAGCATCCTCACTAGCACTTGCTGTTTGTTGTTTTTTTTGTTGATAGCCATTTTGACAGGTGTGAGATGGTATCTCGTTGTTTTGATTTGCATCTCTCTGATGATTAGTAACTTTGAGCATGTTTTCATATGTCTCTCAGTCTTATGTATGTCCTCTTTCGAAAAGTGTCTATTTAGGTCCTTTGACCATTTTTGTTTGGATTGTTTACTTCCTTTTGTTAAGTTGTATGATTTCTCTGTAAATTTTGGAGATTAAACCCTTATCTGAAATAGCATTGGCAAATATGTTCTCCCATGCAGTGGGCTTTCTTGTTTTGTTGATGGTTTCTTTTGCTGTGCAGAAGCTTTTTATTTTGATATAGTCCCATTTGTTTATTTTCTCCTTAGTCTCCATTGCCCTAGGAGATGTGGGACATCTATACAATGGAATACTACGCCACTATAAAAAAGAAGGAACTTTTACCATTTGCAACAGCATGGATGGAACCAGAGAGCTTTATGCTAAGCAAAATAAGCCAGTCGGAGAAAGATAAATATCACATGATGTCACTCATATGTGGGCTATAATGATCAACATAATTTGATGAACAAAAATAGATCCAGAGACAACTAGCAAGGGAGGTGGGGGCATTAGAGAGCAACCAAAGGACTTGTATGTGTGCATACTAGCATAATCAATGGACACAGACACTGGGGTGGTGAGGGTTTGCCCAGGGTGGGAATGGCTGGGGGCGGGGAGTTAATCGGGGGAAAAGGAGACATATGTAAAACTTTAGACAATAAATAAAAAATAATAAAAGAATCAATTGGAAGGATGATTCAATGGACTATAAGCTGCATCTTCTTTTGATAAATTTAAAAGTTTGATGCCCCTTACAGAATATGATAACTCTTCCATCAGACATTTGCCACTTTTTATTGATAATCACTAGAAAATGTTTTCCTATTCAAATTGATGTGGGGGCCATCAAGGTTTAATATACATAATTTATCTTTGTAACTATAAGAACATATTATTAAATATGCAATATAAAACTACAACCTACAAATGTTGGCCTTCCATCCCCTCAGTTAAAAAATAAATTATTTAGATTAGCCTCTTGATTTTAGACATAATAACATCTTAGAGAACTATACCATCTCATCACAGGTTGCACTAATTGTAAATGGAAGACCCCAGGGCCCTGACTCAGCCTTTGCACAATATTATGCAGCCTAGCAAGACAGGGCCTCAAATTGACATCATTCAATCAGAACTCTACTCTTTTCTGGTTTTCCTTTGTTGGGACTGTATTGAGCTGCTCTGCTACCCTTATTTTTTCTTTCTTTTCTTTATTGATTAAGGTATTACATATGTGTCCTTATCTCCCCATTACCCCCCACCCCTCCGCTCATGCCCTCACAATCCTGGTGTCTGTGTCCATTGGTTATGCTTATATGTGTGCATACAATTCCTTTGGTTGATCTCTCCCCCTTTCCCCATCCTCCCCTGCCTTCCCTCTGAGGTTTGACACTCTGATCGATGCTTCTCTCTCTGGATCTGTTTTTGTTCATCAGTTTATGTTGCTCATTATAATCCACAAATTAGTTAGATCATGTGATATTTATCTTTCTCTGACTGACTTATTTCGCTTAGCATATGCTCTTCAGGTCCATCCATGCTGTTGCAAATGGTAGGAGTTCCTTCCTTTTTACAGCAGTGTAGTATTCCATTGTGCAGATGTACCACAGTTTTCTAATCCACTCATCTGCTGATGGGCACTTAGGCTGTTTCCAAATCTTAGCTATGGTGAATTGTGCTGCTATGAACATAGAGGTGCATATATCCTTTCTGATTGGTGTTTCTGTTTTCTTGGGATATATTCCTAGAAGTGGGATCACTGGGTATAATGGGAGTTCCATTTTTAGTGTTTTGAGGAAACTCCATACTGTTCTCCACAGTGGCTGCACCAGTCTGAATTCCCACCAGCAGTGCATGAGGATTCCTTTTTCTCTGCATCTGCACCAGCACTTGTCATTTGTTGATTTGTTGATGATAGCCATTCTGACAGATGTGAGATGGTACCTCATTGTCATTTTGCAAAAACGAACATGTTTTCAAAAAAAAAAGAGCATATGAAAACATGCTGCTTTTTTATTTCTTAAGGTCACAAAATGTTTGTTTAAACTCTAAGCCTGACACTTAACCATAGTCATACACGAAGAAGAGAGAGTACTAGGAAGAGGTGGTGTTTGCTTGGAATAAATCACCTATGTCTTAATAATCCAGAAATAGACTATATGGCCACTCCTTTGGCAAGGGAGTCAATTCCTTTTTTCCTATAAGCAGGAGAATGACTTATTAAGCCAAATTCAATCCATTAGTGGACAACTTGTGTTTGGTAGATATTGAGTCACTGTCAGTATCTGCCCCACATGTACACTTGCATTACTATTGATATGAATGAATATTTGTAGCTATAGTCAAGAGAGGTTAAATTAATAGGATACATTGTTTGTGTCATCTTCAAAAAATAAAACAGCTTTATTACATTTTTTGCCCACTTTATAATAATTCATATAATCTTTTCCTTTTAAATTCAAGATTCTGTTAATAATCATATAGATCTCTTCTTAAATATCAGTGATTGACAAATAATATCCTGTAATGACAGGTATTTTGTATGTTCTTATAAATTAGTCATGCTCTTCTAGGCCAAACGAGTGCCATATTTGAATCAACCTACTCATGCTAATGTCTATTTATTAAAGTCTTATGGATATCAAGGTGAACTTTAACTATATTGTAAGCTAGAACGGTATTTTTTTCAACGAGATTATTATAGCAATATTAGGATATTTCAGTCTTTGAAAACAACTTTTATTTTTGGCTATCTTCCTATAATATTGTTTTTATCAAATGATTGATAAAAGAAACTTTCAACAAGATATTAACATATTCTCTGGAAAGTAGTTAGACTTCAATAACCCTATATAATTTTAAAAAATATATATTTATGCATTAATAACAACTAGATTTGGGGTTATAATTAACATTTTATTGTAGAATTTGAAATGCTTAATGAGTATGTGACTGAACAAGTGAAAAAGTAAGATGAAATGATCTCCACAGACAAGGGTTCTCCTAAAAAAAATGTTTTTAATAAATTAACAAGCATAGAAAAATGGCCAATAGAGACCTCAGAGAGCAGCTTCCTTGAGCACTATCTTAAAATGATTTTTCATAAAGAGTTAGTTATGTCCTTATATCAGTTATCTAAAATGTATCAGGCAAGACTCCATGAAAGGGGAGCATAAGTGAAAATAATTAAACATAAATTATGTTTTCATGAAAAACTATATATTTAAAAGTTATTGCTGTTCTGGCCAAGGTCTGATGTACAAAAACATAGAACTGGTTATGAAAATCCTGTATATTAAACTATGAATTTTTGAACTGCATAGCATTTTCATGAAGCTTTTTAAAATCTAGGAAACAAATAATCACTAATATTTCCCAATATTTAAAAATTTGGGGGGAGGGGGAAAGAGGTGCTCAAAATAGTATGGAGGGTGAGCTATAATTTACTAGAATAAACGTAATGAACTGACAACTCAAATGAAAGATCAGGGGATCCTTCAATTCAATCATCACAGTGGAAGGAACTGTAGTAATCTTCACCAACACTAGGAGATGTGTACCCATAGTGATAGACTGCATATGACCAATAGAATTTTGAATAAAAATAAGTAGGTTAAAAAATAAAATTAGATTAATAGAAGAGCAGCATTTTCTAAGATTAGCAACATATTTGAAAACAAAGACACTGAAACTCTGTTTATACAAATTCAACTCCAGCTTCTTTTCTTACAAGCTGTCATCTTGGTAGAGCTGCTCCTTGCATAATACCAGAGGGCTAAATTTGCATTCTATTAAATATTATACTCTTAATAATGCATATGGTGCTTCCAGGCATTATAAGTGACTGATGCTTACCTGAACTGTGTTTCATTATTCTCAACTTTAAAGTGCATATAATAATACTTATCTTGTGAGGTTACTGTGAGGATTAAGTGAGGTAATACATGTGAGGAGTTTATTATTATTTTTCAATTTATCTTTATTATTGAAAGTATTATAGATGTCCCCCCTTTTCCCCCATTGACTCCCTCCAGTCTGCTCTCACCCTCTCCCCAGACCTTCGCTTCATAATGTCTGTGTCCATGGGCCATGCATATATGCATATAAATTCTTTGGTTAATCTCTTCCTGTCCCCACTCCTCCACCTCCTCACCCCTGCCCCATCCCTCTGAGATTCAGCAATCTGTTACATGCTTCCATATTGCTGCATCTATTTTGTTCATCAGTTTATTTTGTTCATTAGATTCTACATATAAGTGAGATCATGTGATACTTGTCTTTCTCTGACTAGTTTACTTAACTTAGCATAATACTCTCCAAGTCCCTAAATTGCTTGGAATATAGTATGTGTTTACTTGTAAAGTGTTATTAGTAAGTGGTTCCCATTAGTAAAAATACCATCCATTTCAACACTTCCCAATTTGACTCCACACAATCTCTAGCCTTTACTTCCTCCTTACTCACTGCAATGTTTCATCGAAGGATTCTCTCTGAATTCCCAAAGTGACAGCAGACATGAATAGTGACTCAAACAGGCATTATGAATGTCATTTTATGTGGTTTCACAAATCACCATCCTCTCTTTTATGCACCTTCCACATTAACTATACTTGTCATGATAAGTCTAAGTTATGGCAACATTCTTTGGTATATATGAAATAATAGGGACATATATAATTACTAATCTAAATCCTTGACATGTGTAGGTACACACACACACACACACACACACACACACACACACACATACACACACACTTGCTTAGAAACAGTTTTAGCCAAAAATAACATAAATTGACATGATAGCAAAGAACTCATATGAGGTGAAAATGGTCCCTAATAACAATACTATCAGTGTATTCCACCTAAATTATACGGCTTATACAGATACTAGAGGCCTGGTGCATGAAATTCATGCATGGGAAGAGGGGAGTCCCCTCAGCCCAGCCTGCACCCTCTCCAATCTGGGACCCCTTGGAGGATGTTTGACTGTGGGTTTAGGCCTGATCCCCAGGATCGGGCACTCAGACATCCCCTCACAATCCTGGACCACTGGCTCCTAATCACTCACCTGCCTGTCTGCCTGGTCACCCCTCACTGCTCCCCCTGCCAGCCTGATTGCCCCCAACTGTTCCCTCTGCCAGCTTGGTCTCCCCTAATTGTCTCTCCCACTGGCCTGGTCGCCCCTCACTGCCCCCCTGCCAGCCTAATTGCCCCCAACTGCCCCACCTCCCCCGCCGGCCTGATCACCCCCAACTGCACTCGCCCGCAGTCACCCCTCATGGCCCCCCTGCCGGCCTGGTCGCCCCATGCAGCCTGCTGTTCAGTTGTTTAGTTGTCCCTCACTCACCCCCCTGCTGGCCTGGTCACCCATGCAGCCTGCTGTTCAGTCATTTGGTTGTCCCTCACTAACCCCCTTGCCGGCCTGGTCATAGGCAGCCATCTTGTAAGGGCATGAAGATTAATTTGCGTATTACCTCTTTATGATATACAATAGAGTTTTCTTGATAAATTTTAAACTAGTGCTAAGATTTTGTGTAGCCTACAAATAATCTCAAAAGTAATTCATTCTCTACTCTACAGCTTCAGTTATATGCTATACATTTAGTTCTTCTAGGTTACCCTAAACTGGTCCATTTTTTAGTCAAATGTTAAGATATCATATGAAAAGTTTTGGCAAACAAAGTAGGAAAACAAAAAATGGACACTTGTATTCACTAAGTTTTTGATTTCTTATTTCCAAAATCTTCAGAAGGATTGGACCATAACAAATCACGGATTGGTCCAGATTCAGGTGTCTCTTTGAATTTATCTAACCTGCCAATATCACCCAGTGTATGTACTTCTGCTGAAAGTCCACCACGAACACAAAGAAACTGTTAGTTTAAAAGAGGACAAGAGGAAGTCTATCAAAAGCTTTCATAAAAGCTTCATAGACTCTTTCTGAATATTTAATTTTACATTTCGGCTTAAAGGTAAAATATTCGGGAAGGTCTCTGCATTCATGATTGCCTCTCAGAGGAAATAATGTACTTGAGTATAGAATCTTCAGGACACATAAATATAAGATAAACTCTATCTTAAAAAAATATATATTTTATTGATTTTTTTTACAGAGAGGAAGAGAGAGACATAGAGTTAAAAACATCAATGAGAGAGAAACATTGATCAGCTGCCTCCTGCACGCCCCCTACTGGGGATGTGCCCGCAACCCAGGTACATGCCCTTGACAAGAATCGAACCTGGGACCTTTCAGTCTGCAGGCTGACACTCTATCCACTGAGCCAAACCGGTTTCGGCAAGATGCACTCTATATTAAAATAATTCTATACACATATTCACCAAAAGGAAAGTATTGTGTATTAGCAGGTGATCCTCCTATTTCAAAAAGTTTCATCAGGCCCTGGACGGTTTTTTGCAGTGGTTAGAGCATCAGCCCACGGACCACAGGGTCACAGATTTGATTCCTGGCCAAGGGCACATAACTCTCTTCTCTTGGTTGCAGGTTTGTCCCCAGCCCCTGTCTGGACACATGTGGGAGGCAACCATTCAATGTGTCTCTCTCACATTGATGGCTCTCTTTCTCCCTCTCCTCCCTCTCCTCCCTCTCCTCCCCTCTCTCTAAAAGATCAATGAAAACAATATCCTCCAGTGAGGATAAAAAAAAAAATTATTTTTTTCATCAGATCAAACAATTGGCCATGGATGTCACCACATGCTATAATTGGAGTCTCTATTTCTGTCATGATTTTTTCTCTTCAAAAAAATTTCAGCACCCTCATTGATAATTCTAAGTGCAATTTCTTTATCTATCCAACCTTCTTTTACTAAGTAGTTCTTCATAGTATCAACGTAGTTATCTTATCCATATCAAATACTTCTTCAGATGTCAAGCAATGTGTGACCATGCAGTCAGGGCTGTGGGGCTGTGGGGCTGGGATTTGGGGTCTAGGGCATAGCTAGATGCTTGGTGTGGAGGTGCTGGGATGGTGGCTGCCAGAGCCAAGGGGAGGCTTCCCCCAGAAGCATAACAGGCCCTTGAGCATTACTTGTTTTAAATTGCATGCAGTAATGAAGTAATGCAATAATGCAATTGTGCAATGCCTTAACTCAATGTAGTTTTTCATTACATTATTGATATTTTTTCTATTTATGCTCAGTCACAAAAACTTGAATTTCATTGCTCTGACAAAATATTGATTTCATATATTAAATTAACAGTAGCTAGTATCAATCAAAAGCACATTTTCTGATCATTTTTAATAGTGATTCTTTTAAATTCCTGCCAAGAAAGTCAATATTTTCATCCATATTCCAGAGATGCTAGAAATATTATAAATGCATTGCTAATATTAAAGTCATAAAACGTTGCCCAAAATAACCAAAATTGCTTTAGCAAACAATCTTGAAGTTGTGTATTATTACTTGTCATAGAAGGAAAACAAGGAAACTTAATCTTAAATTGGTAGTAAGAAAGTTAATGACCCTCTTTCTTTTCTAAATTATACTGATAACATGAATCAAAACTAATTTAATATTCTGTGCACAATACATTGATACAATAAGTCATAAAATCTATTATTAAAAATCCTATAGCTCAGTAAAATCAGTCATTGAATAAGGAAACCAAGGTTTACAAATCTGGCAGTGGTCAACAACAACAACAAAAACAACAAAGAGCATATGATTCAATTTCTATTACTACTTGGAAATATTAAAATATGTATGAAGGGACCTTAAACTAATAATAGATCATCTAACCAATGCAACAAATCTTACATCAATGGACATATTAGGCATATCATATCTCTGTAGAACAGTTGTTGAAACTATCAACAATTTTAGATATCACAAATTATATACTGTTTAAAAAGTTTATTTTAATCAAAAACCTTTTCAATAAGTCAACAAATATCGGGCCCAACATATTTTTCAAGGACTGAAAAAATATGAACTAAAGTGAGTTAAATCTGTTTTTCTCACATAACATTTGCTCTGTATTGCATAAAATATTAAAATCAACCAAAAAATAGAATTTTGCAACTAATTATTAAGTTTTCAATGCATTATTCCATTAGGAATGACTCAGTGTTGAAATAACAAATAGAAAATACCTGCCATGGAAAATCAAAAGAAATATGTTGCTGCGATAAATAACTTACATATGGAATGAGAGAGATGCAGTTGTTTTTTTTAATGAAACTATTTTAAAATGCAACTCCATTACATCAGTACTGATAACTTTGGCCCTGGAAGAAATTAGAACATGAATCAATTTTGTGAAGCTCATAAAGAAAACACATTTGCTCCTCATGTATTTTATTAATTAATTAAACAGGTCATAAATTATAAACTAGCATTTTCATCTAAAAATTATATGACCTAAAGACAAATCTATCTAAATTAAAGTATATTTCTAAATTCTGTTCAAAATTATCAGGCTTATTTTTCCTGTTATGCAATCCACTATGTTACTGAAAACAAAGCATGAGGCATAGCTGATCAAAACGTTAATCTTTCAAAGTTGGAAATAAGACAGTCTTGAGTGCTAAAGAGTAAGGAAAGAGGAAATCAAGCAAATAAATGATCTTATATGCCAACTTTTTTCCTCAGACATTATAAAGCCTCTATTGATTAACTGGGCACCTAAATATAATAAAATCACCACTAAAATCTTTATTAAAACTGAATTTCATTCTGTTCTGCTGAAAAATAGGATACCACAAAAGTTCAATTCTATCAGCTGTACTGAACAGAGAAACCATTTACAAGCTATAATGAAGCAAGAATCTCTTTAAAAATACATGAAGGGCAAATGTGTTTTCTTTATGAGCTTCACAATTTGATGCACATTCTAATTTCTTTTTGTTGTAGCTTCCAGGGTCCCATTGATCTTGTGGCATGGGGGGACCGTTATAGTGTGAGTCTGTTACCAGGAGCTATATGACAGCATTAATTGAGCTGTGCTTTGGGGAAAGAAAAGCAAGGAAGAAGCATGTTTGCCTTTCTGCCAGTAAATGCTGAAGTATAGCAATGAGCAGGAATTCCTGGAACAATAATCAGTTTGATTTTTTCATTGTGTCTTTTACTTTGTCCTTCTTTCCTCCCTTCCTTTATTTCTTTTGCTTTAGTGATGGCTTCTACATTCATAATACAAGGGCAGTTAGAAGAGACAGATATTATTCATGGATGCATTACAATTCTTCATTCACAGAGAAATTTAAGAAAAATGCATACAATGAAATTGAGCTTCAAAGACCATTGGGCCTTGTGAGCAACTTCCTTAAAAAATTTGTATTGTGATATTTTGTTTGTGTCTTGCTGGAAGAGAAGCTGATCTTTATATATAGGACTGTTACTATTTGAAGGATCATTTAGAGTCACTATTTTAAGAAAGATGATCCCGCTTTTCATGATAGTCTAAGTATTTTTCATTCTCACTCTTATTCTAAATGAGCTTTAACTTCACTTGTCAATTTGGCTTTTTACAGAAATACTCCCATAACCATTTTTAAAATGAGTAAGTTCACAGATTTTTAGGGAAAAAATAGTATCTTTACAGAAGGTACAAAGCAAAGTTTAAACTACTTGCATGTGCTGGCTCAATCTCTATTTGCCTCTTCAATCCTGTGTCTAGCTCTTTCTCTACATCAAACGGGACTAGATAGTACTGTTTGCTTGGGATATTCCTTTTGATAGGCTGCTTTATTTGCCACATTCCATCCCAAATTTTCTTTTTCATTTTTTTAGAAAGAGTGGAAGGGAGGGGGAGAGACAGAGAGAGAAACATTAGTGTGAGAGAGACACATTTATTGGTTGCCTCCTACACGCAAGGATCCTGACCAGGGCCAGGGATACAAACTGCAACTGAGGTACATGTCCTTGACCAGAATCAAACCTGCAACCCTTCAGTCCTCCGGCTAATGCTCTATCCACTGAGTCAAACCAGCTAGGGCTCCATTCCCCAATTTTCTTGATGATTCATACTCATGTTCAAGGTTCATCACTTGCCTTCCTTCTTCAGGCCCCTCAGCCTTCTCAAGCACACTAATCTTTCCCTTTTTCTTTTTTGCTTTTATATTTTGTTAATGCCAACTTCATAGAACCTGTCACATTTTATCTTCTTCAATTATTTACATTTGGTCTCTAATCCTATATGTATATTTATTATAGCTGTTACTGTTATTACCAACGAATACTTACAAAAATTATTTTTTTGATATTTCTCTCTGTCTCCATGCCCCAGACTTCTATTAAAGTAAATAACATACATGTTCTATCCTATCATTATTCCAAGGAATATTTACTGTATGCCAGGGTAAGCATTGCCCCTGGGGCTGTTCATATGACCATGAATAAGACAGTGAAATTGCCTCTTACACCAGTTTAACATTTAAGTCCTTCATGCTGGGGATAATTTGATTATTGGATCTGAAAATAAATAGTTTTTGCAATACCAAGTGAATAAAATATTAAAATTCTGCAAAAGTAATGGATTTGAAGAGAAAAGAAAGTTTACATTAGTACTTCCGTGTCACTTAAGTGAAACATTTAATCATCAAAAACAAATGTATGATCTTTCCCTCTAATTAATTTGTTCTAAATAATGTTACAGGTTGTTTACTGCTTATTTGGATTATGACTTTCTAGAATAGCTGTCTATTTTTCTATAATTTCTAATTTGCCTTAACCTTATTTTGTTTCCTAACAATTTATAGAATAAGTGGAAATTGTCTTGAACAATTACTAAGTTGACCCAATGCATAATAATATATTTGTTGAAAGACACTATTGGATAGATGTCATAGGCTTTAGTACGTCTATAATACAGAGAATTTATTTCATTTCACTTTTGAGTTCTTTCTACAATTTATTGGTTACTTGAGTTATTTTCAGCTTCGAGAAAGTAGATCTGCAAATAATACATTTTGGAAAGAGTGCAGATTCTCTTATTTTGCTGTTATCTTATTCACACCTGATTGATAGTTTAGCTGGAAACAGAATTCAAGATTTAAAGCTGTTTTTAATAAAGATACTGAAAGTATTTCTGCACTTTTGTTAAATTTTCAGGGTTTCTGGGGAAAAATCTCCTGACCTTTTCTACCAGAAATGCCTACATTTTATCTAAATCTGCCACATACTTTCATGTCTAGAAAAGGAGTCATATATCTCATACATTTTTTTTCAGTTTCTAATATAGTATTTTTATTGTAATAGGTGCTCCAAAAAGATTATTATTGCTAAGAAGATGATGACAATCATAGTTCTGATTTCATATCAATGCTTAATAAATAACCATAGCCCTGGCCAGGTGGTTCAGTTGGCTGGAACATTATCCCATAAACCATAAAATGTTGCAGGTTCAATTCCCAGTCTGGGCACATACCTGGGTTGTGGGTTGGATCTTGGTCATGTGCCTATGGGAGGCAACCAATTAATGTTCCTCTCTCATATTGATGTGTTTTATTCTCTCTCTCTAAAAAACCAATAAAAGAACATATCCTCAGTGAAGATTAAAATAAACAAATAAATAACCACAATCATTTTCTTCATACCCTACTATCTTATTTAAAAATTGCATCTACTCAGAAACCTGGCAGTCATTTTACATCTTGCTTACATATACAATCCATTCATTCAATTTATTAATATTTATTAAGCACCTCTGTGTGCAAAGCACAATTCTAAAAGCCAGAAATAAAATAATGAAGAAAACACTCCTTACCTCACTGTGTTGATTTTCCAGTATCTAGCAATAATAATTTTAAAGTATCTTAAAGTATAATCTTCTCTGCATCTTCATAGTTGCAGTAGATTGAATATTTGTGTCTCCCCAAATCTATATGTTGAAGTCCTAATACCTAATTTGATGGTACTTAGATGTGGGGCCTTTGTGAGGTAACTAGTCCTCAGGGCCCACTCACTATAAATGGGATTAGTACCCTTATAAAAAGAAAAAAGACCTGATCTTTCTCATTGACCCAGGAAGATAAAGCAAGAAGATATTCATCTACAAAGTAGGAAGACCATTCTTACTGAAATTCTAATAGACTGATCTTGAACTTGTAGCCTCCCGAAATGTGAGAAATAGTGATGGAATTAAATGGCAACTTGAGATATTCATAACAACTGTAGAATAATACAAAAATATCTGTGAATTCTCTTGGTGAAAAACTCACAGGTAGTACTGATATAATTACATTTTACTCATAATTGAAGGACATTCTAAATTTCAGTTAGAGGTTTTCGAAATTTAAGATATTTTTTTCTCACTTAATTTTATACTTTTCAATAATTTTACTCACAAATTTCTTAGGAGTCTATGAATCCCTGGTAAAAAAAAAACACACACACACACACACACAAACCCTTATTCAGATCCCTCATGTTATGGATAAAAAACAGCTTCCATCCTAAGAATTTGTTCATGTATGGCACATGATGGGAAAGAAAGCCTACACTTCCCACTCTAATTCCAGTGCTGAAAGGCCAAAAACACAGTCTCTGAAATAAGTAATGCAGCAAGTGTAGGAATGAATGTGCATTGAAATGCTGGTTGACACTGTCACATGTAGCAGTGCTTTGGTGGGTTCTTAAAAGAATCTAAAAGTCTAAGAATTATATATTAAATTAAGCATCAAACACTTCTACCTGTCCCACCATGGTTATACTCCACTTTTTATTTATTTGTATTAAATTTTTTTTAATTTAAAAATAATATAGAATGATATATCTATGAGTAAATTTCACAATTTTTAAATTGCTATTGAACAAGATTTGCTAATGCAAATCTCACAAATTATCATATAGAATTGTTATTCTCAATTACAAATAATGAAAAATGAACTTTCAAATCATGATTATATAAAATATTACAAAGAAAAGTTTCATAATTTATTTTAAGACTCATCAAGGAAGTGTATTCATTTAATACTTGCGTTTAGAAAAGTATACATAGAATCTTAGGCATACACTGAATAGAAAAGCAAACATCATCTTTTTCATAATAACTTCGCCTGGGAAAAGTATATTTACTTAAGTACCAGTAGCTAGAATCTAAGGGAATCTTCAGGTATTCATGCAAGTGGGTGGGCGATGCACATGTTTAAAGTGAAAGGAGACATTAGGAAAGCAGTAGGAGGAATGAGTGAAACGCTGTAGGCAGGAGCACAAGCATTACAGTGGGAAAGATAGGTATTTGACCTTGAGGTGGGTGGTGAGGAAAAAACCATGAATAATGTGTCAGAGGGATAATAATAAGAGGTACTTAGGAGAAAACTGAGTTTTAAAATATATTTTACTGTAGAGCCAAGGAAGCCAAATGCACATTGAAAAAGCAGTGGCCTTGTTCCTAGCTCAGTGAGAGCTTCTGTACACCTGGTCATCTTCAAGTAGTCATGGAGAATTTGTCTGCTGTTGTAATTTAGGGCCATTAGTTCTTATATTATGGGCAATTTATGAATGTAAAATTATTTAAGGAAGGTGAAGCATCATGTTATAGAAAAAAACTATATTCTTTTTATTATTTCTCATCAAATATCCCTCTTGATTCTAACGAGAACCATTAGTTTGGTTCAAAGGATAGACATTGAAATTAAATAGTCTTGGCCCCAGTTCTAGGTCTTCCACTTGGCAGCTACTAATTATGGTGCAAATACTTAACCGCCTTAGTTCCAGTTCCTGCTGGGATAAAATGCATCATTGTGAAAACAGGACTTCGCACCACGTCCAGCACATAGATAACAAGCCCCAAACAAACATTGGTATTATTATTGTTTCATTACTGCTGTTGCTCTTGTTTTTAATATTATATGCCAGGTCCAAATCTATTTGATTTGATTTGAAGTTTTTCAACTGTATTCTGGAAAAATTCTTGGAGAAACTCCACCATTTTTGTTCAAATATTAGGAACCAATATTTTGTGTAACCTTATTTTATTTCATAAACTATACTTACATTAAAATGGCTAAATATGTCTGAATTTAGCTGAAAGTTATTCAGTAATATGGAGTTTGAAATGAATTCACTAAGAATGTCGGAACAATATCACAAAGTATACAGCAACTCAGGCATATAAAATGATGGGTAAGCAACATTAAATTGGCTGCATTCCTCCTGAACTTAATCAATTACTGATAGTTTGTTTCTAATCTCTATATATGCCTTAACATGACTCTTAAACACAAATATTTAGAGAAAACCAACTTCTTTTCCAGGCCTTGATTTTCCCAAGGAGTTTGTGTGATTTCCAACAAGTAGTTGAGATAAATATACTAAAGTATATAATGCTAAAGTGTCCCATCAAACCAAGTGATCTCATTTGAACCACATTTCTTGCTGCTCAGAAGATGAAAGAAAAAAAATCTTCCAAACACAAATTAATCCCACACCAGGTGTTCAATATCCTATCTACACTGGCATATATTTTATGTAAGACAGACTACTCTTTCCTGGAGATTCTCTATAAGTAAGTCTATAGTCCACCTACTAGTAAACTATTTTTGGCATTTGCAGAAAAAATATAATCAAGATTTTTAAGACAGCCTACTTATATGATTAATTAATTTACTTATAATTTACTGTGTTACAATAAGTAGAAACTAAAGTACTGTTGCTGAGCTTTGCACTGATAGATGTGTCTTTTTTGCAAGATTATGAAAGTAATCAGTAAAGAATAAGAGTAATACAATGATGTTCCTATAATGGCCTCTCATCTGTAAAGGTGACTGTCACTGGATGGATGCCACATTTGAAAATAAAAGAAAATGAGTGAATATATGGATGTGTATGAAAACAGTAAAATCAAATGTTTACTGATCTACTCAAAGATTAAACTGCAATTGTTATTCGTCTGGAAGTAAAAAGAAGTTGTTTCAATAAAAGAATTAAGTTATTTAAAATAAACTTTAAAAGTAAAATGAGCTTTTAAAAGTCTATATTGGGAAAAAGTGTAACTCCTAAAACATATGAACAAAAATGTTCATAACATTATACATGATGGCCCCACACTAGAAACAGCCTAAATGTTCACCAAGAGTAATAAATTGTAGACCTTGCCAGGTGGCTCAGTTGGTTGGAGTTTCGTTCTGTACACCAAAAGGCTGTGGATTTGATCCCTGGTGGTGCATGTATGACAGGCAACCAATCAATGTTTCTCTCACACATCCATGTTTCTCTCCCTCTCTCCCTTCCTCTTTATAAAAATACTAGAGGCTCCGAGGTGTGTGTCCCTCAGCCCATCCTGCACCCTCTCCAATCTGGGACCCCTCGAGGGATGTCTGACTGCCCATTTAGGCCCGATCCTACCTGGACATCCCTCTCATAATCCAGAATTGCTGGCTCTCAACTGCTTGCCTGCCTGCCTTCCTGATTGCCCCTAACCATTTCTGCCTGCCAGCCTGATCACCCCATAACCACTCCCCTGCCAGCCTGATTGATGCCTAACTGCTCCCCTGCCAGCCTTGTTGCCCCTAACTGCCCTCCCCTGCAGACCTGGTCACCCCTAACTGCCCTCCCCTGCAGGCCTCATCACCCTCAACTGCTCTCCACTGCAGGCATGAGTCCCCCCAAACTGCCCTTCCCTGCAGGCCCGGTCTCCCCCAACTTCCCTCCTCTGCCAGCCTGGTCACCCTTAACTTCCCTCTCCTGCTGGCCATCTTGTGGTGGCCATCTTGTGACCACATGGGGGCAGTCATCTTTAATCATATGGGAGCAGCCATCTTGTGTGTTGGAGTGATGGTCAATCTGCATATTACTCTTTTATTAGATAGGATAGAGGCCTGGTGCATGGGTGGGGGCCGGCTGGTTTGCCCTGAAGGGTGTCCTAGATCAGGGTAGGGGTTCCCTTGGGGCATGGGGCAGCCTGGGTGAGGGGCCTGTGGTGGTTTGCAGGCCAGTCATGCCCCCCAGCGACTCAAGTAGAGGCCCTTGTATCTGGGATTTATTTATCTTCTATAATTGAAACTTTATAGCCTTGAGTGGAGCCAAACCTCCTGCTTGCTCCGTGGCCGCAGCCATTTTTGTTGGGATTTATTTATATTCTATAATTGAAACTTTGTAGCCTTAAGTGGAGGCCAAGGCAGGGCAGGGCTGCGGAGACTTGGATTTCTCCATTGCCAGGGTGACTCAAGCCTCCTCCTCTCTCCAGCTCTGTGGTTGCCTCCATTTTTCTTGGGATTTATTTACCTTCTATAATTGAAACTTTGTAGCCTTCAGTGGAGGCTTGGGCCAGCCAGGGTGTGCAGAAAGTTTGGCTTCCTCCATTCCTGGGGAAACCCAAGCCTGCTCTCTCTATGGCCACAGCCATCTTAGTTGGGTTAATTTGCATACTTGTTCCTGATTGGCTCATGAGCATGGCTTGTGGGTTTAGCGGAGTGATGGTCAATTTGCATAATACTCTTTTATTAGATAGGATAACCTAAAGTGAGAATTTAAAAGCAAAATACTAAATTGCAGTTTAGTTGTACAATGTTATATCCTCCAGGAACAAAAATATTAAAATCTACCAATATTTAAAACAATGTAAATGAGTCTCATGAAAATAATATTTATTAAAATAAATAAAATAGAAAAAGCCTAAGGAAGTTATTCCACTTATATAAAGTTAAAAATCCTGCACATGATACTATGCATTAAAAATGTATGCAGTTATCATATAAGTTAACCTGAGGGTGAGAGTGCAGTGAAAGGGAACATGAGGAAGCTTCCAGGATGTTAGGTATGCTCTCTTTATAATCTGGTGTTGGTTACATAGAGGTATTCACATTATGGAAATTCCCTTAGCTATAACCATATCAGTTGTGCACTTTTTCTCTATAAACTATAATAAAAAATACTTCAAAATAAAAAATATCGTGTAGGTTTTTCAATGCTTCTCACTAAAACAGTATGATATACATTATTGCCTTTAGAAAACCTGGAATGTCCTGTACTTCACATGTTCAGAATAGTATGGTTGTACATTTTATAATATACACTGGGATGAGTTGACATCTTAAAAAAATTGACATCTTCAATTGACTCTTCTCTGAAGATTATATTTTAATTGACAAAACATTTTCTCTATAGGTACTGAGCTACCTAACAAAATCAGAGTAAATTCTGTGAAATGGAAATTCTTCTCACTTTGAGTTACTTTTTTAAAAAATTGTGTCAACATTTTAACCAGAGTTTTCTTGGTTACTGTACTTTTGCCCACTAAATACCTTTCTTAGACAAATATTTTTTCAATATGAAATTTATAAAATAATATATCTATTTAACTTTTTTATTAATTTTTCCAAACATAAGTGCTGTGGAATTGTAAGGCTGATTCATTTTAATTTCCTTTTTTACAGAATATAAACTTACCAAATTAAAAATGGGAATATAACTAAAAGAGCCTTATATAAGTAGAACTATTCTACAGCACAATTATTAAAGTAAATCAACCCCTGGCCAGTGTTTCCAGGTGGTTAGAGTGGCTTCCCAGAGACCAAAGGGTCATGGATTTGATTCCTGGTCAAAGGCACATACCTGGGTTGCTGGTTTGCTCCCTGCCCCCATTCAGGCATGCACATGCGGGAAGCTACTGGTCCATGTGACTCCCACTTCAATGTTTCTTTCTCTCTCTCCCTCCTTTCCACTCTCTGAAAAAGCCATGGGAAAAATATCCTCAGGTATAGATTAACAAAAATTTTTAAAAATAAAGTAAATCTGAAACACTATGTAAGCTCTATCATCTAATTTGTTCAGTTCCTCTCTTGCTTCTGTGAAGATAAATTTTAATTATTTTTTGGTTGCATATTTTATTTTAAATAAAACTTTGATTGAATAAAAGACTTAAAAGCCAAAATTATTTTATGCCCTATTTGTTAAATACTTCGATTAAAGATTTCAAATTCTAAACAGAATGTGAACAAAATGTAAAGGCATGATATACCAAAAATTAAAAATTATTGCAGTATGTGTAGCTTGATTTACAAATTAAATTAAATTTCAAAAGCTCATATATGTTTAAAATCAAATTGATAAAAGGAATATGTCAGAAAGCCTGCACTACAAAGCTGAAGTATTGTGGTATTCAACATCACTGTCACTTTAAAGAAGTTACTTTCACTCTGCATGTATAAAAATAGTTGTATGTGTTCTGACACTTCAATTTCTATTTGGATTGGTATAATATTACAGCCATTGTCTACACAATTATACATTAGGTGTTTATCACAATCAATTGCGTTTCACTTCTTAGATTTCTTAGTAAGAACCTGGTTTTGCCTCCAGGAAGTCTTTCACCAAAATTTGTATTCACACTGTCACCTCAAAGAAATTTTTAATTTGAACATTAATTGAATTTATACTAACATTCAAAATGATGGTCAGATGTTTTCTCTTCGATCTAATGAGTTTACTAAAACTTTGGATTACATGAATTGGATGCAACTAAATCACATTTCTCAGAATGAACTTTTTTAAAAATATGTTTTTATTGATTTCACAGAGAAAGGGAGAGAGAGAGAGAAACATCAATGATGAAAGAGAATCACTGATTGGCTGCCTCCTGCATGTCCCCAACTAGGGGTCAAGCCTGCAATCTGAGCATGTGCCCTGGTGGGGAAGCAAACCCTGATCTCCTGGTTCATAGGTCGATGTTCATCCAGTGAGCCACACTAGCTGGGCACAATTAACTTTTTGGTATTCAATTTGAAGTATCTAACTATCTAATGACATATAAAATTTGTGTTATTTAAGTGTTTGTGAAATTCTTCTGTTAATGAATCTAGCATAAGATGCTTTCTGTATCTGCACAAGAAATTGGAAATGAAAGCATGCAGTTTGAACTACATGCAAACTCAATATTCACAAAGTTAATTTTACACATACTTGCTAAAGTCTGGATTCTTAAAATAACCCCTAACTTTTAAAGTAGCTGATAAGACTTTACAGCAGTCTTTGGTCTTCGTATGTTCAGTAATATCACTGCGGATCCCACAGTAGATATCAGCATTTTGTGGTTACGTGTTTATCGTGAACTTTCTAGGGAAATTGAAATGCAGTAGACATTTCACTAGACATTGACTTTTGTTTACTTTGCATTTATTGTTGCTAAGTTTATTATAAAATAAAGAATGTGTTACAAAACTAAAATTAAATATTTGTAAATTAAGAAAAATTGAGTAAAATCACTGTAGTGAGGACATCCATATAATTTAGGACAGGATTGCTCAAAGTCTAATCTCCACATATATTTTGTATACAATTCAAAAGTATAATTTTCCCCATTTTTCATTGGCTCTACTCACTACTGGTCAAGTGATTTCGTGCATCTCTTATAGTACAACATAGGCCACAGCAAAATAGGTTGATACATGGCATGCAAAATAGGGCCAAGATTCCTAATCCCACCTAGACTGGAAGAAGTTAATTATATCTAGCCACTTAATTCTGAGAGCACTTTACTTACCAGCTAACACCCTGAACACTATCTTGAAAAGGCCATGTTAGTGACCTTATTTTTCTCTGATTTAGAAAAGTTTCTCTGGTGTTCTTTCAGATTTACATAGTTAAAATAAGAACTCTGCTCACTGCACATGTACCTCATGCCTCTAGATCAGACCATGACCAAAGCTAAAGTATAAATTGTTGGCCTGCACTACACATCCTTGTCGTATTTTAATACAACTAATGATGATATTTCACCAAAAAATAAAAACTCAGAGATATGTGCTAAAGTGCATGAGATTCTGGGTCACCAGATGCCAAGCTAAGAACTCTTGAAAGTTTCTGTGTTGGAATACACATTATTATTTCTGAAAGAATAAAGTTTTCCTGATTTAAAAAAAAAATAGAAGTTACAGACTAAAAAGTTTCCCATCATCCCTAGAAGTTTCATTTTTAGATAGTCTGGTAAGTTGTTATTCTTTCACAGTGCTGTTCAATATGGAAGTAAAAGAAAATTAAATGCACTTGCAAAAGACAAAAAGCAGTGCCTGAAGAAACACAGAGGAGCAGTCTTTTAGTTGGCCAAGTCTATGTGGGTGGTAGGGTAATTGAAAGGCTAGAACTTATATTACTTTTTTCCATTGGGCTAATAAATGCCACATTGCTTTATGTTATTAAAATTGACAACAAATTAATATCCTTTACTGTTTTTAAATAGTTCATAAGACTGCTTTTATGGGTGGTAATTCAATTATTCTTTGGTCTCCACTTGGAGCTGGAAGCTTTTTTGTTAATTTAATACTTGGTATTCAATTTCACAGACATGTTGCCTAGGAAAATTCTACAGTTTAATACCCTGAATATATTTCCAGTATCTGATTTGTGGGGTCAATATAGCCAACAACCCTCTGACATTTTAATAAATCTGAATGTGTATTCAGTAAAGTAGGCATGTAGAAAGAAATAATTGTATTCTAATAAAATGGCTCAACCATCAATTATGATTTTCCCCTTGTGACCTCAACAAAATTTGCCAGTAATAAAGCCTTTTTCTTAAAAGTGATAATAAATTATTATATTTCAGGGCCCATAAAAATACCCCCATAATATCCTAAAATATTACAAATTAACAAAAATCATCTTATATTTTCATCTGTAGGAAAAACAAACCTAATTCCAAAAATAAACAAGTTCAAACTATAATGAGAAAAATTTCACATTTCAGACAATCATTGGTTATTGCTCTCATTTCCTTATGCTGGTCCTCTCCATATATGTTCCCTGCTGAAATTAATTTAAGAAATTAAACCAAAAATATTTTGCATCTTCCTTTATTTTTCTAATTTTTTTCATGGCTGTCATTGTGACATGACCAAATTGAACTGTGAATAATTGGAAATTTTGTATTGTAACAACAGCAATAATATTGGCTGATGAGCACATAATAATTTAGTTTATTCAATGCAATATAGCTACTAAGATGAGAAAAATAATTCACAAGCTCAGTTAATTACTTTTTTTTCAGCTAGAATACTGACTAGGACCCATAATTTTTTTAAAAAATTACTATATTAAGTATCATGTATTCTTAAAGATTTAGGTAGTCTCACTATCTAAATTGCTAAAGGTTTCTTGAGAAATTTCTGAAGGATTCATGCAGCAAGATTTACTGGGAAATTTCAGGGGAATAGATGTTCATAAAAGCTTTAGATCAAAATTCAGAGTATCCTAGAACTTGGGGTAAATGTAATCAAGACCATGAGTCTCAACCATAAAATGAGGGATTGGCAACACTATCCAAGGTAAATTCCAATTTCACATTTATCAACAGAGGCATTGATATACTAGTATATCCCAAGAAACTCTGAAACCCTTAGAGTGTTTCTTCCACCTAATAAAAGTCCTCTTTATCTGGCTACTTTTTTCTCAACCTCCAGGTCTTAGCTAAAATACCATGTCCTCACCTTTGACTCCTCGATCACTCCCAAGTAAAATTAGTGTGCTTTTTATGTGCTCCCGTAGCATCTTGTCTTGTACTCTCTTTCATCACAGAAATTATCAGTCAATTAATTCCCTATTTACTTATATATTGTCTTGAAGATAAGATTTTGTCTTATTAATATTATATCTCCAACATCTAGCATAATAGATTCAGCATTAATAAATACACGAAAAATGTGTTGAATAAATGAAATATTTAAGTATGTATTTGTAAAAAGCAATTTATAAAAGTTCTATTTTAAAAAACATATCCAGTGCTATTCAAATAATTTTGCACCAAATGCAAAATTTGAATTGTACTCTTATACAGCAAAATAAAACTAGTAAATATTACTACTTAATTATGTAGCCTTTCATTTTTGTTTGTTTGTATTGAATATGTGTGAAAAAAGATGATAAATGGCCAGACATTTTGCTAGATATGGGTAGATTAAGAGAATACTTTCTTAAGAGATTTTACATAAAAACATATTTATTATTAAAATGACTTGGAGTTCTCTTCAATTAGGAGATTGAAATGCATACATGCAAAATTTATATATTCAGTCTAAAGAATAAACTAAATATATTAGAAGTACATAGCAACGATGTCACTTGTTTAATTGTTCTTGCCTTCTGAATAATAAGATGACTAAAAGGATATATTAAAATAATAAGAATGCAAAATAATTATATTTTCCATTGTAGTCACCACAAAATTGTATTTGTCATGAAATATAAATACATAAATATATCTGCTGGAAAGATGTGTTATGAAATTAAACATATATTTTGTTCAATTGTATGCATGCTCACAATGTTTTTTAAAAAATCTTCTTTTTCAATGTATAAAAGATGACAAGCATCATAAGTCTCTTTGCTCCATCTTTCTTGAAGTGCATTTTTTATACATCAAAGGGCAAACTCACTAGCTTATTCAGCACAGGAAATGAAAAGCAAGTTCTAAGAAAATAGGTTACAAATGTTAAATGCTTCAGGACGTGATGCATCCCCCCAAAGAATTTCCTAACAAGATTCAGAGAACAGAAACAAGGATGGCACACTGCAAATAAAATAACCTTAATCAGAAACATTCCTGGACAAATCTTCCCTTGCATGATGTAAAAACCTCACATCTAGAATTACAATAAATTTTTCCCTAAAAATAATATTCTTCTTAGAAGCTACATTTAATCTACATTAACTTTTTCAGGCTCAAATCAACTATATAATTATTTAAAACTTAAAAAAGCTTATATTTTTATAAAATAGATCTAGTTATTGAGCTATTATCTGAATACAGAAGAACTTAGTATCAAATAGATCTAAGAAATTATTTCTGTGCAACTGGGCTATAACTAGATCCTCATGTAATTTCTATTATTACACTTTCTTAAAATGAGAAAATTACTACTCTAAGTGCAATATGTAGTAAAATTGTTAATGCTTATCAAGGTTAAACCATTTAAAAGTATTAATTGGTAAGCACATACTTTCTTAATATTTAAGAAATGTAATATGCAAAGAATAACTAAAGACTTTTAGTTTCTGAATATGTAAACACATCCCTCTAACATGGATAAAAACAGTGAAGCATATTTTAATTTCTGCTAGAAAACAGAGAGTAACGGCCAAATAGCAGAAAAAGAATGGAACTGGGAACCAATTTCTGACTGACAGTTTTTCTTAATTTACTAGCTGTGTGATCTCAAAAAAGTTATAAGATGATCATCCCTAAAAATTACCTGGCAATGAGGATAAAACAAATCAACCAATATATAGCAAAAATCAGGATTGAATTTCTTTTCTTCCCTTTCATGTGCAAAAGCACTATATAATTTAAATGTCCATTAAGGAAGCATTAAAATAAAGAGATTATAAGTTGTAGTGTAAATGTTTTTGATGTTCTGAGTCCAAATACATCCTGTCATATATGACATATATGATAGTTAAGTAACGTGTCCAGTGTCACCGGTAGTGTAACTGAGACAGGCCAGTAAGCCAGGACAAGTGAAATAGGGAAACTGCGACAGATAGTTAAACAGAAGTTTGCAGCCATCTGGTAAATCCTATCTTCCCTAAACCAGGGGCACATAAGAGTAAGTGGTTAGCATTTCTCCTTTCCAACCAGAGGATAAATAGTTTAATCACTCTACTCAGAGAGACAGCAAAAATCCAAATAGTGCCAACCAAACCAAGGACAGATGAAGTTAAAAGAATAAATCTCGTTTTGGTGCATCAGCATAAAGCTGATGAATATTCTATTGAAATTCTTCCCTAGGACCTCCCCTAAATTCCTAGCCTTTAAAATCCCTCAAAACAAAGGTCCAAGCATCACCCTATTTGCCACTTCCTTCCCCAACAGGCCTGCATCTCCCAAACCCCACAGGACCCCAGGAGTCTTGAAACTAGGGCAGCAGTGGGCAGTGGCAGATCATCCTGGGCAAACCCCCTGAACATGTCCCCAAGGCCGCCTTTTTTCTGACTTCCTAGTGAGCCAAAGCAGACCAGCCTAGGCTCATTCCCCAGCTTTTTCTTGTTTCCTTGTCCCCAGCTTTATTTAATAAATGTCTCCTGAAATTCACCTGGACTCATATTGTGAAATTTTTCCTGCATGAAACAAGAACCCACACACTACTGGCCCTAGGCAGACCTGCCAAGGGCCAGGTCCCCTTTCCGGTAATGTAACCAAAAATAAAACTTGTTTCTCTAAGCTTACAGCCCAATGTTTTTCCCGGTTCCACCTTTTACAGAGGTTGCACTGTCTTTGTAAAATTCTTGGACACAGCTTCCCACCAAATAGCACTGTCTTGGAAATGCTTCTTGAATTTTTATGTTTAGTCCTCACACAGGTTTTTCCAGCAACTAAATTCAGTCAAAATTATAAATGACCATCACTTTTGTAACATAGCAATACAAATGCTGGCTATTACAATGATTCCTGAAGATTTGTGTTCTAGAGCTATGTATTACATGCATTCACAACATGGTAATGATTGAAAAAATGTTGAGAATAAATAATCTTCAAGGATAAAACTGTAAAATGTCAGTGAACGAAAATAGGAAATTCTTTTAGGTGAGAAAGCAGAGTAAAATAGGGAATATTATGCAACCAATTTATAAACTTTTTTCTTAAAATCCTAAAGGCATTGACAGCACCTCTTGTTGCCAAAATCCTGGTTTGAAATACTACTCTGGAACTGCTTATTAGAATATTGGATATTACATGGGAATATAGAGAAGGCAGTTTTTTTTTTCATCCCACTTAGAGATAAATTATCTTCAGACTGATTTATAGAGTCTACTAGATAAAACCTTTCCCTAAATTAAAAAAAAAATCAGAAAAAAGTCTCTTTCTCTATTCATTATAACATGAGATAATGTTTCATGAGGCATTCCTTTTGTAAGATCACCTGTGTTTCTTATGTAGAAACTCCTCCCATAAGCAAAACATTATTTTCTTGAAATGTAGCTCTCTCCACAATGTTTCTGTAAAAGTAAAAATTATAAACCAAGTTAAAATATTTAAACGCTAAAGAGGATTATACAGAGTCAATCATAAGAGGTAAGACTGTTTGAAGGGAATATCACAAAGCAGAGAATTCCATCCACTTTTTTAAGTTTCTGGATTTTAAGGTGAATTCTAAATATGTAGATTTTTTCATGGTGATTAAATGCCAATTTGAATCTGAGGCAGGAAAGTAACAAGCTAAGAAATTCCTCTGCAAGTGGAATGAGGGAAACTGGTACAGATAGCTAAACAAGACAGAGCAATTAACAATCTGCTAATAAATCCCAAGATCTTATTTTCACTAACCAAGGAGCAAATTCTTATACCTGTTCTCCCCAACTAGACTGCAAGTAGCTTAAATCGCCCTAGCAAAGGAGGTAGATAACAGAGACCCAGTAAATGCCATTAATGTCAATCAAACTGCAGAACAGGAATAAATAAGAGAGAAGAAAACAAAAAAACAGAGGTAGAAAAATCCAAGATAAAAGTAAAACACTGATGTTAACCAGAGAATGATCCCAAATCCCCCTATACACTCATTTTGATGCATCAGCATATTAAAGAAAACACCTGGAAAGCTGTTGAGTATTCTATTGAGATGCTTCCCTGAGATCTCTCCTAAACTCCCACTTTTAGAAAACAGATAAAAACCCTTAAAGAGAAAGGATGCCAATTTGTGCTCTCCATTGAGCATGCCTATACCCCTTCTTCCTTCTTTCCTCAGGTGTGTGCTTTAAATTAAAATGTAATTATTATGAACGTATTAATTTTATAACTTATTTTATTGTTTTAGTATAGTAAAAAACAAATGATTTAGTACTTATAAGATGTGTATTTTCTTTTTTATTCTAGTTTTACTGAGATATAATTGACATAAAATTGTGTACGTTTGAGGTATAATATGTTAATTTAATAACTTTCATATTTCAATATAATTATCAACATAGCTTTAGATAACACCTAAACCTATGTCTTTTTTTGTGGTAAGAACTTTAGAGATATACTCTTTAACAGCTTCCAAGTATACAATACAGCTTTGTTAACTGTGTTTATAATGCTATATACTTGATCCCCAGAATTTATTAATCTTCTAACTGGAAGTCTGTGCCCTTTACCAATACTTTTTCATTTCCTCATGCTGCAGCCTCTGGTAATTTCTATTTTATTCTCCACTTCTATGAGTTTGAACTTTTTAGATTTCATGTAAAAGTGGAATCATACAGTATTTGTCTTTCTCTGTCTGACTTATTTCACTTAAGTGTAATGCCCTCAAGGCCCATTTATGTTATCTCAAACAGCAGGATTTCCTTCTTTCTCATGGTTTAATAATATTCTTGTGTGTATGTCTGTGTATGTGTGTGTCTGTGTGTGTGTCTGTGTGTGTTTGTGAGAGAGAGAGAATTACATGTTCTTTATCCATTCATCCACTAGTAAACTTTTAGGTTGTTTCCATATCTGGACTATTGTGAATAAGGCTGCAATGAACATAGAAGTGCAGATATTGTTGCAGAATTTACCAGGGGACTGGAAAATACACAAGAGGTATTCAGAGATTCAGGAAAAACCCTTTTTTAAAGCAGTGCTGCTGGCTCAGGGGATTCGAAGATCCAAAGCCTGAACAACTTATACAATGAGATTACTCCTTATATATATTTCTAATTTCTTTGTTTCCTTACTTCTGGGCCCTTGAAGCTCTACCTAAATTCATTAGAATGAGGAAGTAAGATTATAGCTAAAGGCCTGGCCTCTTTGGTGCTAGGGACCTCCCCTCTGGCTAAGCTGTTAAATTCTTGGTTTGTGACTCTTGTAAACTGGGAGTATTTAGGAAAACAGATTATTGGCTAAGGAAGGGGCAGTGACTTAATTATCAGCTAACAAGAATGTGCACTAGGACACCAGTCACTGACACAGATTCAGATTGCTAGCTCCCTCGCCCCCCAGGTGACCCCCTATATTCCTCCTCATTATCTCTTCAATGTGCTGTTTCCATTTTCTTTGGATATAAAGCAAGAAGTGGGACTGCTAGATGATATGATAGTTCTATTTACAAATTTTTGAGTAACCTCCATACTATTCTCCATGATAGCTGTACCAATTTACATTCCTACCAACAGCGTGCCAGGGCTTTCTTTTCTACACATTCTGTCCAATACTTGTTATCTCCTGTCCTCTTGATGATAGTCATTCTAACAGGTGTGAGGTGATGCCTCATTGAGGTTTTCATTTGCATTTCCCTGATGATTAGTGATGTCGAACACCTTTTCATGTACCTGTTGGCCATTTGTATGTCTTCTTTAGAAAAATATCTAATTCATTTGTCCATTTTTATGATTGCTTCTTTGTTATTAAAATGTAAAAGTTCTTTATATATTTTGAATATTAATGCTCTCAGGAACTCTCACTGCTCCATCCTGCCAACTACGCCAAGTGTGGGAGCACTCCCTCCTTGAACCTGCACACACTTCTGAATCCTGCTCACAGTGCCAAGGATGTGAACTCAGTTCCTTTATCCTGCTTCACCACACCAACTGTCGGGTCCAAGCCCCTCTGCCAGGGGCTGGGTCTTCTTGGATGCTGGGAGATAGACAGTGAAGCCATGAGAAATTGTGGGTATATGAGAGAATCTTTATTGCAGGAGGCAGTGGCCAAGGAGCCATCGCTAACAAGGAGCCACTAGACAAAATAGTTATTCAAAGTGAAGTCCTATAAAGGCAGTCTCACACTGGCTAGGTAACAATACATCTTTCCCACACATCTTATGTAGCAGTAGCCTCCTACATAAGAGCTAGTTACACAGGAGCCATCCTTAGAGCTACAGCTTCACCAAGCAGCTGCACTAGCCATCATCTGAGCTAGCTACTTGCTGGTCAGTATTATATTTTATATTACTTAGATAAAAAAAGCTTTTTGACAGATAGTGACCTCTGTCTTTTGGGTTATAGAATGACATGTTTGCTCAGTCTGGATTGCTGCATTCTGGTACATGCATATAGCATCTTAACCTTGAACATTCTGATTAAGTTTCCCACACTCAGAGTGGCGTTGGCCATCTGGCGCACTCTGAATAGGGCCTTCACACTCTAATTGGCCTTGAGCATCCAGCATACTCTTAACAGGGACCTACAATCCTTTATCCTATTAACAGGGTCCTACAATCCCTTATCAGATATATGTTTTGCAAATATTTTCCAGCATCCATATGTTGCCTTTTTTTTATATGGTTGATTCTTTTAATGTGCAGAATTTTTAGTGTGATGTAGTACCACTTGTTTATTTTTGCTTTTATTGCCTGTACCTTTGGTGTCATAACCTTAAAAAATTGCTGTCAAGACCAATGTTAAGGAGCTTTTCCCCTATGTTTTCTTTTAAGTTTTACAGTGTCAGATTTTATGTTTAATTTTTTAAATAATTTTGAGTTAGTTTTCCTAAGTGGTATAAAATAAAGTTCTAAATTCATTTTTCTGCATGTGGTTACCCAGTTTTCCTAACACTACTTCTTAAAGAGAATGTCATTTCCTGATTGTGTATCCCTGGCTCCCTTTGCCAATATTAGTTGACTATAATATGGAGGTTTCTTTCTGGATTGTCAGTTTTGTTTCATTGGTCTATATGTCTATTTATTTTTGCCAGTACCATACAGTTTTAATTATACTGGAACCTTGGTTCTCAGACATAATTCATTTCAGAAGCCTGTTTGAGAAGCAATTTGTTGGAAAACTGAATCATTTTTCCCCATTACAAATAATGTAAACTGAATTAATCCATTCCAGATCTTCAAATGATTCCTTTTTTTAACTGTTCTTATATACAGTACACAAGAACACAAAAATGTTCACAACACAATTTCCTGAGATATTAACAACATGAGGTTTTGTGGTAAACTGACTCATACGAGGGCATTCTTTCCTTTGTTTGTCACCTGAGAGACTTCTGACTGATCATACATATATCAACATGAATTCATCAAGGCAATAAGCAAAATTGTGTTCAACAACTGACATCCAAGACATTTTTCCATGAACAACTTGCTCAAGAACCGAATTGTTTGGGCTGAGTGATGTTCAAGAACCAAGGTCTGACAGCTTTGTGGCATAGTTTGAATTCACAATGTGCAATGCCTCTGACTTTGTTCTTTCTCATGATTGCTTTGACTATTTGAGTTCTTCTGTGGTTCCATACAAATTTTACCTCTTTTTTTTCCTGTTAAAAATGCCATTGGGGATTTTGATAGGGATTGCATTGAATCTATAGATAACTTTCAGCGTGTAGACATTTAAAGTCTACTTTTTCTACTCTATGATCTTAATAGTTTAAGATACCAGATCCATATCCTTAATTCTAGAAGATGTTATTATAAAGACTACTTTTACCAAAAATCACATTCCCCAAAAAAGCAGACTTTAAGGAAACCTTTGAAGGAGTGGTCATCTACCAGTGGTCCGCAGACCACTGGTGGTCCATGAGGTCCAAAAGGTTGGTAACTGCTGGACTAGAACTAATTCCAAATTCTTGCGAGTAAATTAGTAAGTGTAACTGATGATCTGTTTCTAACAAGATAAGGGTTTAGTGCCATTTAGTAATCCTTAGAGCCTTTATTTATGGTTGTTAATATTTTTAGCAACATTGCAGAATTTTAGAGATGAAAACCTTCTTAAGAGTCACCACCCAATCTTTTAGGCAACATGAGCATTCTCTCTTTAATCTCTATTGCCTTAGTTTCTTCATATTAAAAAATGAGAACATAATACATAAGCAAATTTACAGTGATTAAATTTATGCAAAATACTTAGAATAATTCCTATCATGTAGTGTACACTTTATAGGGATTATTTTTCTCTAGTTTAGAAATATAAATAACTTTCTTCAAGCCAGAATAAAATTTAAAGTAATGTGGAGTGAATAAAACTAAAAAGTCATTTAGTTTATTGATGAATAAAGTAGTTGTATAGATTTAACCTTCCAGTATATGTAAATGTTTTCTACTAAAAATTATTGTTACTTGGCCTAAGGACTGATGCCAAAATATGGATTTGATGGATCTTATTTTACAGAAATAAATCTTATTTGTCTACATAACAGAATGAAGAAAATATTTTAGTATACAGAAAGGTCTACATTTTATTGGATATATTGATGGGAACTGAATGCTTCAATAAGAATGACTGTTTTATAATACTATACTTTATGCATATTAAATAGTTTATAGTATTGAAAAATATAAAAGAATAATGATCAAAAATAAAATAAAAGTTCAAAATACAGGAAAGGGAGTTTTGAAAACAAACATGATTTAAAGGTTGTTTTACAGTTAATTCTGGGCATTTAAATTGCAATAGCACAAGCTCCTGGTGCCAGTTAAGTGTTTCTGCCCCAAGTATTTCAACCAGAGAACTGCCAAGAAAACCTAGCCTTCCCAAATGTCTGTCCTGAAGTTCTCTTAAAATAAATAACCTGGCCTCATTGCCTAATTGCCTGTGCCTTTATCAGCAGCTTTTAGGTATTTCCAAAAAAATTCTTGCTTGATTATTAATGATTTTTTACATTATAATATAGGTATATATTTTATGTTTAATATATTTCATTGCTTGTAAACTATATTATATTCAATGTAGATTTTATTTTTCCTATTATTTTTAATAGGATGAGCCAGACTAAAGAAGAATGTTTCTGTATTAACTATGTTTACAAAAGGGAAGACAAGATACCTTTTTTTTCCCCTTTAGGATATTTCAGATAATTTTCTCTTACTCCCAGAAGGATGTCTTCTGTTTCACTCTAAATCTGTGAATGTAAAGATAAAGATTGACCCCTCTTAAAACATCAGCAGAAGCATAAGTTAAAACTTCTAAGAAAGCATCATGAATAAATAAATGACTAGAAATATAAATTAATATAAATAAAATTTAAAATTAAACAGGTGAAATATGAGTATAGGCCATAGTTTAGTTAGTAGTATTGTACAAATATCCTGATTTTGATCATTGTTTCATAGACCTGTAAAATGTTATTATTAAGGAAAGATAGATGAAGAGTATATAGGGCTCTCTATTATTTTATCAACTTCCATGGAGAGTTTAATATTTCAGAATAAAACTGTTTTGTTTTCAATGTTAATGTAGTAGAAAGGTAGTATACTTGAAATTCAATATTTTACCTCTACGATGACTTAATCCACATGTTAGAAATCAGGTTATGACTCATTGTAATATTTGTGATTTTTAACACATACGTCTGCCTCTTTGGAACAGCCAGATTTCCCCATCAATACTGTAACTAACTGAGCTAGAAGTAGAAGTGAAATGATATGCCTGGAAAACTACTTGAGTTATCTCTGGTTGTGTTTAGCTCTAGAAAACAACCAAGTGTTCAGGACATATTACACAAATATTTTGGGGTGTGTTTCCTTAACTAAGCTCTAAAATCCTGGTTTTATTTTCTGCCTCTCAAATAAACCTAATTACATTAAGCTAACCCTATTGAGGAGACATCAGAAAGATTCTTCCAGGGCATCATTCTTCCCAAAACACCTTTATCAAATTGAATACAAAGAATAAGAATCATTTTAAGGATAACATGAGATACTATATATAAAAAAACACATTTTACAAACTTTAAAGTAAAATACACATTAAAGTGCTGTAATCATTTCTGTTTGAAACATTCTAACATGTCTTCAGAATGATTCTAAATGTGCACAAATAAACTAGGATTTGCAATAGCTAGTCGAAATTGAACAACCTTCAAAATGCCCAAATCTCAGATAACTGTGAAAATAGGAATACAAAATCTGGAATTGTTGTGATGATTTTATTACATAATATTGTTTAATTATCTAGGACAAGTTTAGCACATATAATGAGATGCTTATAATGAGTCTCACCCCTCACCCTCCCTGCAAAATACAGAAATTAATTTATTCTTTGAGAGATGATTCCAATATTCCTTGAGACAATGTGCCCTATCTACTACAGTATAAAGCTACAGTTTCTCGATTCAGTTGGAAATAGTTTCTTGACTATTTCTACCTAAGGATTAACAGGAACCCTGAAGCTTTGAAGATGAAATAAACCAAGTATGAGTAGCCGAGAAACAATTCCCTATTTTATAGCTACACAGTAATATATTACATTGATTTGAATTTTTACTATTTTGAATTGTTTTTAACATAATATAGCTTTCATTGTGTAACAAAATTACATTTACATTAGCACTTAGCACACAGACCACATTTGTTTAAATTTATACTTAACTCCTTTTGCATGGTTCTAGGGCATTAATTTATACATACCAAAGACTTATAACAGAAGTATGTGCTAACAATATTAAAAATGAAAATGGGTTCAAAGTTATCAATGAATCTTTTTAGAAAAGTAAAAAAAAAAATGAGAATGCCTTATGTAAGAACTTAGAATTCAACACCAAATGCTTAGTAGAGAAATGCATTTTCCATGTCAATAAGAAATGAAAAGTTAAGATTCATCCATTCTTTCCCAAGATCTCTAGCATCATACTCTTCTATTTATACTTCCTCCTGGCTGCCAAGGCTGTTCTATCACCTGTGTAAAATCATTGCTTTACATTTCAGGATCAGCTCACTAAGGTCATTAATAGCTAAGACTTGCTGAGGTGTCAGCCTCTGCATCCTAGGACAGAGTAGCTGTTTGCAAGAATATAAGCACCAAGTAACAAGATTTCTACAATGAGTCTTACAATTGTCTCATAGTCATATTATCCTCATTCACCAACAAAAACTCATAACTGTGTGCCCTTTCAGTCAATCACAAAACTCTGTAAGCATCATTTCTGCTATTATTATATTACTAGTGGCCCAGTGCATGAAATTCATGCACAGGGGGCAGGGGGAGTCCCTCAGCCCAGCCTGCACCCTCTCCAATCTCAGACCCTTCAGGGATGTCTGACTGTTAGGCCTGCAGGATTGGGCCTAAACCGGTAGTTGGACCCTTCTCACAATCTGGGACCACTGGTTCCTAACTGTTCACCTGCCTGCCAGCCTGATTGCCCCCAATTGCCCTCCCCTGCTGGCCTGATCGCCCCCAAGGCTTTTATTAGTATAGATATGACCCTTCATAGAAAATTTCACTAACCCTGCTTTACAATAAGGGCTTGACGATTGAATCATTGGGGCCAGACACCAAGATTTCCTTTCTTTGAATAGTGGAGGGAATAATTATCTTGTCTTTAAGTTGCCCTGAACATCAAATGAGATAATGACTTAGAAAAGTATAAAAGCACCATATAAAGACAACTGTCTTTTTCATGTACTGAAAAGACAATAAGTGGTAAAATGAAAACCACTATTTTTATTCTCCCCCTTCCTTCCTTTACAGCCTGTATTTAAACTTTGACATTTATAAAAATTTCCTATTTTCATTTCTTTACATTCAATATTATTTTGTATTAGTTTCAGGTTTTATATTAGTTACAGAATAGTGGTTAGACAATCATATACTTTACAAAGTGTTCCCCAATATTTCCAGTACCCACCTGGCATCATACCATCATTACAGCACTATTGACTATATCCCTATTTAAGTGACAATAGGTTCACAGGTTCCTTCCAATCTTTCTTTTGTGTTGCTCACCCCTCCTTTTCTTTCTCACTTCTTCCCTCATTTTCCTTATATAGTATCTCAATTGGCCCTCAAAGCTCAGTGAAGGCACTGGGACCCGCTTAATCCATTTTACAGAACAGGATACTGAGGCCAATTCCAGCTGGCTGTGGAACTGGACTCAGCACACAGGGAGCCCTCACAACTGCTCTCTCTACCTTTCCTAAGGGACAGCTGCGGGGCAAACAGAACAAACTTCTCTGTGAGGCTTCCAAGCCTCCTTCTCAATCACCAATTCATCCTGGATGCTCCACATTCTTTCCTCTCCCCACCCCCACCCCCAATCTTTACTGCTCCCCCTTCAGGGGGGGAGGTGGTAGGCTTCACACTCACGGTGCAGGTGTGCACCACATTGGGGAGGGGTGGGCACGGGCTTGCTTTTGGGCCAAGGCGGGAGCAGGAGTCACAGACTCTCAAGTGCACAAGCCATGATGAAACCCAGTTAGTGCTGGGAGCTTCACCAAACTGTTACAGTGGGGTACCCAGCCGTGTGACGCCCCTCCACTGAGGTGGTGCTGCCCCTTAACCCCCAACTCAGGGCTGTGGGTCACCGTCCTTCCACACCAGAAGTCATCGCCTCTTATTTCCTGTGTCTTGGGGCCACCACAGAATCTCGATTTTCTCAGGCGAGGCAGATCCCTGCCCACCTGCCCCCTGCCCCGCTCGAACCTCTCTGGTGCATCCTGCCTTGGTGCAGCTCTGAGCCCCTTAGGTCACCCGCCTCCTGTGCTTCACTGCTTGGATCCAGTGGCCCTGCTCCTCTGTGGCTCCCTGCAGCACTGGCTCCACTCAGCTCTCCCTGGTTGCCTCCAGCCAGGGCAAAGTGGATCCTGCTGTGTGCTGACTGCAAGGGCCACCAATAGACCCAGGAACCCTCAGGTGGGGCCCAGCACAGCCTTCCCCATCTCCCCCAGCCCCTAATGGACCTGGGACCCTGTGGGTGGGGCCTGGCACCCATTTGGTATCCAGGCCGCTTGACGCTGCCTCGCCCCCAGCCGCTTGGCACCTGCATATGCAAATTAACCCACCACCTTTGTTGGATTAATTTGCATACTCACTCCTGATTGGCTGGTGGGCATCGCAGAGGTATGATTAATTAGCATCTTTCTCTTTTATTAGTGTAGATTATACTAGAGTAGTAGTACCCTTTATTTACCATGGTCTTGTAGTATCAGGTGATGTGATTCTTCCAACTTCGTTCTTTTTTCTCAATATTGCTGTAGTTCTTTGGAGTATTTTGTGATTCCACATACATTTTTGGAATATTTGTTCTAGTTTTGTGAAATATGCTATCAGTTTTTTGATAGGAATTATGTAGAATCTAAAGATTCCTTAAGGTAGTATGGACATTTTAATGATGTTAATTCTTCCTATCCATGAACATGGTATATGCTTCCATGTATTTGTATTTTTTTCTATTTCATTCTTCAGTGTCTTATAATTTTCCAAGTACAGTCCTTATATATCACTAGAGGCCTGGTGCACGAAATTCATGCACAGGAGGTTGTGTTCCTTACCCAGCCTGCACCCTCTCTAATCTGGGACCCGTTGAGGGATGTCTGACTGTCCTACCTGGATCAGACCTAAACAGGCAGTCAGACATCCCTCACACAATCCAGGACTGCTGGCTCTCAACTGCTCTTCCCGATTGCCCCTAACCACTTCTGCCTGCCAGCCTGATCACCCCCTAACCACTGCCCTGCCAGCCTGATTGATGCCTAACTGCTCCCCTGCCAGTCTGTTTGCCCCTAACTGCCCTCCCCTGTAGACCTGGTCCCCCCTAACTGTCCTTCCCTACAGGCCTGGTTGCTCTCAACTTCCCTCCTCTGCCAGCCTGGTCACCCCTAACTGCCCTCCCCTTCAGACTTGATCGCCCCCAACTGCCCTCCCTTGCAGGCCTGGTCCCTCCCAACTGCCCTCCCCTGCTGGCCATCTTGTAGCAGCTATCTTGTGTTCACATGGGGGCAGTCATCTTTGACCACATGGGGCAGCCCTCTTGTGTGTTGGTGTGATGGTCAATTTGCATATTATTCTTTTATTAGATAAGATTAGATAAGATAGAGGCCTGGTGCATGGGTGGAGTCTGGCTGGTTTGCCCTGAAGGGTGTCCCAGATCAGGGTGGGGGTTCTCTTGGGGTGTGGGACAGCCTAGGTGAGGGGCCTGTGGTGGTTTGCAGGCTGGCCATGCCCCCCGGCGGCCCAAGCAGAGGCCCTGGTATCTGCGATTTATTTATCTTCTATAATTGAAACTTTGTAGCCTTGAGCAGTGCCAAGCCTCCTGCTCGCTCCGTGGCTGCAGCCATTTTTGTTGGGATTTATTTATCTTCTATAATTGAAACTTTGTAGCCTTTAGTGAAGGCCAAGGCAGACCAGGGCTGCAAAAACTTGGCTTCCTCCATCGTTGGGGCAACGCAAGCCTCCTTCTCTCTCCACCTCTGTGGCTGCCACCATTTTTGTTGGGATTTATTTATCTTCTATAATTGAAACTTTGTAGCCTTAAGCGGAGGCCAAGGCAGGCCAGGGAAGGAGGAAAGCTTGGCTTCCTCCATTGCCAGGGAAACCCAAGCCTCCTGCTCTCTAGTGGCTGCAGCCATATTGGTTGGGTTAATTTGCATACTCAGCCTTGACTGGCTGGTGGGCGTGGCTTGTGGGTATAGTGGAGGTACAGTCAATTTGCATATTACTCTTTTATTATATAGGATTGGTTCAATTTATTCCTAGGTACTTTAATTTTTTTTATGCAATTGTAAATGGATTTTTTTTTTTTTTTTAGTTTCCCTTTCTGATAGATCAATATTAGTGTATAAAAATGCAACTGATTTCTGGATACTTATTTTGAATACCCTACTTTTCTGAATTCATTTATCAGTTCCAGTAGTTCTTTTTGGTGGAATCTATAGGGTTCTATACATACAGTGTCATGTTATCTGAAAAAAATTATAGTTTTACTTCTTCCCTTTCAATTTGAATGCTTTTTATTTCTTCTTGTCTGATTGGGTGACTAAGAATTCCAGTACTATCTATTTATCTATCTATCTATCTATCTATCTATCTATCTATCTATCTATCTATCTATAAAAGGCTAAGTGACTGTCTGACCATCCAACCAGTCGCTATGATGTGCAATGATTATTGGGGGGCAAATGCTCAATGCAGGAGCTGCCAAGCTGTGGTGACTTGGCAGTGGTGGTTCTTGGGTGATGCACCCCAGAACCAGAGAGGAGGGAGCCCAATTCTGGGGTGTGTCACCCGAGAACCGCCCTCTCACAATCTGGGATCTTCGGGGATGTTGGAGAGCCAGTTTTAGCCCAATCCCCACAGGCAAGGCCACATGACTTGGAGAAGCCCTTCGAGCCGCAACACCTTGCCCAGTCCAGCCCTTCTGGCCACCTTCTAATTAATTTCCTTTCAATGTGCATGAATCTGTGCATGGAGGCACTAGTGTTGAATACGAGTGGTGAAAGCAGACATTTTCTCTTGTTCCTGATCTTAAGGGAAGCACTTTTAGTTTTTGCCATTGAGTATAATGTTGGCTGTGAGTTTGTCGTACATGGACATTATTATGTTGAGGTGTGTTCCATTTCTTCTCACTTTGCTAAGAGGTTTTATCATAAATGGGTGCTGGATTGTATCAAATGCTTTTTCTGCATCTATTAATATGATCATGTGATTTTTAGTGTTCATTTTGTTTATGTGATATATAACATTTATTGATTTGAGGGTATTGTACCAACCTTGCATCCCCATAATAAATTCCACTTGATCATGGTTTATGATCTTTCTAACGTATTGCTGGATCTGTTTTGCTAAAGTTTTGTTGAGGATTTTAGCATCTATGTAAATCCAGGATATTGGCCTATACTTTTTTTCTTTGTAGTGTCTTTATCTGGTTTTGAGATTAGGATAATGTTGGCCTCATAAAATGAGCTTAGGAGTCATCCTCCTTTTGGAATAGTTTGAGAAAAATAAGGTTTAGTTTTTTGAATGTTTGCTAAAATTTGTCTGTGAAGCCATCTGTTTCTGGATGTGTTTGCTGACAGCTTTTTGAATACTGCTTCTATTTCATTAGTTGTAATTGGTCTTTTTAGATTGTCTGATTATTTGATTCAGGAATTTATCCATTTCTTCCAGGTTGTCCAATTTGTTGACATATAGTTGTTACAATATTTTCTTATAATCCTTTCTATTTCTTTGGTGTCAATTGTTTCTTCTCTTCTTTCATTTCTGATTTTATTTGTTTTGGTCTTCTCTTCTTTTTTTTCTAAATGAGTCTGGTTTAATCTTTGTCACTCTTGTTTATCTTTTCAAAGAACCATCTCTTGGTTTTATTGATCATTTATATTTTGTTTTGTTGTTGTGTTATTTTTTTTTTTAATTTCTGTTCTTTTTCTTGACCCTTTAAGTGTAAAGATAGATTGTTTGAGATTTTTCTTGTATCTTGAGGTAGGACTGTAATGCTATGAATTTCCCTTGTAAAATTGCTTTTGCTGTGTCCCACAGATTTTTTTTTTGTATATCATTTTCATTAATTTCAAGATGTGTTTGATTTCTTCCTTGTTATCACTGTTAACAATTCATTGTATAGTCACATGTTATTAAGCCTCCATGTCTTTGTGTGCTTTTTATTTTTTTTGTGGTTTTTTGTGTGTGGTGTGTGTGTGTGTGTGTGTGTGTGTGTGTGTGTGTGTGTGTGTGTGATTGGTATCTGGTTTCCTACCAAATGGCTAAAGAGATGTTTGTTCAATAGAGACATTTAAAAGTACAGAATCCTAAGAAATTCTTTAGCTGTATTCACTAAACTTTAATGTGTTTAGTTATTATACAATGAAAATATTTTCCTACTTTTGGTGATTTTTAAAACATTTTTTTAATCCTCACCCAAGATATGATTTTATTTATTTTAGAGAAAGAGAAAGGGATGGGGGGAGAAAGAAACATATATGTCAGAGAGATATATTGATCTGTTGCCTCCTTTATCCATCCCGAAACCTGACTATATGCCCTGACCAGGAATCGAACCTGTGACCTTTAGGGAAATGTGATGACACGCCAACCAACTGAGCCACCAGACCAGGGCTTTTTGTTATTTTATTTTATTTTTTTAAAGTTATCTTTTTCTTTAGTATATTTTATTGATGTTTTGCAGAGAGGAAGGAAGAGGGATAGATAGTTAGAAACATCAGAGAGAGAAACATTGATCAGCTGCCTCCTGCACACCTCCTACTGGGGATGTGCCCACAACCCAGGTACATGCCCTTGACCAGAATCGAACCTGGGACCTTTCAGTCTGCAGGCACTGAGCCAAACCGGTTAGGGTGCTTTTTGTTATTTGATTATTGAGTTCTAGTTTGATTCTATGTTATTTTTAGGTCAGAATTTATATGATTTTAATCTTTGAATTTGACTTATTTTATGACTAAACAGGTGATTAATATTAGGGAATCTTTCTTTTTATAAATCTTTTTTTATTAATTTTAATAAATTAAAATTCCCACCTCTTATTGGGAATGTGCCCTGACCAGGAATTGAAAGGTGACCTCTTGGTTCATAAGTAACCCACTGAACACACTGGCTGGGTGATCTTGGGGAAATTTTCAAATGTACATGGAAACCTTAATTCTGCCCTTATGGTAGTCTTCCAATAATGCCAATTAGATCAAGATGTTTGACAGTCATGTATAAATTATCTAAATTCTTGCTTATTTTTTTCTAGTCAACATTCCCCTGATTCACAGACTCTTATATCCAAATGCATGCTATACATACTAACTTCAATGTCTAAAATATATTTCAGACTTAACAGGAACTCTGCCCAAATTGGCCCCCACCAAGACTCCACTATTTCACCATGTTCCACCACCATGTATCCCTTTCCTCATGTCAGCCACTAAGAATAATCCTTTTCTATCTTACAGCTTACTGCCAAGCCATCCAAACACATTAAGTCTGACAAGCCACTAACATCTCTACTGATAAATATGAAGTTGGACCTGATACCTTCTGCTGACCTCCCTCATTACCCCACCCTTCCCTCATGGCTTCACATCCAGTTTTCAAAGAAGAGCAAGATGTCTTGTTAAGTCCTACTGATCTTCCCATTGCAACCAGAACACATTTAACTCCAGAGGGCCCTACATGAACTGGGCCCTGCATATTTCTCCAATTCACCTCAAAACACTCTTTCCCTCCTTCATCATTCTCTAGATATAGTGATTTTTGTTTTCCCCTTAATATGTGGACTTTGAGGGTTTGGTACTACCTCATTTTACTACATGGAGCAGTTTTCCCCTAGATTATCCAGATTTGTTATGGTTGGGCTCTTCCCCCTATGGAAATCTCAGCACAAATATGAACTCCTCAGAGGAGCCCAAATTCATGTACTAGTACTACCCACAGTCACTTCCTCCATATTTTGCTATTTTGTGTTTCTCATGACTCCTTTTTTATTACCTGGAACTTTATATATTTATTTATTTATTTATTTATTTATTTATTATTCATTCATTCCTTATTTCTCTAATTCCTGGTGTTGGTTAATTGATAACTTAACCTCTCTGAGTTTGGAAAGAATACCTAAGAATTTGCTTTAATTATCAGTGATAAATATCCACAGATTTCACTAGATATATGGCTTTCTTGGAGAAAGCTATGAAAGAAAACATTTCTATAAGTCATTCAATTTTTTTACAACCCTGACTTTTTTGTTTAACCTAGATCCCTTCACTACATTTTAAATGAGTTTTTCCTTTCTCTTCCTAGTATATGAAAAACAGCTGGATGCCTCTCTTTGTGGCCTTTCTGTCATTCAAAGACCATCATGAAGCCAGACCTCTTTCTTCTTTCCAGGATAAATAATTGTGCCATTTTAATACTTCCTGAAGTTCTGAATGCCTACCTCTGAAATCCTTAGCAGGACTCTATGCAGCATTGTCTATTAGAACTATCAGTCACATGGAAATGTTCTATATTTGTCCTGTCCAATACAATAACCATATGTGCAAAATAAGCACTTAAATGTGAGGAACTAGGGACTGGGCTTTTTAATTAATTGAAATATAAATATCCACTTGTGGTTAGTGGCTACTGATGTAGCACAAGTCTTAGAAGCTGTAACTATTCTATATACTCCTAGGCAGAAGCACATTTTATATACTAGTCGATGACCCATATTAAGTAGGAAACAGAATGTAACTTTTAAAGTGGGAAAAACTTCCAACAATACTTAAAGCAAATTTTGAATCTAAGTTTTTATAATTTGACATTAATTATAAAATTGATGTTAGAGCATTAATTACCTCTATCAAAATCTTTTCATTTATAGAAGAAGCTGACATAAGAATTTTGATTTATGGTATGGCAGAGTTATTGTAAAAACTTTTATAATCCTCATATATGGCATTTTATATCATTTCATGAGATTATATACATATATGATTATTTGATTTTTTTTAAAACTTTTTAAGGTAAGTGACATTTAGACTAGATTTTCCTCATGTACCATTTAATGATGCTATATTTATACTCTTAACACTAATGACACCCTTGTTGCTACACTTGTTTTAAGATTTCAAGGTGAAGGATGTGCATTAATTAGAGACAGCTGGAGGCATTTAAAAATCAGCCTCACATATCTGGGTCATGGTTACATCATGATATCCAGCATGCTTTCTAATGCTTTCTAATTGAAATAACGGTGCTCATTAAACAAGTAAACAAGATTTATGACAAATTTAGCTTTCAAGTACATTTTTATTTTTCCAAATTTCTATTTTGAATTTCACTCTGACTTAGGGGAATTAATGAGTGTTCCCCTTTATTTTGTTTTTTTTTTAGAGAAGAAAAATGTCTTTCTTAAGAAATGAATGTCTACTTTTGCAAGCATATGTAATTGAGCTCTGCTTAATGCCCAGGCTCCAAAACTCCCTTATACTGAGTAAATTCCATATGAAATATAAAATATTTAGTAAATAAATTTATATGCTCATATCACTTCTGCTAATACTTCAGCTTTATTTAAGTTAGGTATTTAAAAAAAATAAAGGACAGGAAAAGTCTTCCAGATATAATTATGTTATATATCCCCTAAACAGGAAAGCAGAATACATGGTTCAGAAAGTGAAGGGAATGGTGAATCATTGTATTTTTAAGATACATTACATATACCGCCCCCAAAACCTTTTTTGTTTTTCTTTTTTTTCCTCTTTGCAGAATCTAGCTCTTTCGGATTCAATGTGGCAAAACAAAAAAAAAAAAAAGTAACAGAAAAAAGAGTAAAGGAGGTAATGTTTCTATACCATTGAAATGTCATTTTGAATTCATCACCCATGCTCTGGAATATTAATGTGCTAGGGAGTGACACATTTTATATCAATCTCTCTGTTAATCAACCTCTCTCTCTCTCTCTCACATACACACAAACACATATACACACACATGCATATGTGCATACACACAAAATATAAATATCAGCTTTAACAAAATCAGTCTAATATGTTCTTCACCTTTAGATGGCACAGGAGAAAAGAACCTCAGTAAAATAAGCATGCACTGTTGTCTTTGTAGGGCAGAAGTCTTCATATAAACAAGATTCCCCCAGTACAGGAGGTTGTATTGCTTAAAGAGCACAGATTCTTTGGTGTGAGGACAACTGAAAATCATGACTTTGGTGCCCATAAAATGTGAAACATTTTTCATCTTCCTTCTTTAATGGTGCATGCAAATGCTAAACTTTATGTGTAATGATGAGTAATAAGCATGAAAATGGCTATGTTCACTGCTGTCAAAGGTGAAATTAAACAAGTTATTACAAAGTTTTCCCCATGAACATTCCAAATGCAATGAAATGAAATTGTTTATTTTAAGTAAATGGATGTTGTCTTAAGTGTGCCAAAGACATGATGGAAGAAAGGGGTAACTAGTGAGGTAAAGAAATAATTACACACACACATTACTCTTTTTGTACATGGATGTTCATAAGAGTCTTGTTTTTTATTTTATTGTTGAAAGTATTATATATGTCTCCCTCTTTCCTCATTGACCCCCTGCAACCTGCTCCCACTCCCCCAGGCCTTTACCACAGTATTGTCTGTGTCCATGGGTTATGCATATATGCATATAAATTTTTTGGTTAATCTTTTCCCACTTTTCCTCTGAGATTCTACAATCCTTTTCTTGGAAAACTAAAGAATATTGGAAAAAGAGATAGAGAAATATATAAATAAGTAGAAGAATATACCATGTTCATTGATTGGTAGAATTAACATCATTAAAATGTCCATACAAAACAATATATACATTCAATGCAATTCCTATTAAAATACCAACAATATATTTTGCAGATCAAGAAGAAATACTCCAAAAATTTGTATGGAACAACAACAACAAAAATACTCTGAATAGCCACAGCAATCTTGAGAAAGAATAAAGTTGGAGGGATCACAGTACCAGATATCAAGTTATACTAAAAACTCACCATAATCAAAACAACCTGATACTGGCACATAGATCAATGAAACAGGACAGAGAACCCAGAAATCGACCCAGCTATTACACTCAATTAATATTTGACAAAGGAAGCAAGAGCATACAATGGAGTAAAGACAGTCTCTTTAATAAATGGTGCTGGGAAAATTGGACAGGTACATAAAAAAGTAAAATGGACCACCAACTTACACCATGCATAAGAATAAACAGAAAATGGATAAAAAACTTAAATGTAAGTCATGGATCTAGAAACATCCCAAAAGAAACCAGAAGCAGCAAAATTTCAGATATCTTTCATAGCAATGTTTGCTGATACATCTTCTAGGGTAAGGGAAACTAAGGATAAAATAAACAAATAGGACTGCATCAAAATAAAAATCTTCTGCAAACAAAAGAAACCATCAAAAAAAATGAAAAGGGAGCCCTCTGTATGGGAGAACAAATTTTCCAATGATACATCTGATAAGAGTTTAATTTCCAAAATATGTAAAGAACTCATACAATTTAACAAAAGGAAGACAAACAATCCAATTTAAAAAAATGGGAAAAGGATCTGCTATATAAACACTTGTCCAAAGAGGACATACAGATGGCCAACAGACATATGTAAAAATGCTTGGAGTCACTAATCATCAGAGAGATGCAAATTAAAACGACATTGAGGTACTACCTCACACCTGTCAGAATGACTACCATCAACAAATCAACAAATGACAAGTGCAGGTGAGGATGTGGAGGAAAGGGAACCCTAATGCACTATTGCTGGGAATATAGATTGGTGCAGCCACTGTGGAAAACAGTATGAAGTTTCCTCAAAAAAATTAAAAATGAATTGCAAGTGAACCCACTACTAGGAATATATCCTAAAAATTCTGATATACACATTACTTTTTTAAAATCCGAAAATAGAGAATTCACAAATACCAGCATCCTTTGCTTATACTAATGCATGGCATGGCATAGTCTTTGTTTTGTACCTGTAATACAAGGGGAGGTAGATTCAATCTTTATGTAATGATCGACTTTATAATTGCTCTATACTCATACCCAAACACACACACACAGCTACACACATATACAGAACAACATCTTCATCCATAAAATCTTTTCTTGATGTAGTTCTTAGGTGTTTTGACTCATAAAATTGTAATATGAATCTTACTTAATAAACAAGTAAATGGTTTCAATCTTTCCTGAAGTGTGACCAGAAACTTCTCTTTAGAAACTTGAGAGAGGTTTTCAGGTGTTTCACTATATCTGATACACTCAACAAAGGTTTATTGTTCTGAAATTTTGTATCTCCTAAATAAATGCATTGTCCTCCAGATCATTTTAAAGCCGAAACTAAAAGACATTTTTATTCCTTCTTTATTTGACAAATTTTATTCTACAATGTTTAGCTTCCATATTGTTAGTCCCAATTATATGTTTAAATTAGGAATAAATTTAGACCCCTTAATATAGTTACTTTTTATTGAGCAGAAATAGTTGTTAAATGTTTCCATCTTAAGGGAAGAATTGAAAGAAGTCAAACATTAGCTAGTAAAGACCAATGCACTATTTTAATCTGTTTCCTAAAATTTAGGTTGATTTTGTCTTTATTACTCTTGCCAAAGGTTTGTTGATATTGTTTTTTTAGCAAGCCAACTTTTGGCTTTGTTAAAACCCATTATTATACTTCTGCTTTCTATTTCATTGAGTTATATTCAAAATCTTATTATGTTTTTTTCTCTTACTTTATGTTTATTATGATTTTTTCTCATTTCTTAAGATAAATTCTTACTTTATTAATTTTACGTTACCTCATTCCTTCCTTTTGCCACTTTTCTTAAATTAAAATTGAGAAAATACTAGCAAAATAGGAGCAAATGCAATAGTTAAAATAAAATTGTTATATGAGTTTTGGAAGGAGATAGGAGAAATATAAATAAACACAACAAGTAACTGAAAACAGACAAAAACATTTAAATGATTAGATATAGACTCATACAAATGTAGATGAATTTCTACAAATATACAATTAGGAAAAGACACCTTCAAACAAAAGCAAATTTAACAGAACCTTGGATATCTTTCCATAGTAATAAAAACCAAAAGACAGCATGTAAAAAAAAACATCTTTTGGCATTTGGGAATCTCTTTGTCCATTTTATAATTAGAAAACAAGACTTTTAAATAGAATGTAATACAACAGAGAATGATACCAATGACTAGACTATATAGTGTGGAGAAATTGCAAAGATATTGCTATTTAGGTTGGAGAGAATTACACCTAAATTATGTAAGTAGTAGGTCTGGCAAGGAAAAAACAAGTTGGGGAGTCACTGTATATCATGAAGCAGTGTCATATGGCATAATAGAGTTAGCATAAATATTAAATTATAAATTACTTAACTTAGCCTCAAATTACCCATCTGTTAAATGGGACAATTACATCAAGCTCACAGGATTATAATGAGTTAAAATTGATATTTATGCACATCCACCTCCTCACCATTTAGTGAAAAAAAATATGTGGGAGGAAGTGTTATAAACTTCCAAGTTATATTTTAATATCAGGAATTAGTTATTATTACTTTTATTGCTGAAGCTAAATACAGAGGATTTGCCAACTTTTATTTGAAAGTAAAAAAATAGTAACAAATATTATTTCACAATTCCATCTCTGGATGAGTAAAACAGTGATAATGTATCAAAGAAAGGCAGGACTTTTCACCTTTTTGCCAAATAGGCTTTGCTTACTTTTGCATTCAAGTCTAAGTTCAAGGTAATACTACTAAAAATGTATATATACGTAGATAGGTTATATTAGATGAGACAGACCATTCATTAAAATCTTGATGTTTAAAATTAAGAACACTTTGTGCTTACAACAGTTCAGTAGAAATAGAAATGTTTAAGTCAAGCAAGAAACTATAAATTGAAATGAAAGACTCCAAAGATAAGTTGGATTTTCTATTTCACTGCCATAAAAATTGTAAAGTCAATCATTACATAAAGATTGAATCTACCTCTCCTTGTATTACAGGTACAAGGTTTAGGTATACAGTAGACTTAGAGATAAATAAAACATGCTTTCTAGATGAACAAAACAAGATAGTTCCTCAGTAGTTTAACTTGGTAGTTGAAGTTCAATGTTTTTATTATTATTATTATCATCGTCATTATCATCATCATCATCGTCATAATCATCATCATAATCATCAGTGTTGTGTGTTTTGTTTTAGGAAGACAGTGCAAAGTGAGAACAGAAAATCAAGACATAATATTAGGCAAATTTAGTTGGATGAGGCAGTAAAATAATATCAAGGAAAATAAAATGAAGCACTTGTAGAGGTTGGATTATAGCTAATACATTTTAGTAGACAAGATGAGGCAACAGAGTTGCAAGTGAATGCTGAACAGAGCCAAAATAGGAGAAAAGTCAAGAAGAAAGAGAATATTAATTTAAAAAAAAACTATTTAAATTTGGAACAAGGAAACTATTGGCAACCTTTGAGAAAAGAGTTTTAGTGGAGCCATAATGATGGAAGCCAGCTGGCAGAGGTTAAAGCAATAGGGGAGTGGAGAGAAAACAAAGGCATGAATCCTTGGAGAAATGTGAATAATTTTTCAAGTTTGGGTTCTCAGGGCCTATCACAGTCCCTGGCATTTAGTGGGAATACCAAAAGCATCCATTGAAATAAATTGAATTTGATTATGAGAGTTCAAGGTCACAAAGTTGGCTAAAATTTAGGAATGCAGTAAGACATTAGGTAATACAGTGGGTAAGGGCCATGGTAAGAATCATTGTTGACACAGATTTAGGATTTTGAGCCAAGTGCTGATAGATCAGAGTATTGCTACAAGAAGTCTCAGAGATTGAGGTTAAAGATAATGTAAGATAAGTTTCCAGCAAAAATCTGATCAACAGGTAGGGGGTCCTCAAAACATGTATTATGCTAGCCTTCTCCATTTAGTAAATTACCTATATGTTTTTCTTGTACTGGTACAAATTCCTACACAGGAATAGACAAGACTTAGAGATTTTAAAAATAAGAACAGAAGGTAGTATACTTCTTGGGAAATTGGGTTCAAAGAGAAAACAAAATAAACAAAATTTGGATTTAGTTAGGGAAAAAAATGTGCTGGGAAGAGGATTTATGAATGGTACTCAGACCCACAAAAAATAAGGAAGAAGTGAAATACAAAAATAAAAAGAAGCACTGGATCTAGACAGAACTTTCTTCTTCCTAGAGCTAATGAGGAAAGCGCAGGGATTGGTACAGAGAAAAAACAGTCATAATGACAATGTGGAAAAATGCTGAATTCATGTCAGACAACTTATATCTGGAAGTAACATCTTGTGTCATCTAATGAAAGACAGGTCAAAGGAGAATGACAAAATTGAAGATGACAGAGAAAAGTTGTTCTTGCAGGAGATTCATAAAATAAACTTCAAAAGAACAATTAAAAGTTTTCCCTCCATTAAATTGATGAGATAGAAGTTATTTCATATCATATATATGTATGGGACTAGAGCTGCAGTGTTTTGCACCTTTCTAGTTTACGGCAATGCAAGTATTTAAAATGAACCCAACTTGGGGATTGTTTTGAAAGACACTTTGTTTTATAAAATTATATGTGGATATTATAACATTGTACATAGTCATAAATATAACGATTGTAAAGTATATATAGTTTTAGTTAGTGTAACACATTTTGTCTTTGTCTTTATAAGATTATCACTTAGGGTATTGATCTTTTTAAGCTCTTTAGACCCGTGGACACTATTTCACAAAGGTGCTATTTTACAAAGTAAGACTAAGTAAGAAAACAGCATACTTGTTTTTTGTAAAATAAAATAAAAAGTTACTAAACTAATGGTCATATTGTTACCAGCTTCTTTTCCTAAATCATAAAAAAACACTTCAAATATTTGTTTTGTTAAGATAAATTTCAAAATTATATTTTCTCTTATTTTATTTAAAAGGAAATTGCTTATTTTTCCTATGCTTTTCTATAAAAAAAAAATGCTTTCTACTTACCATTATTTTAATGGCTCACTTTTAAAGCTGACTCATCTCATTTCTCCCAATGTAATTTCAGTAATTTACTAAATTTCAATGTAACTATTGCTGGGCTATATGCTCTGGGTCCTAAGAACATATACCATTAATGCCAAAATATGCCTACACTTTAGGTTCTTAAAATATTTGAGTTCAAGTCACTTTAAAAGCACCAAATAGCCTCATACATTAGCTATAAGCCAAAACATGGAGCAACCTGAAGCCACATACATTGCTTATAGGAACATATAATGGGACAACCATTTTTGGAATAATGTTTTTTATATTTTCATATAAAATTAAGTATATAACCACCCTTCTGTCCAGAAATCCCACTGCAAAATATTTATTCTGGTGAAATGAAAACACCAACGTACACATTGACTTGAATATTAAGGTTCATAGCACCTGTATTTATAACAGCCAGAATCTGGAAGCCATAATATCCATTGAGAAGTAAATATAGAGAAACTAGAGGCCCAGTGCATGAAATTCGTTCATGGGGGGTGTGTGTCCCTCAGCCCAAACTGCACCCTCTCCAATCTGGGACCCCTCAAGGGATGTCCGACTGCCCGTTTAGGCCAGATCCTGGTAGCACATCATATTTGTGTTAGCCATGTTAAATTAAGTTATAAATGACCTCTTGCACTCATCTAAATTGTTCTTAAATATCCAGTACTTAAAGTTTTCATGTTGGTGTCTATCTGTATTAATGTTTGTTAAGCTTTTCACATGCAATTTATTTATAAACTACAGACTTTCAAATATGAAATTGTTGCTATCTGGTAATTCCCAATGAATCAATTTTTCTAAAAAAAGACTGATAAACTATCCCCAGTCATCAAACTGACAAAACTATAAGATAAGATATAAATAGTTTTAGATCTTTATTTCAAAAAGAACTTATTATGATTTTTTTTCTTACAAAGAAGTTCAGCATCTATGAAGTGATGTGATAAATTAGTCAAAAGGTCTCTGCTATTTGAAATTTTATTTTAAACTTTCAACTTGCTATTCCATTCCAAGTCCTTAATTATTTTTTCATTCATTGACATAAGGTCTTTCACAACAAATTCTTGCTGTATTACCTTTTAATAATTCTTAATAAGCCAAAATGGCACTATTTTGTTACCATGCTTCTCCTATATTTTAGTTTTAGATATTTCATGGTTTAGCCTTCTTTTTTTCAGATTCAATAATATTTGTGCTTCAATGATAGGTGCAGGAAATCAACAGCACATGAAAATTATGTCTTAGACCTCATGGACTTGTCTAGTAGGTGAGACAGATATTAATAGCACAATAATACAATCCTATTTATATTGAATAATTAAAGAAAAGAAATATCAAAATTTCTCTCTTTAATCTCCTAAAAAGGTGATAAGGAAAACATACAAACTATTAACTACAACATAAATAACACATATGATATGTAATATTTTAAATAATTTACATATGTAAATAGCTATAATATGATCTACACTAAGAGAAACATGCAAATTGGCCGTACCTCTGCTATGCCCATAAGCCACACCCACCAGCCAATCACGAGTGAGTATGCAAATTAACCCAACCAAGATGGTGACAGCCATGGAGCTGGAGCAAGCAGGAGGCTTGGGTTGCCCCCAGTGATGGAGGAAGTCGAGCTTGCCGTCTGCCCTGGCCAGCCCTGGCCTCTGCTCAGGCTACGAAGTTTCAATTATAGAAGATAAATAAATCCCAACAAAAATGGTGGTGTCCATGGAGCTAGAGTGAGCAGGAGGCTTGGGTTGCCCCCAGTGATGGAGGAAGCCAAGCTTCCCACTCGCCCTGGCAGGCCCTGGCCTCCACTCAAGGCTACAAAGTTTCAATTATAGAAGAGAAATAAATCCCAGATATGTGCTTCCAGCTGGCCCTGGCCTCTGCTCAAGGAGGCACTGAAAAAAAAAAATGAAAAAAAGGAGGGGCTGGGAGCTTGGTTCGCAGGGGGGTGATCAGGCCAGGATGGGATGGCAGGGGCTGTTGGGGGTAAGCAGACCAGCAGGGGGGCCAGTTGGGGGTGAACAGGCCATCAGTGGAGGTCAGTTGGAAGGTGATCAGGACAGCAGGGGGGTCAGTTTGGAGTGAGCAGGCCAGCAGGGGGGCAGTTATGGCAAGCAGGCCAGTGGGGAGGGAAGATGGAGGCAATCAGGCCAGCAGGAGGGGCAGTTGGGAGTGAGCAGGCCGGCAGGCAGAGTAGTTAGGGGCAATCAAGCAGGCAGGCAGGCAGATGAGCAGCTGGAGTCCGCAGTCCCAGATTGTGAGAGGGATGTCTGACTGCTGGTTTAGGCCTGATCCCTGTAAACTGGCAGTAGGACATCCTTCCAGGGGTCCCAGATTGGAGAGGGTGCAGACCAGGCTGAGGAACACCCCCCTCCCCCATGCACCAATTTCATGCACCGGGCCACTAGTAGTTATATATAAATGATATGATAGCTAAGTTAATTTATATTAATATCTATTACATTTATAAGATAGATAATTGTATATATAGCTATATGTATACATTACATATGCAATATAATAAATAATGTCCTATATATATGTATTACATGTTTGTGTGAAATAAAATACATACATACAGTATATATACATATAATGTTCATTTAGTCTAAATTGTGACATTTATTAGGACATTTAGCTTTACCTGCATATGAATGTTTTCTGGTGTAAAAACTCAGTTCTATCTTTTACCCAAATTGAAATATTAAATAGCCAGACCTCAACAATAACCTGATTCTTAATCAAGATATTCCTATACAAGATCTCAAGGCATCGCTTTGTGTTCCTTTTATCATTAGTAGCCCGCTAAATTGCTTGCCTTATTGTATATTTTAGAACCCACTGTTGCCTACCTTTAGAAGGTTCCCTGCATGTTTTCAAACACAGACATCAACACTATGTAAGCTGTCACTCTTGCATGCAGATTTATCAATAAATGTAAATGTTTGGCAGAACAGGTCCACCAGTTCCATATCACCTCATATTTCTCGAAGTTACATATTTTATAATATTTCTAATACATACCTGCCCTTTATTCTTTTAAAATATAGACACTATAGCCCGGCTGGTGTAGTTCAGTGTTGAGCATCGACCCATGAAGCAAGAAGTCACTGGTTCAATTCCCAGTCATGGCACATGCCAGGGTTGCTGGCTTGACCCTGGAAGGGAGTGTGCAGGAGGCAGCGATCCATGTTTCTCTCTCATCAATGTGTCTGTCTCTATCCCTCTCCCTTCCTCTCTCTAAAATCAATACAGACATATTTAAAAAATAAAACTAGATGTAATATTTATATGATCACTTCTGTAATGCTATTCTTTTTTAATTGCTGACTTTATCTCTATTTTATTCTCTTTTCATTCTTAAGAATGTTGACCTTAGGAAATATTTGTTATCTTGAGAGAGTCACTTAAGTTGCCTGAATCCCAGATTCCTCAGCCTGTAAAATATGGTAGATATTTATTTACTTTGGAGGCATAGCGTGATAATAAAGTTAAGGAATGTGTATAGTAAGGCGCTTAGGATAATGGTCAGCATCCTGGCCATGGTAAATATCTGGTGTTTATATTTCAGTGTGCAGCTGCTTCTTGACTTCCAAATTCTGTCACTCCTTCTCTCTTTGCCATTCCGTGTTAACTGCCTAAAGAATTTCAGCTCTTCTTCATTATGTATTCTTTGTGTGACCTGACTTGTCTTTTGTCCTTTACTTTAGAAACCTTTAGTTTTCCTTTCTGGGATATTGGCCTGAATAAATATTACCACAACAAAATACCATCCTGAACCTGATTAATTTCTCTTTGGGCATAAATTAGTGTTTCCTTAGTTTACTGACATAGCTCCTGGACTGCTTATCTCGTTAGGTTAGACTAAGGACCAAACAAGGTGAGGATCAGGAGTTCATTCCCTATTAGGCCAGTTGGGGCTGCACTGAAAAACACATATCTTTCATGATAATAGATGTGCTCCTAACCCTGACCATCAGTGTATCAAATGTGTAGAGTAAGGGACAGAGTAAGTAATGGGGGACTGTATTATTCAACCCAGTCTCAACCCTAAGTTTCTATCTCACTCATCACAGCAAGTTTAAAGACTTGAGCACAGCTGAGCAGATGTCTTGGGTGTGATCCAGGAACGATATTAATGTGTGTATGGGGGGAGGGTAGAAAGAAAAAATGAAAACCCTAGACAAAGTGGCATCCAGTAGGGTCCCTGAATATACTGAATTAGATATACCTTTGATTACAAATTACTTTAAAAGACTAAGCTATTTTTGCCTTTTATGATTTCTCAGTTGATCCTGTGTAAGGTCAAGTGAACATCTATTAGAAATTTTTTACCTCAAGCCAATTTTATATCATAAAATGTATATATATATATATATATATATATATATATATGTATGTATACACACACACACACACAAAGATTATTTATAATATTATTTATTATAAATAATATGTTTTATAACAGCATGCTTTTGGTTGCCATGTCATGATTGTGTGATTTAGAAGATGATAAATAAGATTTTCAGTGAATTAAAGAATTTGAATTATAGCCATGAAAGGGAGATTTTGGCAAGCAGTTTAAGGGATTTCTGACCTACCTCTCATTGTGATCTGAATTCTAAATAGGCAAATAAAAATTGAGTTCTCTGTCAGAACAAGCTGCACCAGGAAAATCAGAAGGCACCAATGTCAGCAGAACTCTGAGGCCCTGGGGTACCCAATAAGGAAAATGTCACGAAGGGAATGGTGATTTTCACAATGTCTTATTCTTAATTCCTTGTCTGAGAAAATGATGAGAATCACTGTTTCTCAACGGGAGAAAACAAAGGTGTTCACAGATGAAGAGCATTTATGTATTTGACAATTTATCCTCTGGGGACAGTTTGATCAAGAAACTAGTTGACTGTCTTTGAAATACTAATGAGATTTTTTTGTGTTTTTTTTTTTTTTACAGAGGAAAGTATTCTTTGTTCATAAAAATAAAGAAATAATTAATTTATCAAAGTATTTGCTCCAGATGTTTATCTACTTTTTTCACTGCATATCTGGTACACACTACTTTTAGCATCCAACAATTAAATCAGCCTTTTAGAATTGACCTGCCAAGTTTTCATTTGTTCATTGCATTGCAGATTGCAAGAGCCAGCAATGTACTTAAATGATTAGATCTATGTATATAATATAACTATTATTGCAGACAAACAATAAATAGATTTGTTTGCTTTTTTCATTAAATGAGAATAAAGACAGTCCATGTGATCCTTGATTTTGCTTTTCCTTGTGAAAGTTGAAGGAATAAAATTGCTTTCTGTGCAAGTCATTAAGAGCCATTTCTTTGCTCTTTTCTTCCTGGGAGAAGAGGTTTTCAAGATGGAGTATAACACTGTGCTTGCTGGAAGCAGGGACTATTCTATTTCATCATTGCCTTCTCTGTGCCTGGTACATAAAAAGGCTTTCAATTGATGGTTGCTTGAAAATCAAGAGGAAGTATCCTTTTTCAGGTATGTTTATTTGAAATATTATTGTATTAAATTATATTATTCTCCTATTTCACTGTGGGTCTGCTTATATTTGCAGCCCTTCCTCCATAGAAGTATGAATGATGCCATCAATCATGTCTTCATTTTATAAACCATCCAAAATCTAACCCACTATCTGAGCAAATTCTAAAGTTCATGGATTATCTTTAAATAGAATCACAGAATATTAACCTTCAAGGAGATTCCAAAATGGCAGCCAGGAGGAAGGATAGAGTATGAGTGAGAGAGTGAAAGGGAAGTGTGTGGATGTGGTGTGTGTGTGTGTGTGTGTGTGTGTGTGTCTGAGGGAGGGACAGCTAGATCTCACAGGACCTTTGGGGGCTGGCGGACCAAGCCTGCATAGCTGGGCAGCCTCTGCTACTGCTGAATTCTCTCCCAGACAGCGGGCTCTGCCACAGAGGTCATGCTATCTTGAAGGGGAGAGCTGCTGTGACTGGGAGCCCAACCTCACTTCCACCCAGGGTGCTCTTAGACACCACCTGGGAATCTACACTCCAGCCAGGGAGCTGCTGCCTTGGCTGCCAACCCATGAACATCAGATTCTAGCCTCCCTGGCTGAAGGCTACTGTGAATTCTGGGGGGATGCTCCACTCCCACCAGCCAGATGCTTTAGCATCAGGCACTGCAACCACACGTGCGAACAGCTGCTTCCTGGGACCACACGGAGAGCCATCAGCCACTGCCCACAGCCAAGCCTGGAGTTAGCAGCCACCTGCAACAGCGCACACAAGGGGAGCCAGCAGCCGCCAATGACCCCCTGGGAGCAGATGGTGACCACATGGAGAGCTGCAGCCTGCAACCATGCAGGGAGCCATCAGCTGCCCTTGCAAGCCCTGGGGAGCAGCCATGAGCCCACAGCAGCATGACCTGCCACCAGGTTCTCCACTGCAGCCACAGGTCCCATGCAATTCAATACCTAGATCCTTCAGTGAGAGCAAAAATGGGGAGACAGAAGAACCCCCAAAGGGAAAAGAGGAAGCAACAGAAAAGGAACTAAATGAAACAGAGGCAAGCAATATGTCAGAAAAGGAATTCAGACTAAGGGTCATGCAGTTCATAAACTGGATGGATGAGAAAATCAACAACCTATGTAAGAATCAAGAAGAAATAAAGAGTGATATAGCTCCAATAAAAAACAATATGGAATCTTTCAACAGTAGACTAGGGGAAGTGGAGGGCTGAAGTAGCAAATTAGAAGACAGGGAAGCAAAACACATCGAATCTGAACTGCAATTGGAGAAAAAAGTCAAAAGACAGGAGGAGAGCCTCAAGGAACTATGGGACAACATGAAACAAGGTAACATATGTATCATAGGGGTGCCAGAAGGACAAAAAGAGGAGCAAGGGTTAGAAAACCTATTTGAAGAAATAATGTCAGAAAACTTCCCTGATTTAAGAAGAAAAAAAAAAAGTCACACAAGCACAGAGAGTCCCAAAGAAGATAAACCCCCAAAGAACCACACCAAGACATGTTGTAATTACAATGGCAAACGTTAATGATAAAGAGAGAATCTTAATGGGTGTAAGAGAGAGACAGAAAGTTATGTACAAGGGATCTCCTAGTAGATTATGAAATGATTTTTCAACAGAACAATACACCAGAAAGGAATGGAAGGAAGTATACAAAATAATGCAAAGCAAGGGACTGAATCCAAGAATACTCTACCCAGCAAGGCTATTCAAAATTGAAGGGGAAATCAGGAGCTTCACAGACAAAGGAAGGCTAAAGGATTTTATCACTACCAAGTCATAAATGCAAGAAATGCTAAAGTGACTGTTGTCAAAAGAAGAAAAAAAGTCAGGAGCAGGGGGAGAAGGAACACAGACACAAAAAATAAAAATGGCTGCAAATAAGTACCTATCCTATATAATAAAAGGGTAATATGCAAATAGACCGAACGGCAGAATAACCGAACAACTAAACAAAGCAAAATATGCTAATGATATGCTAAAGATGCTCAACCACTTGCTATGATGTACAATGACCACCAGGGGCAGATAGTCAACTAGTCGACCAGTTGCTATGACATGCACTGACCACCAGGGAGCAGTTTCTCCAACCAGTAGATTAGCTTGCTGCTGGGGTCTGGCCGATTGGGACTGAGTGAGATGAGACGGACATGCCTTTGAGCCCTCCTGTGGTCCCTCCCCAGCCCGATGGAGCACTGGTGTGGTCCTTCAGCCTCTCTCACAATCCAGGAGCCCTCAAGGGATGTCAGAGAGCTGGTTTCAGCCTGATCCTGCAGGCCACTCCAGACACAGGGTTTATGGCTGGCGAGCACTGCTGGGATGAGTGGGATTAGCAAGTAGGAGCTGCTGGCAGTGTAGGAATGTGGGTTTCAGCCCAATCCCTGCAGGCCACCCAGAGGGATCCCACTCCTTCATGAATTCGTGCACCAGGCCTCTAGTCAAAAATAACTTTAAACACAAATGGACTAAAGCTACCATCAGAAGATACTGAGTGGCTGAATGGATAAGAAAACATGACCCCTATATTTGCTGTCTACAAGAGACCCACCTCAGAACAAAACACTCACACAGATTGAAAGTGAAGGGATGGGAAAATATCTTTCAGGTAAATGGAAATGGAAAAAAAAAGCTGGGGTATCAATACTTACATCTGACAAAATAGACCACAGAGTGAAAGGCCATGAAAAGAGATAAGGAAGGCCACTTCATAATACTAAAGGGATCGATACAATAAGAGGATATAACTCTGGTAAACATATATGCACCCAATGCAGGAGCACCCAAATACATAAAAAGACTTCTGGAAGATATCAAGGGAGATATTGACAGCAATACAATCAAGTAGGGAACTTTAATACCTCACTGGCATCACTGGATAAATCCTCTAGACAAAAAATCAGCAAGGAAACAGCAATCCTAAATGACTCACTAGATCAGATGAAATTAATTGACATCTTCAAAACATTCCACCCCAAAGCTACAGAATATATATTCTTCTCAAGTGCACATGGGACATTTTCAAATATAGATCACATATTGGGACACAGACAAATACAAGAAAAACGAAATTATATCAAACATCTTCTCAGCTCACAATGGCATAATATTAGAAATCAACTATAATAAAAACAATTAAAAAATTGGAACAGAGGCTGAATAGCATGCTATTAAACAATTATTGTGTTACCAAAGAGATCAAAGAATAAATTAAAAACATCCTGGAAATGAATGGCAATGAAAACACAACAATCCAAAACCTATGGGGCACAGTGAAAGCAGTCATGAGAGGGAAGTTTATAGCTCTACAGGCCTACCTCAAAAAACAAGATAAAATGGTAATCAATTATCTAACTCTACAGGTTAAAGAATTAGAAAAAGAGCAACAAGAAAGGCCCAGAGTGAGCAGAAGGAAGGAGAAAATAGAAATCAGAGTAGAAATAAATGACATAGAGACCAAAAAAATAATAAAAAAGGTCAATGAAACCAAGAGCTGGTTCTTTGAAAGAATAAACAAGATTGCTGAACCTGTTGCCAGGCTCGCCAATAAACAAAGAGAGAGGACCCAAATAAACAAAATCAGAAATGAAAGTGGTGAAATAACAACAGACCCTACAGAAATACAAAGGATTGTAAAAAAATACTATGAACAACTCTATTCCAATAAACTAAACAACCTAGAGGAAATGGACATATTCCTAGAAAAATGTGACCTTCCAAACTAAATCAAGAGAATAAAAATATCACAACAGGCCAATAACTAAGGAGGAAATTGAAGCAGTCATCAAAAAACTTCCAGTACACAAAAGCCTAGGGCCAGACAGCTTCACAGGGGACTTTTACCAAACATTCAAAGAATAACTAAAACCTGTCCTTCTCAGACTATTCCCAAAAATTTCAAGAGGAATGCACACTTCCTATCTCCTTCTATGAATTCAGCATTACCCTAATTCCAAAACTAGATAAAGACACTACAAAGAAAGAGAATTACAGGCCAATATCCCTGATGAACATAGATGCTAAAATCCTCAACAAAATCCTAGCAAATCAGATTTAGCATTGCATTAGAAAGATCATACACCATGACCAAGTAGGATGTATCCCAGGGATACAAGGCTGGTAAAATATTCACAAATCAATAAATGTGATACATCACATAAACAAATTGAGAGACAAAAATAATAGTATCAATTGATGCAGAAAAGGCATTTGACAAAATTAAGCATACTTTCCTGATAAAAACTCTCAGCAAAGTGGAAATAGAGTCACTGTACCTTAACATAATAAAAGTATTATATGACAAACCTACAGCAAACATCATACTCAATGGGCAAAAACTAAAACCATTTCCTCTAAGACAGGAATGAAACAGCGATGTCTACTTTCACCAGTCTTATTTGACACAGTACTGGAAGTGCTAGCCATAGTGATCAGACAAGAAGAAGAAATAAAAAGCATCTGAATTGGAAAAGCAGAAGTGAAATGTCATTATTTGCAGTTGACATGTTATTGTACTAGTACTTAGAGAACCCTAAAGACTCCATAAAAAAACTACTAGACTTAATAAATGAATTTGACAATGTAGCAGGATACAAAATTAACACCCAGAAATCTATGGCTTTTTTATACTCCAATAATGAACTCACAGAAAGAGAAACTAAAAAAATAATCCCATTTACCATTGCAACACAAAAATTAAACTACCTAGGAATAAATTTAACCAAGGAGGTAAAGCATCTGTACTCAGAAAATTACAGGATGCTGGAAAAAGAGATAGAGGAAAACATAAACAAATGGAAGAATATATCTTGTTCATGGATTGGTAGAATCAGTATCATTAAAATGTCCATAGAAAACTATAGATTCAATGCAATCCCTATTAAAATACCAATGGCATACTTCAAAAATCTGGAACAAACTCTCCAAAAATTCATCTGGAATAAAAAAAAGACACTGAATAGCTGCAGCAATCTTGATAAAGAAGAACAAAGTTGGAGGGAACACAATATCAGATATCAAGCTGTGTTACAAAGTCACTGTTCTCAAAACTGCCTGCTACTGGCACAAGAACAGACATATAGACCAATGGAATAGTCATTTTGCTCTGGCGATCAGAGCAAAATGCTCCATTTTCAACCCAAGCCATTATGCTCCATTAATCCACCCAAGCCATTATGCTCCATTAATCAACCCAAGCCATTATGCTCCATTAATATTTGACAAAGGAGGCAGGAGCATACAATGGCGTCAAGACAGTCTCTTCAAAAAAATGGTGTTGAGAAAATTGGACAGATACATCCAAAAAAATGAAACTCGACCACTAAGTTAAACCTTAATAAGAGGAAATAGGACTTAAATGTAAGGCAGGAAACCCTAAAAATATTAGAAGAATCCATTGGCAGCAAAATAGCAGACATTTGTCATAGCAATATCTTTACCAATACAGCTCCTAGGGCAATGGAAACTAAGGAGCAAATAAACAAATAGGACTACATCAAAATAAAAAGCTTCTGCACAGCAAAAGAAGCCATCAACAAAACAACAAGAAAGCCCACTGCATGGGAGAACATATTTGCCAACGTTACCTCCAATAAAGGTTTAATTTCCAACATTTATAAGGATCTCATACAACTTAACAAAAGGAAGATAAACAATCCAATGAAAAAATGGGCAATGGACCTAAAGAGATACCTTTCTAAAGAGGGCATACAGAAGGCCAAGAGACATATGAAAACATGCTCAAAGTCACTAATCATCCGAGAGATACAAATAAAACAACAATGAGGTATTATCTCACACCTGTCAGATTGGCTATGATCAAAAAAGCAACAAACGACAAGTGCTGTCGATGATGCACAGAAAAAGGAACCTTTGTGCACCGCTGATGGGAATGCAGACTGGTGCAGCCACTGTGGAAAACAGTATGGAGTTTCCTCAAAAAGTTAAAAATGGAACTCCCATTTGACCCAGTAATCCCACTTCCAGGAATATATCCCCAGAAACTAGAAAGGATGTATGCACCCCTATGTTCATCACAGCACAATTTACCATAGCTAAGATTTGGAAACAGCCTAAGTGCCCATCAGCAGATGAGTGGATTAGAAAACTGTGGTGCATTAATGCAATGGAATACTACACTGCTGTAAAAAAGAAGGAATTCTTACCATTTGCAACAGCATGGATGGAACTGGAGAGCATTATGCTAAGCTAAATAAGCCAGTCAGAGAAAGATAAATATCACATGATATCACTCATTTGTGGAATATGATGAACAACATAAACTGATGAACAAAATGGAACCAAAGTCATAGAAGCATTGAATAGACTGTCCAATGTATGAGGGAAGACAAGGGTGAGGGGTTAAGAGATCAACCAAAGGACTTGTATGCATGCATATGAGCATAACCAATGGACACAAAAAGGGAGGAGGAGGGGAGGGCATGTGCTGGACATTGGGAGTGGCCAGGGAGAGGTCAAAGGGGGAAAAAGGGACTTATGTAATACATTAAGCAATAAAAAACTTAAATTAAAAAGAAAGATCATCCACACACAAAAAAATAAAGAATGTTAACCTTCCAGACACTTATCCTGAAAATAAACCATACCTCTCAAATGTCTAGTAGGTATGCAAAGATCAAAACTGTACTTAGGTAAGGTAGATATATTAAATTTTAGTTTTTGATCAAGACTATTAACTAAAAGAATTTTTCATTGTTTTGACTGTAATATCTAGAAAAGCTTTAATATTTAAAAACAGCGAGAGGCCCTACCCAGTTTGGCTCAGTGGGTAGAACGTCTGCCTGTGAACTGAAGGGTCCCAGGTTCGATTCTGGTCAAGGGCATGTACCTTGGTTGTGGGCACATCCCCAGTAGGGGGTGTGCAGGAGGCGGCTGATCAATGTCTCTCTCTCATCGATGTTTCTAACTCCCTATCCCTCTCCCTTCCTCTCTGTAAAAATGAATAAAATATATTATTAAAAAACAGACAGAGAACATTAAAAAAGGAAATTCTGTCATTTGAGACACAATGATGTACCTCAAAGACATAAAGCTAAGTGAAACAAACTAGATAAAGACAAATACCTTCATGTATGATGTCATTTGTATGTGGAATAAAAAGAAAAAAAGTTGAACTCATAGAAACAGAGTAGTATTGTGGTTGCCATGGGTTGGGAATGAGATAAGGAGAGACTGGAAAAGGTGTTGGTTTGCCAGCTCTGGATTTTGGGGGGAAATCTGAAACTAACCCCCATATGCTGAAGGCAAGGAGAGACCTAAAAAAAGAGGAAAACAACTACACTACAGAGTGGTACTTGGATATTTTAATTCACACAGGAACTGATATATGAGGTTTGTCTTGGGCAACTGCATGATAAGATCTTTCCATTTGCCCTCCTGAATCTTAAAATTTATATAGATACTATGAGTGGGTTTAGTCACATATACCTTCAGATGGCTCAGTATCACTTTACTGTCCCATTGCTGCATCCTTGCAAATAGCTCCCGCCTTGGGGATGGTGGGCAGAATGTGCATTTCAAGGATAGGAGAGGAGGAGCTGAGAAGCATTAAAATGCTCTGGGTCCAGCTGAAGAGTTAACTGGTGATCATGTCCTCTTGGTGACTTCCTCCATCAAAGGGTACAGGAGCTGTGAGGGATGATCAGGCCAGTGGGAGGGAGCAGTTAGGGGCAACTAGGTAGACAGGCAGGTGAGTGATTAGGAGCCAGCAGTCCAGGATTGTGAGAGGGAAGTCTGACGGATCGGGCCTAAACCAGCAGTAGGACATCCCCCAAGGGGTCCCAGAGTGGAGGGGATGGAGGCTGGGCTGAGGGGAACCCTCCCATGCAAGAATTTTGTGCACCAGGCCTCTAGTGAGATGAATAAGTGAGGATCTAATATATAACATGATGACTGCAGTTGCTAACATAGTATTGTATAAATAAAATTTGCTAAATCTTCCAACCCCCCAAAAAAATCACACACAAAAAAGGGCAAATATGTGAGATGATGGATGTGTTAATTAACTCAATGGGGTACACTCTTTCATCATATTGTACACTTTAAATATCTTACGGTTTTACTTTTCAATTATGCCTCAACAAAGCTGAAAAAAACAAACAAACAAAACGATCCCAGGATCTACTTGATATATCTCAAAACCGCACAAACAAATCAGAAGTACAAACAAATCAATTACAAAGGAAAACAAATGCCCACTAGAGACATTTCAACTTTTACATAGTAATTCAATATTCCTTACATATTAATATAAATTAAGAATCTGGGTCCTAGGGGTTGTATGAGAAACATCAGCTTTTCAGAATCATTCATCTAAAAACTCACTGCACTGAATGAATATAAAATTATGAGACTATAATGATCCTTTATTTCTAAAGTCTCCTTTAATTTCATGGTCTCACAGAAGGAACAAAATTAAAATAAATGTGTAAAATCCTTTTTTCCAATGGAGGATGATTATTCAAATTGTTAGAGTGAGATGCTACTGAGGATACTATCACAGGTTTGCTCCAAAGTAATTAAACACAGTCTCTGTTCCTACATAGAAATGCAATCCCTGTCATAGTAGTTTTATAATAATAACATCAGAACTAAAAAACAAATTACAATATATTAAATAATAAATATTTAATTATATAAATATTTATCCTATATAATAAAGATGTAATATGCAAATGGACCATCACTCCAACACACAAGATGGCCACCTCCATGTGGCCAAAGATGACTGCCTCCATGTGGACACAAGATGGCCTCCACAAGATGGCCAGCAGGGGAGGGCAGTTGGGGGGGACTCAGCCTGCATGGGAGGGCAGTTGGGGGGACCAGGCCTGCAGGGGAGAGCAGTTGTGGGGAGTCTAGGCTTAAAGGAGAGGGCTTAGGGGTGACAAGGCTTGCAGGGGAAGGCAGTTGGGAGGAACAAGGCCTGCAGGGAGTGCAGTTGCGGGGAGTCTAGGCTTAAAGGGGAGGGCAGTTAGGGGCAAACAGGCTAGCAGGGGAGCAGTTAGTTGTTAAGGGCAATCAGGCAGGCAGGCAGGCAAGCGGTTAGGAGCAAGCAGTCCTGGATTGTGAGAGGGATCCCAGATTGGAGCGGGTGCAGGTTGGGCTAAAGGATACCCCACCACTGCCCCCATGCACGAATTTTGTGCATCGGGCCTCTAGTATAAATATATATACACATATTAAAATATTTGTTAGTTGGGGGACAGGGTGAAAAAGGTAGAGGTATTAAGCAAAAACATAAATAAATAAATAAAACCTCATAGACACAGATAACAGGATGGTGATTACCAGAGGAAAAGGGGTGTAGGGGAAGTAGAATTGTGTTAAGGAGTATTAAATGATGACAGAAGAAGACTTGACTTTGGGTGGTGAACATGCAATACAATATACAGATAATCCGAACTAATAAAGAGGGAATATACAAATTGATCATCACATCATCACAAAGATGGCGGTGCCTATAGCCACAAGATGGTGGCACCCAGTCCCCTCAGCCCCGCCAGAGTCCCCCAGTCCTTTCAGCCCAGCTGAGGGGGTGGCAGGCACACGGTGCGGCCGGACCCACCATCAGCCCCCTAGCTGCCCAGGGCCAGCCCGAGGCGCAGGCAAGCCTCGGATGTCAGCTGTCCAGCCAACACCAAAGGCTCAGGAAAGCTGCAGATGGCGGCTGCCCAGCTGCCCAGGGCTGCCCAAGACTTGTGCTGCCGGCAGTGGCAGCAGCATAAGTGTGATGGGAGTGTCACCTTCCCCTGATCGCCAGTTCGCCTCCTGCCCCTGAGGGCTCCCGGACTGTGAGAGGGGGCAGGCCAGGCTGAGGGAATCCCCATCCAGTGCATGAATTTTCATGCACCGGGCCTCTAGTATATTATAGAATTGTATACCTGAAACCTACAAAATTTTATTAACCAAGGTCCCCCAAATAAATTCAACAAATAAAAACAAATAATTATTACAAGTGATTTGCTTTATTTAACATACATAGTAATTGCATAAATTGTTCATATCTATATTTTCAGGTGAGGAAATTGAGAGGTTAAGTTAGCTACCAGAGTCTTGAATCAAGTCTATAAAATCCAAAGTCCTGCAATTAATCTGTGTGTCAATGTTTCTCCTTCTTAAAAGTTGCAGATATATTCACATAGGGTATGGGAAGTCTATTTGAATATGCATGTATGGCTTCTATTAGATCAACTTTTTCTAACGCAAGAAGCAACAGTTGACTCACCTCTAACATGGTAGGAAAGATAAATTATTTTGCATTTATTATTTTCAAAAAATTTACTGATAAGTATATGCTGACCATACTCTCTTAGTCACTGGGGATGGAGGAGAAATTAAGCACACAAAAGTACCTGTCTCATGGAGTATGCATTTTGGTGGAAGGAAGACAGACAATCCTATCTAATAAAAGACTAATATGCAAATTGACCATCACTCCAACACACAAGATGGCTGCCCCCATGTGGACACAAGATAGCCACCACAAGATGGCTGGCAGAGGAGGGCAGTTGTGGGTGATCAGTCCAGCAGGGGAGGCCAGTTAGGGGTGACCATTCCTGCAGGGGAGAGCAGTTGGGGGGAAGCCAGGCTTGCAGGGTAGGGCAGTTGGGTGGGACCAAGCCAGCAGGGAAGGGCAGTTGGGGGGAGCCAGGCCTGCAGAGGATGATGGTTGGGAGGGACCAGGCCTTCAGGGGAGGGCAGTTAGGGGTGATCGGGCTGGCAGCGGAGTAGTTAGGTGTCTATCAGGCTGGCAGGGGAGTGGTTAGATGGTGATTAGGCTGACAGACAGAAGCAGTTAGGGGCAATCAGGCAGACAGGCAAGTGAGCACTTGGGAGTCAGCAGTCCTGGATTGTGAGAAGGATGTCCTACTGCTCATTTAGTCATCCTTCAAGGGGTCCCAGATTGGAGAGGCTGCAGGTTAGGCTGAGGAAGACCACCCCCCATGCACAAATTTCATGCACCGGGCATCTAGTAAATAATGAATAAATAAAAATGCATAGAATACAAAATGGTGATAAGCAATAATGAAAAAAATGAAGCAGGGAAAAGGATAAAATGAGAACTATGAGGTTATAGGTTACAACTGAAAAGAAGGTGGTCAGTGAAGACCTCATAACAAATGTCATATTAAATCCAAGACCTGATAGAGTAATGAAATAGAACAGAAAATGCCTTGAGATTATTTTTAAAAAGAGCCATCTAGGTAAGGGCATTCTAAGTAGAGCTTGTGCTTCAGGGTCCCTGCTGTATCCAAGGAATAGCAAGGAAATCAATGTGCTGGGCAAAATAAGCAAGATGAAAGCAATAGAACAGAGGAAGAATGGAATCTGATTGGGTAGGGACCTGGAGCCCCCCATAATGATTTAGTTTATTCTGAGTATAATGGAAGTTGGGAATCTGAGCAGAGGATTAAAGTGATGTTGCATTTTAGGGGGAGAAAAATCACTCTGGTTGCATCATCAAAAGTAGATTTTAAAATGGTCCTGTCATAGTGGCTCTGTTGGTTGAGCATTGCCTATACACCAAAACATTGCCAGTTGATTTCAGGGGTTAGGGCACATGCCCACATTTCAGTTTCCATCCCGGGTCAGGCTCTCTCTCTCTCTCTCTCTCCTTCTCTATAAGCATATCCTCAGGTGAGGATCAACATAAGATAAAAAGGGTCCAAGATAGAAAGCAATGAATAAGTTAGGCAATTGCAACAATCCAACCATCCAACTATGAGACACTGTTGGCCATGTATGATGGCATAAATATGGAAGAAAATTCTAGTTACGATTTATATTAGTTGATATAGATAAGAAGTACAGATAGAATTGAGCTTTAGAGCTCTAATTTTAAAGATCAGGGAAATGAGTAGAAATCAAGGTGGGAATTTTTAAAGGAGCAGCAACGGAGGTGGGAGGAAAAAACAGACCAGTATAGTATACTAAAAGCCAAGTAACAAAATTATAGTATACTAAAAGTATATACTATAGTAACAAAAGTATACTATATTAAAAGCCAAGAACAGTAACCAATAGTGTCAGATGCTGCTGCTTGCTAAATATTATCAGGACTAAAACTTATTATTGTATGTACAATTTGGGGGTAACTAAACAATACACGAAGCAATTTCAGTCCAGGGACAGCTTCCAAGCCTGATAGAAGACATTTATATAGTGTAACATTCATTTCTTAATTTATTTAATAAAATAAAAATGTGATTTGTTATCACAAAAATATTTTGTGTGTTGTATTTTTATTTGCTTCAAGGAAGTATTTTTTATTAAGTAATAACTTTTACATTTTCTGGAGTTACATTTTGGGACACACTATTAGGCTGATAGACCTGTCAAAATAGCAATTATTAGATATAAAAATTATCCATCATATAAAAGGAACATTAAAACTCAGACAATTTTATAGATTTGTTCATTTTTAATTTGAAAATCTACTGTGTTTAATAGCATCACTCTATTTGTAAATATAAAGACTTCATAATAATATGTTTAACCATATTTATTTGAAATTACAATTTTTAAAAATTAAGTCGATATAATAAGGAGTATCTGAGAATTATTTTCCCTGGGAAGAGAGCAGGACAGACTGCACCATACTATACTGTCTCCCAGCAGACATGTTCAAAGTTGAAAGGAGACGAAACTATTATTGATGCCAACTGTAAAATCTCACAGGTCATTATGAGTTATAAATCAATATAACTTTTTAGAACATTGCCTGACACATAACAAATGTCATATGTTTACAACTATATTTTTACTGGGAACTTTGGATAATAGTGTGTATTTTGGAAGACTATAAAAATTACTTTACATTTAATCATTTAATAGCATAATTCTAGCCCCAAAACATTTTACTAAACATTTACTTATTATATTTTATGTCATATTCACATATAAGCAAAGTAAAATTATTAGACCCTGGAACTCAACTGTGGGGTATGAGGTCCTGAACCCACTTTACAAAAACGACTTATGTGCCCTGGCCGGTATGGTTCAGTTGGCTGAGTGTCATCCTATGCACTAAGTGGTGGCCAGTTCGATTCCTAGTCAGGGCACATACCAGGTTGTGGGCTCAATCCCCAGGTGGGGGCATGCAGGAGGCAGTGATCAATATTTCTCTCTCCTCCCTTCCTCTCTATTTCTACAATCAACTAAAACATATTTTTTAAAAATGATATATGTATTTTCTATATATTGGGACTTTTGATATCTTAATTTTGATCTTAATTTATATCTATTTACTAGAGGCTCAGTGCATGAAATTCGTGTATGGAGGGTGTGTCCCTCAGCCCAGCCTGCACCCTTTCCAATCTGGGACCCCTCGAGGGATGTCCCACTGCCCCTTTAGGTCTGATCCTACCAGTAGGATCCCTCTCACAATCCAGGACTGCTTGCTCCCAACTGCTCGCCTGTCAGCCTTCCTGACCCCCTAACCACTCCCCTACCAGCCTGATTGATGCCTAACTTCTCCCCTGCCAGCCTGATTGCCCCTAACTGCCCTCCCCTTCAGGCCTGGTATCTCCCAACTGCCCTCCCCTGCTGGCCATCTTGTAGAGGCCATCTTGTGTACACATGGGGGCAGCCACCTTTGACCACATGGGGGTGGCCATCTTGTGTGTTGGAATGATGGTCAACTTGCATATTACTCTTTTATTAGATAGGATAGAGTCCTGGTGCACAGGTGGGGGCCGGCTGGTTTGCCCTGAAGGGTGTCCCAGATCAGGGTGGGGGTTCCCTTGGGGCATGGGGCAGCCTGGGTGAGGGGCCTGTGATGGTTTGCAGGCTGGCCACACCCCCTGGCAACCCAAGCAGAGGCTCTGGTATCTGGGATTTATTTATCTTCTACAATTGAAACTTTGTAGACTTGAGCGGAGGCCAGGGCAGGTGGGAAGTTTGGCTTCCTCCATCACCAGGAGCAATCCAAGCCTCTGGCTGGCTCTATGTCTGTGGCCGCAGCCATCTTTGTGGGGATTTATTTATCTTCTATAATTGAAACTTTGTAGCCTTGAGCGGAGGCCAGGATCGGCCAAGCCAAGTGGGAAGCTTGGCTTCCTCCATCGCTGGGGGCAACCCAAGCCTCCTGCTTGCTCCAGCTCCATGACCACCACCATATTTGTTGTGTTAATTTGCATACTCACTCCTGATTGGCCGGTGGGTGTGGCTTGTGGGCCTAGCGGAGGTACAGTCAATTTGCATGTTTTTTTTTTTATTAGATAGGGTGTTAATTAATTTTATGACTGTCTGTGGGATGTACAGGTTCTCTGCCAAGAACTGGACCTTCATGGGTGCTGGGTATTGGATGGAGAAGATGTGAGAAGTCATAGGCATAGAAGATAGTCTATATTGTAGACCAAGTAGCCATTGCTAACAAGGAGCCATTAGACAAAACAGCTCTTCAAAGTAGCCTCATAAAGTAGTTGCAAACCTAGGAGCCACAAAAGCAGCTGCACACTGGCTGGTCAGCAACACATCATTATACCAACTTATACAAAAAAGGCTTCTTGCCGAACAGTAACATTAATACTTGGGTTCCAAAAAGGCACACCTGCGCAGTATTTATGTATAATTGCTGTGTCCTTGCTCAGATTGGCCTTGAACATCCACTCTGGATGGGCCCCCATACTCCAATTGTCCTTGAACATCCAGCATATTTTGATTAGGGTTTCCACACTGTCTTAGTTCTTTCTGCCTCATATTTCATGCCATCATATGAAGAAATTGTTTTTGTATCTTAAACTGAAAGAAGTTGACATCTGTTAGCAAAAAAATATATATTTATATACATTTATATAACCTATTTATACATATATAGCAAACTTACATAGTATGTATTATAATTTATGCACATATATAATGTATATATACACATATACATTGTGTGTGTGGTGTGAGAGAACATGATTTGGAATATAATTATATTGTATGTTTACATTTATTTACAACCCATATTTATGTATTTATATGTAAAGTATGTAGCTTTTAGTAGTACATATATTACAATCTTTTTTCAAATATGTTTTTATTGATTTTTTAGAGAGAGAATAAGGGAGAGGGATAGAGAAAAACATCTATCTGCTGCCTCTTGCATGGCCCCTACTTGGTACCCTCAACCTATTGGTGCATGGGGCAACATTCAGCCAACTGAACCATACCAGCCAGGGCTATAGTGCAATCTTTTTATGTAATTCCTTTGTGCAAATAAATGATAAATTTAGAAATTGTAATGTTTTTCAAAATAAATTTATTATTTATGATCACTTCAGTAAGATTCTATTAATGATATCTGATTTTTACCACAATCATATGTTTGATATGTTAGGTGTTTTTAATCTCATAATCTAAAGCATGTTTTCATTCGCAAGTCTGAGTATTAACATGGAATTCCATTTCTCTCCCCCAGCAACCAAACTTTTCTTTTCCTATTTGAGTATTTAAGGATATGTAACAGTTGTGTTCTTTGAAACAATTTCAGCTTCAATTCTCTGTCTCTGCATCTCTTTATTTCATGGACTCCTTGAGGCCAAATCTATGTGAAAGACTCCCAACTGTTATTACTTTGTTGGAAGAAGCAAGGGGGAAAATAATGTCTTAAATTAATTTTTAGACCATACTTAGACCAGATTTTCTTTCTTTTCATATCCTCTTTGCTTTTTGGTGTTACTGAGATTCTTTAAGCAAGGCCTGGAGCTATAATTGCTAGTGATTCACTACCAAAAGGCTTTTGTTAGAGGGTTTCATTTTGGTTCAAGGATAAGGAAACTATGAAACTGGTAATTCTCATTTGAAATGTTGGATCACTGAAAGAGTAACAATGCAGGTTTTAGACCATAAAAATGTTTAGGTAACTTCTTATTTATTTGCATTAATAACTTCTTATTTAAAGAGTCTTCAGCCTCCAAGTTTTCATGCTTTCAGGTAAAAATGCATTTTATTTCCAATGCTTTCCTATTCAATCTTTGGATTTTTTTCTGTACAAACTTGGTTTCATAAGAACTGAGTTATTTTAATTTCTATTTCCTTCAAGTTAAATACATATTAAGCAATTCCAAATCCCCATTCTGTTTTTTCTACATTTCAATTTCAAAATGTATTTGTATTCAACACAATTGCATATAATTCTTTTGGATAGCTCATATTTAAAAAATTAAGCTAACACATATACTCACTCATATTTATAACCTGTTTTACATTCTATTTCATTTGGTCTTGTTTCTTGAGCTGAGCTCTGTAAAAAGCACTGGGTAGTTCTTGTCTCACATACTTTATACACGTGTACTGCTTTATTCTTGTAAATGCAGCAGAAATGTGCAATGTTTTAGCCCTTTGGACACACATCAGGCACCAATCGTTTACAGAAATGAACTGAATAGCAAGAATTTAAACTGCCTTGAAGTCATTAGATGATTAGCTTTCCCTTGAGTTCCATGGCACCCTGAACAGGCTTTCTGAAGGGCCCGTTATGTTCTTCTTCGCCTGGTACTGACCAAGGAAAACAAAAATAGAAAGCATCACTGAGTGCAGTGTTGATTCTGAGAGGAGGCATTGTTTAAAAAAGAGAATGCTAGGAAACTGCTCTAAAGTACAAACATTTATCCAGGTGTAATAGACAATACCCATTGTTTTGCTTCAAAATCCAGAGCTTTTAAAAAGCCCTTTCAGGGAATAAAATATCAAGAGAAATTCCTGAGATTATTTTTCTAAATGATAAGGGCATTGCCCAGCGGGTGAGGCTCAGTGGTTGAGCATCAACCTGTGAACCCATCACAGTTCGATTTCTGGTCAGGCACATGCCCAGGTTGTGGGCTAGACACCCAATGGGGGGTGTGCAAGAAGCAGCTGATCAAAGATTCTCTCTCATTATTGGTGTATCTATCTCTCTCCGTCTTCCTTCATCTCTGAAATCAATAAAAATATATTTTAAAAATTAATGATAAAGTTATGGATGTTATGTAATGAACTCATTTTTTCATGTGAAAAATGTTGAAGATGTTGCTAAATAATGTTAATATTGGCTTTAGTAAACAAATAATACTGCATGTGAATAAAATCTTATTTATGATTTTTTAACAGTAAAAGTCTATTGTCAATTTAAAAACTGGCAAAGCCCATGAAACCAGTTAACACCAGAAAGAAGACCAAGTCATTGAAAAAAAAATTCATGAATATAAGGTGGACATTTATCATTTATTGCAATATTCTCTGAATTATTGGCTATAAATTATGAAATGAACATTTTTAAGTAAAAATAGATAAAGTAAATGTATTTATTTTCCTCTTTGAATATACTTGAGGAAGAACAGACCTACTATTTACTATAATATTAGGCTTGTATTTGGAGTTTGGGAGCTTGACTAATAAAGCTGATATATAACAATGCCATTAGATGGAATTTCCCTCCCTCATTTGTAAAACTGGTGGTCAAACACGTACATCAATACATTTTTCCCCCAAAGTAGTCTATTTAAAAGGAGTAGTACTCACACCAATGTCACTTTTAATACAGCTTCTTCTCACTGTTATCCTTACGAGCAAGAAAAATGTCCTTCAACCATTCCAAACTTAGAAAACATACAGAAACAAATATGCATTTGTTGTCTCAGAAATGAGAATGTGCTGCCATTATCTGTTTCTTAGGGTAGAATAGTGACGGTGGGTGGTTGTTAAGAAGTATTGTCATTTACACAAATGCTACAGATCAGAGACTCCCCCAGAAAAGGACCTTTTACAGGCTCTGTATGTCATTTCAATATTTTAAATTTCATAGTGCCATAAAAGGCTTTATTCTAAATGAAGTCCATGACCATTCTGGATATTACGCTTAATCCCATCGATTCAGTCTTCAGTAGAGAATGAGAATGGGACCCAGCAGAAAAGTAGTGTCATAGGCTTTAGTAAAAAAAAAAAAAAAAAAAAAAAAAAAAAAAGTTTTTGTTATTATTGTGGTGGTGATTATTGTTGCATTTTTGTTGAGTAATCACTGTGGCAGTTCTCAAAAATTCTAATTTGGGATCAAATTCTTAATTTTGACAATATTTAATTCAGTGATAGTTGAGTACATCCCATCCTTATCCTCAGATCTCTTCCTCAGGGTGAAAACTAGATCCATTATCTTCTGCATTCTTAAAAAATATACTTAAATGTCTGTTAATTTCAGCCAAGTAATAATCTGCCCTGTTTCTTAATTGCCTGATTAACTGAGAGCTCCAACAAAAGCCTATTCCTGAAATGGAAACTTGCTGTAACTAATTTGTTTATGAGTTTACTCACTTGCTGAGAGAGTGACAGGATGAGGTTTGGTTGATTGATCCCATTCTATCAGGTACTGGTAACTGATAAAACAGCATTTTTGAGGTTTATTAGAATGAAATGAAAATTGAGAATAGTGAAGAATGGGGGCAAATGTGGATGTTATAGATCAAATAGTTGCTTACTTCCTTTTTTTCAATTGCTGCCTCTCAACCCCCTTCCCCTCCAAAATAAATAAATAAATAAATAACCAAAATATGTGTCTAAAGTTAGGACACTGTCATAAATCTTGGACTATAAGATACGTTTTCTTATTTGACTTTGAGAAATTTTAAGGGTGCTTAAGAATCCTATTTCTAGTGTATTTCGGACAAGCAGAAACCCAGAGACAGGCAGCCTCCATTTCAACCCAAGTACCTTCAGTTCCTTCTTATAAATGAAACTGTAGCTGTTTTGCATGTTGTTTGCTTGATTTTGAAATTTAAAAAAAGGAAGAAGTTGGCTTCATGGCAAGAACCAATTGTCTAGAATACGTTTTTTAAAAAAAGATTTTATTTACTATTTTTATTGGAAGTTTAAATTAGTGGCACTCTTGGATTTAAAATCTAATTTGTGGGAGGAGGAATCCAAGATGGCGGCATAGGTAAACACCTAAACTGCTGCCTCCCACAACAATTTAAACTGCAACTAAAAGACAAAACGTCTATCACCCAGAACCACGGGAAAGCTGGCTGAGTGGAAGTTCTACAACTAGAAGGAAAGAGAAAAGAGCATTGAGACGTGCACGAGCGCTGAAAAGCTGAGGTATGGAGGCGCGTGATCCGGGCTGGCTATGGGCGACTGGGTGTGTTGCTTTTTTCAACCTGAATGGAGACAAGCCCCCGATTACTCTGAAATCCAGTCTCTGGGGAGACGCGGGGGACCCAAACTCCTACGGGGAGAAGGTGGACTGTCTGCCAGCCAGAGTGGCTTGCTTGCAGAGCTGCGCGCAGGAATAATTGTTTACGGCACTGGGGCACGGGACTCCAGGACGCGGTCAGGGACACAGAGCCGGCTTACTAGCAGCCATTGCTGTTTGCCACGCCCTAACCTAGTGACGCCCTGAGACCCCGCCCCACACAACCTACAAACCCACCCAAGCTCCAAGCAGCTCAATTAGCATAAGAAAGCCTGCCCTATCGCAGCTTAACCTAGCAAACTTGCAGCCTGCGTCAGACAGTTTCAAAACCTCCAAACCCCAAGCAAAGAGGAGAAAACTGCAGCTCTCACTGTAGCTCCTGCTGAGTGGCCTCAGACAGTAGCTGACCTGCACCTCATTGGAGATCCAGAAGCCAGTGTACCTAGTGGTCAGTGTGAGACACCAGATTTCAACTCCTCACATCCATAAGTGACACATTCAAGAGGCAGACTCAGTGAGCACCAAAGCCCCACTAAAACAAGTCCTGCCCCATAAGTGTGTCTTCAGCGCAGCACTTCTTCCATTATAGACACAGGGAGTGCTCACAGCTAATTGGCCTGGAGGTCAATTCCTCCCAGTGTACCAACAGCAATTCAGGCTTAACTACACCAAGACTTTGCACTCAGCCCACAAAGGGGTGTACCAAGAGCATCCACATCAGGGGATTGGGGAGGCTGAGCTACTGCCCCCTATAGGTCACCTACCACACAAAGCCACTCCATCAACACAGGGAAGCAGCCAAAATGCAGAAACAAAGAAACATGTCACGAATGAAAGAAACGGAGGAAAACAAACTACTGGATGACATAGAGTTCAGAATCACATTTATAAGGTTACTCAAGAATCTTCTAAAAACCGCCGAGAAACTTGATGACACTTCTGAGGAGCTTAGTGAGACCTTCAAGGACCTTAATGAGAATGCCAAAAAAATGGAAAAGGATCAGTCAGAAATGAAGCATACACTGTCTGAAATAAAGAATATACAGAAACTCAACTGTAGATCATCATACCCCAAGAATCAAACCAAAGATCTGAAATATGTGGAAAGAAAAAACATCCAACCAGAAAAACAAAAAGAAAAAAGAATCCAAAAATATGAAGATAATGTAAGGAGTCTCTGGGACAACTTTAAGCGAAACAACATCCGAATTTTTGGGGTGCCAGAAGAAGGGAGAGAGCAAAATATTGAAAACCTATTAGAAGAAATAATGACAGAAAACTTTCCCTACCTGGTGAAAGAAATAGACTTACAAGTTCAGGAAGCGCACAGAACCCCATACAAGAGGAACCCAAAGAGGACCACACCAAGACACATCATAATTAAAATGCCAAGGGCAAAAGACAAAGATAGAATATTAAAAGCAGCAAGAGAAAAACAGTTAATTACCTACAAGGGAGTACCCATACGACTGTCAGCTGATTTCTCGGCAGAAACTATGCAGGCCAGAAGGGAGTGGCAAGAAATATTCAAAGTGATGAACAGCAAGAACCTACAACCAAGATTACTCTACCCAGCAAAGCTCATTCAGAGTTGAAGGTCAGATAAAGAGCTTCACAGACAAGAAAAAACTAAAGGAGTTCATCGCCACCAAACCAGGATTACATGAAATGCTGAAGGGTATTCTTTAAGAAGAAGAAGAAGAAGAAAAAGGTAAAGATAAAAATTATGAACAACAAAATGACATCAAATACATACCTACCAACAAGTGAATCTAAAAATCAAGTGAATAAAAAATCTGAAGAACAGAATGGACTGGTGAATATAATAGAATCAGGGACATAGAAAGGGAGTGGACTGACGATTCTCAGGGGAAGCAAGTGTGAGGGTTGCGGGAAGAGATTGGACAAAAATCTTACTCCTATGGATGAAGACAGTGGCGGGGGGTAAGGGCATGGGGTGGGGAATCAGGTGGAGGGGAGCTATGGGGGGAAAAAAAGTGGAACACCTGTAATAATCTGAACAATAAAGATTTAATTAAGAAAAAAAAATAAAAAAATAAAATCTAATTTGTGTTACTTTGTACACCTTTGATCTTCCTGCTGTATGACAGCCTCATCTTGCCATCTGAAAAGAATTCATAAAGAATCAGTTTGCAATGAATCTTCGCATGATAAATGTAGCTTTTTTCCCCATTGTCTGGGCTTTGCTGTTTCAAATCCCAGATAATGGAAAAGTTAGTAACTGTGTATGTGTACTTCAGAAAGTTAGTCCATTTGTGTTTTTAAAGTAACATTATTTTAAAAGTATGTTAATGTCATGTTCTATTTTTAAAAGAAATTACACAGAAATTAGCTGAATTGGAGAAAATCTTCAAATCGAATCACCAAACAATACCAGATGGACATACTAATATTAGATTCCCCCAAGGCAAAAATATAATCTAAAAACAATAAAAGAGAATTTTGTTTTCTAGTCACCCAATTTTTATTTTTAATAACTGCATATTCAGAAAAATTTTTATCTATAAAAGAATTTCCCTGTCTAGAACTGTAGAAAATTCATATTTTCCAAGTCAGGAATGGAGAAGAAAGAGACACTCAGCAGTATTTTTAAGCCTTCCAATTTATCAAAACATTCCAGAAACACCCAGACTTGCTGTCTAGCAGATGTCTTTACTACTTATAGAAGTGATACTTATAGGAAACCTGGAAAATGTTGAAGAAAAGAAAAATTCACAAATTGCAGTACCTGCCAATGTTTTGGTTTATTTTCTTTTTCCAAGTTATTTTACTAAGTCACATGCATAAGCATAAATGTAACTTGATTATTTGAATTAAATACTTAATGAAGAGCTGCTTAGCAAACCTATTTACTTGAAAGTCCTTGTCAATAATATTACTATTTTGATTTGTTTCACATCTCATAAAAAATTAAGGATTTATTCCCCCCAAATACTTTTCAAAACAGAAATACTTTAAAGAAGGAGAGCAATCGTGATTATATATGAACTAGAGCCATGGTGCATGGGGGTGTGTGTCCCTCAGCCCAGCCTGTACCCTCTCCAATCTGGAACATCCCTCTCATAATCCAGGACTGCTGGCTGCCAACCACTCACCTGCCTGCCTTCCTGATTGCCCCTAACTGCTTCTGCCTGCCAGCCTGATCACCCCCTAACCACTCCCCTGCCAGCCTGATCACCCCCTAACCACTCCCCTGCCAGCCTGATCACACCCTAACCACTCCCCTGCCAGCCTGATCACCCCCTAACCACTCCCCTGCCAGCCTGATCGACGCCTAACTGCTCCCCTGGTGGCCTGATCACCCCTAACTGTCCTCCCCTGTCAACCTGGTTGCCCCTAACTGTCCTCCTCTGCAGGACTGGTCCCCTCAACTGACCTCCCTTGCTGGCCTGATCGCCGCAAATGCCCTCTCCTGCTGGCCATTTTGTGGTGGCCATCTTGTGTCCACATGGGGGTGGCCATCTTTAACCACGTGGGGGCGGCCATTTTGTGTGTTGGAGTGATGGTCAATTTGCATATTACCTCTTTATTATATAGGATGTGGCAATGCCTGTAGTCTAGTGTCTTTTTGAACATCAGAAACAAGCTTAGCTTTAAAGATTTGCAAAGTGACAGAAAAGTGGTGCTTATATTTTATTTCCTTCAAGTTCATGTTCATAGGTAAAATTAGGTCATGTCCTTTACAATTGTTACCGCTGCTTTAATTGACCATTTTTTTTTTATTTTTTATTTTTTACTGAGTGATCATCAGAATGTTTGCCCCAATTATAAAGTATATCTTATCTTGTGGGGAGTTAGGGTAATGATTAAAATCTTATGAAACATTTGGGCATCACCTAGGGAGGAAGGAAAAAAACACAGGTTCAATGAATAAATCACACAAAGTTACAAGACAAAGTTGAGTCTGGAACCTTAGTATCCCATCATCAGAACAGGTGCCCTTTTCACTTTTCTGTATTTATTTATTTTATCGGAAGGACCAACATCTCCCAAGAGAAGGCACATCTACTTATGTACTAAGCCAAAAAAAAAAAAAAAAAAGAATTAACATTAAGTCAGTTCAAAGCATACATTCCTGAGCTTGTGTATTTTACCAGAAAAATGAAACCAATATACTTTTCTGTCTTTACAATAGACTTCAAATATTTTTAGAACCAAAGATATTTCAAATCATGTTACATGGGTATGGAAAACAAAGCAACATTCCCTTATTTTTATTTAATATACATTACTAGCACAAATATTTTATAATCAGAAGTATCAGAGGAAGTTTTTCAATTTGTCTCCTATGGAACAAACTTTGAAGAACACTTTGCAAGACAGAACATTTGCCTCAAAAAATTGCTCTGCACACAGGTGGTTATTCTGCTTCATTTCTTATTTGCAGAATAAATCCTGTTTGACAGTTTTCTGTTCTAATGCTAAATTAGAAGTGTTTACTCTTTCTATCCATTATTTACATGAAGTACAACTGAGCATTATTGTGTCTTTTGTTCCTCCCTTCAGGTATAGATTTCAACTGGAACTTAATTTTAAACTAAAGTAAGATTATATTTTTTGTATGATTTGAAAAGACCAAATTAAACATTACTTTTCTTCCCAATTGATACAATTTTGAAATAAATTACTTCCCCGAAAAACGCTTGATTAAAAAGAAAAAAGAAAAGAAAAATGGGTGGTGGTGAGAGCTAGAGGAAACTCTCCCTTATTTCTAGCTTAGAGCTGTCCTGTTTCATATCCTTTCTGACACCTGGTTTCCCATCAATTAGATTTTTCAGGCTATCCAGGCTACCATCTGCTCTTCCAATAAATCATTCCTTTGTGCTTATAAGTAACCCAGAGTTATTCTTTAGCTCACTATAAAGAATACTAACAGAAACAAGGATTACATTATTTTATGAGTAAAATATTTAAGATAAACTTAAATATTGACACCACAAAAACATTTTTCTAAAAATTATAACATAGGTAAATATCTGCATAAAACCATATCTATGATGCAAGAGTAAATTGCACTGCAACTTGAAGAAGCCAATAATTTTTTCTCATAAGAAATGATGTATCCCAAACACTTCTTTGCTTAAATGTAACTAAGTTTTGAGCTTAAAGTGAAAGGCCACATTTCCTTCCTTTTTACTACCCTATCTAATAAAAGAGAAACATGCAAATTAACCATCACTCTGCTACACCCACAAGCCATGCCTACCAGCCAATCAGCAACGAGTATGCAAATTAACCCAACCAACACGGCTACAGCCACAGAGCAAGCAGGGGGCTTGGGTTTCCCGGGCAATGGAGGAAGCCAAGCTTTTCTCACACCCTGGCCGGCCCAGGCCTCCACTCAAGGCTACAAAGTTTCAATTATAGAAGATAAATAAATCTCAGATCCCAGGGCCTCTGCTTGGGTCGCCAGGGTCGGGAGAGGGGGGGGGTGGGTGGCCTGCAAACCACCGCTGGCCCCTCACCCAGGCTGCCCCATGCCCCAAGGGAGCCCCCACCCTGATCCGGGACACCCTTTAAGGCAAACCAGCCAGCCCCCACCCGTGCACCAGGCCTCTATCTTACCTAATAAAAGAGTAATATGCAAATTGACCATCACTCCAACACACAAGATGGCTGCCTCCATGTGGACACAAGATGGTCATCACAAGATGGCCAGCAGGGGAGGGCAGTTGGGAGGGACTAGGCCTGCAAGGGAGGGCAGTTGTGGGTGATCAGGCCAGCAGGGGAGGGCAGTTAGGGGTGACCAGGTTGGCAGGGGAGCAGCTAGGCATCAATCAGGCTGTCAGGGGAGTGGTTAGGGGGTGATCAGGCTGGCAGGCAGAACTGGTTAGGGGCAATCAGGATGGCAGGCAGGCAAGCAGTTGGGAGCCAGCAGTCCTGGATTGTAAGAGGGATGTCTGACTGCCCGTTTAGGCCCTGTCCTACTGGGTTCGGTCCTAAACAGGCAGTCGGATATCCCTCAAGGTGTCCCAGATTGGAGAGGGTGCAGAATGGGCTGAGGGACATCCCCCCCCTGCCCCCCTCATGCACGAATTTCATGCACCAGGCCTCTGGTGTCTTGATAAACAGATTGGAATGCGGAGGACAGGGGCTGCTGCCATTTACATACATGTTAGTTCTAGCAGGATTAGAATTCAGTGTCCATTGTCCCTTTTCTTAAAACAAAACAGAATACACACACACACAATTGGCTATAGTGGAAGGACATAAATACTTCAAGAACTGCTAAATTGAAAATCATTGTGATTCTGATTCCTTCTACTCTTTTGGCTTTGATGATTCCAGAGATGCTGCAAATATACTTTTCATTGAAAAGGAGAGGTATCCATGATCAGGACTTAAACTATTAAATATCAGCAGCACTGGCACATTTTTCAGTGATGGGAATAATAATAAAATAATTAAATTATTATTTTAGTTTCATGTTTTCCAGCAAAATCAACACTCCATGTAACTGTGAATTGAGACTGAAAAGAATATTTTAACTTAATATTTAGTGGTAAGGGATTTTTTTTTTTTAACCTAGCCTTTCCTCAACTTTCATGCCTTGCCACACTGATAAATTTTCCTCACTTCCCACCCTCACCTTCAACAATCACTCAAAAAAATGAGGAAACTAGCTTGTAGCATAGTTGCAGTTCTCCCAAGGAGTGGAGAAAAGTAATGTATAAAATCTACCAAGGGAAATATGTATTTCCAAATGTGACTGATTAGAAAAAGTTTTATGAAGATTTCCAAAGTTTGTATCATTCATAGTTTTTTGTGTTTTTTTTCTAGAAGTCAGTGTTTTGATATCTGCTTGTCATTATGGAAGACAATTCATTAAAAATATAATATTTTAACTTTCTTTGTTTTGCTAAAATATTGGAGTTTTCTTTGGCATAGATGTTCAGCTACTTAAGAAATAAGTTTGTGCCCTAGCTGGTTTTGCTCATTGGATAGAGTCTTGGCCTATGGACTTAAGGGTCTCGGGTTCAATTCTGGTCAAGGGCTCATGCCCAGGTTGCATTGATTCTTTGTCATCTTTGATGTTTCCATTTTTATCTCCCTCTCCCTTCTCTGAAATCAATAAAAATATATTTTTAAAAAAGAAAGAAGTTTGTACTTAATATGCGAATTATAGTAAATAATTTAACATATCACATGGGCTAATATGAGCACATAAAGTTATTCAAATCATCTTTCATGGTTTTAAATTAATAAAAAGGACTTTATACCTGTAAGAAGAGTTCTGAAATGTAATAGAGAATAGTTTATTACCCCTAATAATTTCTGTTTTCAAATATTTCCATTGCTTTTTCATACCAGTTTTAAAAATTAGAGAAAATTTATATATACAGATGTTGTTAAAGATAAAAATAATGGAAACTGAGCTGATATCTGTCTGATACATGATGTTGACAAAAGTTCCCAAAAAGAATATTAAAAGAATAGGAGACATTCATCAAGTGAATAGTTTGCATATGGAGGAAGTGCAACCTCTGGTGGAAATGGAAAGTGCTCTTCAAATAGACAAAGGAGACTGTCTTTTGTAGAGACACATCCCACCCATATTTCCCATTTTGGTCTGTTCTGTGTAATTGAGATTTTTTTTTCCATATCGTGGAGTTTTGGTTGGTCAGCACAAATTCAAACGGAGTTTCTAAATTGTGCAGTTCTGATTGGTCAGGGCAGGCCCTAGTTTGGTGATAGAGGAAAAAAAAAGAACTTCCTTGCAGTGGTTGAATCAGAGGGCGTAAAGGAGCAGGAGATAGATCAGGAGGTTAGAAGCTGAGTCTTCGTCTTCCCAGGGTATAAACGTGCAGAATATGTGAGAGGCACATGTTAGCAAATCACCACTCCAGTTTAAATTTAGGCCCATTTAACCACAGAGAATCTGTCTTGATAAATAAGTTTCTTGTTGGGTTCACAATGATAAATTACAAAACATTTCACATGTATTTTAATTTCATCACAGAAATGTGCTATTCACTGTGCTAGGCACTGAGTTTCCAAAGATGATAGGACCTATTTCCTGCCTCTGAAAAAGTCAGGTTCTAGTGAGAGATGTACTAGTCCCAAGAGTCTCATCATCTCTGCCCACTTCTGGATGGTATACTGAAATCCTTTGAGATCATCCAAACCTTTGTATTCCCCATGTCTTTTTGCAAACAATTTTAAATATTTCCAAGCCCTCTCACTTGAGTACACAAGGTTTCCTCACACTTTTCAGAGAATCAGAGGCCCTGGGAAGGGCAGCTCCTTATTCCATCCTCTCAATGTATACGTTTATGTCAATCTTCATTCTTCTCTTCAACCACATGTTAAATGTTAGAAGTCTCCTTATTTCTTCAGTGGTGCAAACTCAGAGGAAAATGACATGACCTCAATGGGAACTAACGAGGGTTTTCTGTATGCATTATGGGAAAGGGCATGCATGCGCAGAAGAACTATAGTTATATAACCCTTTCTGTCAATTATTGCTGATTGCAAATGAAAGTCTCCACCCAGAAAATCCCTCATTTAAACCATATAACCAAGGAGTTCGGGGCCCTTGTCTCTCTGTTACTGATTATAGTTACTTGATTCTTCTCGTTGATGAAGAAAAGATTTTAAGGTCAATGAAAATGAAAGTAAAGCAAAGTGGGGTTTATTGAAGATATACTCCAAACAAGGAGAAGGCCAGGAGAGAGAGAGAGAGAAGGGCCAGGCTGCTTTAGCTCACTGGGAAATCAGAGAAAAGGGGGCTTTGGAGACAAGGTTCAGGGAGTAAGCAATGAATGAGCTGCCGCTACCCATGCTCCCCTTGTTGCAAGTCTTATGGGGTCCCTTACAGGTTGGGGGCGGGTACATGCCAGTGGGGGAATGTTCCTTGGAGGGGGAATGTGCACTGGGTCCTTTGTCCTAAACATATTTATCTCTCTTTTGCAGGTGGAAATTTTAGGGGAAGTTCTTCATAGAATATTCATCAGCTTCCCCGGTGTGCTCTTTCAGGGTTGTGGTCTCCACTGATTGGTCGATGCCAGGGCAGGGTCATTAGTCAATGTAGCTGGTCCTGAGGCAGAGAAAGCATCACCTGTCTGATTTTGCTGCTTTTCTGGGCCTGGAGCTGAAATACCACTGAGGCCTAAATGTTACCTGTAGGGAGAAAAAGGTCAGGGGTTCAAAGTGCATGATCAGTGATACGCTAGGGGCGGATAAGTGTGGGGGCCCTGACTAGAGTATGACAGATATTAAAGGCTCATTTGCCATACGCATGGGCAAAGACAATGACACAGCAGTTTTACTATATGCACTGTGCAGGCGCACCTTTACCTTATATAACACTGATATCTCTATTTGGCAAGAAGCCTGGAGGTAATATACAATGTGCTGTTGACCAGCAGGTGGTTGGTTCCTGTATTTGCTACTGTGTTAGCAAGGGACTGCTTTGTGTAGCTGCTGTATTCACTGAAGACTACTGCATGTACAATGGCTACTTAGTCTACATAAAGTCTCTCTCATCTCTCTGCGGCTACCCATATCTTCTTCCAATGCCAGCATCCAAAGAAGTCAAGTCCCTGGCAGAGGAACTTGAATCCAACCATAGGTTACCAGCTGGTTCCGATCCTGCCTGCTGGTGGTCTATTGGCTGCTGGGCCACCCATAGAGAGGTGGTCTTGAGGCAGTGTTGGTTCTGCTCCTGTTCAGGACCCTAGGGCAGGCCTCACCCCAGCTACTCGTGTCTAACTTCCTACCTAACATCTCTGACTGGCCCAGTTCTCACTTGGATAAATCTTATTTTGCTTTGCTTTCATTTACATTGACTTTAAAATCTTTTCTGTGTCGGCCAGAAGAACCAAGTTTCCAGCTGGTAACCCCACTCGGTAACATCTCTTTGGTGCCGTGACTAGGATTGCACAAACCACTTGCTTGCTCCCTGTTTCCTAGGCATGTCCCATCCCAGCCAGCTCTGTGGAGACATCTGGAACTTGGTAAGGTTTGAATTCCCATTCTCTGAGATTATGGTGAGATTACATGGTCTCATCCCTGCTAGACCCCTGACATGTCAGACTCTAGCTCTCGAGCACTGAGACCCCAGGCTCTGAAATTGACCCAGGATGCTGAGCTTCCTAATTCCTAACATCCAGATGGGGAATCAACCTTCCATGTCAAATGAGAGTTCCCCGGCCTGTATTTTGGCTAACTGTGCCCAATTCGACCCCCAGCCCTTAAAAGGAAAAGACTAATTTTCTATTGTAATTCAATCTGGCCACAATATAAACTCCCCAATGGGGAGTTATGACCGCAAAATCAAGCATTAGTCACATTGTCATCTTTCAATTAGGTCTTTTCTACAAGAGACAAGGCAAATGGTCAGAAATTCCTTATGTCCAGAGATTTTTCTATTATGAAAACTGGAGGATCTCTTCTGGCAATTTAAATGGACTGCCTTGTTAAAGACCCTCTCTGCAACCCTGCGCTAATGGCCCACAAAATCCCCCCAGTTGCACCCCCATTCCATAATCTAAACCTCTCTATCCAGCCATGCCTCTATATCTGGAAAAATAAGACCCCTTCATAGGAACCTTAAAGGCCAAAACTTCTCCTATCTTCTTCTGCCAGAGTCTGCCCCCTGGTGGAGGCTCTGGGAGAATAAGGCCCACTGCTTGTCCATAAACCCTTCTCACTTGCAGAATTAAAACAAATTAGGGCAGATCTATGGAGTTACTCTGATAATCCCAATCACTATGTTGATGCCTTCCAACATATTATCTTTAGTCTATTAATTAACATGGAAGAACATAATGGTAATCCTGGGACAAACTTTGTCAGATACTGAATTCTTCTGAGGTTAATAAATGACTACATCCCATTCCTCCACCTTCTATCGCTCCTCTACAATATCCTTTGCTTCCTGAGCTTCCTTGTCTGGATTTGCCCTTCTCCTCCCTTCTTCCTTCCCCTTCTAACTCCTCCACTACTCCCTACTGACTTAAGGGGAAATGAGAATAGGAATTCTAACAGCCCCCTTTGGAGAAAAGCTGGTCTCAGCCAAAGAGGAACCAGGAATTGTTCCTGATTATCTCCAGGACCTGATGGGTTTGCAAAGAAGTTTAACTGTTAGAACATGTAATCCTGGCTAGTCCATCCTATTCCAATTAATATAGCTACTGGTTTCCGAGAGCCAGGTCACTTTAAAAAGAATCGTAGAAAACCCAAATGGGACTTAGAAAGAGAAAAGAAACCAGAAGCAAGCATAGAGATGCTCCAAGGGTATTTCCCTTTCACCTTAACAGTTTGGGAGAAGTTAAAATTGTCATAAAAAGGAAAATCACTAAGGACCTTGTAGATATTGGGGCTACTTTATCTGTTCCTAACCACATCCAATTTAAGTTGCCTTCTCCTTCAGAGTGGAGCTTCTATGTAAATGTAGAAATATTTAACTTTATTTTATTTTAAATCTTTAATGTTGAAAGTGCTACATATGCCCCATTTTCCCCCCATTGACTACTCCCAGCCCACTCCCACCTTCTACCCCAGGCCTTCACCACTCTATTGTCTGTGTCCATGGGTGGTTATGCTTATATGCATGCATACAAATTCATTGGTTGATCTCTTCCACCTCCCCCATCAACCCTCCCCTGCCTTCCCTCTGAGGTTTGACAGTCTGCTTGGTGCTTCTATGTCTCTGGATCTATTTTTGTTCATCAGTTTATGCTGTTCATTAGATTCCACATATATGTGAGATCATGTGATACTTAAAATGGAAAACTTTAGAGACAAACAATATCTAACTTTAAGTGAGAGCCAGTTCCCTTCCAACTAGGAAATGTTATGGAATAATACTATCTTGCAGCTAGGGCCTGATTTGCTGTTCCCTAGTTAAATTGACAGAGGTTCCACATGTCTAAGCCTTTATGGCTCTCAGAGGAGACCCTAAGCTATATGCTGTCTGTAAACTAGAAAAATGTATCTAAATAGAAAGAAACATTCTAAAAATGATAGATGAATTTGTCAGTCCTTTGCCAACATTTGGGTGACATACAAATTGTTGGGGTATTAAAAAACTGTCCTTGATTTATAAAAGAAGTTTTCACAGGGCCAGAGGTGTGGCCCCAGAAATAATTGAAAGCCCACCAAATCCTTTTACCTTCTCCAGACCTTGCTTACGAATCTCAAGAGGCTTATAGATAATGAAACCAGAGTTCCAGGAACTTTGAAATGCAAATACCTGGACTTCACTGTGAACTCTTATCTGGGCCATTTTTTTGAAAAATAAGAATCTCTGGAAGTAAGTCTTACCAAAACAGATATAGATATTAAATGCTGAATCATTAATTGCTAGACAAGTTTTAATTTCACTTGCTTTTGACTTTTTATTGCATAAAGTCTGTCAAGTAGATTTGAAACTGTTGTTGTAATGTCTTGGGCTTTGTTGAAGGTGTGCTTCTTAAAAAGTAAGGGAATGTTTAAAATGTGTTCATAAACATCTATCTAAGGAATGCTGGTTGTTTTGCTCTCCTGTTGCTTAATTCCTTAGATTGGAGACAGGTTTCTAAACAGGTCATATCTTTGAAGTGGATAAAGATTTATATCTCTTAGGATAGCAGGATTCATGGAAATACAGTCAAATTATCAGGACTGAATGAACTGAGAATAATAATTATTCTTATGACTTTGTTAAAAATAATGCTGATTTTTTAAAAATAAATTTTGTTTTTCAGATATAAGGCAACTTGTTTTCTTTTTCCCTAAAACAATTTGGTAAACTATACCCTCTAAAACAATATTGAGACATTTGATATTTTTCTCCCTATCTAATCCTTCCAGAACTTGGCAACTCTCAATAAGTGATTTTTTTTTTCATTACAATATGCTTATTTGGATAAATTCAATAAGAATCTGTTATCTTTATAATAATACACATAAAACTAGGTTGCAATTGTGGTTTTAATAACCAAGTTTTTAACTGGAATGTCATGATCAAGAGAGACATACTAGGGCTCTGGATGTCACCAGAAAGAATTAAGGAATTGAGATTGACTTTGAAGCCTATAAATGCCTCTTGGAAAAAATGATCTTGTACCTTACTTATTCACATGGTTCATGGAAGTCTTTCCAGTAAGGAATGAAGGTTGTTTTTCTTGACGATGGCACTTTGTCAGTTTTACACTTTGCTAGGCGCCCCGGGTTTTCCACCTTGGTGACCTTCTCTGTACCTGGCCCGTTGCTCTTGCTCTACTCATGTCTGTCTAACTGCCTACCACAGGAGGAACTGGGTTTGCAGAAACCTTAAACTAAAAGAACATTTACCCATGCTCAGAGCATGTCTTTATTACTGAGAAATATCTTTACTGCTAGTGGTATTCTGATATTAACATGATAAGATTTGTCTTGGAAGTTAAAGGAGGCCTGATTGATAATTCTGTGCTCTAACAGGCATCCACTAGTCCTAGAAAAAGTAATCCTTTCATATAGGGGGAGAATAGCATTCACATTAGCATACAATCTTAACCAGGGATTGATTTGGAACCAAAATCTTAGCTAATAAATACATATGTATTTATTTCAAAAGTTCTTGAGCCCGGCTGGCATGGCTCAGTGGTTGAGCATTGACCTATGAACCAGGAGGTCAAGGTTTGATTCCCGGTCAGGCACATGCCCAGGTTGCAGGCTCAGTCTGCAGTGGGTAGGGTGCAGGAGGCAGCCGAGCAGTGATTCTCTCTCATCATTGATGTTTCTATCTCTCTCTCCTTCTCCTTTCCTCTCTAAAATTAATAAAAATGTCTTAAAAATAGTTCTCTATGCCTATATAGAATGAATTCTGTAATAATAATATAATAATAAAATAATTAACCCTAGTAAGTACTTGTTATATGCCAGTTACAACAAACTTATGAGATAAAAATAGTCATTTCCTTTATTTTATATGTAAATAAATTGAGTTACCAATTGGTTAAATGACATTTGAACACAGATGCCTAATTTCAAAATTCACACCTTTAACCATTATAATACAATGCCTTCCTCAACAATAGTAAACCTGGATTCTGAATGTAACCTTGGTAGCCTCTATTATTAGCAATAAACCTTCTCTGTAAAATAAAACCAACTTATAATTGATTAATCAATTATAAAAATCCCTTTCTTTTCACTCCAATTGCCTTTATTGACATAACAAACATCCAAACCTTTGGAGAAAGAATTTTCATGAGTTTATTTGAGCCAAACAAGTGACAATTACTGGAAAGCAAAATTTCAATGGATTGAGAAAATGCTCTGAAAAAATGGCAGTTTTACCACCTGTTTTATACATGAGAATCATTAGGGAGGACATAAAGGAGCTACTTGAAATCTAATTATGATAGATTAGGGAGGTGGGAGAAAGCAAATTGGGGAAATCTCTTCCATGGAATAAAAAGTAAAACAAATAGACACATACTTGTTTTACATCGGTGGGTATAAGATAGTTAATAGTATTTACAGCACATAGAGATGGTATGTGGGCAACAGGATAACAATGAGGGGTTCTGGTGAGAAATTGTGCCCTAAGGGGTCTGGAAAAAGAGGATTACTATGACACTCCAAAAAATAGGTTATCACAGACGCAAAAAGACAATAAACAGGCTCAATTAAAGATTGCCCTTTGTTAAGGAAAATACACACATAGGACACGACTACCCTCCGTGTTTGCTTTTAGTTAGGAAATTTTATGTTCAGACACATCCTATGTGGTTACTCTCAGTCTCTGAGTTTGTAGGGCCACCATGCAGGCCTCCCTTGCGCTTGTCACATTTGGTATGTGGCCCCTTTTTCGTCCACGCTTTTCAAACTTCTTTGTATTATTTTGAAACAAACCCTCTGAAACACTGACACACATTATCTGTCTGTACTCTTTATCAGTATCTCTTCACTATTCAACCCATTAAATCTTGAATTTGCTTCAATCACAATGCCAAAATACTATGTTAAGGTTAACAGTTCCTTTTATTTTTCTACTTTGGGAATCTTTCTCATTTTATTCATCTACCAATATCACTGAGACATTTAGCTCTGTTGTCTGCACCCAGTTTCCCTCTCTTCCTTAAAATTCTCTTTTCATTAATTTTAACACTATTTTTTTTATTCTGAAACATTTCTCTTCAGAATCTTTTGATGATGTCTCATCTTTAGTCTAGCTGCTAACGTTTTCTACTTTTCAGTTCAAATGGTCTTTTTGAATCATTACATCTTCTTTCATGACTTGAACCAAGTTGATGCTTACAAATATTCAGTTTCTTTCTCTTGAACATCCAAGTTATATTTATAACTGTCATGTCAGTGTTTAAACCTGTATATCCCATAAGTGCCTTGAAAATGAACATGTCCAAATTACATTACTATCTTCCCTACCATATCCACTCCACTTATATGCTAGGTCTTAGTTAATGATGCTGTTAACTACAAAATTTTGAAAACCAGAATCTGGAACTCCTCCTCCTCATTCTTCTGCACACCCATCTTATCCATACTGTCAATTCTATTTAGAAGTATTTCCTAAGGACAGGCCTTCTTTTGTCACAATCACTGTTTTACCACCACAACCATCACTCCCTCCGTGGAAGATATTACTTCCAAGTCAGTAAATTACTCTTAACTGTTCTCTTTTTCTCCTGTCAACTGCAGCCTCAGCACCGTTGCTATCTGTGGACTTTGATGCTGCCAGAATAATCATTTGCAAAAACTAACTTAACTGTCACTTTTTTCTATAATTATCCACATTGCCTACATGATAAAATGCAAGATCTTTATCAACTATTAATGCTAAGATCACTTTTCATGCTTAATATTTCTCATAGCTTATAGAAAATATTAGCATTTGAGTTCAGTAATGCTAATATTCCAGAAAAGACACACACAACTTATTCCCCCATTTGATCTAAACCTGAAAGGAAGAGTAGACTACAAAGCATCTCTATAGTCTACCAAAATTTGGACAACCTAAGGAAGTCTGTAGACTATTTCACTTACATCTCTGTACAGGAGGGAATTTTCATTCAACCCTCTTAATTTCTATGACTGGCATAAAAATTAAATTGACATGAGACAGATTCATAGAGAAAAATATACATATTTAATTAAATTTTTTAATGTGTTCCCAGGACTTTTCAGTGGGAAAATGAAGACCCAGAAAAAACATTAGGCTTAAATATTTTTATACCTTTTTACACAAAAAAGATAAATTGCAGGGATGTGACCAGACAAAAGAGCCTGAGTGAGAGGCAGTGAACTGACTGTGGGACAGTGACTAGGAAATAAACAGAAGGAGGCAACTAATGGACAATAAAGATTATTTTAGTAAGTTTGAGCAGGTCCATTCCAGCTCCGACCCCCGTCTCCGGGGATAAGTATATTCTTTTCTTCTTGATAGAAGGAGGACACCTTTCTTATGGGAAATTACCTTTAGATAAAAAGGAGGAAATCAGAGAGCTAGCTAGCCCTTTCTGCATCTGCTCTTTCTCAAGTGTGTTCAGCTCAAAGTAATCAGCATACCAAAGAGATACATTTTGGGTGGCATGATCTAAATCTTCCCACCTCCATCATTCAGGAATTCTTATACCTTGTTGCCAAACCTCCCTGTTAATTCCTGTCAGATTGGGTTGGAATTTTTGTAAAACTGCAATTAGGCATGAAATTCCTTCTTGATGGAGAGCGCATGCATTTATCATTCCAATAACCCCAGAGCTAATTCCTATGGCTCTTAGATTTAGCCTGGCTTTCAATTATATTCTAAAAGCATAAAATTAAGTATACTGAACCATTCAGGGGTCTACTATTGATGACTGTTACTGGTTTACCCAACTTAGATACTTTGTTGCAATCTTGACTAAGATCCACAACCTCCGTGTGAAGAATCCTCTACCAGGCCTTGCACCCTGAGACTCCAACCTAAGTCTTGACAGTTTACTTCTATTCTCTTACCCCAAATCAAACTTCTAATCAAACCAATCTGCCACAACTCATGTCTAATTATCTTTGTTACAAAGTATTTCTCTTGGGCAGAGTTATTAGACTCCTCTTTTCCTTCAATATTCTGTTATTATGTCTATTATGGCACTTAAGATTTTCTATTTTAATTAGTGGTTTACATATCTGTCTCCCAGCCTAGATAGAATTTGAGAGCCTGAAAAATAAACTCTCTATCTTGTATAGCTCCTCATCTCCAGCATATTGGATAATGCCTGGAATATAAAAGATACTTAGTATTTGTATAGTAGGAAAAATATTAAATTATTGAATGCATAAATTAATAAAAATGACCTTGTACAGTATGTTTACACTTGTTCCATTTTGGAACTGAGCACATCTTCTGTTAATAGATGTTTACAGTGATTAAAGCTGCTTCAACAGCACTTGATATTCATAACCTCACTTTTAGGCAGACAGAGCTGATATCATTTGTCTCATTTTAGAGACGAGGGCATTGGTTTTTCAGAGCAAAAGAGACAAACCTGAGATGAAATAAAACTAGACCAGAACCCAGATTTCCTGACTTCATGAATCACATAATTTAAAGTGACTTTATATGTTGTATTATCTATCAAATATGGACAAAGGTAAATTAAGTTGTGTACTATGAGGTAAAGAGAACTATTCATCTTGAATTCACAAGAGAGAAAAAAAGAAATACAAAATAATATGACTCAATTTGTAAATATAATAGTGACTTTTTAAAAGCATAAATTTTAAACTTTTTGGAATACTCTATCATCTGTGGGCAATGTGCCTTCAGAAAATCTTTTAAGCTTCCATATTTGCTTCATCCTCCACAAATTACCTGTTGCTTTAAAAGAACTACTTCTAAAGTGGAATAGAAGTACATTAAATCTATGAGATTATGTTCATATCTCAGATTATATTAAGCCTTATCCTGTTTGTCTCTCATGATCCACATAATTGAAAATCCTTGCTCCAGAGAAAATTTGAACCCACACAATTTAAACACCTGCTCCAGAGGACTTTTGAAAAGACATAAGTCAGGATAAATTTGTGGTAAATAAGAGCTTTGAGTGCAAAGACGGAGCTGCTGGGGAAAGGGAGGATTTCAGCATAGGAAGGTGAGAGAGCTGTTGCTCTTATTTGTTTTTATGTTTTGTTTTTTAAAATATATTTCAGAGAGGAAGGGAGAGGGATAGAGATAGAAACATCAGTGATGAGAGAGAATCACTGATTGGCTGCCCCCTGTACACCCTCTACTAGGAATCAAGCCCACAACCAGGGCATGTGCCCCAACCACGAATTGAACTGTGACCTCCTAGTTCATAGGTCAATGCTCAATCACTGAGCCACACTGGCTGGGCTATTTGTTTTTTAATTTAGCCTCATAATTTTAGTAGAATAAAATTTCCTAGATAAACAAATTACATTGAAAGTTGTATTCCAAAGACAATGTAAAGGCTTTTTGGATATTAGTAATCTATATCATCTACCCTTCTAGCTGCATCATAAGACATAAGTGAAGAATACTAACAAGTAAACTTCAATATTTCAAAGGTCAGCTGAGGAGTTATAAAGTAATACATTTCTTTATGGTATTCTAAAAATTCCCACTTAATTAATTGTATAATCTGTGGTATGCTGTACTGCTCATTTTGAGACAATCCATCAATTAAGGTACCAACCTGTGTACCCAGAAATGCCTAGCTCTCGCCATTTGCTCAGAAAGCCCTTTTATAGTGCCAGAGTAAAGTACTCTTTCCTATAAATTAGCCTGTCTACCTTTTGGAAACTTACTTGTCCTATATCCCATCTCTTGTGACATTACTAAACATATTTCTTTGTCCTAATGGCAAACAATTCTTACCACTAGAAGATCAAAATATGAAATGGATCAAATTTAGTTTTAATTCATATTTCTGCTAGAGATAAAAAGTCTTCATTAAAGAAGATTTCTTTATTTTTCAGCTTTCTAAAATACAAACAATACAATTCTCCCATTTAAAGGTACAGTTTTATGAGTTTGGGTAATTATATACAATTGTGAAACCTCTACCATAGTCGACATTATAGAACAGTTTTCTCTCTCCAGCATTCCTTATCTCTCCAGCATTGCCTTGGCTGTCTGTCCTCAACCACTGGCCTTGGACACCACCAATGTGTTTTCTACCACTGCAGTTTTGTCTTTTCTAGTATTTCATATAAATGAAATAAAACAGAATATGTTCTCTTGTATTTAACTTATTTACGACAATGCTTTGGGGATTTATGCATGATGTTGAATGTATTAATGTGTTTCTCTTTTTCAGTACTGTTGCATTAATGAGTCAAAGATGAACCCTGTATATGGGCCCCTGAGTTGTTTGTTTCTGTGTAGCACACTGAAATCCATTGGCTCAAAAGCAGGATGGCACCACACTCAAATTTTTACATATCCAATTATTTTAAAAATAGCCAAATAATCAGGTTTTTAGCCATTTAAGATCTGCCTGCCTTGATTACTGTGCAAAACTACCCCCAGCATCTGCTGTCCATTAATAAGACAGAGACTTACCTTACCTAATAATAGACAAACATATAAATTGAACATACCTCCACTACGCCCATAGCCAATCAGAGTGAGTATGCAAATTAACCCAACAAAGGTGGCGGTTAATTTACATACATAGGCACCCAGCACCTGGGTCCTGGGAACATCCTGGCATCCAGGTCACTCTGAGGTAAGACCCTCGTGGGCCCTGAGCAGCCTGGGAAGGGCTTGAGCCAGGGGGCTCCTGGGCAGGGCCAAGCCTGTGATCAGAGCCAAGGGAACAGGGGTGGAGCCTGCGATCAGAGGGAGCTGGGGGTCCCGTGTCCAGGTCTAAAGCTTCGGCCAGAGACTTGAGGCCTGGGCAGGGCCCAGCTGACCATTGGCGTGAACTACAGAGGAAACACTTTTTTCTGACTGCTCATTGGCTAAGTTTCCTGTATGCCACTGGTAATATTCTTAGTAACTTGGGTAATAAGAATCCAAAAAGATGATCTAGGGATTTTCCACCACACTTCTGGAGAAAAAAATGAAGGTCCACTGCTAGAGGGCTAAGAAATGTCATATCCTGCCCTAGCCGGTTTGGCCCAGTGAATAATGCCTCGGCCTGCCAACCACAGAGTCTGGGTTCAATTCTGATCAAGGGCATGTACCTAGGTTGCAGAGTCCTCCCTGGCCGGGGCCCAGGTCAGGGCTCATGCAAGAGGCAACCAATCAAAGTGTTCCTCTCACTTTGATGTTTGTCTGTCTTTCCTTTTCTCTTCCACATTCTCTAAAAGTCAATGGAAACATATCCTCAGGTGAGGATAAACAAAAAATAAAGAAAGAAAGAAATGTCATATCCTATGAAAGACACATCTGGAAAATGCCTAAAGAAAGTTGTCATTTTCTCATGGTGAAGGGACTGGAGTGCATGTTGATGAAAACACCTTGGTGGCTGTGGTGACTGGCAGTGGCTGCAGCAGCGGGGTGATGGGGCTGGTGCCTTCCCCGGATCAGCCTGGTCGCCTCCCACAAAGGGAGGCCAGACTGCAGCTTAGGCCCGCTCCCCATGGGCCTAAGTAGGACATCCCCTTAGGGCTCCCAGACTGTGAGAGAGGGCAGGTTGGGCTGAGGGACCCCCCCATCCACAGTGCACGGATTTTGTGCACTGTGCCCCTAGTGGTTGGAGATAAGAACCCAACCCCTATCCAGAGGTCATTGGTATTGATCCAGACTCCCCAGTGTGTTATTGGGCAACATTGCTAGACCTGTAAGCATGTCCTCTGATCCTGGTCTTCTGACAGTTCCCTGTCCTCCTCCCCTTCTGGGTGGTAGGCCCCTCTTTGTATACCTCAGGACAGTATCATGCGGAAGAACCTTCCTTCTCATGGACTAAGAGCCACCCGTTAAAACTTGTTTTGTGTTACTCTCTCCTGTGGTCATATTTTTTTTCTCTGGATCAATCCCCAAATCCCTCAAATCCCCTACAATTAAAAAGTAATATTCTATGGTATAGATAGTCACACATTTTATTTACTAATAAGTTGATGGACATTTAATTTATTTGCAACTTCAGCTATTATTCACAATTCTGTTATTAACATTTACATACAAGTCTTCGTGTGGGCATATGTTTTCATTTCAAGTGGGAAAACAATGAGAGTGTGCCTAAGTCATATGGAAAGTATATGTTTAACTTTAAAAGAAACTACCATATTGTTTCCCAAGAGTCTGAATGCTTTGTATTTCACCAAGAATGCAAGAATTTTCAGTACTCTACATAATCTCCAGCACATGCCACTATAAGGTGTCTTGTTTTTACTTTAAGGAGCAATTCTTGTGGGTTGAAAGGGGGATCGCATCATGGTTTCATTTGCATTTCTCTGATAACTAGTGATGTGGGTATCTTTTCATAAGTTTACTGGCAATTCAGATATATATATATATTTTATAAAGTGCCTGTTCCAATAATTTTCTCTTTTGAAATGGGCTGTTTGTTTAATTATTGATTTATGAGTTATTTTTAAAAATATTCTATATGCAAACCATCTGTCAAATATGTATTTTCCATTATTTATTTTCTCATAATATCTGGCACAAATTTTAATTTTCTTAACTGTATCTTTTGAAGAGCATAAGTTTTAAATTTTAATGAAATCCATCTTATCAAATGTTTTATATTTTATGTTATTTATGTCCTGCTTAAGACATTTGTGCTTCATTCAATAGCTCACTTATTTCCTACCATATTCTCTTTTGGCAATGTAATAGTTGTGAGTTTTATATTAAGAATATAATCTATTTCAAGTTAATTTTTTAAAATCTCTTTATTTTTACTGTTTAAAGTATTACAAATAGTAGTATATATGTCTCCCTTTTCCACCACTGACCTCCCCCCTGCCTCCCCTACCCTCCTCAAGTTAATTTTTTATGTGTGGTAGTAAATAGAGTATATGTTCATTATTTTCTGCAGAGATATCCAATTGTTTGAGCTCTATTTTTTTAAAAGATAATCTTTTCCTTAATGAGTTATTTTTGCACATTTGTCAAAAATTAATTGACCACTTAATGTGGTCTATCATTGTAATTTTTTTTTACTTGACCTTCACAATCCATTCTCTACAGTGCTGTCATACTGATCCAAATAAAATACAAAATTATCATGTGAAGAGGTTTTAGGACATGCCACCCTATAATATACCTTTTTGGCATTTTGATTATTTTGAGCCGAAGGTACTTGAGAAACAGCAGCTGCAGGAAGGGCTCTCTGACCTGACCTCTCTCTTTCTACCTAAAATAGAGCCTTAAAGTTTCTCATGGGAAATTTTATGACCTTGTTGCTGTACCTTCCCAAGAAAGAAAGAATATTCTTATCATTAGAGACTGGGAGTTAGTGCCAGAATGTCCCTATGTAAGCAAACTTTTTAAAATAATTCATCATTTATTATTACCTTTCTCCTTATATATTTTTTCTAGTCACTGTTCCACAATTTACTTCCCCTAATGCAAGCCCCTTTGTCTTATTACATTCCTACAATTTATTTTTCTTAAAAAAAAAAGGCATATAAGTTTTTGGACCTACCATCTTCTTTGAGTCTCCATTTTCCTTTTGAAGACTCCCATAACAATATTAAATAAAATGTGTATGTTTTTCTTCTATTGATCTTATGTCAGTTTAATTCTTAGACCAGCCACAGAAACTAGGAAGGCAGAGAGAAGACTTGCCTTCCCTGCACACCTTCCCTACACACACCGTTTTCATACTTATAATCCTTCAGTGATTCCTTATTCCTCACAGAATAAGTCCAAGATACAGTCACATTATCTATAATGCCTTTCACAGTTTTGACAGATAGAGGAGGCTCTATCACACAGAAAAGCATATGATGTGCAAAGATGCAGAAAGTTAAAAATAAAGTATGGTATTGAAGAGGTCTCCAATTTCTTGTGTATTACTATGAGGTTTGATGCATATTTATCTAATTAATAAAATTCTCTATCTTTATTAGTATACTAGTAATTCATTCTTTTTCTTTTTCCAGTGTCCTCTGATTATTCCTTTTTGTATAGCTTTATCTTAGTGCCATGCTTTCATTCAGTCCAATTCAGTCCAATGTCATTTTCTGGCAGGCACCCTCAGCATCACTTGGTAGCTTGTTAGAAACACAAATTTCAGGTTGCACTCGAGACCCACTGAATAGAACCTTTGAGGGTGAGGCCAAGAATCGGTGTTTTACCAAGCCCCTATTTATTTTTATGCATGTTCACTGTTTTGTAAAAACTTCTATTTTTTTAGCATCTTTCTATGATTTTTAAGATTTCTTCCATATGGTCAGCCATCTTTACATCTCTTAAAATAAATAAAGCATTGATTTCAAAATGTATATAATTACTAATTTCTTGTCATCTTGTCTTTAGTATTACCTTTGCTAAATTAACAGGTAGGGTTATCTGGCACTGGATTCTGAATTATTAATTTACTAGAGTTAGAAAACCATACTTTGTGAATTCTTGGGATTACATAGAGGAAGAAGAAAAAGATGAGATGTATTATAAAATACATATCAAATTCTAACACATCCTTCTTTATTTTTGAAAATTTGAACATTAAAGCGCATTTTCTCCTTTAAAATGTTACTGTTGTAATTTACATTGGTACATTTTTCTAATGTTAAATTATTTCTTGATGAACTCTTCTTGACTATAATGTGTTGCTACACTTTAAAAAATTATTCTATTGAGTTTTATTAGTTTAATTTATATAAAATGTGGGATTAGTATATTTATGTGATCCAAAAACAAAAATATATTTAAAATATAAACTGACAGCCCTGACTGGTGTGGCTCAGTTGGTTGGGTACTATCCTGTATATTCAAAAGTTGCCAGTTCAATTCCCACTCAGGCACATGCCCAGGTTGTAGGCTCAATCCCCAGTAGGGGGCATGTGGGAGACAGCTGATTGGCATTTCACTTTCACATCAATGTGGGTTTTTTTCCCTCTTTCTCTCTCCTTCACTTTTCTTCTCTCAATAAAATAAAAATGTATTTTAAAATATAGTTATATGTATAAACTGAGAAACCTCACTGCCAGCTCTGTCCCTCTACTTCATTTCATATTTATAATTTTCTCATTCATTCTTTAAGTTTTTATGTAAATAAAAGCAAATGTACTTATCCTTATCGCCTTACTTTATGAAATGTGGCTTAAAATATGCATGATTATGCACTTTTTTTTCTCTTTACAAGAATACTCTCAAAAATATATCTCTTTATTCCACTGGCTGTTTTTGACTTTTACTTTGCAAGATAATAGATAATTTATTTTACTAGATCCTTATTGCTGGATACCTAAGTTGTTTTAATCATTTATTATTCTGAAGAATGTCACACTTAACAACTTTGTGTGTGTGTGTATATATATATATATATAAAACAATTATATATATATATATATATATATATATAATTGTTTTATGATTACATAGGTGAGATTTCTGGGTCAAAGGGTAAATTACACTATAATTTTCTTAGATATTTCCAGATATTTACTGCCTTCCAAAGACCATTTTATTTTGTGTGTGCTGGTCTCACAGATATGGTAATTTTTAAATTTGGGTTAATTTTTATTGGAAATGTGAAAAATAATATTTTAGAATAAAGGGTGTTCCACTTAACATAAGTAAATTTAATATATTTTCATAACTTAGTCCAATGAACTATCTATTTATATTCAATGCCTAGTTTTCCAATGAGACCAGCCCAGGTCTTTGGCTTGAACGTGTCATTTGAGAAAGTTTGAGGAAGATGACATTTTGAAGATGAGGGAAGTCCAAATTAAGAGTTTGATTTTTGACATGTTAAATTTGAGTTATCTGTGAGGCATTCAAAGTAGATGTAAATTAGGCAGTTGGGTGTTCCAATTTGGGAGAGAACTGGGTGTTCTCTCAAGGGAGAGAAGTGGGTTGCTAATATAAGTTGGGTAGTCATTAGCATATAGATGGAAATTAGAGTTCTGAGGATAGAGGAAATGACCTAGGGAAAAAGAAAGGTAAAAGAAAAGGGAAAAAAGACTAAGACTTTCTCCTAAGAGAAGCAGAGCAGAGCTTCATTGATTCCATTAGGCATTGGCTTAGCCATACTGAGCCTAGACCAGCAGCATCCCCTGGACCTTTGACCTCTGAGGAAGAAACCATATTAAAGAGCCCATCAATGGGATTTAGACCAGAGTGTGGTTTGAGGGCCCCTTCTACAGTCTGTAGCACTAAAGAACATGGTGAAATCACATACAGCTTGTTAAATCTACAAAAGCTAAATGCAGTTAAAGAAATGCTTGGCCAACCAGATATCTATCTTGACAGTTTTCTGCAGTTTGTAACGTGACTCATTTTGGGCAAGATGTCCTAGAATAATAGTTCATGGTCCAGGTGCCCAAAGCAGGTTGACTCATTACAACATAATTAGTAATATTTCTCTCTCTCTTTCTCCATATCCTATATAATAAAATCCTAATATGCTAAGTGTCCGGCCATCTGGTAGGCTGTTCAATCAATCAATCAAAGTGTAATGCACTAATGAATGCTAAGGCAGCTCCACTGCTCACTATGATGTGTACTCACCACTAGGGGGCAGACGCTACAATAGATAGGTTAGCTTGCTGCTGGGGTCTGGCGGATCTGGACTGAGTGAGACAGGCCAGACACTCCCTGAAGCTCTCCTACGGTCTCTCCCTGCTGGCCAACCTCCCACATCCCTCCCTGGCCCCGATCATGCACCAATGGGGTCCCTTGGCCTGGCCTGAACCCTCTCACAATCTGGGACTCCTCAAGGGATGTCGAAGAGCCAGTTTTGGCCCAATCCTGCAGGCCAGGCCAAGGACCCCACTGGTGCATGAATTTGTGCACCGGGCCTCTAGTATATGTGTATTCTACGTAGTTTATATATTCAATATATATCTATATGTCTATATATCTATATCTATCTATCTCTCTATCCCTATATTAACCTAATATATAGATATAGATAGATCGATTAGATAGATAACTATAGATAGATGATGGATAGATAGATAGATAGATAGATAGATAGATAGATAGATAGATAGATGATAGATTATATATATACAGGGGCGGACAAAAAGTAGCTTTTGTCCTGTGTACCAGAAGGCTCCTGGTCAAGCGCAGGTGCCCCAGGTTGCAGGCTCAATCCCCAGTTGGGAGCATGCAGAAGGCAGCTGATTGATGTGTTCTCACATTGATGTTTGTCTCTCTCTCTTCTTCTCCCTTCCTCTCTCTCTAAAATAATCAATAAACTATAAAATGTAGGTTTATAGTGTGAGTACACAAAACACAAAGTTTATTCTTATATTGTTCTATGTTTATTAATTATTATATTATTGTATTATTATTATTAACCTTCTTTTGCCTATACCTGTATATCTATTTTATGTAATTATTCAAGCCCTTACCTAACTGGCACTAGCACAGATAACAGTTATCAACTAAAAAAAATCATCAAAAATAAATACTGGAAGGCTTTGGATAATACACAAAACCAGTCAAATTCTAGAGGAGAGCTGAAGCTTGGAAGAAAATAACACAGTGAATACAAGGTGTTACTTTTCTGAGCTATTTTCCCCCTAATTTTACCCTTAGGGAAGGAAGTCATGGTGCCTCAGATGTGGTTGTAGGGGAGGAACAAACAATTCTCTATTCCTAAGGTTCTTTTGACTATTCTAATAATCAGGTATATGACAGATTGTCAAGAGGAAATAACCAACTTTAATACACATATTTGTGTGTGAACCCTGCATATATGAGAGAGTCACAGAACCCCACACACAGGAGAGGGTCTGAGATAGATAGGGGGATTGGGATATATGATACATCATGAGCTAGGGTAGAGGTCACAAATCTTGAAGGCTCCAAAGGCTCAATGCAGGGTGATAAGAACAGATGTCTAGTAAGTAAAAATTTACCCTGCCATGTATGTGGTTCACAAAAAGATTATTACTGATAATTTTTTATTATAGGCAAGGCCACTAATTCAAATTCTTCTAGGTAGTTAAAGGAAGGGGAAGAAGCTTCTCTTGAGCCTAAAGCAAAGATTGCCTTTAGCTTAAAATACTGTATAATAAAAGGCTAACATGCAAATAGAGCGAACGGTGGAACAACTGAACAACTGGTTGCTATGTGTGCTGACCACCAGGGGCACGTGCAGAACATGGCAGTCATTGGCAGCAGGTGGCAGAGTGTGGGACATGGCAGGCGGTGGCAGCGGCAGGATGGTGGAGCAGGTGAGCAGGAGTGCCAGACCAAGGTAGGGCACTGGTTGCTGTCATTGGGGTGAGCCTCTGGTGGTTACTAAAAATTCTTTGCTCCCACTGCCAGTGCCTAAGCCACCACTCGCACCCACTGCTGGCGCTGGAGCTGCTGCTCGCACTTGCTGTCAGCACTCGGCACTGGTCCCGTTCGCTCAGTGATGTCATCAAGTGGCGGCTGCTACCCCAATCACCCCTCAGGAGCAGGGGAAGGTGGAGAAGCCCTCAGGGGTGATCGGGATAGCAGCTGCTGCTCACACCTGCTGACAGCACCAGCCCCGCTTGCACCCACTGCTGGCACCAGCCCCGATTGCTCTGTGCCATCAGCTGGTGTGAGCAATGGCAGTAGGAGCAGGGCTACCAGCAGACAGGGGGCTGGGGGCAGTGATGGGAGAGGCTGGGCAGAGGCTCAGAGCATGGCTGAGACCTGCCCCTGTGCCCACCGCAGCCTTGACCCCACAATGCCTTTCAAGGTGCACAAATTCGTGCATTGGATCCCTAGTAATCTATATAAGAGACACATCTTGGGGTGGCTTGTTCTGAACCTCCATATGGTTAAAACTGATAAGCCAGTCTTTCCACTTTGAAAAAGAAAAGGATTTAGGACAACCACATCTATTGGAAAGTGAGAGGAAAACAAGTATACGAAGAGGAGGTGCCCCAATGTTGGGGTATAAATTCTTTCCAACATTTTGGCTAAATCCTGAACCACATAAACTTGAGGCAGATTGAGCAAAGCTATGGTCTAGTAGGAAGGACTGCACTGTGATTTAAGCTGCCACCCAAAGGTCAAAATTTATAGTTTGAATCCAACCAAATTTCCTGCTTTAAAAAAATCAACATTCTTCAGAGCAATGTAACAGGATCCAGAATATCCCCAACATGGCATTCAAAATGTTTAGCATTCAATGCAAAATTACTTGATAGATGAACAACCAGGAAAATTTATCCCATTCTCAAAATATAAGATAATTGATAGAGACAACCCCAAGCTGATACAGATGTTGAAATTATCAGATAAGGACCTTAAAGTATCTATATCCTATCTAATAAAGAGGGAATATGCTAATTGACTCTCCCACCCTCAAATATGGCAGCGCCTACAACAAATAAGGAGGGACTATGCTAATTGACTGCCAGGCCCTCAAAGATGGCAGAGCCCACAGCCACAAGATGGCAGCACCCAGTACCCTCAGCCCTGCTGGGGTGGTAGGCATGTGGCAGGGGCAGGTCTGGCCACTCCACATGCCTGCCTCCGGAGTCCCCCAGTTTCCTCAGCCCCCTAGCCACCCAGAACTGGCCTGAGACACAGGAAAGCCTTGGATGGCGGCTTCCCATCTGCCCAGGGCTGCCTGAGGCTTAGGTAACCAGGGAAGGCCAAGGCTTGTGCTGCCAGCAGTGGCAGCAGCAGAGGTGTGATGGGGGCATTGCCTTCCCCTGATCGCCAGGTCATCTCCTGCCCCTGAGGGCTCCTGGACTGTGAGAGGGGGCAGGCCTGGCTGAGGGAGCCCCCTTCAGCACATGAATTTCACCAGTTCTCTAATATATATATATATATATATATATATATATATATATATATATGCCTAAGTGACCACTAGGACTGAACAACCAGAATGACTGGAATGACCAGTCGACCAGTTGTTATGACCTGCACTGACAACCAGGGGGCAGATGCTCAATGCAGGAGCTGCCCGCTGGTGGTCAGTGCACTCCCACAGCCAACCTCTTGTGGCTGGCCAATCTCTGCAGCCCTTCCCCCCAGCTGGAACCTCCTGTGGCCTCCCATCCCCTCCTGGCTAACCAGCCCTGATCAGCCCTGATCTGCCCCAATTGCCAGCCAGGCCAAGGGACCCCATCCATGTAAGAATTCATGCACTGGGCCTTTAGTCAGTATAACTATGCTCAATTAGATTGAAAAAGATACTCATAATGAATTAAAAGAAATAGTCTCACCTGAGAACTAGACAATATAATAAAAGTATCAAGTAGAAATTTTAGAATAAAAATTATAATATCAATCAAATTTATAACAAAACACATTTTAAACTGTTTCACAGGGAAAAAATCAACAAGAAAATGAAAAAAAATCACAAAACCAAGTAATAATATGAATTACATAACTACTTTAACATTTCAATTTTATTCTGACACCAAAAGCTTTGCATCTAGCATATCAAAAAATATAATTCATTTAATAGAACAATACAATAAAGTTAATATTATAAATATTCAGGAAATGAGCTTGAATCAAGTTAAAGATATATGCCAAAGTTTTAACAACCATTTTCATTATGTGTTGAAGTTGAATGCGATTTTTATTTTCTTCTTTTTAGTTATCTATATTTTTCTCTTTTTCTAATTGAAAGAAACCAGACTACCCCAAAATGTGCTTCTTTGGCATAAAGATTACTTTGAGCTGAAGACAATTAAGAAACAGCAAACTCAGAAAAAGTTCTCCCTTTTATATCTAAAGGTAGGGTATAAATTCTCCTTTAACTGGAGTCAGATACTTTTCAGCCCAAAAATGAGACCACATGAATCTGCAAACAAACCTTACTCCATTAGTTTCCTCCTATATGTTTACCTTCCCACAGTTTGTGGCTCTTGGAAGCTTAAAACTGTATTCCTCCATCCTGTTGTCCTAAATAATAAAAAGCCAATATGTAAATTGACCAAACAGCAGAATGACCAGTCGCTATGATGCACACTGACCACCAGGGGGCAGATGCTTAATATAGGAGCTGCCCCCTGGTGGTCAGTGCGCTCCCACAGGGGGAGCACCGCTCAGCCAGAAGCCGGGTTCATGGCTGGCAAGCGCAACAGTAGTGCACCACAGCAGCACTAAGGAGGTCCAACTGCTGGCTTAGGGGGAGCAGGCCTAATCTGTCAGTTGGACATCCCCAGAGGGCTCCCAGACTGTGAGAGGGTGCAGGCCGGCCTGAGGGACCCACCCCCAAGTGCATGAATTTCGTGCATCGGGCCTCTAGTATCATTATAAAAGTCTTGTCCTTTGAGAAGATACTGTACAAACTGGGATTCTAAGCTGCCATTTGAGTTACTTTAGGCTTAGGTTTCTCCTGCATGATGTGCACTACACACATTAATACATGGTTTTCTTTTTTTTTTAAGCTGTGTTTTTTTAAATATATTTTATTAATTTTTTACAGAGAGGAAAGAAGAGGGATAGAGAGTTAGAAACATAGATCAGCTGCCTCCTGCACACCTCCTACTGTGGATGTGCTCGAAACCAAGGTGCATGCCCTTGACCAGAATCGAACCTGGGACCTTTCAGTCTGCAGGCTGACACTCTATCAACTGAGCCAAACCAGTTAGGATAGTTTTCTTTTTGTTAATGTATTTTGGTATGAGAGTCCCAACAGAAAACCTAAGATGGATTGAGATAAAGTTTTGTCTCCTCTCTGTAGTAATAAACAAATATTATACATAAAAAGTTGTTATTTTATTTGTTTAAGCTAGCTGAAAGAATTGCAAGTGATGTCCACTCTGTAAATTTGCTTATTTTTGAAATTACAAATTATATAACAGTTTCAAAGTTGATAAATTGGATTTTATTGACATAATTGGTATGTCAGCATTTTAGGTTTTGCTACTGTAATTTTTAAAATAGTGTTTTTTGTTAAATAAAGTTCTTATTCTTAATTTGACTCAGTAGAAAGAGCTTGCTATTTTTATTTTGTTTTCCATTATTGACTATGACTTTGGATCCATTTGTCTTTAAATGCAAAAAAAAAATTCTTACAGAATTACCTAAAGTGCACTTTTAATTAATTCGATTGCATCAGCCACCTCTTGACCAAATCACTTTACTCTACTGGGAGGTGCTATTACAGAAATATAAACAATTTTCCAAATTAAGAAGATCATAAAGTGATTTGCTGGGGGCAAAGCAAAGAGCATGCTGGGGTGTGGAGGGTAGGAAAAGCCTGGCCCTAAGTGCTTACAAAGCATAACAGGGGTCAAAATGCACTCCCTGACGCCTGGCTGCTGTTCTTTCTTAAAACCGACTTTCTAAGCCGTAGGCATCTCGTTAGAATGCTGACAGTACACATAGTTCTCTAATTGTCTACCTTTCTCTATATCTCATCATCACACTTCATTTCTATAGCTCACCATATTCCCGTAAGTTATGTACATCTCATCATGTTCTAGTTCGGCTTGACCTTAACACCTCTGTACTTTATTTGACTTATGTCGTCCTGTTAATAGTTCTTTTACACCTGTGTCATTTATTAAAATAAGTTATAAAATAAACATTTCTATAAAATGGATTTTCATTCTACAGGTTTGCCTTTTCAAATTTAAGAATGAAGAGCCTGTTTGTTTTCACCTAAGTATTTGTCTATAATTTGTGTAAACTGCCACCATGTGATGTTTCACCAGGTAGTATACCAGTAAGTGTAGCTGAGCCATACTATGATGTTTTTGATAAAATGTATTGATTTCCCACTTAGTGAAGTGAATATGAAAGATCTATGCTGATGTTAGTCCATTAAATAGCTAAGTATTAAAATATGTGCATAAACCACAAGATGGCTTACAGTTGTTGAAGAGTGGGTAATGTATAAATCAGGGGTCCTCAAACTACGGCCCGCGGGCCACATGCAGCCCGCCAAGGACATTTGTCTGGCCTGCCGGGTGCCACTGCCTGTCCTGCTTAGCAGCCTACTCGTCCCGGGCCTGCAGTGTGCATAGGAATTTGTTCATAGTTGTTTTTTAAACTATAGTCCAGGCCTCCAACGGTCTGAGGGACAGTGAACTGGCCCCCTGCTTAAAAGTTTGAGGACCCCTGATATAAATACTTAAATGTATAATTGCAGGGCTATGGAGGCCATGCACTAACAAAGGCCTTTTATATATTACGAGAGGCTCAGTGCATGAAATTCATGCACTGGTAGGGTCCCCAGTGGCTGCCAGGGCCTCCCTCCCTTCCCCTGGCCAACTCCATCCCCTGGTGGAACTCCCAGCTGAACTCCTGGTCGAGGGGACAATTTGTATACTACATTTTTATTATATAGGATATTACCTTATAAAATCCAGCATACTGTATTTACAACCAACTTTTCAAAATGCCACACACATCCTTTCTTTTGCTACAAAATTAAAACACACAGACTTTAAATTTAATTAAAGTGGATAAATTATGAGATTTAAAAGGGATATAAAATTATTTATGTTATTTTATTTCTTTTTGAAAAATATGTCTTTATTGATTTTAGAGAGAGAGTAAGGAATAGAAAGATAGAAACATCAATGAGAGAATAACGTCAATTAGCTGCCACCAGAATGCTTCCAACTGGGAATTGAGCCCACAACCCCGGCATGTGTCCTGACTGGGAAATGAACCAGGGACTTCTTGGTTCATGGGTCAATGCTCAACCACTGAGCCACTCCAGCAGAACATCCTTTTATTTTAATAATGTGACTTTACAGTTTAAAATATATAAATTATATCAATAGGTAGTCACTTTATTTCACATTAAAACTCAATTATTAACATTGTATAAGGATTCCCTAAGGCTTTCTTTGAGAGATTATGAATGTCTCCTTTGAGGAAATTGTTCATATAACTCAGATTTAGGAGTAGTTAATGATTGCATTCATATATTATCTCCTGAATGGAAGTTTCATTCAAATGTACTTACTAGATCTCTCATTAATCCCTGATCTGGTGAGGTACTATTGCTGTAGTTCCATCTTTAGCCCAGCCCAGGAAACATGTATTGGTGTGTACTGAAAGTCAATAGGAGAAATTTCTACTTTAACCAAGGTATCAGCACAATCCTGATGATCCTGTTTAGAAAGCCCATTTAGATGTGAAAACCCCCAAAATCTGAAAATTTAAAGATATTTGTCTGTCTGATTTAAATGTAAAAACTCCAAGAATATCTAAATATCTTTGAATATTCAAAGATTCTGGGGTTTTCACATCTAAATTTACCACTGTACACCCACAGATCAATGACTAGAGGGATGTTTTAGCTAATTATCAGAATACATGAATGATTACAAACTCTCACAGCTTAGTTATACAGACTATACCTGATATGATATGTGTTCATGTGTACCTCTTTTTTTTAATGCCTTCTATAGACAATACAACTTTTTCATCTACTTGATCAGGGCTGAATTTAAAGTAAAAAGAAAGAATCAAACAAACAAACTGAAACCCAGCATCCAGATGCCTCATTTCTCAACCACTGGGATTATTCATTATTTTCCCAAACCATTAACCCTTCAGTCAATCTCTCAGAAGTCAGAACAAGTTATGTGAATGGACACTGACTTCACCCTCCATTCATAAAACCAGTGTTCCATCTTCATGACCTTAAATGAGGTGATTGAAGGCAGCCATAAAGTGCTTTGGATTCATACTGATATTATAGTCAGTGGTGGTGCTTTCTTCAGGGGGAAAGGACTAAGCCTGGTGAAGTTTCCCATTTCAAAACATGCCTATGCTCATGCAGATCTCAGGCCTGGGAGGTTAAAGAACTTTGGTGTTATCCATATCTTTTCTAGCTCTTTAAACTTAATTGACAGGCCCAAACATCATGGTTCATGGAATTGTTAAGAACGATTGAAGTTCTTAGATATTCTGAAGGTGTCCTATTTGTTTGATTTAGTCAATATTGTGGCTTTGCACTCCAGGTTCTTATATCTGTATAACGCACTTTATGTTTTCTTACAATTTCACTGGGATTTTTTTTGTCGTTGTTCATGAATGTTATGTGTTCATTCTCTGCCCAGCTTGCCTCTTGCTCTCATGCACTCTTTTGCTGCCAACAGCACCTGTACTTGTAGGTAGAACATGCCTTCTGCACTGGCTTTGTTTATAGTACTAGGCTGACCTCACTCACCTTATTTCCAAACTCTCACCAGGGAGCAGAAAAATGAAATAATTATGGCTGAGCTGTTGAAGCCATTTGGTGATCAGTAGGTAGTTTCAACTATGTGTTGACTTCTTTCTTGAATTATAGAGAAACCTAAATATCATAGTTTGATCACATTTTGGTTTTGCTGGAAAGAGAAATGTCACCTTAAAAATCTTTTTTTTCTCTTAGTTGCTATTTTATATCCAATATGTTTCTCCACTCCCTCTACTAACTGCCTTTCTCTATTGCCATCCTATGCAACCATATAGCATTTTCTCCATGAACTAACTGACTCAGCCTTTCTCAGAGGCCTTCACGATTGAACCAGTTCTCAGGGTGTCCACTATCTTTCCTCTGGTCAAATTGTTAGTTTGCTGAGTCATATCAGTTTATGGTCAAGTTACATGTGTATAAAGCCAAACATGATCATGATTTATAACATGTTCAGGTTTTAAGTTCTAGATAATATCAATAAAGTCTGTAAAATATTAGGAAAACATGTACTTATAGAACAAACACTGTTATTATTAAAATGTAAAATATATTTTATTGTATTTATTTATCATTTTTAAATTTTATTTATTTTTAGAGAGAGAGAGGATGGGTGAGAGAGAGAGAAAGATCGATGTGAGAGAAACATAGAGCCCTCAACCAGGGCATGTGCCCTGACCAGGAATCAAACCAGCAACCTTTCAACCTTTAGGTGCATGGCATGACACCCTACCAAGTGAGAGCCATACAGGTCATGGCAAATGTAAAATACATTTTTAGAAAAAAATATATGCATAGACAATATTTTATTTTAGGTATAATAAGAAAAATTTAAATATGCTAGAGTAATGTCATATTAACATTAAACTAACAATAAAAGAGTAAAACAGCATTGCATTCTACTAAAAATATTTTTAAATAGAGAAAACTATTCAAATTACCACAAAATAGAGGTCTTTTTTTCATATATATTAAATTTTCTTTTTTTTAATTTCTTTATTGATTAAGATATCACATATTTGTCCTCATCCCCCCATTCCCATCCCAAACCCCTCCCCAGATATGCCCCCACCCCTCTGTTGTCCGTGACCACTGTTTAGGCTTATATGCATGCATACAAGTCCTTTGGTTGATCTGTCCCCCTTACCTCCACCCTTCCCTACCTTCCCTCTGAGGTTTGACAGTCTGATCAATGCTTCCCTGTCTCCGAGTCTGTGTTTGTTCATCAGTTTATGTTGTTCATTATTTCCCCTAGATGAGTGAGATCATGTGATACTAGAAATACACTTATAAGAACCGAAAATGAGACAAGCAATAATGGTTATGCTGGGAGGCAAATGAATCAGTCTGTAGTGGTGCTAATATACAATGTTTCTAAATATATTATCATATTTTCCACTGGTAGACAATTCTTACAACTTACTAGATACCCAGTGCATGAATTCATGCACTGGTGGGGTCCAGTCGGCTGCCCCGATGGGGACTAATAAGGCACAGGGCCAGCCAGGGCAAGGGGCCATGGTTGTTCTGGTCATTCTGCCATTCGATCACTGGGCTTTTATTATATAGGATTAGTCAGCTCAGCCATAACAAAATATCATAAATTTGTGTGGCTTAAACAACAGAAATGTATTTTTCTCACAGTTATGGAGGCTGGAATTTGGGGCCAGGGTACCAACATAGCATTGTCCCATACACCAGAAAGTGGATTGAGTGCCAGTCAGGGCATATGCCCAGGTTGCAGATTCATTACCCAGTCCAGTGAGTGCAGGAAACAATGGAAAAATGTTTCTCTCTTTCTCCCTTCTTCTCTCTGAGATCAATTAAAATGAATGATAAATAAATAATGTTCTATAAGTATGGTTTTAACAGGAAAGACATTAGTGACCTATGAATTGCAAAACTCGTTATAACACACATATATAGCATGACCCTATTTAAAAAATATTTATTGTTTTCAGAGGAAGGGAGAGGGACAGATAGATAGAAACATCAATGATGAGAATCATTAATCAACTGCGTCCTGCACCCCCCTATTGAGGATGAAGCCCAAAACCTGACTGGGAATCATATCATGACCTCTTGGTTCATAGATCAATGCTCAACCACTGAGCCCCACCAGCGGGGCCCCATTTTTATCAATATCAGGCACATGAGGTACATTGGCAAGATCTCACTCCTAGACAAAAGTCTGAAATTGCCCAAACTCCTTTAAGGCTAGGTTTCTGGATATGAATTTGTTTCTGCCGATTGGATGCACTTGCACAATATGTTGAAGGCAGAAGTGGGGCAGAGGCATCTTCCCGCAGTTTGGGCTGTTTGCTGCTGCTGATCATGTTTGCAGAGCTGTGGAGGTTTTCTGCAGCAGAATCCAGGCTGTGCACTGGTGCACAGTGACCTGTTTTGTGGGAGCTGAAAGGCACTTATGTGGGCAGCAGTTTCCTGATCCCTGGGTCACAGCTGTGCCAGTGTCCTAGAATTCAGTTGTGGCTGAGGGGGCAGTTCCTCCCTCTGGGCAGGGAGTGTTTCCTGGGGGCCCAGCCTAATACCCACTCCTCCAGCTTTCTGATGATTTCCCAAGCACCAATTCCCTGTGCTAAATTCTTTCCTGACTAAAATAGCAAAGATCTAAAAACATTTTGGATCCTCTGCTTTCAACAAAAACACTGTTGCACAGGGTCAGGTATGAGAAGTGGGTGAGGTGTTGCTGAAGGCTCTTTCTTTGAGTGTCAGCTTCCTCTTCTGTAAAACCGAGACCAAAGATTACCTGTTCATTGTTACTGAAGACCGTGGCAGCTGTGTTTCCCAAAGATGGCCACATTTCCTATCCCTCCTGGGGCCTTGCCACTTTCTGCCATGTCCTCTCTCTTGAAGCGGGCTGACCTCTGATGTGCTAGTACTCAGTACACTGGTTTCCCACAGAATTCCAAGGCCAGGGCCAAAAAGGCGTAGGGATGCAGCCCCACCCACTATGCCAGGGTTTCCAGCTCCCACCCCGCCCACGCTGCTCACTGGGGGCTCTGGCTGGTGAGGAGCCTTGCCCTCCTGACTCGCTTCCCCTCCGGTGGGTAGCCCATTGCCTCACTGCACACCATGGCCTATGGTCATGTTTGGAAAACCTGGATGTGGGGCAAGGAGGATGCCCACTTCCCCTCCTGGCCTTGACGAACATATAATTTTGGTTAAGACTTATATTGAGAAAGAAATTGCAGTTATAATTCAATACCCTATTGATGGTCTAAACAAAATTATTTTACTTATAGCTTATGTATACTTTAATATTTATACTAAAAGAATAAGTAACATCTTCCTTGACTTATAAATTCTACTAAGTATATACATTACTACTTTAGGCATTCTTTATCCCAATTTCTTAAATATTATAAAAATGGTGCTTTAAGTATCTCCATATTACAGTAACCTTTAATAGTAGGAAAAAAGATAACAGTGGGCCTTAAAATATATTTTACCTAAGGCTAGACTAATTTAAAGTATAAAATCCATTCTTATTTTTTATCATTTCTCACAAGTAAACTTGAGGAGAATAAAACAACTGTTAACAAGGAGAAATTTGTTTATACAACAGAGGAGGGAAAAAATCTGCTGATATATCTTGTTTATTTTTCAATGTGTTAAAGTGCCACTGTCATGATATTTGATGGACTTGAAGCAAGTAATCTTTTTAAAGGGCACATTTTAATGCTTTCTAAACATAGAAATAAATTTTGGGAGGAATTACTTGTTTTACAAATAACATATATATACATATGTAAGATATAGAGTAACTTACCAAAATATTCCAATTTATTCTTTTTTAGATAGAAATGGATAATTTTCTAAGCTTCCCTGATGAGAAGTGATTAATCTTAGCAATCATAATACATGTATTTGCGTAATGAAATGTAAGATAAATTTTGCCATCACTCTCTTCCTGCCCCTGAAAGAATGCCTGGTCTGCTTAGAGCAATATTTCAAAACTAATTAGTCCCCTTTTTCACAAGATACATATGCATTTATTCTGAATAAAAGCTTCAAATGAGATTTTTAAAGGAATTGCTTAGAATTCTTTTTGTACTTTCTATATCTTGGCAACCTTGATCACATGCACAAATTAATCTCCAGCCATAATGGAGAATAAGGACGATGCCAATATTATTATTTTTTACTACATTTAACATTAAATTTAATATTGTATTCTCAGTTTATAACCCTGTATATTTTCATATTGTCTAAATTGAACTTCACTATATAGTAATTAAAATCGATCATTATGAGCTTAAGCTTTTATTCATACCAATGTACATAGATTGATAATTAATATAAAATGTTAGTTCAGGTCATTTCTCAGTTCCTGAAAAGGCTAATCATTAAATACATTGCATTGTGCTATGTAGGAATCATATTCATGAGCCTGAAAAAATTAACTGTTCTAGTGGAATTTGGTGGATATGGTGTAGTCCCTTAGTTATGAAAAAAAAATTGTAAAGGATGCTTTGAAGCCAGTAGAAATTATTAGTGCTGAGAATACATTTGTTTAAAATAGACAACGTTCCATCTCTTTTTGAGTGTAAAGTTAAATTTATACAAAGACACTTTAAATTCATGGAATCTTTAAGTTAGGATTAAACATGTTGTTTGGCTGGAAACAATTTAGCAATTGAGATAGTACTTTAATCACAAAAGTCACTGATCTAGGGAAATATGTATATTCCACATATATGCTATAATAGATACTAAATATACAGCAAATGGAGAGAGAGAGAGAGAGAGAGAGAGAGAGAGAGAGAGAGAGAGAGAGAGAGAAGAAGATTCACTCAACTAAATTAAAGTAGCCAGTGTCCATTAGGTTTGGTTGATCAGAATTCAGTCTGGCATAAACAAAACACACATTCTACTTTTTCTTTCTTCTTTTTAAAAAAATGTACTTAGTACTTTTAAAATTCTTAATTTAAATTTTTCTGTGTAGAGTTTAATTAATAGTAATTAACATTTACCATTGTATATAATGCTTCAAAACCACAACTAAATAAGTTCCATCTTTCACTACTCCTTCATTATATCTAAAATGCCCTGGTGATTGCATAGTATTTTGATTCTCTTCATCTTGTTTTTACATATTTAGTGTTTCTACTGGATGACTTATTTTGTTACTTTTTATTTATTTATTTTTAAAATCTTTATTGTTGAAAGTATTACATTTTTTATTTTGATGATACTTTTAAATTTAAAAAAAAGTTACAAAATTAGTACAAGGATTAGATTTGCCAATTCTTTATGTTTATTCTCAATTATATCTATTAATCAATCTATGTCTATATGTACATAATCTATCTATATAAGCATATATATCATTAACATATATACTCATCCTTAAATTATTTAGAAAAAGTTATACTTCTTGCAATAAATATACTTCATATATTTATATTCGCAAATATCTTTTAATTAGACTGACATAAAAAAGATTCAAAGTACCAGTAGCGACAATAAAATAAGGGATATTCCAAGATGGCTGTGGAATAGATGGAAGCTATACTCACCTCTTCCCAGTGCTAAACCAGATTTACAGCTAAATTGGTACAATCAACCTGAATAGCCAACTGAAAGGCAGCTGAACAGGAGTATTATAACAAAGGATTTACAGACGAAACCATAAAGAGACTGATAAGAAGAGCAGAGATGCCAAGAGGGCTGCCCCTTGCACCCACATGCAGCAGTTGAGAAGCTAGAGGGATAACTCAGCTGCAAGTCTTCTCTGAGGAGCATGGGGACTCAACTCCACACTGGGATCCCCAACCCATGGAATCAGAGCCAGGAAGAGGAGCTTGCATAGCATCTAGAAATGAAAACCAGTGAAGACTTTGCCTGGAAGTAGAGGAAGTCTGATAGAAACCCAGGTGCTCTCTTAAAGGGCCAATGCACACTTGGTCTCAGACACTCACTGGGACTCTAGTAGAGGGTAGGAGACTCAGGGCATACAGGACATAAAGAGAAGATCTGGGTGGTGTGGCCCCAAGGAGAGATCTGGAGGGTCAACCACTGAGGTCCCTGCCATGAATCCTTATTTTACACCTTCCACAGGCACCATCTTCCCAGGGTTGAGCACTCCCATTGTTACAGCACCAGCCTACTAGCCTGGGGAGTGCTCTAAACCAGACATTCAGCTACTGGTGACACCCCTCCCACCCCCACCAAGCTCCAGTCCTTCAGAAAGGTCTATTTGCTGCACCCAACATGAACTTTGATGTACTGTTTTTCTGGAGAGGCTTTAGGAAGACATTCAGAGTCATTGAGCTCTGTGGATTTGAAATGGGGACCGGACTTGCCACCCTCCTGCAGGCTCATGGGGCACCCCCTCCAACAGAAGACTGTTTTGATATGTCCTCCTAAATCCCAATGGACCTGCCCTGCTGAGCTCAATTCCCCTGAAGGAAGGGAGTTCTGCTCAGAACTGGGACCTTCAGAGCAAGTCTCCCTCAGAGGCTCTTGTCCAGAACGCATAAGGACACTGGGTTGTGCATTGGTCCCGCCCTGCTGAACTCAGCCCCCCAGAAGGTAAGAGGGCTGTGCATAGCTGGGACTTTTGGAGTGCTTCTCACTGGGAGCCTCTTGTCAGGGGCTCAGATGGGTGGTAAATTGTGGGGCAGTGATGCTGGTGGACGATCATTTTTACTACCCTAAGAGCACAATCAGCATCACTCCTCCCGACAGGAGACTCACTTGACCTGTGTGACTTTCAGTGGCCCTCCTCTGCTTAGCTTGCTCTTGCAGAAGGGTCAGATGGCTGCACCTAACCTGAGCCTGCAGTGAGCATCTCTGGGACATCTAGGGTCAGAGAGTGAGGCAGACAGATTGGTATGTCTCTAGGGTAGGGGCCACTTTTCCCTCATTGAGTGCCCAATCACATTGCCCCCAAGCAGGAGACTCACTAGCCCAGGACTCCCGACTCTGGTCACCCTACAATATGTTACCCAATGCAAACCTTATAAAAGACACGGTGGTTTATGGGCCAGCCTGATCCCACTCTACAGTGTGTCTAGAGAAGGCTCTGGAGAAAGACCAACTAACCTCAGGGGGTGGCAGAGTACCTGACAGGTGAAGGCCTTGGACCTTTTATTGGTCAAACCCAGCTCAGAGCTAGAGAAAGCTGACCTTTGTACACAGCTTGGACCTTCCCACACACAGCCAGGTCCAGCAGACCCAGCCACAAACAGTGAATGGTGAGGTAAGACTGATAGCTGTCAGAGAAAAGGGAGTTTGGGAGTCTGGGTGAAAAAAAGTGAAGGGATTAAGCAAAAAACAAACCCAAAGACAGACAACAGTATAGTGATTGCCAGAGGTAAAGGGGTGGAGGGTGGGGGGAGGTAGAAGAGGGTAAATAGTGGAAAAACGGTGACAGGAAGAAGCTTGACTTTGGATGGTGAACACACAATACAATATACAGATGATGTATTATAGAATTCTACACCTGAAACCTATGTAATTTTATTAACCAATGTCACCCCAATAAACTCAATAATATTTTTAAAAATTTTTTATTGATTTCAGACAGGAAGGGAGAGGGAGAGGGAGAGAGAAATATCAATGATTAGAGAGAATCATTGACTAGCTGCCTGCTGCACACCCTTAATGAAGATCAAGCCTGCAACTCGGGCATGTGTCCTTGACTGGAATTGAATCCAGGACCCTTGAGTCTGCAGGCCAACACTCTATCCACTGAGCCAAACCAGCTAGGGCTCAATAATTTTTTTCAAGGCATTGATACTTCATTTAAAAAAAATAAAGCTAAGGAAATTCTTAGATGGTATAAAAATGTATATAGTTTATGCAAACCAAAATTTTGCTATTTTCTTCAAATATGAAATATATAGAATGTTCATACTTTAACACTGTAAATCTATGCCACACCAGCGTTTTTCATTACTGTGTGTGCTCCTCTTTACCTGCTATCTGTGTACAACCTATTGGGAGAATCTTATTCTGACACTGTGATTTAATAGTCAAGATTCAATTCAACAAGGATGGCGAGATTCTGACTACCTGAAAGCGTTTCGCTGAGGAGAAAAAGAGAGCCTTGTATACCTTTTCGGGATTTATGGGCTATCTTACACATAGTAGGGAGAGGTGGCTGAAGCAGAAAAGAAAAATCTCTAGTGTCCTTTTGTTATTCTCTACTAGGTACAATTGGAAATTCTTTCTTTTAATGCTTTTTAGGGTCATTCTAATTATTAACCAGGTTTGAGAACTATACATACTCTGCAAAGGGCCCATTGTTCTTCCCATGTTGCCAATCTTGTAATATATTCACTTATTTATTTTTATTCAAAGCAAAACAAAATTATATAAACAAACATATGTTAATGTGACATTATGTGAAAATATGCTCATAGTTCTCTGGATTCTAAATACAGACAATCCAGCATGAATATTCATGGCACAGTTAACTGAATTGCATATTCTTATTTGCACTGAAAATTGAAGATGATAAATGAAACAGACTTGCATACAAATTCTTTTGACTATATGCTTTCAACATCTTACTACTTTCCAGCCCTCTTTGTGTCCGTGTATATTCCCATTTGCATGAGTGAAAATCAGCTACACTATTATAAATACATGTTAAAGATATAATCCATTATTCTTCTCACTTCCATACCGTAAGTGGGGAAGACAACACATCACAAATCAACAAATGCATCAGTGGATATGAGTACATCTGGGAAATGCACAAAATGAATGTCATTTTCACAAAACTAAGCTTAGTCAAATGCTTTAATTTTTGGTGCATAATGAAGATGAAGGCCAAGTTTTCAAAGGCTAACCAAAAATTATCTTTGCCACTAAGCAGACTAACAGCTAAGTAAAAACTATTTAGTCTTGATATTTTATATTTAATACCAAAGTAGTTGAAACTCAAATGTTATTTTAATAATATCCATTATAATTCAAGGACTTCAACCTCAAAATTATCTTTTTGAGTCAGAGAAAAAAATCTGATTAAACATAATCACCATTAAGTAACCTCTTAAATAATTTCCTGCAATAGTTTGTTATATTAAATTTAAGATTATTATAATTTATTTTATAAAGGAGTTTCAAATTGATTACATATCACATTTATTCTTTGAGATTCTAATTGTATATCTTTGAGAATATTGAACCAAGTCAAATCCTACCCCAACTCATTTAATATGCATTATAACAATAGAAAGGAAGGCCAGATTAACAAATGACAATATACTGCTGCCACCTATGACACGTATCAGAGCAAATGTTTTAAACTATCTTCAAGAATCCTGTAATTAACACTTTACTAGATGAGCAACATGAATGAAAATAGGCCATACAGTCTTCGAAAGTCATTATAATGTTATATATTTTAATATCACAACCCACATGATTCCTGAATTTAATGATATCACATTTTTCTTTTAAAATAATTGCTAAGTATTTTTCTAAAATGAAGTAAAGGTAACTCCAAATGGAAATTCTGTAAAATAAATTAGTTTTAAATAAATGTGCTTTGGAACTGATAATAATGACTTGGCTCAAGGTTAGGACTAAAATAAGAATCTGTTCTTTCAGCTATGATTTTTGAATTTTTGTTTTATTTAGATGCATACAATTTTTACTCAAATAATAAATTAAAATTGCTTGATTTTTCTAATGTTTCCAGCTTAAAGACTACTAACATTTTCAGTTATGGAAAACACATTAGAGTTTTCTGTTTTTCATCATCAAATTACTTTTGAAATGGAAAATCTTAAAATGCAAAAGCAAAAACAAAATAAAACATCACCAGAGAGATACTATTAAATAGGTAATAATGTAATTTAGACAAGAGTTTGACTCAGGTATAAAGTCTTAAGGGTGATGATTATTTCTAGACTATTTTTCCTTATACATTTTATAATCTGGGGTCATATTCAGACATAACTGAATACTTAACTTTGATATCATTGATGCAAATATTTTAACCATTAGGGAAAAGTTAGCTATAAAATTTAAAAAATTAAGAACAAGTAAAACAATTTTTTTTCCCCTTTGCTGAATATGTACTTGGAGCCCTCCAAACTCCTAGTTATTCAACCAACTTCAGCAACTAGTGACGTTAGTGACATAGCAGATGATTTTCATTACTGGCTCTTGGGTACAGACCTATAAGATCCTGGATGAAACTTCCTTTTCACCTGCCCAACATTCTGTAATGTTCTTACATGTACCCATTACTCTCTCTTTGCTCTCCTGCCTTTCTTCCCAGGGCAAGTTATCACCTAGTATATCCCTGTTCTACACATTTCTTATTTCAAAATTATTCCTCCTCTCCACTTCTCTTTAAAATGAAAATGCTAGTTTTCTAAATAATCCTTTCTGTCTTTGGTGGTAATATTATACTTGATCCAGGTATTTTCTATCATTCAATCTCACTGATTCTAAAATGCACTTTTTTTCCATTTGCTGGTTTCTGAATTTATGTCTTACTAGAGGCCCGGTGCACAAAATTCATGCCTGGGGGCGGGGGGTCCCCTCAGCGCAGCCTGCACCATCTCCAATATGGAACCCCTCGGGGGATGTTGGACATCCCTCTCACAATCCGGGACCACTGGCTCCTAACTGCTCACCTGTCTGCCTGCCTGATCGGACCTAACTGCCCCCCCCTGGCTTGGTCACCCCTCACTACTCCCCTCTGCTGGCCTGGTTGCCCATCACTGTCCCCTGCCCCTGCCGTCAGCCTGGTCTCCCCCAACTGCCCCTGCTGCAGGCCTGGTCACCCCACACAGCCTGCTGCTCTGTTGTTTGGTCGCCCCTCACTAACACTCTGCCAGCCTAGTCGCCCCACGCAGCCTGTTCAATTGTCCATTCGGTTGCAATGGTCGCTTAGGCTTTTATATATATAGATAGTTGGCATGTATAATTGATTTGGTAATGTTTTGTTTTGCTTCTCTAACTGATGTTACTGTATCAATTGTGTTTTTTCCAGTGATGTTAGGAAATAGAGGCAATATAGTATTTATTCATATATTTGTGCCTCTAGGAGCATATTTTCCTAACCATTACGTGTATAACACTGGTAGTATATGAGTGATTCCAGGTGAGACATTAATAAATGCCCCACTTTATATTAATAGTTGTGTATTTATTTTAATATATGATAGGAAAAATAAAATATATACTTGAAATTCATGACTTGACAGACATTATTACTTAGGATTAAACTAAGTCAAGGAAAATGAAGTGATTTAAATTGGATTCAAAGAAAAACCCTAAGTAAATAAAACTATGGATACCACAGATGGAAAAGGAAAGTCCTGTGACTCATAAGAACAATGAATATGTCTTATTGTTCTTTGGGCTTCATAATTAGCACATGCTTATTGCATTTCTTCAAATGCTATTTTGTCTCATTGGAGGAAGATGACATGATTTTAAAAATTTACCCTAAAGGATGAAATGTTCAATTTGTGAAAATAGCTCTTCAGAAACAGATGTATTTTAAAAGGGGAGCTCAATAATTTTTATAAGTGAACTAGAGGCCCAGTGCAAGAAATTCGGGCATGGGTGGAGTCCCTTGGCCTGGCTGGCGATCAGGGCCTAATTGGGCCATCTCACCCAGTCCTGATTGGGGCTGGGGCGGCCAGGCCTGCTGGTGCCAGACAGGGGGAGAGGCAGGAGAGGGACTGCGGGAGGTTTGACAGTATGGGGAAGGGACCGGGGAAGGTTAGCTGGCCGTGGGAGGTTGGCTATGGGAGTGTACTGGCCACCAGGGGCAGCTCCTGCATTGATCACCTGCCCCCTGGTGGTCAGTGCATGTCATAGCAACTGGTTGACTGGTCGTTCTGTTCATTCAGTTGTAACAGTCGTCTAGGCTTTTATATAGATAAAATAGATTTGTGATCTATAAGTATGTGGAAGGTGTTAACTATTTCCACCACTACCAGCTTTACCCTTACATACCTCTGCACATCTGAAGACACAAGTCATTCACATGACACCGCTGTAGAATGCCTGCTCACCCTATTAAAGACCCAAGGATTAGACTAAACCACAAGTTTCCAAATAGTTACATTTCCTAAATACTTTTTCAATGACATTGTATACAAAATGAAATGTAGGTTTAATACTTGGGTTGTTTGTTACGGGTCTGTACTTCCTTCTTTACCTCGGCATTTGCCCTTCCTCATTCTGTACATAGGGTTGAATGCCAAGCATTGAACACTAAGATGTTATAGATTAATTTGTGCACAGGGGGTGGGTGTCCCTCATGCAAGCCTGCACCTTCTTCAATCTGGGACCCCTTGAGGGATGTCCGACTTCCCGTTTAGGCCTGATCCTGGTGGGATAGGGCCTTAAAGGGGCAGTCGGACATCCTTCTTACAATCCAGGACTGCTGGCTCCCAACTGCTTGCCTGCCTGCCTTCCTGATTGCCCCTAACCACTTCTGCCTGCCAGCCTGATCACCCCCTAACCACTCCCCTGCCAGCCTGATCAATGGATAACTGCTCCCCTGCCAGCCTGTTTGCCCCTAACTGCCTTCCTCTGCTGGCCTGGTCACCCCTAAATGCCCTCCCCTGCAGGCCTGGGTCCCCCCAACTGTCCTTTCCTGCAGACCTAGTCACCCCCAACTTCCCTCCTCTGCAGGCCTGATCACCCACAACTGCCCTCCCTTGCAGGCCTGGTCCCTTCCAACTGCCCTCCCCTTGTGGTGGCCATCTTGTGTCCACATGGGGGCAGGATCTTTGACCACAGGGGAGCATCCATCTTGTGTGTTGGAGTGATGGTCAATCTGTATATTACTCTTTTATTAAATAGGATTATATTATATTAGAGGCCCAGTGCATGAAATTCGTGCACTGGGGGTAGGGGAGGGTCCCTCAGCCCAGCCTGTGCCTTCTTGCTGTCCAAGACCCCTCAGGGGATGTCATTCCTGCAAGCGGGCCTAAGCTGGAAGGCCGACATCCCTCTCACAGTCCAGGACCCCTCACTCCTTACCATCCACCTGCTTGCTGCTCCCTGCCACTTGACTCGCTGCTCCTTAGTGCTGTCGCAGAGGCTCCTGGCACTGCTGCTGCACTCACCAGCCATGAGCCCAGCTTCTGGCTGAGCGGCACTTCCCCTGTGGGAGCTCACTGACCACCAGACAGCAGCTCCTGCATTAAGCATCTGCCTCCTGGTGGTCAGTTCATAGTTACCAGTTTATCTACCATTCAGTTGATTAGCATATTAAGGTTTTATTATATAGGATAGGATATTGAATGTGAACTGCAAATGAAAAATAAAATTTAAAAAAGAACCAAATAAAATTTTAGAACTGAAAATTTTTTAATATATATATTTTTAATTCTCACCTTAGGATGTTTTTAAAATTGATTTTTAGAGAGAGAAACATCCATGTGACAGAGAAATACTGGCAGGTTGCCTCTGCACCTGCTGACCCATTGGGATCTAACCTAAACCTAAGTATGTGCCCTAACCTAGAATCCAACAGGAGATCCTTTGGTGTACAGGTTGAGATTCCAACCAATTCTGGCCAGGGAAGATCTGAAAAAAAATTTTGAGTGTACCTCCAGGCCCTGTTCAGTGTGGAGCAGTTGTTAGAGTGTCCTCCCACTCACCAAAGTGTCATGGATTCGATTCCAGGTGAGGGCACATACACAGGTTGTGGGTTCCATCCCTGTTGGATTGCTTGAGCAAATGATCAATGTTTCTCTTTCTCTTTCCCTCTCCCTCTTTCTCTAGAATCAATGAAAAAAACATATCCTTAGAGGAGGACTTAAAAAGAAAAAAAGATGCTGCTTTGGTTCAGTGGCTAGTGCTTCTGCAGGTGGGCTGAAGGGTACCGGGTTGGATTCCAATCAAGGGCATGTACCTGGGTTGCAGGTTCAATCTGGGGCCCTGGTCGGGGATTCAGCAAGAGGCAACCAATTGATTTCTCTCACATTAGTTTCTGTCTTCCTCCCTATCACTCTCTGAAAAAAAAAAAAATCAATGCAAAAATGTCCTCAGGTGAGGATTAACCAAAACAAACAAACAAACAAACAAACATCCATCACAAGTATGATTATTGAAGGGTCGTATGAAGTATTTTTTGAATGAACGGGAAGGATGGGACTTCACTTTCTGTTTTAGCAACTCTGCAAGCCAGAGGATTTATTTTTTATTTTAATTTTTATTGATTGATTATTTTAGAGAGAGGAAGGGAGAGAGGGAAACACCAGTGTGTTTTCCACTTACTATGCTCTCTTTGGTTGCTTCCTGTCTGTGCCCTGACCAGGGATCCAACCTGCAACCTTGCTGTATCAGGAGGAGGTTCTAACCCACTGCGCTGAGGGCTGCCTGTCAGGGCCCCTCAACAAAACCCCTCTGGGTGCCCTGGCCCCTGCTGTGGGCCGGGGCTCCCCTGCCACGGCAAAGGTTTGGGTTCCATTCTGTCAGGTTACCTACTTAGGTTTTGGGTTTGATCCCTGGTCCGGGCTGACTGCTGCTCAGGAAGTGGCTGAGGACCATTGAGGTCCATGTGCTCTAGTCATTTGGTGGGGATCTGGGGTTCCATTGCTGACATGGCCGACTCTGATCCCCACTACCCCCGCTCCTCCATCAAGGGCAACTTCAACTGTGGCAGCTGCATGGCCTCCGCCAGCGTACACAACCGCATGGGCAGGTCCCCCTCTCCATGGATCGCCCGGCCGGGCTGCTGTATAGTCACCCTGGGAGGCAGATTTCCTGGTTCCCAGGGAGAGCGCCCTCCAAGCTGGACTCCCAGGGAGAATGGGGTCCTGGAGGGAAATCATTTTGCTCTGCCTACCCTCAGGGCTCCCTAGCCAGAATGCCTGTCCTGCTCAGGGAGGCCTCAGCTGGGTGCTGAGAAAACAAAACTGGAGCCCTTCCTCCTTGAACCTTATCATCTTCGGTGTAGAAAGGAACAGATGAAAGCCTCTGCAGCCTTACTGGGGCATGCTGCTGTGTGCGCAGCCTGCTGAGCGTTCGTTACGTTACAGCATCCCAAACAATTTGCATATTCCTCATATTCCTTTGCAGGAGGCGACCAGGCTGACCAGGGGAAGGCACCAGCCCCATCACCCCACTGCTGCAGCCACTGCCAGTCACCTCAGCCATTAAGGTATTTTCATCAACACATACTCCAGTCCCTTCATCATGAAAAAATGGCAACTTTCCTTAAGCATTTTCAAGATGTGTCTTTCATAGGATATGACATTTCTTTATTTTTCTTTTTATCCTCACCTCAAGATATGTTTCCATTGATTTTTTTCTCCTTCCCTCCGATCCCAGGCTCGGGCCCTTCCCAAGCCTAAAGCCTCCACCCCAGACTTTAGGCTTGGGAAGAGGATCCCTCTGATCGCAGGCTTGGCCCCTTCCCAAGCCTAAAGCCTCCGCCTGATGGCCAGCTGGGAGTGACCTGGGTGCCGAGGAGGTTCCTGGGATGCAGGTATGTATGCAAATTAACCTCCATCTTTGTTGGGTTAATTTGCATATTCACTCTGATTGGCTGTGAGCATAGCGGAGGTATGGTCAATTTACATGCTTCTCTATTATTAGGTAAGATATTATATTATATTATATTATATTAATTTTCCAATTCTGGAAATATTCCTTATGTATTTTCAGATTTTCAAGAATAAGGAGACCCAAGCCTAAGAGCTGGGTGTGGAGAAGACTTTTATATGACATCTGTGTAGTGAGAAATTAATTAACACAGTGAAATAAGCACTAAACTCAAAGTCAAGTGTGCTGTGCTCATTTATGTCATCATTTTGTTTTTTTTTAAATATATTTTTATTGATTTCAGAGAGGAAGGGAAAGGGAGAGATAGAAACAACATAAATGATGAGAGAGCATCATGGATTGGTTGCCTCCTGCATGCCCCCCATTGGGGACCAAGCCCGCAACCTGGGCATGTGCCCTGACTGGGAATCAAACTGTGACCTCTCGGTTCATAGGTTGACTCTCAACCACAGAGCCATGCTGGCTATGCCATGCCATTATTGTTTTATTCTAACTTGTTCATCCTCTCTTTGTACCTCAGTTCTTCTTTGCTGTAAAATAGGGACTTGATATAATTTCCAAGTCTCATTCTTTCTTGAAAGTTTCATTTTTTTTTATTCTATCATGGTTAGCATAGATTATAGAAGGGATAAGAAGAGAATATACAGTAGATGAGTTTAGTTGTCATCACCCACCTTCATGAATGTCATTAGGCAAAAATCAACCTTCTGTGTGTCATCACAACAAATGCTTCACTTTTGGGTACCTCTCTCACTTCTTCCAAAATTATTTATTTCTTCTTATAAACATAGCTATATTATGAATAATAGTAACCAGGCTGGTGGCCTCCATATGTTATCTTTGATTAGCCTGAGTGTTTATATGAAATTAATTAGAATTCTTACAACAAATTAAATATTAACCATAAAGAATACAAGTTATACAGTACAAGCATGAGTGTGTATGTGTGTGTGTGTGTTTACTACAAAGTTGTTACAATTTACAGAAAATATGGCTATGTGACTAGTCTTCCCCTTTAGATGAATCCTTTAAAGTAAACTTTCAAGTAAAACTTGCAAATGAATCTAGATTATAGCCAACCTCCTCCACCCCATCCCCAATGACAAATACAGTACAAGACAGCTGCTAAATTTAACATGCCTTTACTGGAACACGGGTGCCTCCTGCACAAAGCAAGCTATGTGCTGCCAATCCACAGGATGTACTCAACTTCTGAATTGCTGCACAGCAGCCCTGCTGATCCTTAATCCTCCTGGATATAGCATTGACACATGGCCAAGACTTTCAGAGGATTCATTTTTAAAGGGAAAAAAGGAACAGGAGGAAAGAAAAAGCTCAAAGCAACTTGTTAAGACACATCCTGTGAGGCAAACATTTAAGATGGGGAAAAAATGACTCAATAAATACATTTAAAAATCATCAATCCTCAAGACACACATGGTTTGTGTTCTTAAAGTTCATTTGTGCACCAATTGTTAGGAATATATTTCTCCATAGAAACAATGCTTAATGTTTTACTGGTCAGTTGTGTTCTTGGGTTAGGCCATACAATCCTATTTAAGCACGAATGTCCCTAACATATTTAGTGTACAAATGATATTGAATCCATCACTTATATCAGTATGTTTGTTGACAAGGTAATCAGATATGCATCATGTCTGCTGCCAGTCTGATCCATTCATTGATTCTTGCACTCAGTCATTCATTGAGAACCTAATATGTTACAGGTGGGGATAATATGACTAACAAGATAGGCCTCATTCCTGCCTTCATGGAACTTATTAAAATCATGTTTGGTAATGCTTAGATGCTAGCAACGTGTTTAGCAGATGATGACTAAAAAGAAGGCAAATGGATTATCCAATATACAGTGTTCATAAGTATGATTCAGTCATGGCACCCATTTATGTATAGGAAAATGGAGGGGTCAAGTCAATAAGTGAAGTAAAATATCAGAAATGGTTATGAGCAACACAAATTTTAGTGGTCAGGATTCCAGCTAGTGTCTATGGGGTTGGGTCAAATTGTCAAGAGGTGTATAAGTTAGAGCATCATCAATGGGAAAAGTATTTATCTGTATGGTATCCATCTGTCTCTAAATTAGAAATATAAACTTCCATATTTATATATTCATAACTTCTTGTGCCAGTCTTGGAGGGTTAAAAGACTGGGGCCCTGAAACTCATTTTTTTGTCTCTGTACCTTGGATCTGTTGAATTTGTGTGAAGCACAGTCACTAGCTAGAATAATGCTTATTTTTTCTTTAGATGCAACTTGATTTCTTCATCTATTTTTTTCCCCAGCATCTGTATCTCTTCTCACTTAAGATCATATAGCAGGGACCATCATCCTGCTATTTGCTTTTTACCAGAAGTTACCAACATCCTGAAGGAGACAGAATTTGTTTCAAGGACTCCTCTAAGACCTCCATCTGAGTTCCTGTTGATGGGCTTTGAACCCAGTAAATAACCAAGCCCTCTGCACTTGACCTACTTTCTCTGCATGCTTTTCAAGGTTCCTACCTATGATTGAGATCTCTTCCAACTCCACCTTTCTACTGCCACTATGCAAGTGACCTTTTAACATATTCTAGCAACTCTTGCAAAACAGAAACATGTTCACCACATACAAAAGCAGTACAATGTATGTAGACATTTGCTAAACCATAAACTTGTTTGCACAAAAGGGTCAAAAGAACTTTGGAATGTAAGTGCATGGAAAGCCTGGGCTTCTGCTAATGTGACCTCTAAGGTGAATCCCAGGAAGTTCTGCCTCCCTTTCATTCACCATGAAGGACAGCAGACACTACTTCTATTTTCTTTCTATGTGATTGTTGTTGTTGTCTCCTTCTCTGGCTTGTTGCTGGTGCCACAAACAATCTTGGACCTTTCTTCTTATTCTGTAATCACAGAAATGACCTTTTTTTTTAAAGGAGATTTCCCCCACACACAATAAAATATAAATAAATGGGAAGTTAAAGGTTCCTACCTGTTGTCTTTTTCTAATTTCTTTACTTAAATTGTGTAGCCAAAAGTAAAGGTGCAGATGGAAGGTAATAATGGCATCAATATTTACAAAGAACAAATAGACATGTAGTTTCTTCATTTCAGAGGAAATACAGTCTTGAGGGATATGCCAGAGATATGGCTCAGGAGATGAGTGTGTTAGATAGGAAGACATTTGTTTTGGCTTATTTAATATACTTTCATTTTCCATCAACAAATTAAATTTAATACACATTAACTTTATTACATATATGTAATAAAAACCAATCTACATGATACTTTGGTATTTGAGATTGACTTCCACATCTATTATTTTATTTTTATTTTTGCAGCACCTCGGAGGAGTGTTTAAGGTGGTTACTATGAACTTCATTTAACAGATGAGAAAATCAGAAGCTTACTTACTTATTCATGATTACATAGCTAACTGATAGAACTAAGACAAAACCCAGACTTTCTGATATCAAGTCAGCATAATTTTTATAACCTCATGCATAATTTTATGCCATGTGGCAGTTTTATACTAGTACTAGAGGCCCGGTGCACAAAATCCGTGCCCTGGAGTGGGGGGTCATTCAGTCTAGCCTGCCCCTCTCATAGTCCAGGAACCCTCAGGGCATGTCCTACTGATGGCTTAGGCCCATTCCCTGTGGGGAGCAGGCCTATGTTGCAGTCTGGCCTCCCTCTGCAGGAGGCTACTGGGCTGATCAGGGGAAGGCACCACCCCTATCACCCTGCTGCTGCCGCCACTGCCAGCTGCCACAGCCACCAAGATAATTTCATCAACACAGACTCCAGTCCCTTCACCATGAAAAAATGGTGACTTTCTTTAGGCATTTTCAAGATGTCTCTTTCATAGGATATGACATTTCTTTCTTCTTTTTTAATCTTCACTGAGGATATTTTTCCATTGAGTTTTAGAGAGCATGGAAGAGAGAGGGAAAAACAGAGAGAAACATCAATGTGAGAGGGACACTTTGATTGGTTGTCTCCTGCATGAGCCCTGACCTGGGCCCTGGCCAGGGAGGAGCCTGTAACCTAGGTACATGCCCTTGATCAGAATCGAACTTGGACCCTGCGGTCCACAGGCTGAGGCTCTACCCACTGAGCTAAACCTGCTAGGGCAGGATATAACATTTCTTAGCCCCTCCAGCAGTGGACCTTCATTTTTTCCTCCAGGAGTAAGGTGGAAAAACCCTAGATCACCTTCTTGGATTCTTATTACCCAAGTTACCAAGAACACTGCGACTGGCATACAGATATCACAGGCATCAGGTGAAAGGAGGGTAGAATAGTGCTTGTGGATCTGGCAACTTGAAGTGCTAACAAAAGCAGTGTTGGTAAGGTGAAAAAAACAGTTTCCTACTGAAATCTCATTTGAAGTGTAATCATGGAAGTTGTTGTTGTTTTCTGTAGAGCCATTTACTGATGTCTGTCAAATGTAAAAGACATACCCTTTAGAACTAGCATTTCTACTTCTCAGAATCTATTCTTGGCAGCATGGACATCATGAAAATTAGAAATGACAAATTTCTATCAGTAATGGAAGTGTTCATCTATCCCACAGAATGTAGCAGGTTCTCAAATAAAATCATTTTGTTTTAATGTTGATGAGATGCCATAGGAAATTAACTCTTCTTTTAAAAAATATATTTTTATTGATTTCAGAGAGGAAGGGAGAGGGAGAGAGAGATAGAAACATCAATGATGAAAGAAAATCATTGATCGGCTGCCTCCTGCACACCCCTAATCAGGGATCAAGCCTGCAACCCGGGCATGTGCCCTGACCGAGAATCAAACCAGTGACCACATGGAACTTAACACTTGCGCATAGCAATTTGCCTATGATAAAACTGGTTTTGTTACACATCATTTCACTTAAAGTTGCAGAACCTATTGACGATGTTAAGTGATAAAATAAGCCAACTAAAAATAATAAATATTGTATGATTTCATTTATATGAGGTCCTTAGAATAGTCAAATTCATAGAGACAGAAAACAGAATGGTGGTTGCTAGAGCTAGAGGGAGGGGAGGATGAGGAACTATTGTTTTATTTGGAAACATAAAAAGAGTTCTAAGATGATGGTGGTCATTGCATAACAATGTAAATGTACTAAACTGTACACTTAAAAATGGTTAAAAGGTAAATTTTAGGTTATGTATATTTTCTCATAATTAAACAAAATGAAATAAAATGAACATAAAATAATGTTACAGCCTATAATTTATGACATTTTAGGTTTGATGAAATGTTGATTATTCCAGGAAGAGAAGGGATTAAAATCTTTGAGAAGTTGGAGAGGGGCTGGGATTCATCTCAGAAGTGCAGGGCCCAACCTCCACCTTTGATAGGAAGAATAAAGGGTCCATCGGGGCAGATTAGAAGGCCTCAGGGGCAGGTATGTTTCCAGATTTAGGTGTATGAGAAGAAGGAAGTTTTCCTTCTGGATGACATCTTACTTCTAAATGTTTGAAGTGAACATATCAGACAAGAGGGCAAGGAGGTGTGGGAGATAAAATAGGTATCCTGAAGAGTAGAAGTGAGCCCTTAAGAAACACATAATAGGTTTGTTAGCAGTCTTGATTACCCGCTTGAGAACATGACTTTTTAAAAAATATATATTTTTATTGATTTCAGAGAGGAAGGGAGAGGGGAGAGAGAGATAGAAACATCAATGATGAGAGAGAATCATTGATCAGCTGCCTCCTCCACGCCCCCTACTGGGGATCAAGTCCACAACCCAGGCATGTGCCCTTGACCAAAATCAAACCTGGAACCCTTCAGTCCGCAGGCTGACACTCTATCCACTGAGCAAAACCAGCTAGGGTTTGATAACATGAATTTTAAGTAAAATCAGTCTGAATAGTTGTGTTATCTATTCTAGCACTGTTTGAATGCAATGAGGGGAGTACATAGGGCTGGGTTACTCCAAAGTCTGGAGATAAGGGGGCAGGTAAGGGAACTGAGGATCATTTGAGGGGGAAAAAAAAAGTGATTTAAACAAGTAACCTTGGGTTTCCTCATTTGTGTAATGGGAATGATAATAGACCGTATCTCAGAAGGTTGCAGTAAAGTCAATGTAAAGCAGGTAAAACACTTGGAACAGCCTGGCACTCAGAAAGTACTCAATAAACAACAAGCACTGCCACTATCACATTATCATGGATTATAAAGTCTCTACTGAACAATGAAGAAAGTAAAGAAACATAGCAACTGATTACAAGTTTTGGCGAGAACAGAAAATAATTATCTGAGGACTCTGAGCAAATGAGCCAGAGCTGAAACTTTGAATGAATGGAGGGTTTGATGAGAAATGACTGGTTAAAGCAGTGAGTCAAGGAGTAGTGAAATAACCTAAAGCCACACATGCCTCAGACGAGCAAGGCACTTGCAAAAGGAAGAGGTGGTCCTGTTTGGAAAACCTGGATGTGGGGCAAGGAGGATGCCCACTTCCCCTCCTGGCCCTAAGGAACAGGATCTGAGATAGAAAAGAAAAACAACTTTGATTCTATTTGAAGAGAAGCAGTTTCCTCAAGAGACAGTTCAGTTTCAATAAAAACATAGATGTGAAGGGAACAAACAGAGAAAAGACTAAGAAATTAAAGAAGTTCACTGATTACGAATTTAGAGTTCACAAGGACATATAGTAGGGTTTTAAGAGAAGGACTTTCTTGCTCTTTCTGAGACTGTGAGTTCAGATCAGAAGTACGTGGGGGTATGAAGTAAAATGGACTAAGACAGCGAGGATCTCTCTCTTTTTTTGTTATTTTTTTAATTATTAATTTTAGAGAGGAAAGAAGAGGGAAAGAGATAGAAACATCAATGATGAGAGAGAATCATTGATTGGCTGCCTCCTGGATGCCCCCACCCCCGCCGGGGATAGCCGCAACTCAGGCACTTCACCGGGAATCAAAGTGTGACCTCCTGGTTCACAGGTTGATGTTCAACCACTGAGCCACGCCAGCCTGGCCGATGATGTCTTGTAGGGGCCATTACATGTGGGAATGTGACAGAGGCATTTAGTTTTGATGTCTAGACAGGGTTAAACATTTAGACCTGACAGAGAAATACTCGGGAGTTTGGGGGCTGCTCATTGGGGTAAGAGTAATTATCGATTCAATGATGCACTACTTTGTGCTATGTATGTTTTGCCTATTATATTAATTTTAAAATTCTGCATATATTTATGTCTGGTTTTCTCCATAAAATAGATTCATGTTTTCTGGGGGGGCGCGATTCTTTCTTTTAAGGTTATCATACTTGGTTAACCAAATTACAGTATTTTACAAAGAGAAGATGCTCAATATTGTACATTGATTGATTTTTCCAATTACTTGAGCCATAAGAGATTACATTATTGATTTTAAATTTATACTTAGCTGTGTATGTACCAATTTAGGATAGGAGCCTAATATTCTCTGTTCTTAATCTTGATGTGATAATATTTTATGTTCAGGAAGGAATATGGGATAGAAGAAAATCCCCACATCAGATTACACATTTAACTTGAAATAAAATATAAAGTGTATTGTAGTATATGCCATGTATAGTTGTCTTTTTTCTTGCTTCTTTTGAATATTTATACAGTCCAAAGAAATTGGAAATTTTGAGTGAAACCAATATTACTTGGAAATTATTTTCTTCTCTGCCAAATGGTTTCTATCAGACTTTTGAGCAACTAAGGTATTGCAAGCAATTTTGTATAAATTTTTTTTTGCCACCAGATTCTTCATAAATACAATACACTCTTGGAGCTGAAAAGAAATGAGAAGGAAGGAGCATGTGGCAAAATGGAAAAAGCATTTGTTTCATCACAGGAATTGAACTTGATACCCAGATCAGAAATAACCAACTTATAATCATGACTCTTTTCCTAATGTCCCAAGTAACTTTTTGTTCCAGCTTTCGTCCCTGAATTACTTCTAACTCAAACTTTTGGAACTCTGTCTCTTTAACCTCTCCTGCACAAGGAACATAAACATTCAATGAATATAGCACAATAAATAGGCGAAATAAATGAAAGTCTTAATATAAATATTCCTAGAATGATTTAACTATTAAATGTCAGAGTGCCCTGTTCCATGAGACAAATATTAATAAGGGCCTTTTAAAAACAGATTTGATCATTTTATAAACGTTATCAGAAAATCTGGAGTATTTTTAACATCTGTAATTTTGTTCTATTTTGTTTAATATTAAAATAGTATAATTAAAAGTCTTATGATTAACTTATCCTTTTCCCCCTCTCAAAATAACTTAAATGATAATGTCCAATAATCATCCTTACCTTAAATTTTTAACAATACTCTGTTATGGATTGCTTATAAAGTTTACTAAAATATGACACATAGCTTTATCTTTCATGATTATCAAATGTATTATTTGATGGAATAGCTATGTTTCTATTTCTGGGGTACAAGAAAAAAGTGTTAATGTCAACACCAGACACTTTATCTTAAAAGAATAACAAAAATTGTCTACAAATAATTGAATTATTGTTTTTTTAAAAGTTGCCTTTACCCAGGACTGGCAAAATCATTAACTTTCAGTCAAATTATAGTGAACTTTACCACAGACCTTATTTCATAAGTAAAGTAGTTTAGAAAATAAACTTTATAATTACTAGTAACTTCAACCATTTTAAGCTTTATTACATTATTACACATTAAGATTAGCCATGAGCCAAATAGTTAATCTTATGAGTCTTATACATACATAAGCCAAATGTGTTTCCAGAAATAATATTTCCCCATGCTGTCAATTTTACTGCCCCTTAGAACTCAAAATCTATATTAAAAACCTTAGTGCACAAATGGCTACAAACCCACTGTGATTCTGTGAGCTTGATTTGAAAGTATCTCAATGAAGTACCATGAGCATTTCACTCTTCTTACTTTGCTTAGTGAATATTGACATGGATTTTTAAACTGTTGAATAGCTTTGGAAAAACTGAGGTTCTTTATTTTTCAAAAGCAAAATGCGTTTTCCTCACTTTGACAGACACATACAATTCAAAAGCAAGCAAAGCCATTAATCAAGATGAGCATTCAGAAGCAAAGGGGTTATTACAAAATTGCTATTTATTAAATACTAGAGGCTCAGTGCAGGAAATTGTGCGTTTAGGGTCCTTAGGGCCTAGCCTCCTGCAATCAGGACATTTTCTGCTGGTTCGCCAGTCCCCAAGCCAAATGCCTCCTCTGCCCCAGGGCTGTCAGGCCATTGGGATCACCAGCTCATCTCTGGCTGCTCGGGGGCTCAGGGCTGCAGGAAAGCAGGTGCTGGGGACTTCACCTCCATGCACATGTGCTGGGCAGGCCGCTGATGGAACGCGCTGCCCTCTAGGGGCCACTCACGTGGGCACCGCCACTGCTGCTGGGGCTTGAGGCGCTGACAGAAGCTGCAGGGTGCGCCTGTGATCTACCTGCCCTGGCTTGAGTGGCCCTGAGCAAGCAGCGTATTCCATCAGTGGCTGGCCAGGCACATGCGCATGGAGGTGAAGTCACCAGCACCTGCTTTCCCACAGGCCTGAGGCCCCGAGCAGCCGGGGGTGAGCTGCTGATCCCAACAGCCTGACAGCCAGCCCAGTCTTCCTGCCACCTACCCCAATTCCTCTGTTCACCATCGCTGATCCATCGGATCCTGCAGGCGGGGGGCAGCCATTCAGCTTGCTCACCAGTCCCCAGTCCCGCCCTGCCCCGCTCTCAGGCTGGTGGGGAGGGACAGAGAGGTGCTCAATGCACCTCATGGTGACCAGTTGTTTGGTCACCACGGTCATTATGGACACTGGCTTTTTATATATACTGTATAGATAATTTATTATATTTTAGAATGACTTTTTGAAAGCACTGCTAATATATGCACAAGATTAAATGTGAATGATCTTTGGGATATTGAAAAAAATCAATGTTATCTTTCTTTCAATATATATGTACATGCAGAATAATTCTCTTGACCGCCATCTCTGAGACAGGTACCATTTTTCCCTCTTTACAACTGAGAAGTGCATAGATAAAAGAGCTGTAGTAACTTTTCCAAAGCCACACAGCTGGTAAGTAGCAGAGCTAGATCACCAGTTAAGCCCTCCTGGCTCCTGATGCCCCTGCTTCTTTGTCACTATGCTGAGCATCCCTCTATATAATCTAAAAATGAGTCACACTGTCAGAACACGAAGCCCTGTGATACACAGAGAACCTAGTGAACCAAATTGTGAAGATTAGCATTTCGTTGCCTGATGTTAGAGAGTGAGGCTATTGACACATTTTTGTGTGTTACAATATGTTTCTTCTTCAGGCCTGTCAACAAGAGTGTTATCTGAAGTCAGCAGTTCAAGCCCTGCACAGAGCCAGTGAAAGAGAACCTGCCCTATATAAACACCCCTGCTTCACAGACTCTGTTTGACAGGATTTACTTAAAAGTGACCTCTGCCAGAAATATAGCAGGCCTCGCTCAATGATAGGAAACTCAACATTTAACAGGGTTGTTCCACTCATCTCAAAAAACTTAAAACAGTGGCCCTGGTCTGACACAGACTGTTCAGCTGTTCCCAATAAATCAAATTCCTCACTCGTGTAAATTGTCTTGTCTATGTATTTATTTATTTTTCTTATCGTGTCTATACATGAGAACTAACACTTTCAACAACAACAATAAAGATAAAAATAAATTAAAAATTAAATAAACTGTATATATATATACATATATATATATATATATATATATTTCAGAGAGGAAAGAAGAGGGAGAGAGAGAGAGAAAAACACCAATGATGAGAGAGAACCATCTATCGGATGCCTCCTACATGCCCTCCCACTGGGGATTGAGCCCAAAACCCAGGCATGTGCCCTGATCAGGAATCTAACAGTGACCTCCTGATTCATAGGTTGACGCTCAACCACTGAGCCACACTAGCCAGGCTGGACACCTCTTATTTTTAATAGAATTCAAAATATGTCCTTTATATATTGTTACATGACACACTAGTCCAGTTCTCAGTGGAAAAGCTAGTACAACCATTTCATCATATATCACTATTTTGAGAAGGAGTTTGATTAGGCCTGACTAGGTAGGTTGATACCAAAGGACATTGGTTGGGAATACATGTCCAGTTAATGTGGTCTGGTATGCAGGGTAGAGATGGCTTTAGTGAAATCCTGCTACCTTGCTGGAGACAGTTGGGAGCTTGGGTTCAGCTGGGTGCTTTTTTCTTTTTATGTGGTCTCAGAATCTCAGACTTCCCACAGGGAAGTCCAAGTTGCAAGAGGAAATGCTCCAAGAGATTCAGGTAGAAAGATGAAAGCCTTACCTAACTATTTTGCAACACTTCTTACAATTGTAATTAAATGGCTATTAATTCACTCTTTAATTTCTATTATCCTGCTATACTGCAAGGACCACAGAATTAGGATCATATTTAATTGTATTCCATTGTGTCCCAAGTACTTATCACAATGTCCGTCACACAATGATCATAAATATCTGAAAATTGATGAATGAAAGAAAGAATGAATGAATTCAGTATAAATGTTTTAACAATAGTAGTTGAAAAGTATGGCACCAGCTATTGATTGTTCTTTGAACAGGGTCATTTTGAAATAGTATGAACCAGTTGTTAATGTTTTGTGATAGAAATATTAGTTTATTAAGAACCTATTATATGTCAGTTGTTTTACAAAAGGCATCTAATTTATTCATAATAATAAACCTGATGATAGATGTTACCTACATTTTATAAATAAGAAAACTGTGACTCACAAGGTTAAAGTGACTTGTCTAAAATCCTAGAGCTATTCAAAATAACAAATCCTAGAGTTCTAACTGGATGAGATTATGGGTGTATATTAGAGGTGGGTTTTAACATTTTACACTCCAAGTAAAGTGTACATGCTACAGGCATTATTTTCTACACCCACAACAGTCCTCTGCAACAAGGACCCAAATCACTCATTCTGGAAGCTTTCTAGTGTCCTTGGCTATTGGAAAAGTAGTAGATAGTCTCTATGGGGCCATTAAAAGAGGCTTTAAAAAGTCTCAAGATATAATGAGGTATCCATGTGGTAGACATTCCCCAAGGCAAGTTTCAGTAGAAAACCACATCCAGAAAGAAGACATGAAGAGCCCAATAGCCCAAATGATTTATCCTTAATATAATTCAAAATCTGGCTTATTACACATTGTTGAATAACACACTAGTCCCTTAGTTGGTAACAAATCATCTGCAGACACTGGCTTATCTCCTCCAAGTTTGCTAGCACAGCCAACCACAGTGTCAAGCAATTATTTTTGTTAATTCTGCTATTCTGCCTCTCACCTGCTCTGACCTTCTCTTAAGATCATGCGTCACCCCTGCTGCCCATTCCAACCCCCAGCTCCCTAGCCCAGGTCAACATCTCCCACAGTAAGGAGTAAGTACATCCTGCTTCTCATCTTCTTCCAGTGGCAATATTGTGGTGTGAAATTGATGTTCTTCTTTCATCTAACCATCCCTTTTGATTCTCAAAAGCCTATTTTAGATGTGAAAAAATTATTGACTGTTTCTTCATGTTTTCTTTCCTATTATAATTCTACTTCTCTGCCAGACTATGTGGATATTTCTGTCTGAATAAAGAAAAGGTTTTATACAATACAATAAGAAAAAGCAAAGCATTATCATTCCAAGATACTGTCTGGTTCACGTATACCACCCTTGGCACAGTTGACAAATAGAAGCTCTGAATGTTATTTTATCCCCTGAATACCATCTGCTTAGCAATATTTTGTAAAAATCACCTTAAATTGCTACACTTTGAGTTAATCAAACCACACATCAATTTTACCTTTTATTTTGAATAAAATAACCCTAACGCCTTTTACTCTTTACTACCCTCCAACCCAACCCCCTTCCCTCTCCTAACCATCATACTGTTATCTGTGTCTATGAGTTTTCCTTGTTTGTTTTTCTTATTTATTTGTTGCTCTCAGCTTTATTTCCCATATATGAGTAAAATGATATGGTTCTTAATTTTTTTCTGACTTATTTCACTTAGTATGATAAGATTTTTCCATATAATCGCAAATAACATATTTCATTTTTTTCTTAGGACTGAGTAGTATTCCATTGTATATATGTACCATATCTTCTTTATCCTATCATCTATTGAAGGACATTTCAGATGTTACCCATAAGACCCAGGAACTCCTCTTCTGGGTATATACCTGAAAATTTTGAAAACATTTGTTTGCAAAAATATATGCACCTCTATGTTTATTGCAGCCATTATGATGGTCAAAACATAGAAGGAACTAGAATTTTTTAAGCAAAGGAGTGCTATGATTGGACTTACCTTTAAATACAAATCACTTGGGACATTTGGAAAGACTGGATTAAAGGGGAATAGGAGCGAAATCTGAGTGATGAATCAGAGACTATTGCTTTGGTCCATATAATAAATGATAGCTGTTTGGAAGAGGATGGTTGGGTAGAATTTCAGACGAACTAGGATCTGTTTCTCCTCCAAACTCCCATAAAATTCTGTTTATACTCTTGCCTTTCACTACAATAATCCTGTATGCCAATTTTAGACTCTTGATAGCAGGGACAAAACCGAGCCTCTGATTTCCCGCTGGTTTCTGGACACTTGAAAGCAGGTAGTCAGTGATAACTTCACTGAATCAAAGTAGACAAAATTATAATATTCTCCTTGTGCACCTATACTTTTACATTAATATGGACATAACACATTTGGATAACATAAATTTAGAGCAAAATACTTATTATCTTTTAAGCCTTAGATTGTATAAGATGTTTTTAAAATTTTGGCTTGATTTTTCTTTCCTCTTAAAATATTGCCAAGTGTGAAGTTTAAATCTACTTTTGAGCTAAACCAGGACAAATAGAGCTTGGAGCAATTTTTAAGAGAAGGGAAAATATATATATTTTTTTGCTGTCTCATAACTCAAAAATAACTGAGCCAATTTAATTTACTCTTTCTAAAGTGGGGGTCTGGGGGAGGAATGGTAGAGACAGATGTGGAACAAATGAAAAAGAACATCTCTCATAAGACTAAGGCTGTAAAGTTTCAAATCTAAACAAATTTCTTGGAATGTTGTAAACAAGTAAACATAGAAGTTGAAATTAAAATTTCTTTCACTGTTTGAAGGAAATCTTCTGCAGTTTGACATCAAAGGTAGTAAACTGAGATAAATATTTTTGGAATTTTAAAGGAAGAATATTTCAGGAAAACCTGCTTGAGAAAGACATGAATATATCTAATATGTCCTAGGCAAGATAAGATTATGAGAACATACTGTGGAAAAAGAAATATGAGAAAAGCAGAGGTTAAATTTAATTATATATATTTATGCTCATATTTTTTATCTTCTGATTATAACTTTTCATTATATTTCATATCCCCCTTCCAATATACCTATCGTATACAGTAAGGTGGTTTTGTCCTCTAGGATCCTCAATAAACATAAAAAACAACAACGAAGTCTTATAGTGTCCTCCAAACAATGGCATCAGATAGAAATTAATGATGCAAAGAAAATAGGAAAATGTTTAAATTCTTTGAAAGTAAACAAAACATTTCTAAATAGTGCACGAGTCAAAGAGGAAGTGTCAAGGGGAAAAAACATGTGAATCACAAAATGGATTATGAAATTAAGTAATATAAAATGTAAACCTATAAAAATTTGTAAATAAGTTCTTTGCAATCTAGGACAAGGCAAACAGTTTCGACTGGAATCAAAACTGGGACCCTTCAGTCCACAGGCCGATGTTCTATCCACTGAGCCAAACGGGCCAGGGAATGCACTATGTTTTTCAAGACGTTATCATTGGAGGACTCTGAGCAAAGAGTATGTAAGATCTCTCTGTGTTATTTCTTATAACTGCATGTCAATGTACAGTTATCTCAAAATAAAAAAAAAGTTCAATTTAAAAAAACTATAAATATAGTTATTATTTTAATTTTAAAATAAGGCAGTTGAGACAGAATGAGTTTAATGAATTTGCTCATTTCTAGAGGATTATTGCATGGCAGAACTGAGATTTGAACCACCTGGGTTTTGAGAACAGAATCCTTAATTTTTTTCTGGCTGTATATGTGGCCCACAGTTACTACTGGGCTTTTAATTATCCAAATTACATTTTTCAAAAGAATCTCATAACATTCTAAGATAATCAAAATTGAACAAGCCCTAAGCATTTTTATCCATATTTCAGCACAAATTATTTTACACATCACATTAAAGGCCAATATTCAAACTCTCATAAATAATAATCATTATCATACATTAAAGTATATATACAAAATTAATTTTTATGAACTAAATTTAAGTGGCCATTTTGATTCAAATTGTGTGCAATGGCTTATAAAAGCTACCTGCATATTTATAAGAGCTATTAAATGGAGAAAATACAGCAACCACATGTGTTTATTGTAAGAAGGAAATGACAAACGTTACATAAAACACCTGGCAGCTGCTGACTCAATGCATGTGCTTAGGCAGTAGTAGAAGCAGTGAGTGTTGGAATCAGGACCATTATTGAACAAGAAGCATTTTGTTAATGGAAAGAGAGGAGGAAAACTGTTTTCAGTAGGAAATCTTGTGACTCATGCTTTATAAATTGTGACAGGTTCTCTATATTCAGTACATCATTAACTCCAGAAAATGACATAGACACATCTCAAGTTTACAGATAAGGAATGAGCATTTGCCCCAAATTAACAAGACATTCAGTGAGTTAAAACATGCATAAAGGGTGCCCAGGAGCTCCTGACACACAGTAACTGTTCAGTGTCAGCTCTTATTAACATCGCTCATGCTATTCAGTAGCCAAGAAAAGATTAGAACATGTTCTGTCAGACACAGAACACATTCTACACCATAGATCATTATAAATAAACAGTGCTTTGCTTTTTGTAATGCTAAGAATAGTAAATATCTATACACAAGTGGAAGCGCCTGAGTAAATGCCCTTTAAGCTTCTTTAGTAAGTAGGGTGAAGAAAGCAGAAAAGACATGCTGAGAGAAGCCCTGACATATTGCAGTATTACTGGGGTTAACATCACCAGCCTATGATAGATAAATGGCCTGTTCTTCATCTGAGAAGGTGAATTTCTAGGTGACTTGAAAACAGGCATCCTTCAAGGAGACTGGGGGCAAAGTAAAGTTGATAGCATTTGTATAAAATTTACCATCACTAAAAAAATTCTAATTAATTTCACTAAGTTAAGGGCCACACCATTAATGATGATGGAGACTTAGAGATTAATAATAAACTGTCTTCTCTCTTGAGAAGCTTATGGGTGTAGAGGAGAAACCATCATAGAAACAAATAACCATATGCATTGTGGCAATTATATTGAAACTAGAGGGCCAGTGCATGAAATTTGTGCACTGGGGCGGGGAGGGGGTTGTCCCTTAGCCCAGCCTGAACTCTCTAGGGCGTCCCTCACAATCCAGGACTGCTGGCTCCCAACTGCTTGCCTGCCTGCCTTCCTGATTGCCCCTAACCGCTTCTGCCTGCCAGCCTAATCACCCCCTAACCACTCCCCTGCCAGCCTGATTGATGCCTAAGTGCTCCCCTGCCAACCTGTTTGCCTCTAACTACCCTCCCCTGCAGGCCTGGTCACCCTGAACTGCCCTCCCCTGAAGGCCTGGTCACACCTAACTGCCCTCCCCTGCTGGCCATCTTGTGGTGGCCATCTTGTGTCCACAAGGGGGCAGTCATCTTTGACCACATGGGGGCAGCCATCTTGTGTGTTGGAGTGACAGTCAATTTGCATATTATTTTTTAATTAGATAGGATTAGATAGGATAGAGGCCTGGTGTACGGGTGGGGGCCAGCTGGTTTGCCCTGAAGGGCGTCCCAGATCAGGGTGGGGGTTCCCTTTGGGTGTGGGGCAGCCTGGGCGAGGGGCCTGTGGTGGTTTGCAGGCTGGCCACACCCCCCAGCGACCCAAGCAGAGGTCCTGGGATTTATTTATCTTCTATAATTGAAACTTTGTAGCCTTAAGCAGAGGCCCAAGCAGGCCAGGGCAGGAGGAAAGCTTGGCTTCCTCCATCGCTGGTGAATCCCACGCCTCCTGCTCTCTCCGTGGCAGCAGCCATCTTGGTTGGGTTAATTTGCACACCCATTCCTGATTGGCTGGTGGGTGTGGTTTGTGGGTGTAGCAGAAGTACAGTTGATTTGCATATTACTCTTTTATTAGATAGGATAGGTATAAGGATGGTGGGATAATATATACCTGATTAATTCTTCCAGAAACCAAAGAATAACTATAAAGAAAAAAATATATAGCAAAAGGTACTTCTTTACTTATTCATTTATTCACTTTAAGCATGCTTTCAAGTCAGGCCATCAGACTGTCAAGTAATGATTACTTTACATTACCCAGGTGTTCTGTTAAAAATCAAACCAAGAAAATTGGATACAATCTGGAAAGTAATCTATATCTTTTGTCTCATGCTTATCTCTGACATACTTATTACACTGAGGAAAGATGAATAATATTCCCTAATATTAAAAACACTGATTTGACTTGCAAAATTTATATTAGAAAATGATCCAACATTCATCTCATCTCTATATATTATTAATATGAATTATTCCATGAAAACAAAAATTCCATTGTCTTATGTTTTTCAAAGTAGACCATTATTACCTAGAATTAGCATAGTAACAAATGCATAAGAACATTTGCTACTGATTGTTTTAAGTAGAAATTTTTCTTATGTTTATGTTCATCTCTGTAAAGTTTAAGTTCTGCCCATGGCACAAGAACTTCATTACAAGGCATTTTCTTCCCATGGAAATGTCTCTACTCCTCTCAATGAAAAGAATATGATACCTTTCTCCAATCACTGTTACACTGAGCAGGTTTTTACATTTTTCCTGCTCAACTTTACACATCAAGTGCCATTATAACAACTATTGGAAAATAATTTAAATAACTATCTGGAAAAATTATAGGATTGGGATGGAATAGTCTTCCAATGCAATAATGTTATCTCTATGGAAGAAAAGATTCTAATTTGGACCTGACACAGTGCATTAGAAAATGAGCATTATGTTTATGTTTATGTTTATGAAATTGCAAAACAATAAACAAAAAAGGCAAGAATTCATAAAATATGTTAAATAAATAGCAACCAGTTAACACTGTAAAAGAAGAATTTGCAAAGTAAACACAAATGTGTATTCTGTTCCCCTTCCATCACCACTTACAAGTTAATGTGAGCTCCACTGGCCCTCTAGTGGTGATGTGTTACACACAGGATAAAAAAGCTGTCTTCTTTTGGACTACCAAAGTGAAACATGTTCCTGTAAATGCCAAATTCTAGGAATATATTTTTAAATCTCCGTGTGGGATGTAAGTTGAAAAATTTTCCTCAGCTAGTGTGGGGTTTCTTCTTGTACCCCTCAATAAAAGATATGTCAAGTGAGCTGACAAATCTGGATATCACATTATACAGCATAATAACACAGTACTTTTGCCACATAACATTTTCCAAAAGGTTGCAGATGAGTCAGAGCAAAAAGTTCTGCAAGAGCTGCCACATATCTCTCTATTGCACCTTAATTCTTTCAGCAAACCTCCTCTTATGGACCTCTGGCATTTTCTTCAAAAGTTCGTTCAATTGTTTTCATGTTTCTAAAATGTACAGAAATGACTAAGGTTTCAGGCTGAAAGGCAAGTGCAGTCACCTTCCGCATTACCTTTTTCCTACCAAAGCTTCCTGATTTTTCTGAACAGAATTGCTCCTGAAAAAGCCCTCACAACATTAAATGTATTACAAAGAATATATTTTACTCTGTCTAGAGGACATCATTTGGTTCTTGGTCAAAACAAGGAGTGTTTCATAAGGAGGAAGTTGCCACACTCTCTTGGTGCTAATGAAAGGCTCAATGCACTCATCTTTTCTTTCTTTTCCATGACTAAGTTGTTTTTATTTATTTATTTTTAACTTGTCTTTATTGTTGAAAGTATTACAGATGTCCCCATTTTTCTCCTATTGACTCCCTCCTCCAAACTCCCTCCCCTCCCCAGGCCTTCATCACATTATAGTGTGTCCATGGGTTATGTGTATATGCAAATAAGTTTTTGGGTTAATCTCCCCCTCCCCTTGTCCCTCTGAGAATCATTGGTCTGTTGCATGCTTCCTTGTCTCTTGATCTACTTTGTCAGTTTACTTTGTTCATTAGATTCCACATATAAGTGAGATAATGTGACATTTGTCTTTTTTTTACTGGCTTATTTCACTTAGCATAAATAATACTTTCCAGGACCCTCCATGTTGTCTCATAGGCTAAGAGATACTTCTTTTTTTTACAGCTCCATAATATTCCATTGTGTAAATGTACCACAGTTTTTTTATCCACTCATCTACTGATGGGCACTTGGGCTGTTTCCAGAGCTTAACTATTGTAAATTGTGCTGCTATGAATATAGGGTGCATACTTTATTTCTGATTGGTGCTTGGGTTTCTTAGGATATATTCCTAGAAATTGAATCACTGGATCAAATGGCAGATCCACATTTAATTATTTGATGAAACTCCATTCTGTTTTCTAGAGTGGTTGCACCAGTCTGCATTTTCACCATCAGTGTACTAGAGTTCCTTTTTCTCCACATCCTGGCCAGTGCCTATCATTTGTTGATTTGTTGATGGTAGCTATTCTGACAGGTGTGATACCTCATTGTCATTGAAGTTTGCATTTATTTAATGATCAGTGAGTTTATGCATTTTTTCATACGTTTCTTGGCCATTTGTATGTCCTCTTTGGAGAAGTGTCTATTTAGGTTGTCTGGCCATTTTTTAATTAGATTGTTTGTCTTTCTTTTGTTGGATTGTATAAGTATTTTATATATTTTGGAAATTAAATCCTTATTAGATATATCATTGACAAATATGTTCTTCCATATAGTGAGTTCCTTTTTAATTTTGACGCTGATTTATTTTGCTGTGCAGAAGCATTTTAATTTTATATAGTCCCATTTGTTTATTTTTTCATTCATTTTTTCTTGCACTAGGCGTTGTAACAGTGAAAATTCTGCTGCGTGAGATGTTTGATATTTTGCTGCCTATGTTTTCTTCTAGAATTTTTATGGTTTCACATCTTACATTTAAGTCTTTTATTCATTTTGAGTGTATTGTTGTATATGGTGTAAGTTGGTGGTCTAGTTTTATTTCTGTGCATGTACCTGTCCAATTATCCCAACACCATTTATTGAAAAGATTGTCTTTAAGCCATTGTATGCTCTTGCCTCATTGGTCAAGTATTAATGGAACATAACGGCTTGGGTCGATTTCTTGGTTCTCTGTTCTGTCCCATTGATCATTATGCCTGTTCTTGTGCCAGTACCAGGTTGTTTTAATTACAGTAGCTTTGTAGTATAGCTTGATATCTGGTATTGTGATCCATCCAGGTTTATTCTTCTTTCTCAACTTTTCAGTTATTCAGAGTCTTTTTCAGTTCCATATAAATTTTTGGAGTATTTGTTCTAGATCTGTGAAATATGCCATTGGTACTTTAATAGGGATTGCATTGAACCTATAGATTGCTTTGGTAGTATGGACATTTTAATGATGTTAATTCTACCAATTCATGAACATAGTATATTCTTCCACTTGCTTATACCTTCTATCTTTTTTTTCAATGATCTGTAGTTTTCTGAGTATAGATCTTTTACCTCCTTGGTTGAATTTATTCCTAAGTATTTTAATTTTTTTTTTTTTGTTGAGAAGGTAAATGAGATTTTTTTTTTTAGTTTCTTTTTCTGATAGTTCATATTGTTTTATAAAAATACCATCAATTTCTGGGTATTCATTTTGTATCCCGTTACATTGCTGAATCCATTTATTAAATCTAGTAGATTTTTAGCGGAGTCTTTAGGGTTTTCTATGTACAGGATTATGTCATCTGCAAATAATGACAGTTTTACATCCTCTTTTCCAATTTGGAGGCCCTTTACTTTTTCTTCATATCTGACTGCTGTGAATAGAATGTCCATTACTACCTTAAATAAAAGAGGTGAAAGCAGGCATTCCAGTCCTGGTACTGTTCTTAGGGAAAATGTTTTTGGTTTTTGCCTATTGAGTGTGATGCTGGCTGCTGGTTTGTCACTTATGTCCTTTATTATGTTGAGGTATGATCCCGCGATTCCCACTTTACTGAAAGTTTTTATCAAAAATGTATATTGGATTTTTAAAAATTTCTTTATTGCTTAAGGTATTACACATGTATCCTTATCCACCCATTGGTAACCTATTTATTGTTTAATAACATGCTAATTAGCCTCCATATGTTTGAATGTTTGGAGGTATTTTAATTGATTTCTAGTTTCATACCATTGTGATCTGAGAAGATGATTTCAGAGTTTTCTTTTTGGCTACAAAAAAGAGCCAAAGAGAACAGCATTAAGATTCAAGGTGATGGTTGGGGCACAAAGACAGAAAAAAAGAATTGGCTTAGAAGAAACTGTCAGAGTGGTAGAAGGAGAAATAGATAAAATGATGTAACAGAATAAAATGGTTAGGCACATATACTGTATAGTAATTATTATGTGTACATGAAAATTTGTGCACTGGGGGGGGGGTTGGTCCCTCAGCCCAGCCTGCACCCTCTTGCAGTCTGAGACCCCTTGGGGGAGGTCCACCTGTCAGCTTAGGCCTGCTTCCCAGGGGATCGGGCCTAAGCTGGCAGTCAGATATCCCTCTGGCAGCCTGGGAGCCCTTGGGGGATGTCTGACTAATAGCTTAGGCCCGGTCCCCATGGGGAGTGGGCCTAAGCTGTTAGTTGGGCATCCTTAGCATTGCCATGGAGGTGAGAGAGGCTCCTGTCACTGCCGCTATGCTGGCCAGCCATGAGCCGACTTCTGGCTGAGCAACGCTCCCCCTGTGGAAGCGCACTGACCACCAGAGGGCAGCTCCTGCATTGAACATCTGCCCCCTGGTGGTCAGTGTGCATCATAGCGACTAGTCATTCCTGGTTGTTCCACTATTAGGGTCAACTTGCATATTACCTTTTTATTATATAGGATAGGCAGTATTCTGGACTTAGTTATCACAACAGTCTTGGAAAGTAGATACAATGACTATCACCATTTTATAGTCTGGAAACTGAGATTCAGAGAGACTAGGTAACATGATCCAAATCTCACAGTTATTCAGGGGCTAATGCTAGGATATGAGTCTGAGTTTATGATTCCTGTACTCAAATATCACCTTTTCCTTTGAGAAAAGGAAAAGTCAGCATTATTATTCCAGAAGGTAAAAGAACTGAAAGAAGCTCATTAGTTTCAGCAACAAGAAAGCCATGAATAACTTTTGTCAGAACAGTTTCAGCGTGAAGATACAGAAAAGTTGACTTTGGTGTTACCTATTGAAATCTTTTGTGGCATTTTTTCTGACTTCCAATCCCCCAGGCCTTCTATCCAGATAAGAGTTTTGCAGATACTGATATTGAGGTCATATTAAGGATGCAAGATATTTATCATGTGTACAGTGTGAAATGAAGAGGAAAGAAGCAACACAGGTGGGGAAAAAAAGTCAAACTGATGCAGACCTGAAACAGATTTCAACTAATGGGGAAGGGAGCTCTGGAGGTATTATTGATTATTAAAGTTGGTCTACATTGGGTTAAATGGACCAGTGTTATAACCACTGGGCTCAGTCAGCAGATGTGGCTGCCCTAGCAGGACCAGAGTGGGGCTTCTGCAACTTAAACATACCCTTATAAAGCTGAGAGCTGGAGGCCCTGGCAGGATAGCTCAGTTGGGTAGAGCAAGATTGTGGGTTCCATTCCTGGTCAGAGTGCATACCAGAATCAAACAATGAATGCATAAATAAATGGAACAACAAATCAATGTTTCTTTTTCTCTCTAAAAGATAAATAATAAATAAATAAAAATTTTAATAATTGAGAGTTGGAAATGATCTACAGAAGTTCTTTGAAGGTTAATGTTTATCACACCTCCTAATAATTTTTTAAGTTTTTATTTATTACATTAAAATTTTGTATTTGAATGATTAATAGTGACTTTTTTTTATCCCTGATTGATACATGGACTATAAGCAAACTTTACATTATATTTTAATATTTCCTTGACATCTGCCTCTTTAATAACAGATTAGTAGCATCTTGAAGTCAAGAACCTTGTGTTTTCACTTTTTTCCAGTATCTAACAGAGCAATATGATTCATAATAAAATGTGTAGACAATTGAGTAGGGGCGTGCATTTGAGATAGGTCTTTAAGGATGACTAATAGTTTTCCAGTCAGAGCTAAATGTTTGTATTTTAATTCAACTTGCAGTCACTATACTGTTTTTTGTTTGTTTGTTTGTTTTTGGTAGGTTTTCCTCTATACTAGGTACATTTTCAGTTTTTCTTCTCCAAATATAATTTCTTTTATAATAATTAAATTAAATAACAAGTAAAATATCTAAGTACTTTAGGTAAAATAGACCCTAAAAGTTGTCTTATCTTTTGTACCTTAATTATCTCTTTATTTGAGGAAGGGACTGCCTTCCATCTCCATAGTTTTAGTACCTTGTACAGTGTTTGATCCTCAGTGTGTGCTAAATAAATATTTTTGAATCAATAGAAAATTAATGAAAATGGGATCAAAATAATAAGAATTTAAAACAATAAGAAATCAAAGGGGAAAAAAAAACTAAAGAAGATACAAAGTAGGCATTAAAGAATTTTATTACATTGCTCCTTCTTCAAATATTAGAGGCCTGGTGCATGAAATTTGTGCATGGGTAGGGTCCCTAGGCCTGGCCGACAATCAGGACCCATAAGTGGGATAACTGGTGGGGCGATTGGGGGCCCCCGCTGGCACCCACCTTGGCCAGCCTGACACTGCCCACTCATTGGCCTGCCCCTCCTCCCACCACCGCTGGTTGCCTCCCTCTGCCAGGCAACTGACGGGGAGATCAGGGGGCTCCCACTGGCACCCACCTTGGCTGGCCTGAGGCCTCTGGGCTGGGGGCAGCTCCTGCATTGAGCGTCTGCCCCATAGTGGTCAGTGCACATCATAGTGACCAGTCATTCCACTGGTTGTTCCGCCATTGGGTCGATTTGCATATTAAGTTTTTATTATATAGGATTAGCTCACAAATGATTTTTCTCAATGAGCCAGATTTTTATGTATAAAGTCTGAATGATGACTGAGAAGGAGAATTTGAGATTATATAGTTATAATTTTCAGATGAGGATATTGAGATTGTACAAATAATTTGTGGTAGATTGATTGTTGGAAATTTAATCTTCAAACAAATAATTCAGCTGAGAAAACAAATTTTCTCAGCCCAAAATATTTATTGTAAGGGCACTAATATTTCTGTCATCTGCTTTTTAAGGGTTGAAAAGGACATAATTAAAAAATACATTGCTTTGCATTGTAAAATTATCTTATGCTTTTAATCCAGCAAATATTTACTTGGGATCTCTGCAATTTTAAAGTTCTTTGTTAATATAATAAATCGTATAAATCAGCAAAACTACTTGTACAATAGATCCATTGATCTAACAAAATATAAGCAGTTCCTAAAAGTTTTTGTTTCACAGTTTACTCAACTGTTTGTCTGAAATACTCATTCCACTGGTCATCCAAAGCCTGTTCATCCTTCACTTCTAAGTCCAAGTTTAGTTTAATATAAGGTGCTTAGGATATTGAGAACTCCAATCCCAGTTCTGGCTTCCCCTTCAACTTAAGCCACATTATGATGTGCTTGAAGTCTTTTTTATGTTTGTCTTTTTTTTTTATTGCAAATTCTTCAAAAAAGTCTATATTTAATATCCTTCAGTTTCTCTCTCTCACTTATTAACTAGTAATACCAAGAATATACTTGATACTTGTTGGTTCATTTAATAAAGCCAATGTTTAAAAACTTAAGCTTGGGAAGCAACTAGATGATGGTTGCTAATAATTAGTGTATAAAAGAAATCCATTGCTTTACCAAAGAACTGATACTTAACTTCCCATTGCTTTCTCCCAGTAGACACACTTGACCCATAGAGACTTCCTAAACATGTCAGTCATGCCTCTCTGCCTCCTCTCTTTAAGAGTTACATTTACCCATGTCTATTCTCAATGAAATAAATAAGTAAAATTTAGACTACCAGTAAATGCTCACCCTGGCCAGAAGAAGAAAGAAGAAACCAGCTGGAGAAAATGGCAGTTTGATGACAAATGGTGTGTGAGTATTTTCTTCTTATGTCACCTTTTCTCCTCCCTACCAATTAATCTGGAATAGTTCTCCTCATTCAAAAAGCATCTTTCTCTCCTATCTCTTTCCTCACCCCCATATAAGGCTTGAGAAATAATTTTTAATATGCAGTCTGAATGGCTTTTTATGATTTTATTTGATTCTCCAAAGAACCTGTATGAAGTTTAGAATTTAGCACTTGAGTGGTGCACAGTGAGGAAATTGAGCATTGGAGTGAATGAGCATTATGGAGTGGAGGTCAGAATCTAGGCCTCTTCAGGAAATTCCTCTAAGTAACAATATAAAATCAGAAAATGCCATATAATAGTTATGCCTCTTCCTTCTCCACTTGCTGTGTCTTATTTTTCTTCCTTTTCACTTAATTTTGTTATTAAATCTTCTTTCCATTACACTGAGGTTGTTTAAATGTAAGATAATAAGTAGGAGACTCTAAACACTGAAATAAAAACTGAGACACAGAGCAGTCTTCTAAAAAAAGCTTCATGACCTCTGTTTTGGAAATAAAATGAATATATAGAATACACTGTAACATGAACAATATGCATTTTGTTAATATATACATTTACAAGATTGGTACAATTCAGAGGGAGTGATCTTACTTTAAAATGTCAGGGACATTTTTCTCTTTTTCCTCCATTTTGGTAGGTTTTCAGGGGAATTATCCCAGAACTAGTACAACATGATGTGAACTCTCTTGACTTATACATTCCTGACTTTGGCTTCTTAGAGTTCCAGATTTTATTTTTAAGCATTCTGCAATTAAGTATAACCAATTTAATTAAAAAAATATATATGCCGAATATTTCCATAATCTGTGATGTTCTCCTTATACCCATTTGAGCGGTGATCTGCAAACTGATTACCTTTGCCCTTTTCTTCTTCTTGTGAAAGACTGTGGGTAGGTACCCATCCATTCCAATTAATATCTAATAATGATAAAGACAACATTCTTGCTCTCAGCGCCCATCTGTGGTTATGCATAAAATATATGCTTCTGGCAAGTGACACTGTATGCAAATTTTAAAATGTCAGTGCTACAGGAAACACATAATGTATTCATATATACCTAAAATAGAGATTTTCCCACTTTTCATCACTCTTCATTTGTTTAATGTTCAGGAACCCTATAAATACAGTTAAAAATACTTGTCATGGTTGCCAATACCAATGAATACATAATATTTTGGCTCACATTAAAATAATAGTTTGTGAAATATATTCAATTAACAAGTGCTAATTAAATAAATTGACATTGCGCTTAGTGGCATTGTTCATTCGTAAGACTAGTGCCCATATATAATTATTACTATGTTCCTCTGGGACCTAATAGCATATACTTGCTGCCTTAAGGCTTCTCTGTATTTGCTGTGAGCAAAACTGTCCATCCATGTGATCCAGTCTTAAAAACGATGCAAGTAATATATTCCATGTGGTTATACAGATTTTTAACTCTTATTATTTCAGAAAGTAAATTGCGTACCTCTCTCTCCCTCCCTCTCTCTCTCTCTCTCTCTCTCTCCAGCAAGTTTCTAGTTGGTTATAAATTGTTTCCATTTTGGTGGCCACATATTTATGTATTAGCCTAAGAGAGCAGCATCTTTTGGGAGTCCTGCACTTAATAATAAATGTGAAATTAATTATTTGACACCAAATGGATGAGTTTTGATGGTACCCAAGGGCTCAAAAGGAATGTTAGCAAGTTAGGAAGGCTTAATGATAAACGTTCTTAGAGCCAACCTGCTCTTTGTATTACAGTGTGTCTCACAATAAGAAACGGGACACTTGTGATTTAACAGTACGGCTCTGTTGTCCAGTAGTAAACATGCCACTTTACTTGACTTGGGACTGGGTAAACTCTAGAAATTAAAGAAAGAAAAGGTGATGAAGAGTGAGAAAATTTTTTAGGCCTATAAAAACACATTATGTAACTTCCATATCACTCCATTTTTTAAGTCAAGTGGGAGATAGGAAAAAATGTTTTCATTATCTTTTGAAGAGACTAAGCAACGTAGTTTTATTTTCATCATCTTATGGAAAAGTGCACATGTACCTCATATTTCACTAACTGAAGTGCATACTTTAAGTCATAAACTACTCAAGGTAATAGTGTTCTCATACTTGAAGGATCCAATGATAAAATATTGCCTCAAGTGAGAAAAGTAATTCTAAACGTGCATTTGCATAGGTACAGTGCTGTGCCAGTATTAACCTTTATTTTATTTTATTTTTTTAAATATTCACTGAGTTTAGCTGGGCTTTTTGGAACCCCAAGTTATTAAAATAATGCCAATTCATGATCAGTGAATGTTCCAAAAGTAGACAATGTAAGTTTGGGGAAGTATGGGAAGGCTGGGATGTTTTTGTTTTTGTTTTCCTTTGGGATAAAGCAAATAATGAGGAATCACACTGGGTGATCTTGTAATCTCTGGAACTCTGAGAGGAATAATTCTCACTCCCAGTTAGATCTTTGAAAGTAGCAGTTCCACTGTGATGGTGTGGCTCAGTTGATTGGGCGTCATGGTGGGGAGGGGAGATGGGGAGTGTTGCTAGTTTGATTCTGATTGAGGCACATGCCTATGTTTCAGGTTCAATCCCAAGTGAGGATATGCCAGAGGGGACCAATCAATGTTTTGCTCTCCTATTGATATTTCTCTCTCTAAAAATCAATAAAAAGTTAAAAAAGAAAATAGCAACTCTGGATATGACTGATCAAGAATAAATGAGTGTAATGTTGCAGGAATTAAACAAAAAGATATTGAGGAAAATAATATTCAGATAAATTATTCAGACAATAGACCTGCTAACCTTTAAAAGATAGAAGTCAGCCTAAGTAGAAGTGCAACTTTTTTGGTGATCAGAACTCCAAATTCAATGTCTTGTAAGGCTTTACAGTGAACACTTTTGGAGATTCTGCCCAGTCATAACCATTATTTCCTTACCCTGGCTCTTCTACAATAATCACCTTTGGCATTCATTTTGCTTAGAGGCTTGGCAGATTAAATGGGAAGCCTCTCAGAGTCACTGACTGGAAATGTGTACATGGAAAAGATCATTGATTTGAGTGGCTGAACCAGTAAAACACAAGCCCAGGAAGTATAGAATACATTTTTGAATCAGAAATATGAACCAGAGAGGACAAGATGACACACAGAGTCAAGATGGCATGGAGTCCCTCATTTTAGCATACTTCGGGGACCTGCCTGTCTTCCTCCCAGGGGTTCCTATGTGAGAGCCCTAATGTATTCCACATACATCTTTTCCCCCCTTAAGCTAGTTAATGTAGGCCACTGTTAGAAAATCCTAAAGCTTGACTCATATATTTCTTCTATTAGGCAGTGAACTGCTCACATTTGTACATTTTCTAATGAATTCCATTTACTTCTATTAATTAGTAGAGTCTGCAGAGGTAGACGGTATCACCTAGTTACATTCAAAATGAGAAATCTATTACTTGTTATTAAAAAAAGAGATGAAATGCAGAAAAAATCATTGTGATTGTTGCTATGGCTATTTACTTCCTCTGATTAAAATAAAATCTCCCTTTTTGCTGTTTAGTCTCAAAATTAAATTTACTATAAACTACATTTATTTGAATACTTAGTATTAAATACTTAAAGTACAAAAACACAAAGTTTTCCTCTTAAGAAGACAGATTTTTTTTAATCTTGTAAAGTAAGAAAGAAATTCCAAATGAGCCAGTGTTGTTGCATTATACATAATCCTCTACCAGTACTCCTCAAAATTGTAAAGGTCATTAAAAATAAATTCTGAGAAACATTCACAGGCAAGTGGGGTCTAAGAAGCTGTGACAATTAAATGTACTGCTGGATCCTGGAACAGATAAAGGATATGAGGAAAAAAATTGAAGAAATCTGAATAAAATGTGGACTTTAGTTAACAATAATGCATCAATATTAGTAGTAATCATAGTGTACTAATGTAAGATGTTAATAATAGAAGAAAATATGTGAGAGATATATGTGGACTATTTGCACAACCTTTACAAGTTTTCTGTATACCCGAAACACTTTTTTTTTTAATAAATAAAGTAGATTTTTAGGGGGAAATGTAGATTCTGGGACCTTCTATAAGAGTCTATGTAAGAGGTCTGAAGGACTACTGATGATTCTGATTCCTCTGGTCCATAAATACATTTAGAGGAACACTGCCCTAGTTTGTGAATTTTTGAGGGTAGAAGCTTTTTGTTCATTACTGTAGCTCTAGGCATCAGGTGTGGGTAGCAGGCAACCAGTAAGTAAAATGTTTGCTGACTTGATCTAATTTGTCATTGGTAAATATATTTCAGTTATATCTCTATTTAAGGCAATGACATCTATTTTCCTTGATCATTAGTGTTTTTCAAGCTTCTCTTCATAGTTTTATCATTTTTTTCTATATAGCTATTTATTTTAGATGCATCTCTATAATGCTCATGTATATGAACTTGTAATTTCTTTCCATAATCATTCCTGGAACTATTAATAACTTTTTGATGAAATGTGTCACATTTATACTCTATATATTTATATACAAATAAGAATAATTATTAGAGATTTAAATATAAAAATTGTTATTGAAGAATCTATTTTCCCATCTACTTTCTTTCCTTTTCTGAGGATACCTATGGTCTACCTGGATAATCCAAGATAGTTTCCCATCTGGAGATGCTTAAGTTCATTATCTAAAGAACTACACCAGGTAAGGTAACATTTACAGGTTCTAGAGTTTAGAGCAGTGGTCAGCAAACTCATTAGTCAACAGAGCCAAATATCAACAGTACAACGATTGAAATTTCTTTTAAGAGCCAAAAACCGACTTCTGTACATGGGCCACGAAGTTTCAATCACACTATATGTGCGTGCCCACACGTGGTATTTTGGAAGAGCCACACTCAAGGAGCCAAAGAGCCGCATGTGGCTCGCGAGCCACAGTTTGCAGATCACTGGTTTAGGGCATAGATATCTTTTGGAGTGCTGTTATTCAACCACAATCAATTATGAATCTGGAATTCCCTCCTTAGTCTCTCCTTTGATATTATGACATTATACCCTATCTCTTAACTTTAGATATCATTGCATGATTGAGAGCACCAACATCTTTACAGTTTCAGCTTTCTTTCCTCTCTTTCAAATTGTTCTCTTCTCCAAGTCATTTCTATAAGACTTATTTTATATCTTGTAAAATTCAACATAGCTGAAATCAAAGTCATTAATTATTCTTCAAGTGAGCACTCCTACAAATTTCAATGTTTTCCTTAGTATTTTTATCATCATAACTTACTTATACTTCAAAGCACTCTTATCTTTGGAACATCTATAGCTAATAAGGCATTAATGAAAAGTATATCATTCATCCCATGAAAAGAATATCATTTTCATTAATTCTGTAATGTTCAATTTACATTACATTTAGTCCTCTACCTATAAAAAATAATGTATACGCTAATGAATACAAAATATATGCTTTTTTCACTTTATTTTATTTTATTTTATTTTTTTACTTATTAGAATTTTATTTGCAAGTGTCAGTGAGCAATATGGAACATTCTGAGGTGATACCTCACTTTATTTTTTAAATACTTTTTATTGTTGACTAGAAGCCCAGTGCACAAAGATTTGTATTAGAATGGGCTTTCCTTTCCCTGGCTGCCAGCACCACCTTTCCACTCCGACCCAGCCCCTTTCTGCTCAGGCCCCGGAGCTGCCTCTTTCCACTCTGGGAGCCACCTCTTTCTGCTTCGGGAGCCGCCTCTTTCCGCTCTGCCCCTGCCTTCCCACTCTGCCTAGCGGCCCTGAGAGACCGGGGTGGGGCAGAATGCCTGCGTTAAATGCCCCCCCCCATCACTTGGTGCCTGTGCATGCAAATTAACCGCCATCTTTGTTGGTTTAATTTGCATATCACTCCTGATTGGCTGGTGGCATAGCAGAGGTACAGTCAATTTACATGTTTGTCTATTATTAGGTAAGATAGTATTACAGAAATTTCCCATCCCCCCCCTTTTACCCCTCTTCCTAGTCCCCACCTAACCCCCCATGTCTTTACTCCCTTATTGCCCATGTTTACACTTTCATCTTTCCTATTTCTCCGGAATGCAAATTAGCAATTTACCTGCTAGGCAATATCTTCATACAAATGTCCAACAAACACCTCAAAACCAACTGAGAATATACCTATTTTGATTCACTGCCTAGATATATTACATTATTACAACTCTGTTCACACCCAGAATCTAGACATTTAGATGAGAACCTAAGCTTAGGATGTCTATCACAAGTTTCTGCTTTGCTTGTCCTGGGTCACCTTTTAAAATAAGCATTTAGAGTTGAGGCCTGGAAAAGTTAGTGACCTCTTCCCCACCATTTTATAAATAACTAGAAGGCTGGTGCATGAAATCATGCAAGGGGCTCGGCCCTCACAGTCCCAGCTGCTGCCTTAGCCCTCGCAGCACTGGCTTCGTCCAGAAGGTCTTTCAGCTGTTTGGTCTAATTAGTATATTAGCTCTTTATTATATAGGATAGGTGCTTGCTACCCTGTTTTCTATCTCTTGTTCTCTCATGACTTGGCACACATGACTGGCCTTCTTTCAACTCACTGAGTCCCTTCCACCCATTTCCGGATTCTATAAATAATAAATCTGGTGACTTTACCTCCTTTGTGTTGAAATTATACCTTCAATCAAAATGACCCTTTGGGTTTTCACTTCCCCAAAGTGGGAACTCGAATGTTGAGGGAGATACCTGCCAACATTATGTTAATGACTTATGCCTCATCATTGAGTAAGTCATAATCTGCGTATTCTTAATTTAATGCACCAGCTATGTTCCCCCCAAACATACCAACATAATCCAAAGGAAAAAGTGTGAACCACACTTTCATAACGGTCCTTCATCAAGTCAAGGAAGTTCTGGTTAAGAAAGCTTCAATATATTCCTAATTTGTTGAGTGTTTTATCATGGATTGTTTTCCAATGCTCTTTTTAGTTCTATTGAGATAATCATTAGTTTTTTGTTCTTTACTATATTAATATTATAATACTGATTGATTTTAGGGTTTTTAAACTATATTTTTATTGATTTCAGAGAGGAAAGGAGATATAGATAGAGAGAAAAAGAGAGGGGGAGAGAGAGAGAGAGAGAGAGAGAGAGGATCATTGATCAGCTGCCTCTTACACAACTCTCATTGGGGATTGAGTCCACAACCTGGGCATGTGCCCTTGACTGGAATCAAACTTAAGAACCTTCAGTCTGTAGACCAATGCTCTCTCCATTGAGCCAAACCAGGTAGGGCTTGACTTTAGGGTTTTAAACCAACCTTGTATCCCACTTAGTCATCGTATATAAACATTGTTATGTGAGTGGACTTCATTTGCTATTAATTTATTGTAGATATTTATAACTATAGTAATAAATAATATTGGTCTAAATTTTATTTTCTTCTAATTTTAGTATCAAATTAATATTGGCTTCATAGAATGAGCTGGAATATGTTTCCTTCCTTTTATGTTTAAAATAGTTTGGGAAAAATTGATAGTAATTCTTTAAATTTTTAGTAGAATTCACTGGTAAAACCATTAGATCCTGGGCTTTTCTTTGTGGGAAGATTTTTAGATGTTTTTATGTATTATTGTTCCATTGTGTATTCTATGTGTTCTGAATTAGTTATGGTATTTTGTGTCCTTCTAGAAATTTGCTCATTTTATTTATAATATCTAGTTTCTCAGTTGTTTATAATATTCACTTATAAGCCTTTTTTGGTATATAAGATCAGTAGTTATGCCTCATTTATTCTTCTTGGTTTAAGTTATTTGAGTCTTTTCTGTTTTTTATTGGGTCAATTTGTTTATAATTTGCCATTTTTATTTGTTTCAAATAAATAAATTTAGTTTGATTAATTTTCTTTTCTGCATTTTCTTTATCTCTCCCTTATATTTGATATATTCAGCTATCTTCTTCTTTTGAGTTTAGTTTTGCTTTACAATAGATTTCTATGTTTAATACACAGCAAACTTTGACACTGTGTAATATTTTATCCTTTATGATATATTCTCTTTCTTAGTAGCATCTCCTACCCAACATATCATTTATCTTTTTATTTAATTGGCCTCCCCTTCTCTTCTAATTCTACTTTTTTGGCTGATCCTCACCTCCTGGATCTTTAAAAGTTTAATATTTTCAAGGACTTTGTCTTAACACCTTTTTTCCCCAATTATGGTGGATGCTCACTTTCTTCTCAAATTTAACATGGAAGGACCCAATATCCCAGATGCTGAGTATGTGGCAGAAAGCCCTTATCTATTGCAAGAGACTTCATTCAATGATTAGTCAATCCAGGACTATAAAAGCCCAAAACCATCCCTTAAATTTGGACAATTCTGAACTTATGTTCTTGTTTCAGCTTCCCTGTGGTGTCACCTGCACCCTTTTATATTTCATCATGTCCCACTTCTCCCACTCCCCATCCTGACTTTTTCTCTTATATTTTTTGATCCTAAGAACAGTCTCTATTAAACTCCCTAAGTACTAATTCCCATCTCAGAGTCTGATTCCCATGAAACTCAAATTGCAACATAATTATATACTCTCTACATAGGTGATTTCATCTACATAAATGGTTTCCTTGTCCTTCTATATGCTGACAATCATTAATTTCTATTTATATTCCAGACTTTCTCTAAACACCAGACATTATATTTCAAAATAGTCACTTGGACACTTCACAGACAGCTAAAAATAAACATGCCAAATATAGAGATCATGATTTCTGTTCTGAAACTTTGTCCTTCAGCTCTGTTTAGTATAGCAGATATCTATTCTAAGAAAATACCTTTAGTCCAGAGTTTTTCAAGATCTTAGTATCATGTACAAGACTCTTAATACGGCCACTATGACACCAAGGAGATAAGTAGAAGTCAGGTTGTCTAATGTAAGTCATTTTCCTAAGCATTATATCTATATTAACTCAGTGCTTTTTACAGCAATTCTATGAAGTTTTATTATAATATTAGAGGCCTCGTGCATGAAAATTCATGCACTAGAGGGGGGAGTCCCTCACTCGGCCTGCCCCCTCTCACAGTCTGGAAGGCCTCAGGGGCAGGAGGCAACTCGGCAATCAGGGGAAGGCGATGCCCCATCACACCTCTACTGCTGCCACTGCTGGCAGCACAAACCTCAGCCAGCCCTAGTTACCTGAGCCTCGGGCAGCCCTGGGTGGCTGGTAGCCACCATCTGAGGCTTGCCTATACCTCAGGCCAGCCCTGGGTGGCTGGAGGGCTGAGGGGACTGGGGGACTCCGGAAGCAGAGGCGTGGAACAGCCGGGCCCACCTGGGGGTGAAACTGGCTTTGGCACGCACCTGCCGCCCTGGTAGAGCTAACGGGATTGGGTGCCACCACCTTGTGGCTGTGGGTACTGCCATCTTTGAGGGTGGGACAGTCAATTAGCATAGTCCCTCTTTATTGGCTATGGGCACTGCCATCTTTGTGATGGTGTGAGGGTCAATTAGCATATTCCCTCTTTATTAGATAGGATTATCTATTTTTATGGAAAACTGCTATACAAAAAAGTATATAAATTGTCCAAGGTACTAACATCAAAACAAGGATTTGCATCGATAATATGTACCCAAAATCTACATAATAATTATTTTTATACTGTCTCACTGACATGAGTGTTTAGTGTATTTGGGTGAGAGGATTGCATAAGAAAAAGTTCTTCTTATATGTTGTGGTTGATAAGCACCACTATTGGCAGGAGCATGTTATGTGACAATACTATTATTTTAACATAGTCTGGGACTTGCTGGAAAAATATTAACTCTTTATGACCAGAAGGGAAAATTCTTGATTCCAAGGTGCCTAAAGTCTGCATGAACATGCAAATACTATGTTCTTTCTTGTTAGCATGTTTACAATAATATTACCCAAAACGTAAAACTTATCTACCTATTTATCATTTATCTGTATGTCCTTATATGTGTATAATAGGGTCAAAACCCTTATTCATCCATCCAGCAGGTGAGCAAACTAAAAGCCACAATTTTCGTGTTATCCTTGAAATATTTATCTTTCTCACAGTCCTAAAAGTAAGTAGTTTTCAAGTCACGTTATTTATGAATGCTTCCAAAAATCTCTCACTCCTTTGCATCCAAGGCATGACTCTTACTACTGCCCCTATTTAACCCTACTCTCACATCCACCCTGGATGCTAGCTTCTTGCTCAGGGACCTTGCAAAGACTTCCTACCTGGTCTCCCTCTATCAAAGTTTGCTTTTTCAATCAATCCTCTTTAAATAACTTCAAGTAATATATTTAAAATACAAATCTGATTATGTCAATTTCCTGCTTAAAACCTTTCACTGACTTCCATTTGCTCTTAAGAGAAGGAGCAAAATCTATAATATGACTCCAAGGTGCATTTGCTGGTTTGCTGGTTTTTCTTGCCTATCTTTCTAGTGTCACCACTGTTATTACTCCTCTGTCCAAATTCTTTCCTCTTTCAGGTCAATTAGCATACACCATGCCTGTTCTGAACTCAGGACCATGTACATGCCGCTATCACTCCACTGAAAGCTCTGAACCCCATATCTTGAGTTGACTCATATTTCAGATTTTCATTCAATCAAGCCTTGAGAAGGCTTATATAACTCCTAGAAATAAGAGTTTGATCCTTGGCATCGTTAAGGGTGTGTGCAGGAGGCAACCAAGCGATGTGTCTCTCTCACATCTGTGTTTCTCTTTCCTCTATTCCCTTCTTCCCTTCCACTCTGTCTGAAAATCAATGGAAAAAATATACTCCAGTGAGGATTAAAAAAATAATAATAAAAGCAACACAAAAAACATGAGAAGTCATGTTGGTGTATTATATTCATAAATATCTAAAGTCTTTTAAAACTTTTATTATATTTAATGGACTCCAGTGGTTAAAATATTTGATCTCAACTACTGCATGTGACCGGGGACAAGAGCAAAAGTTGCATATCTCAACACTTTGCAGATACTTTTGGATCCAAAATTTATCTCCATAAAAACAGCCTTGTTAAAAATTAAGCATAAAGCATGTGAGAAAAATGTTTCAGGCTTTAAAAATTTAAGAAGAAAACCACCACATTCATTGTCAAGATTTTGTTTATTGACTGAATTGTAGGACATTTGATTTATAAAATATTTTACTTGATAGCAATGCACCTCCTCTAGGGAGAGGTGTGTGGACTTCGAGGCAGATGGAAAGAGCAGTTATTAAAAACTGATAGGAAAGGCCAAGGAAATCAATAGGTCTGTGTACAGAAAATTTCATCTAGTCTGATATCCCAGGTGAGGTACATGATTTAAAAGTCAATGAATCAAAAAGTAAGTGGGACAGGAATTTAAAAAAAAATGGTGAGACTGGCCTTTACTAGTAAACACGCTTAAGTCAGGACCTTCTTCCTAAAATGGACATCCCATATTTCCCATTGTGTGACACACAGAAATAATGAATGGAAGTAAATCATATTTAAAGTATCAATCATATCATCTCTACCTGCTCCATGTTTTCCATGTTGTAGTCTTATGGCACATTGTGAGCAAAATGTGAAAACTTCGAAGTGTGATTACATCTTATTCTTCTCTGTTTTCTGAGACATTTGTCCCCTTTTAGGGATAAACCATTTCTCAAATCCAGAAAAGAAAAAAAGAATATTTTTCACTGAGCATCTTGACTGTGCCAGGATAATATTGTCACACTTAATCTTTATAACAACCTGATACTGTTGATAATAATGTCCATTTCACAGGTTAGGAAACAGTATAGAAGAACCAATGTCTTTTCTACATTATAAAGTTTCCAGCTGAATCCATTCTAATGTTCATTTTCTCCCTATTATACTATGTTAGTCCCTATTGCCTTCTGGGTCTCAGTCAAAATATGAGTTTACATTTTTTTCATTTCCTATTTTTTTCAAATTCATAATAAGACTGACATGACTTCACAACAGTTGGTTGCCTGAAACAAGACATATCAACTTGAAGCAGTTCCTTATCTCCTCGTGATCTGAAAAAAAAGAATTCCATTTTGCTGAAGAAATTCCTGGCTTCAGATGAGCTGTGGGGAATTGGAGAGCCACATTAGGATCAGTTGGTTAGTTTTGCAGGAAAAGCCCCTTAACTGTTTTCAAGGGTGGCTGTAGCCTGATAGGAGGTCCCTGCTTCCCATCAGGCTGTGCTTCTCCTCAGTGGAGAATGACCTGTGGGAGGAGAGTCTGCACCTGCTCTGGTTATTTCAGGTCACTACTGGCAATTGGCTAGCCAGGATTTGTACTTCACTGGCTTCTTCCAACAGGCTTTAGAGTAATGTTTCCACAGTCGCAGAGCAGATAAGAATCTCTCATAAAAAATTAATAATCCCCAGAATTAAAGTCCAAATCTCTGTCTTTTTATCAAGCCCCTAAGTTGATTTTGGTAATGGTGGCCCAAGGATCTGACTTTAAGAAATGCTAGCTTGAAGACAGCCCTTTCTAAATGTCAACCTGTTGATAAGTATGAAGTATGTGTCTTTCATGCAGATTGCTCAGCATCTGTCCCAAACTTTTCCCAACTTTTCTTTCCCCTCTTTTGACAAACTATTGCCATTACTTTGTTATTAATGTATTATTTATTATACAAACTATTGACATTACTTTTGTTATTAATGCATTATTTATTATTTTTATTGATTATTTGCCTTTCCTCTTTATAGATTACTAAAGGCCTGGTGCACAAAATTCGTGCACAGGAGTGTGTGTCCATCAGCCCAGCCTGCGCCCTCTCCAATCTGAGAACCCTCTCACAATCCAGGACTGCTGGCTCCCAATTGCTCACCTGCCTGCCTTCCTGATTGCCCCTAAATGCTTCTGCCTGCCAGCCTGATTAACCCTAACCACTCCTCTGCCAACCTGATTGATGCCAAACTGCTCCCCTGCCAGCATGTTTGTGCCTAACTACCCTCCCCTGCAGGCCTGGTCACCCCTAACTGTCCTCCCCTGCAGGCCTGGACCCCCCACAACTGCACTTCCCTGCAGGCCCAGTCGCCCCCAACTTCCCTCCTCTGCCGGCCTGGTCACACCTAACTGCCCTCCCCTGCTGTCCTGATCTCCCACAACTGCCCTCCCTTGCACGTCTGGTCCCTCCCAACTGCCTTCCCCTGCTGGCCATCTTGTGGTGCCCATCTTGTGTCCATATGGGGGCAGTCATCTTGTGTCTTGGAGTGATGGTCAGTTTGCAAATTACTCTTTTATTAGGTAGGATAGAGGCTTGGTGCATGGGTGGGGGCCTGCTGATTTGCCCTGAAGGGTGTCCCGGATCAGGGTGGGGGTTCCCTTGGGGTGTGGGGCTGCCTGAGGCAGGGGCCTGTGGTGGTTTGCAGGCTGGCCACACCCCCAGGTAACCCAAGGGGAGGCCCTGGTAAATGGGATTTATTTATCTTCCATAATTGAAACTTTGTAGCCTTCAGTGGAGCCAAGCCTCCTGCTCACTCTATGGCTGCAGCCATTTTTGTTAGGATTTATTTATCTTCTATAATTGAAACTTTGTAGCCTTGAGTGGAGGCCTAGGCCCACCAGGGTGTTAGGAAAGGTTGGCTTCTTCCATAGCTGGGGAAACCCAAGCCTCCTTCTCTCTCCATGGCCACACCCATCTAGGTTGGGTTAATTTGCATACTCGCTCCTGATTGGCTGGTGGGCATGGCTTGTGGGTGTAGTGGAAGTATGGTCAATTTGCATATTATTCTTTTATTAGGTAGGATGTAACTACTTATATTTTATCTCTGATGATACAGGTCTTAACAACAATGTAGTATATAGGAGAGTAGATTTTTTTATTAGAAGTATAACTCTCTTGGCAAAGTATATGCCCAAGCTATTAATATTGCAAGAGGTTTTAGAGTTGGTATCAGCTTGTCATACTAGTATGGCAAATCAGTATTTTCAATCTGCAAAAAACATAAATCAAGTATATTGGCAAAGAAAACAAAAAAAAATTTTTAGGGGGTCAGGCTTGCCCTTTATCAAGATGACAGATTAAAATGACCCAAAGTGTTCACAGAATGCTTTGATGATATGACCAGATACTACAGGCACTGAAGTAATTATAGCTCAAAAACAAAGTTGATTGAAGTTAGGCTATTTCCCTAATAAAGATGGAACTGGAAACAAGTTGTTATATTTATTTTATCTCATATGAGTGAGTTTTGGCAGAATGGTTGAAGAAAAGTTAATTTATAGTTTTCCTCTTTTGTTAGCCAAGTTCCCAAATAACAACATTACCATATATGGTGGTATTTTAAGAACTCTCTCTGAACAGAGTGTCTCAAAGCCTTTGGCTACAAACCCTATCAAGAACATTATTGTTTTATGAATCATAATTATAAGAATTTCTCTCAAATCTCTGTATCTCGAGTCCTATCTTTTTATAGGAGATAGTCCTGAATACCTAACACAGATTTAATATGCCACACACAAAAATGAATCACCTTATCCTCACAAAAGCTTCCTCTAAGATCTTAATTCTACTTTTGAAAAAAAAAAACAACTACTAGCATTTTATGAGTAACTGATGCTTAAAATCTAAGAGAAGCCCTTCACTTGTCCCATATTCCTAAGTACTTGCAACCAATATTTTTTATCAAGTTCTTTAAATTTTTGCCTCAAAATATTTTTCTGATTTCCAGCATCATGACCCTGGACCAAATCTTAATTTCACTAGTAACTTCCCACACATACCACCTAACTAGTCTTTGTCTCCAATTTCTTCCCTATTTAGCAAATTCTGGACTCTGCCACCAGATCAATCTTTCAAAATCACAGCTTTCATCTTGTCACTCAAATTTTCAATGGCTTGACAATGTCAATAAAATAAATTACTAACATTGTGCTAAGGTATTGAAAACCACCTTTTCTTTTTCAAAACCTATTCTAAAGCTCCCCTTTAAATATTTTTAAATTAACTTGAGGAGTAGCCCCCTAAAAGATACATCTACCTGGAACCTGCAAACATGATCTTAGTGGAAAAAGGAGTCTTTGCAGATTCAATTAAGTTAAGGATATCAAGATAAAGTCATTCTAGATTAGGGTGGGCCCTAAATCTAGTGACATCTGTCTTTATAAGAGAAGAAAGGGGAAGAAGATGCAGAAGTGAAGGTTTTGTGAAGATGCTGATAGAGGTTGAAGTTATCCAAGCCAAGAAACACCAGGAGTCAATAGAGGCTGAAAGAAGTAAGAAAGGATCCTCCCTAAATCTTTTTGAGGGACTGTATTCTGGTTGACACCTTGTATTCAGACTTATGGCCTCCAGAGCTGTAGGGGAATAAATGTCTCTTATTTTAAGTTACCCAGTTTTGTTGATAAGTTGTAGCAGCCCTAGGAAACTGCCACAATAGGTCAACTGAGACCTCCTGAAGCTATTGCTCCTGTGGTTCCTCTTGCTTGGGATGCTTACTTTATCTCACCACCTACTAAAATGATACTGAATATTGTTAAATTCATACAAAGTAAGAAACACTGTTGTAAGACTTTTCACATTAAATTCTGTAAATAATTTACAGGCCTTATAAAATAGGTATTGTTATGTCTGCAGATAAATAAGGGTTCATCCCAGACAAATGAAATTTGAACAGAGCAGTGTTACTTTAAAATCCATGCTCTTGATTTCTTCAAAATATACCCCTCTGGTGATCTTTCCTGATCATCTCCATGACAGATATCGCTATGGTTTTCTATAGTTACTAGAGGCCTGGTGCATGAAATTCGTGCATGGGGGGGGGGGGGGGGAAAGGTGTTTCTCAGCTCAGCCTGCACCCTCTCTAATCTGGGACCCCTAGAGGGATGTCCAACGGCCCATTTAGGCCAGATCCTGGTGAGATTAGGCCTAAACAGGCAGTCGGACATCCCTCTCACAATCCAGGACTACTGGTTCCCAACTGCTCGCCTGCCTGCCTTCCTGATTGCCCCTAACCACTTCTGCCTGCCAGCCTGATCACCCCCTAACCACTCCCCTGCCAGCCTGATTGATGCCTAACTGCTCCCCTGCCAGCATGCTTGCCCCTAACTGCCCGCCCCTGCAGGCCTGCGTCCCCGCTAACTGCCCTTCCCTACAGGCCCAGTCACCCCCAACTTTCCTCCTCTGCTGGCCGTGTCACCCCTAACTGCCCTCCCCTGCTGGCCTGATCACCCACAACTGTCCTCCCTTGCAGGCCTGGTCCCTCCCAACTGCCCTCCCCTGCTGGCCATCTTGTGGTGGCCATCTTGTGTCCACATGGGGGCAGTCATCTTTGACCACATGGGGGCAGCCATCTTGTGGTTGATGTGATGGTCAATCTGCATATTAGTTTTTTATTAGATAGGATAGAGGCCTGGTTCATGGGTGGGTGCCAACTGGTTTGCCCTGAAGGGTGTCCCACATCAGGGTAAGGGTTCCCTTGGGGTGTGGGGCGGCCTGGGTGAGGGGCCTGTGGTGGTTTGCAGGCCAGCCACGCCCCCCAGCTACTCAAGCAGAGGCCCTGGTATCTTGGATTTATTTATCTTTACAATTGAAACTTTGTAGCCTGGAGCAGAGCCAAGCCTTCTGCTTGCTCCATGGCATCAGCCATTTCTGTTGGGATTTATTTATCTTCTATAATTGAAACTTTGTAGCAGAGGCCAAGGCAGGCCAGGGCTTCAGAAGCTTGGCTTCCTCCATCTCTGGGGGTAACCCTAGCCTCCTGCTCTCTCCAGCTCCGTGGCTGCTGCCATTTTTGTTGGGACTTATTTATCTTCTATAATTGAAACTTTGTAGCCTGGAGTGGGCTGGCCAGGGTGTGTGGAAAGCTTGGCTTCCTCCATCGCCAGGGAAACCCAAGCCTCCCTCCTGCTCTCTCTGTGGCTGCAGCCATCTTGGTTGGGTTAATTTGCATACTCGCTCCTGATTGGCTGGTGGGCATGAATGGTGGGTGTGGATGGTGGGTGTAACAAAGTGATGGTTAATTTCCATATTACTCTTTTATTAGATAGGATTTTGGTAAGTACCACTCAAGAAACAGTACTGAGTGCCTTACACTACCTTATTTATTGACTCAGCTAGATTGCAAAATGTTTAAAAGACTGGTGATATGTATAATTTTCTTCTACTGAGGCTGGAATTATGTTTTTATAGGTCCAAGAAAAATAAGTCACTGAATGAGGCTACCTGGTAGCAGAAGACAAGTCAAATGACCACGTTTAACACAAGTTAAATAGAAAGTGAAACCATTTATCTGAGGTTATCCTGTATAATAAAAGCCTAATATGCAAATTATCCCCTCAGGCAGTCATTCTACCTGGAGTTAGACCGCTTGCTATGACGTGCACTGACCGGAGAACGTGGAGGGCATCAGAGACAGGAGGCTGACAGCTGGGAGAAGTGGAGGCGCTGCCAGTCCCAGTGGTTCCCAACAAGAGCGGGACTGTGGTGGGCTGTTGAAGCAGGTGAGCGGGCAGTGCCAGGTCAAGGCAGGTGTGAGCGGGGGCCCAATAGCCCTGCCAATCGCCCTGCAGACAGTGACCAGCAGTGGCAGTGGGGGATGGGGCCGCCACCCGGCTCCCAGGAGCTAAAGGAGCCAGGCTGGGGGGCCCAGCCCTGATCTATCGTCCTGCAGGTGGAATGGTGGAGCAGGTGAGGGGGCAGCTCCAGGCCAAGGGAGGGTTTCCAGGAGGAGCTACTGGGCTGGTAGGCTGGGGATGTGAGCTGGGGCCTGATCTCCACAGGCCACCCCAAAGGACCCTACCCATGTGTGCATTTGTGTACCAGGCCTCTAATTTTAAAAAACCAGAAAGAGCCTGACCTTCAAATTTCTGCCTGACCAATGCATATTCTCTCACCTTTGGTCTCCTCTTACTTAAACTTAGAATATACAAATATTTTTAAAATATTTGGTTTCAGTAAACTTTATTAATAATGTATCCTTATATGACATAAATATAAATATGAAATAATTAGACATGATAAACTGGGAAGATTTTCAAAATTTTAAAAATAGTATAACATGAAGTTAATAACTTTGTTAATATCATTTGTTATTTGGTTTTATTCTCAAATGTAAGTATTAGAAAAATCAAAGAAAGTCAATGCTTTGAGAAAACCAAATCAAGATGCTAATTTCAGTGACTTATTTATTCTATGCAGGGATGGAAATAATGACTCACCTTCCTCTTTTCCTTTCTAGATTCAGTCATTCTTCTTAACAACAATTGGTGTGAAAGCATAATCATCTCAAGAAAAACAAGACCCCAATCTAAAGCATTCTTACATGAATTCTAGAGAAAGATTTTTCTCAACTCCAATTTTATCATCTATGTATTTTTGAAAGATGACAAATTAGTATATTTTACTTCTAGGAGTTAATCAATGCTAGCCTATAAAAATATCTAAAACATGATTCTTATTTTTCTTTGTAAAAATAAAGGACATTAAAAAATAATATAACAAGTACAATTTTTAAAATTATTTATAAACAGTAAAAAATCTAAGTATTCATGAGAAGTTTGCGATGCAGGAGACAAAACACAGAGAGTCCAGGCGATTAGAAAGGAGAGGTTTTAATCTTGTGCTCCTGGGCGAAATTCGCTGGTCCGAGGTGGGCCAGGGAAGTTCACGCCAAAAAGGGGGCATAGGTACTTCTTTTATACAGCTGTTTAGTGAGGGGAGGGTGGAGGGCATGAGAGGTATGGAATTCGCCTTGGGCCAGGGGTCTAAGAAGGCGCCAGTTATCTCTGTCACCATCTACCTTGCAGATGCTTGCATAGGCTCTGGACTTCCCCCCTGCCTGACCTAAATCCGGGCCTTTTGGTGATGGGCGCGCCGAAATCATCCTGGCTACTTCCTGCTGACCAGGGGCACAGAGGGTGGGGGATGTTAAAGGCCAGGGTTAGGCAGAGGCAGGTCCCAGGGCAACCTAGTGTAGGGGTGGAGCAGGAGCTGGTTTACAGTCACCCAAGACATTTCTGCAATCAGGGTGCGGATGAATTTGAGGAGGCAGGGAGCTAGGGAAAAAAAAAACACCAACAAAAACACAGATGAGAATTAGGGGCGCTATCAGGGGTAGGATCCAGGTAGCTAAAGGGCTTTGGAGCCAGCCGAAAAGAGAGTTGTCCCGGGAGTGTCTTGCACATAATTCTTCACTCGGCTTAGTCAGGGTCTGCACATTCTGTTCCACCATTTCAGATCCGTTGATGTAGTAGCAGCATTCTTCTTGAAGGAACATGCAGGTTCCTCCTTTTTCCGCAGTAAGGTCTAGGGCCTGTCGGTTCTGCAGGGCTATTTGGGCTACTGATGTTACTTGCAGCTACAGGGAGGCTAAGGAGGCAGTAGTAGACTCCAAGGCTATCTGGAGTTTGTCACTGAAATCCTGAGCAGAGATTATGCTGCTCCCGAGGGCCCCTCCAGGTAGGCCTACGGAGACAGTGATACTTACCCCCAACAAGACAAGGAGGAAGGCAGCCCGGAGGCCCCTGGGGTGGGATGAAGGGAGCAACTAGGCAAGCTCCGACTCTCCATACAAGGTTAGAGTTGGGGAACTACTGTGACCACGAAGCAAGGCCCAGGGTCAGAGGAGTTTATGCAGTTGCTTAAGGTGCCGTTGCACCAAAAGAAGGTACTTGGGCTGGCCTTGGTGGGACTGGCTGCAGTATGGTTTTGGGTACAGTTCCAGGTGACCCATCCCACAGTTACCGGGTTGCTGGTCTGGTAGCATATCCGCGGGGGCAAGGTGGGTTCTGGAGTTTCGGGTTCCCAGAGGGGAATGCCAGCCAGGGGAGGCTGACATTCACTGTGTCCTTGGGTTTCTGGAGGAGTCATGAGTGGGATGGCAGCCAGCAAAGATCTTTGAAGAGAGACACATAGAAAGCAGTGCAAGACATTGGGCAGGGTGTGGATCTCGTTAAGGAATAGTAGAGTGTGTTGGATAAGTTGGAGCCAAGAAAACAGAACTTTTACCCGGGGGGAATCAGGCAGTTTCCCTTTAAGGGAATGTTCAGCCTGTAGGATGCTGTTGGAGACCTGGATTTGGGCCTCCTGGGCCATGACATATTCCCGGGAGATGTAGATGGTCCCTGAAGGGGTCAAGCTCCAACCACCCTCATATCATTTTCCCATAACGCCCGCAACCCATCTCTGGTCCCAGGGATCTGGACCATCCTTCCAGAAAAAGGGGCCAGACCTGACCTCATTGTAGGCATCATGGATGACACAGCCTGACCATCGGCAACCCCCATAGGTGTTGACGTCTCAATTACACCTGTCTGGGTTCTGTTGGTCGTAAGCAAAACAGGCATATGGTCGGCCACTGTTGGACACTGACTGGAGGTCGACAGCAATCAGGATCTCCTCCTAGCTTCCAACCAGAGGGCAGTCCTGAAATCTCACCTGCCGGGTGACTTGTGTGCTGTCCTGGTTGTAGGTTTCATGGACCTTGAACCTCCACACATAAGCAGGTGGGGGTGGGTGTAGGTTGCCCAGGGTCAGGAGGAGAAGAAGGAGGGGGAGGGCGGCTAAGGTGAACCTTAGTGGGGCCCAATACCTCACATTTATAGAAGTCATGCTGCTCCGGGGTCCTCTTGAGTCTGGAGAGGTGGTGCCATGATGGATTGCCAAGTAGTTTGGCTGCAGTGGGGGTTGTGAGGATTACTGTGTGAGGCCCTGTCCACCTGGCCTCCAAGGCCTTGAGATGTAGATTCTTAAGGAGGACTGAGTCCCCCAGCTGGAGGGCTGGTCCTCAGGAGCCTTGGTCAGCTGGTTCTGGCCTGGGCAGAAACCTGTCAGCGTGTTCCCAGAGTAGTTGCCTGAGTAAAGCCTCTGGCCATCGTGTCTGCTCGGGCGTTTCCCCGCGTAACCATCGAGGAGTCAGTCTGATGGCCTTGGCAGTGCACGATGGCTACCTGGGAGGGAAGCCTCCTCCCTTTGGCCAGATGCAGGGTCCTGGTCAGCGCAATGAGCTCAGCCTTTTGAGAGGTGGTACCCTCTGGGAGCTGGGCCGCCTCCAGGGTCCACTCGAGTGTTACTACCGCATAGAAAGCTTTCCAACATCCCTGGGGGTTTAGGCAGGAGCCTCCATCCACAAACAGAGTTAAGTCAGGATTAGAGAGAGGAAGATCTGAGAGTCCCACCCGAGGTTGAGTGAGGGCCTCGATGACCTTGGGGCAGGAGTGCATTGCCGCAGGTTGGGTGGAGGCAGCAGGAAGGAGAGTGACTGGGTTCAGGGCTGGGGACTGAGTTAGGGAGATATCAGGATTCTCGAGGGACAGGAGGTGGAGTTTCTTCATGCCAGACAGGGCAAGGAGGGATAAGGATCGGTGGGACAGATGATCCTGTAATCTATGGGTGGAGAAGACCTGTAAGGGTTGCTGGAGGCAAATCCTCTGGGCCTCCTTGATGAGAACATCGGCTGCAGGGCTGCCATCCCCAAACCGTGGGATCAAGCTGTCTGGATAGGTAGGCTATAGAGGTGAAAGCTGGCCCTAGGATCCCCATAGCTATTCCCTGTTTCTCATCAGTAAATAGTTGGAAAGGCTTAGAGATGTCTGGGAGGTGGGGGGGGGTGAGAGATGCCAGAAGGGTATCCTGGAGCTTAGGAAAAAAAAACAAAAACAAAAACCTGGCGAAAAAGGGAGGGTGAGGAAAGGGGGCCTGATATAGTGGATCTTTCTACAATTCTTGTCAACAGTTAACTTTAGAACTTCTCTCTTTCAATATACCTTCCATTAAATATTTCTAAACATGTCTAGCAATTAAAATATTTAGAAAAGGCAGGGGGAGGAGTGAACCGGCCTCTAGCTGCTTGAATTCAAAACTGAGTTTCTGATAAGCATGTGCCAGCAAGAAAGTTGTTCTCTAGGGAAGGTGAAGTAGGGGAGAGGGTGGGGTGAGAAGGCGCTGAGGCCAGAGCAGTTTTCAGAGCATTAAAAGGTGATTTGCCATCAGTACCCATGACTGAGATTGTGGAAGGGGGGAGTGGCCCGGAAAAAGGAGGGTAGGACAGAGAAGGTAGCCCCTATGTCGACCAGAAAGGAGACCTGCTTACCTGCAACCTTGAGCATTACTCTGGGCTCGGCGAGGATGATGGGGGTTGTCGAGTCCGGGCATCTTCAGTCTTCAGCCAGTTCCAGCATGGCTGGCAGCGGGTCATTACCTGGAAGGGCAGCCTCTCTATGCTGAGATGCAGAGGGCCTGTCACTTTTCTAGGGCAGTCACTTTTCCAGTGGCCGTTTTGACTGTACACCAGGCAGGGCTTGGTTGGAGCCCGGGGCTGGGGGCACTGCTTTGCCCAGTGGTCCTCATTTCCTGCACTTGAAGCATCCTCCAGGTGGCGCTCATCCTCTAGTTGCACCCCGACCACGCACAGTCCCCTTTGGACCATGCATGGCTGCTATCAGCCTCAAGGCTTCTAACAAGGCTTGAGTTTGCAGAATCACCTTTTGTTGAAGGCAGGCCTCCCGATCTGATTCTGCCTGCTCCTCACAGGCATTAAAAACCTTAAATGCCATATTCACTAGATCCCAAACAGAAGTCTGAGGGCCATCCTCCACCTTTTTTAATTTCTTTCAAATATCTGTGGCCGACTGCGAAATGAAGTGAGTGGCTAAAACTGTCACTCTGGCCGGGGACCCAGGGTCCAGACGAGTATATAAGGTCAGAGCCTCAGTCAGCCTGTTAAGGAAGACCGCGGGGTTCTCATCTGGTCCCTGAGTAATTTCCCTCAGCTTGTCAAAATTAATTACCTTGTGGGAGACGGCCTGTAGGCCGGCTATCAGGCATTGGAGCATCTGGTCGCGACATTGGCACCCATCTTGCCCTTTGCGGGTATCTAGTTGGTACTCCCAGCCTGGTTCCTGATGAGGAATGGCCTGGGCCCCCACTGGCATAGATGCATCTGTAAGGTGGATCTGATCTGCATGGTCCGTCGCTGCTCCTAGGACCCTTTCCCTTTCATCTCATGTTAGGGTGGAAGAAAGAATGACACGGATGTCATGCCAGGTGAGGACATAGGCCTGAGAAAGGTATCGAAATTCCTTGACGAACGCAGTGGGGTTGGCAGAAAAGGACCCCAGCCGCTTCTCAATCTGGGAGAGATCTGACAGAGAGAAGGGAACATGGACCCTGACCACTCCCTCAGCCCCCGCAACTTTCCGGAGGGGGCAGAGGAGAGGAGGAGCCCAGGAAGGGGTGTGCCTGCTGAACTGGGGAAGCAGGCGGGGGTGGGGGAAGGGGAAGGTCAGCAGGTAAGGGAGAAAGCCCTGGGGGAGGGGATGGCGGATGGAAGTCAGGGAGTGAGGATGGGGGAAGGGTGGGAACTGGAGGCATGGCAGAAGAAGCTGTGGAGTAAGGAGGTGGGCGAGTCGGAGGGGAGGAAAAATTCTCAGGGGGTTCAGATAAGGCGGAAAGTGGAAGGGTGTCAGTAGGCAGAGGGGGTTTCTTGCGAGCTAGGAGAACATGGGCTGTGGAACAGGAGGAGCAGAGGGAGGGATGGGAGCGCAGATAGAAAAAGGCCTGGACATATGGAATCTCGGGCCACTTCCCGGCTCGTTGGCAGTAATTACTGAGGTCAGTTAGTCTCGCTTTCAGGGTCATCTGGACCCACTGAGGCCATGCCATGTTACAGAAGTAGCCAGATTGGTGAGGACACCCTAGAGGTGTCTTTGGTGAGTGCCCATTCCAATTCCTGGGGTTGGGTAGAAAAAGGTCAAGGACCAGCATCCCAATCCCTGAGCCAATGCTACGACGGGGAACCCAAGGGACAGTAAAGGATGTCTCCTCTCCCCCCTGGGGTCCAGAGTGAGGCTCAAAGTCTGGAAAACCGAGGGGGGCAGGAACATCTTCCCTGCCTCTCCATGTTCAGAACCTCTCCTGGAGAGGCTTGGAGCAATCTCTGATGCAGGCGGTGATTTAAGGACAGAGACACCAGAAAAAACTGCCAGGAATTAGCACGGGTTGGGACTTACCGCCAATGTTGCCTAGCCAAGGGGAGAAGACTGAGTATCCTGAGCCACGAAGAAAGAAGGGGGGAGTGGGAGGCACCGGACCATTAAAGGTCAAACAGGGAGCATGCCCCACCCGTGTTCGGCACCAGATGAGAGGTTTGCGATGCAGGAGACAAAACACAGAGAGTCCAGGCGATTAGAAAGGGGAGGCTTTAATCTTGTGATCCTGGGCGAAATTCACTGGTCCAAGGGTGGGCCAGGGAAGTTCGCACCAAAAAGGGGGCATAGGTACTTCTTTTATACAGCTGTTTAGTGAGGGGAAGGCGGAGGGCATGAGAGGTATGGAATTCGCCTTGGGCCAGGGGTCTAAGAAGGCGACAGTAATCTCTGTCACCATCTACCTTGCAGATGCATGCATAGGCTCTGGACTTCCCCCCTGCCTCGACCTAACAAGTATAAGATTAAATATTTTTCAGTAAAATTTAGTTCCATTTCACTGAAGAAGAAATTGTTTGATGGAAGTGAGAGCATAACCAAGAGAGCATAACCAGTGAATGAATGGAAGTCGTAAGAAAGTGATCAAGGTCAAAGCATAGCACATGCATCAATTAGGGATGTTTCAGCTGCAAAGAACAGAACACACAAAAAACAGTTTAAGTAAAGGTTTATCTGTTATACAGAATAAAATCTGAAGGTCAGCAGCTACTGGTGATGATTTCTCAGCTCAACAATAACCAGAATCTAAATGATTTATCTAGTTTTTTCCCCATGTTCCTCATTTCATGGAACCTGAGGCTTTTGCTATCTGCCTAAAAGTACAGGGCAAATGAACACAAGCTTAATCAGAAAAGCAAATTTTTCTAGATAACCCCATTCAGTTTGTTTCCTTTAACATTTTATTGGTCAGGGGTATGTCATATTGTCACCTCCAAGTATATATTTTACTAAGAGTTTTATAATCATAACTGAGAATGTGTTTTCTTGAGAGATAGAACTAAGGTTAAATTTGATTCTGTATATTTAAAGAATTTGAAAGCATTTTGACAGCTGAGGTTTCCTCAATGCATTGATAGCTGTAACTGTATTCTTTGTTGTTTGCTTTCTCTTTTCTAGAATCATTGCTCTTGGAATCATCATGTGACTGAATCTTTTCAACATTTAGGTCTGAATTCAAGTGTTGCCTCTGTATAGTGTATAGTACTTGTCTGACCACATTAACTAAAGTAGCATCATTCCCATTTATTATTCTCTTGTCACTGTCTTAAATTAGTTATTTATATACAGACCAGAGGCCCAGTCCACGCATTCGTGCACAGGTGGGGTCTGGCCAAACCACCCGGATTGGGGCAAATCGGGACTGGGCCAGCAGGGGGAAGGGGCCACGGGAGGTTGGCTGGCCTGCCCCATCCCTGATTGGGCCAGTTGGCCAGCCTCAGTGCATGTCATAGTGACCAGTTGTTCTGGTCCTTCCTGTCACTTGGTTTTTATATAGATAGATTGCTTTTTCTTTCTGAGTGAAATAGAAGCTCTGTGAAGAAATGAGTTTTGTCATGTTCAACACCATATCCCTTGTACTTAGAACATTGTCTGGCCAGTATTAAGTACTCAAATAAATGTTGATAACATTAAAAAAATATATGTCTACATATTTATGTATATCACCTATATTTGTTCCTAGATTTATCTATCAGTCATCTATATTTAGAGAGCTTTGCTAAAAAGTTAATGATAATGATCTCATTAAAATAAAATCTCCCGCAACAACTTTGAACTAGCACAATGTTCTGACAATAAAAACAGTACAATTGTTCAAGCAGGGTGACTTTAATATGGCCTCTTATTGGTTATTCTTTTTTTAGCATATTTTTATTGATTTGAGAGAGGAAGAGAGAGGTAGAAACATCAGTGATGAGAGATAATCATTGACCGGCTGCCTCCTGCATGTCCCAGATTGGGGATCAAGCCTACAACCCAGGCATGTTCCCTTGACCGGAATCGAGCCCAGGACCCTTCAGTCTGCAGGCTGATGCTCTATCCACTAACCAAACCAGCCAAGACTTATTGGTTATTCTTGACTCTTGGCCCCCACAATCACAATTTTGAATGATATTATTATGCATTTTCCTCATAACAATGTATATAATTTCTTACAGATATAATCATTAATATGACTTTTTACAAACATTTGTTTTATATTCTTCTTGATGAGCTTACCTACTTTAGTCTAAGATGTTTCTATGAATTAGTTTTAAAATTTTAAATTAGAATACATATATATATATATATATATATATATATGCATTATATAAAGGGAATCAATTTAGTATATATGATTTAATAGAGAAGCCACTATCTAAAGGTGGCCAGCTTCTCTATTTAGCTTAATAAAAGAAAAACATTTTGAAAAGACTTTGAGAACATTTTCTTGAATGATTTCTTGATTATGAGGATGTAAAACAGCCATTTTCCCTGCGGAAAGTGTAATGCATGCTTGGCTAATGTGTGGACATGTGCATAGGTAGCCCTGGAACATCATGGGATCTAAACATTTTTGGGTAGAATATTATTAGACTATTTCTGATGGACTGAGATAATCCTGACTTACAGGAAAGATTGTCCAAGGCACAGATGCCTAGACTTATGATGCAGACTGAACTATGAAGGCCTGGATTGTCTTGGGTGGGTGGGTAATCCTGGAAATATCTCATGACAACTCTGCTCCAGTCTTCACAACAGGAAACGGAAATAATATAGTCCTCTCTGAAACAGTGACAGAACATTACCCAGTTCTTGGCCAGATGCCTGGAGTGATGCAACTAGAAAAGAGCAATGAATGTGGTGTGGTATGATGACTTAGTAGAAGGTGAGTTGGTCTTTCCCCAAGAGGTACACTGGAGTGGCCAGGATTAAATCTTTGATATGAACAGCAGTGTGTTAGTCCAGAAGCAAGAGCAGAAATCAAAGCATCAGCAAATGGAGTATCTCTTTGGACAGTCAATCTTACAACTGTAGTTTATGTTACCTCTAATTATAATTGTGACATCTGATAGCTTCAGGTTGATGAATCTGTGACCTAGAACTAATGTTTGGGAGAAATTAAGACTGAATTATGGGAATCTGAATATGAGGACCTGTAATTATCTTAGAAAAGTTCTCTGAATGGTGGAAAACAAATCTGGGCCATAATGTCTCCTACTAAAATGTTAAATGAGGATTACTTTAATACTCAGATGATGTATATAATCTTAAATCCAGTCAATACAAACAACGTTTCGATACCTGGACCAGTGTCCTTTCAAGAATCATTATTGAAGGTTCAGTAGTTAAATGTGCTTGGTTCTTGGAGCACAGTGAGGTATTAAAGATGCTTTTTCCTTTTCCTTTTTCTTTCTTTTTTTTTTTCTATTGCACTCATTCACTCTGGGAGTAAAAGATTTTTTACAGTTCCTCAAACTCATAGGGCCTATTGCCTTTACCTGGAGCACTCTGCCCCAGATAGATGGTTAGATGTTTTATCTCATTCAAACCTTTGCTCATGTGTCATCTTCTGCATGTGGTGAATTACCTTGCTGAACTACCTTCTTGAACTATCACCTGTTAAATCACAGTCCTCCCTTACATGGTCTAGTATTCCTTATCCACCCCTCGGTTGCTTTATTTAGCTTCATAACACTTACTCCTGAATACATTATTTAATTAATTTATTTATTGAATGGACACCTCCACTCTCATCAATAATAGAGCTATCCCTGGCCAGTGTGACTCAGTTGGTTAAAGTGTCATGGCATGCATTTGATTCCCAGTCAGGGCACATATCCAGGTTACAGGTTTGACCCCTGGTAGGGGAGCATACAAGAGGCAACAGATTGATGTTTTTTTCTCTCTCTTCCTCTCCCTTCATTGCTCTCTAAAATCAATAAAAACATATCCATGAGTGGAGATTTTAAAAAACACAATTAATAGAGCTTACATTTTCATCTTTTTTTAACTAGTATTACGTACAGCCTGGCAATAAATGCTCAATAAACATTAGTTAGTGAATGAATGAATGGATGAGTGAATGAATGAATTAGTAGAGGATAAAATGAATGAATGTAGGTGCAAATCTAGGAATATAACTGTAGAATGAAGCCTGAATTAACAGGAGCCAGGAAGAAGATGAATAATACAGTGGGGCTGTAGCGGAAAGAATGATTGCAATGCAGCAGAGAGGTGTCAGGAAGGCATTAAATGGAAAGAGACTTCTGAATTGGACCACGTAAGACGTGTTAGGGTGGGGTAGAATTTTACAAGTGTAGAAGCAATGAATTGAGGGAATACTTGAGCAAATCACCAATGAATAGGTAGCTGGACATCTGGAGTTTTGATGTCTCTAAAGAATCAGGTGTATGAAGCTATGTAGTAGGAAGGGCTAGAAAAGGTACTTGCATTAGCTAGATTGCTTTTGACTGTGAGGAAGGAAACCATGAATGAAATTATATTCTTTAGAACTCTGGCCTCATCATTTAGACATCTACTCCCTCTCATAATTGTATGCCCCTTGTAGTGAAGGCTCAAAAGAACGTATCATCAGAGATCTAGGTTCTTTCCCTCACTCCACATCTTTCAGTCTTTGCATAGGCTAATTCTTGGTCCTCAGGCTAATTCAAAGACAACTGCTATAATTTCATTTTCAACATAAACACATTCCGAGGAAGAAGAGATGTTCTTGTCTCTTCCTGTGGGTCTGTCATAGAAATGATGAACCACCAGGACATCATGATTCAATTCCTGGCCAGGGCACACGTCCAGGTTGCAGGCTCAATTCCCAGTGGGGGTGGGGGTGGGGGGCTGATCAAGGATTCTCTCTCATCACTGATGTTTCTATCTCTTCCTCCCTCTGCCTTCCTCTCTGAAAAAAAAAAAGAAAGAAATGATGAACCTTTCTCAGGAGACACTTAATACACTTCCCCTCACATGTCACAGACCGGAGTTGGACCACTTGCCCATTTCTGATCAACATTTACTTAACGAATACTTAGTAAGCCCATCCAATGTTGCCAAGCACTATTCTAGCAATTTGAAATGTGACAGCATTAAAGCAAATAAAAGCCTTGCCTTGTGGAGTTTATATTCTGGTTGGGAAAACTGAAAATACACAAATTATCAAAACATAATGTCATATTATGCCAAGTTCTAGGAATAAGAACACAATAGAGTAAAAGAGAAAAAAAGAATAGGTGCATCACAAAGAAGGAATTTTAGGTTGGTCTGGCAGAGAAGGAGTCTCTGAGGAAATGACTTTTAAGCCATCACTCAAGTGAACCTAGGGAAAGGGCCATGTGAATACCTTAGGAGAGCTGCTTCTATATAGAGAGATCATCAAGTGTGGAGCCCTGAGCCAAGAATGAGCTTGGCATGATCAAGAAACACTGTGGAAGTCAAAGTGGCCAGAACTCATTAAAGTATGTAAGGAGCTGAGGTCAGAAAGCTAGTAGGGAGGTCAGATCATGAAAGGTTGTGCAGGTCTTGGTAAGGATGCTGGATTTTGCTTAGAAAGGCATAGAATGATTTTGAAGAGAAGAGTGGTGTGATCTGATTTACATTTTGAAAAAAACTACTCTACCTACACAGAATATACATTGTAGGGGGCAAGTGCAGAAGCAGAGATGAGACTAAAGCAAATGTACCAGTAAAAAAAATAGTGTGGCTTGGAGAAGGATGATATTGGTTAAGATTAGAAGTGAAGAGATTTAACCAAAGACCAGCAATTTTCAACCCATGTGACAACCCCTGGGTACAGTCAATAGTGTGATGAAGGCCTGAGGAGGGGGTGGGAAGGCAGGAGCAGGGTGGAGGGGGTCAATAGGGAAGGAGAGGTAACATCTGTAATACTTTCAACAATAAATTTTTAAAAAAGAAGTGGTTGGATTGAGAATATAATGTGAAGATAGTGAAAGGATTGGCTCCTAGCCAGCAGAGTGGATGAAGTCTGATTGTTTAAACTGATCAGGGAGGAGTCAAGCCTAATGTCTGCTACAGAATATATTAGTATCAGATTATGAAGGAACTTTCATTATGTGCATCTCAGCAGGTGTTGGTTGAGTAGCTAGTATACGTGTAGCAGGTTGGTTTGTCTGACAGGCAGACACTGAAGTAGTTAGGGTTCAGGATGATTAGAACATCCATCCCATGGGCTCTCTACCTGTGAAAGGTGGAGCTAAGGCTTTATCTTTCACAGGCTTTTCCAATGCTCCATCAGGCTGCAGTTCTCAATGGCCTGGTATTTAATGTGAGTAGTAGTCCCCACGGTCATGGGCCCACTCCCACTTTTTTGATATAAAGTGCATCACCCTGGTTTGATTTAATGTATATGGGAACTTGTGATGACTTATCAAATGCTCTGTGAACTTTTGACTGAGGTTCTATTGGTAAAAAAATGAAAATCCATACCCAAAATAAGTGTTTATTCCCATCAGAATGAATACCTTGCCCTTTCAGGGTAAAGTAACAAAAGATTGAATGCCAAAATCAATTTTCCTCAAAGTGGCTTGTTGATCTTCTCAAGGGATGGTTTCACATCAGGCATTCAGCATCAATTTATATTGCTGGCAATTGAGTATTCAATGATAGTGTTTGCTAGCATGGCCTCCATCACTGCTACTATGGCCAGAATTCGGGCATAAATTGTATAAGAAACTGATATCCTGATGTGATGAGGTTATTGTATCTTTGTTGTGCCATTTCAATAGTGGATGCTCTCTGGAGGGCATTAAAACACAATACAAAGACCTTTAAACTTTGTGTCCATTATCATATGTCCATTCACTTGCCTTTTACTCCTTATCTCTATAGCTTCAATATTGTGACTAAACAGACAAGCCATGAGCCAACTATAGTCTAACCCAGAGATTTTCAACTGTCATGCTGCAAGAGGCACATAGGTATGCCACAAGAACTTAAAAAAAAAGCAATATCTGACTATTTAGGTAGGCAGGGGCACTGATGTCTTTCCCCTTAGATAGTCAAATTTAAAAAAAAATGACAACAGACAACACAATAGCCATCCATTGTAAATGAATCAAAATTATACCTATTTTTTTCACATCAGCAAAACAATATATTTTTTGGTGTGTAGCAGAATTTCAGTAATGAAGTGTTTTCCATGAGATGAAAAAAATTGAAAATTACTTTGTGCCATAAGATTAAAAAGGTTATAAATTGCTGGTCTAACATCAGAAGAGTTTTCTTTCCACACAGAGTAGACAACCAGATGCAATGGCAAACTCTGCAACTGGAAAGATTTCCCCATGCTTTTGTCTATCAAAGCCACCATTGACTGTCATTCATTTCTAGCTTGAACTCACTTACTGAGCCTAACAACCAATAGATAAAGCTAGGTAACCATCATCTGGTAATAAAGGACCCCTCAATAGGACCATATTTGTAAGCTGAGAAAGAAATATTGATACAACATTGGTGAATGAAATTATAGTCTGGGCTACCTGCTCATGTAATGTGCTTGTGACCTATTCTTAGGTATACTTGGTGTTGGATATATCATTTTCATTCTCCCAGTGAATAGACTACTGTTGGGCCTGCCTAAATTTATGATGGAATCCAGCTTATGGTTACCTGCTATCCTATGGTCAAGTCTTCCACCTTTATCAGAACCCAGTAACACTCCAGCGACACTCCATTTCAAATGGTATATAATTATCCAGGTAGATGGCATAACTTTGCTTCAAAATCCAAGAGGTCTGTGTTGTGACTCTCCCATTGGTGCGTTCCCTAAACTGCAGGGTTTTTTTGTTTGTTTGTTTGTTTATTTTTTCCCATCACTGAAATTTCTAATACCATAATGTCTATTGGGTCGTGTAGCAATTCAAAACTAGCAGCCTAAATATCATTGTGCTTCCTTTTTTTGTGATGGAAAGTCAAGATGTAATAATCCCACATCATAAACTCTCTCTTATCAAACTTTATCTTCCAGCCCTCTTGATTAAACACACCAAAACCCTAGTCCCACATATACGCTACATCTATTGCTAGGTCTTGAAGCATTTTTAGAATATAGTTTCTTTCCTCTGTTATCAGGCCCAATAGGTTTCTTGCTGGAATATTCTGATATTAACACTGGTAATAGGCTTAGTGGCTAAGAGGGAAGATGTGGAAAAGACTCTACAGTGTCTTCCAGAAAGTAAGGAGATCTAGCTTTTGATAAGGAGTGGTAGGTCATTTCCGTGGGCTCAGAGATATTAGGGGAATCTAGAGTTTTAATATTTAGTCAGGGCAACAACTCAAATTTCCCTGATTCTTATGTTATGATCTCACTCTTCCCCAATGAAAGCCCTGATCTTTATAGCAGGCCTGCCCCCTGTGGGAGTTTAAACTTCTTCTAACATGGTTATTCTATTGACTAATTCTCTAGCTTGGTCCTCAGTGTTCTCTGCCCTCCTATAGGAATTGAAAACTTCTTTGTTTACACTAAAGAGGCTCCTGACTTTTTACTAGCTTTTAATTAGTAATCACGTTCAGTTTATTATTATTTTCCAGAAAGTCAATTAAGTTGAGCAAGAGACCCAATTTGATTGATATAATGAACTATTTTCCCCATATTTCTCCAACCAGCTACATACAACTAGTGCATTCTTTTCTACTACTATATTAATATACCATTTCAATTCAGACAGGTGAAAGTATTTTTTAATCTTTATTGTTGAAAGTATTACATATGCCCCCTTTTTCTCCCATTGACTTCTCCCAGCCCACTCCCATCCCCACCTACCCCAGGCCTTCACCACACTATTGTCTGTGTCCATGGGTTATGCATATATCCATACAAGTTCATTGGTTGATCTCTTCCCACTCACCCAACCTCCCCTGCCTTCCCTCTGAGGTTTGATAGTCTGCTCAATCCTTTTATGTCTCTGGATCCATTTTTGTTCATTAGATTCCACATACAGATCAAAATTTATAGGGAATGCATGCAACTTACAAAAGGAAGTAAACAATTCAATTAAAACATGGGCAAAGGACCTAAATAGACACTTCTCAAAAGTGAATATACATAAGGCCAGGAGGCATATGAAAACATGATCAAAGTCATTAATCATTTGAGTGATGCAAATCAAAATGACAATGAGGTACCACCTCACACCTGTCAGAATAGCTATCATCAACAAATCAACGAGGACAAATACTGGCTATGATGTGGAGAGAAGGGAACTCTCCTGCACTGCTGGTGGGAATGCAAACTGGTGCAGCCACTGTGGAAAACAGTATAGAGTGTCCTCAAAAAATTAAAAATGAAACTCCCATTTGACCCAGTGATACCACTTCTAGGAATATATCCTAAGAAATCAGAAACACCAATCAGAAAGAATCTATGCACCCCTATGTTCATAGCAGCACAATTTACTATAGCTAAGATTTGGAAATAACCTAAGTGCCCAGTAGCAGATGATTGGTTAAAAAGAAAAAAACAAACTGTGGTACATCTACACAATGGAATACTGTAAAAAGAAAGAACTGTAAAAAAAGAAAGAACTCTTACCATTTGCAACAGCATGGATGTACACAGGTGGAAGTTTTAACAACTATATTACAACTTTGTGCCAGAGGCTGGCTGTGCCCTCAAAATACTGGTACTGGGGTTCTATTGCTAATTGTGTGGTGAATGTGCTGGATGGTCTAGTTTTCAAACTCCAATTTATCTCCTCCTTCCCTGGATCACTCCTGATAGCAATTGTTTCAGTTCAGTTCCCAGCAAATAAATTTTAAAACGAAGTATCTCATGCAGATGGTAAGGTAGCGCCTTGCTAGCAATACCTGGTGAAGAGAGGGCAAAAAGGAGGGATTAGATTAAAGGAAAAATCAAGAAGAACTTCATGCTCAACAACAGCTCTGGCCAATCCCACAGAAAGCCTTAACAGCTAAACAGGCCTTTATATGATGCTTTAGATGAAGCAAGATGTCCAGGCCTTTATGCCCTTTTATTGAATATGGATTGAATGAAGAACCTTGGCCAAAGTGGTTTTCCACTGCTGAGATAATCTCTGAAAGGGCTGACAGCTGAATACTGTCTTCCTCTCTTTCTTCAATACAAGTCCTTCAATGAAGCATAAAGCTCTGTTTGCTGGGGACACAAAGATGGATAAGAAATTCCAGGCTTTTTGGTAGAAAGATGCACATTGTTTTGCCACATCATAGTGATGATTTAAGAAAACCCACAGTGGGAGATCATCCCAAGCTAAGTGTTAAGAAATTATTCACAAAGAAAAGGAAGAATATTCCAGACAAAAAGGTCATCATGAAAAACAGCAACATAGCAAAACCCTCCGGTAGCTCAGATTGTGGATAGTTTTGCATGGGCATTAACTTCACTACTCAATAGGTGTTGGCTGTCGCTAGAAGGTTAATTTAAGCTGGTAGTATATGGGGAGGTTTGCTATTTAAAGATACCTGGTAAGCACAGTCTACAGAATGGATTAATCAAAGTGCTTACCATTACCTTGTATGCACATAATGACCTTGCTTGACAAAAACAAACAAACAAAAAACAGTGTAGGTTTCTTAAGAGGAAACTGACTTGATCTCCTCTATGTTTTGGTAGAAAACAAAAGACATTGGTGGTAAGTGGATCATGGGACAAGAAAATGGATGCAGGGAAATCAATTACAAAGCTATTAATATAGTGCAGGTAGAATTCCTATCAGATAATCTGTTGCTAAAGAAGAAAATCCTATACTGCAAATTTAAAGATTAAATAGATTTGCTTCTCTAAACTCAAATGAATTTATTTCAAATTGATGGTCCCCTTTCCACTTTTCCCTTACTTGAGATTTTGCTTATTAAGTGAACTATTTTTAAAATACTCACTTGAGGATATGTTTATTAACTTTTTTGAGAAGGAAGAGAGAGAAAAACCTCAATGTGAGAGATAAACATCAATCAGTTGCCTCCCATGTGTGCCCTGTCCAGAGATTGAACCTTTAACCTAGATATGTGCTTTGACAGAAAATCGAATCCACAACTTTTTTTTTCTTTTTTTTTTTTGGTGTATGGGAATATGCTCTAACCAACTGAATTACCCAGCCAGAGCTAAGTGAACTATTCTTCATCTCAATATGTGCTTCTTTATATTCTTACCATGGCACACTCTAGCAGTTAGAATCTTATTCTTCATCTCACACCACTTGATACTACAGGGTAAATGTGGAAAGATAATAGAAGGAGCCAAATGCACAACGTATGGCTCTATCCTAATGTTCCATGGAAAGAACCCTATAAATCAGACATGATGCAATCAGAAGTCAAGAAGCATATAATTGAATAGTGAACTGCAATAATATTTTAGTCTGAGACCTCTATTGGATGAGAAATATTGAATTCTATGTACCTGACCTTTGGGACAAAGTATATAAAGAAATCATGACATATGTCTGGGTATTGTCTATGATTTCCCCCAAGTGAATAACAAAGTGATTTTAAGGAAACATGTGACAAGAGAACTAGCCATCTTGAGTTTACCTAGTATATTCAAAGTTAAGAAGGAGGGATATGTTATTAATCTTAATCCCACAGGGACAAATGAGCTAATCTCTCTTCCTATGGAAATAAGTGTGGTGTAAGGATAGTCTATAATTCTTGGCTAGTTAATGAAAGATCTGAGAAGATAGAGTTGGAGTGCTGATGGACTCCTCAGAGCAAGCCAGTCTTAAAGAGAAGATCATCCCAGGAGCTGGAAGCAAAGAGGGAAAAGAACTACGTGATTCCCCTTCTAGAAATCACCAGTTAAGAGGAACATCTTGAAATTGGTCAACCATATCCTTTACCTCAGTGGTAGGAAAAGTCTTTGGACTTGAATTAAGGACCATTTGACAAGATCATTCATCAGTGCTGGAACAGTGGTGCTGCTACCAGCAGTAAAACAGAAGTCTTCAAAGGCCTTAAACTCTAATTATCAAGGGAAGGCCTTGGCAGGATGAGAACACTGATAAGTCTCTGAATACTGTTAGAAAGGAGAGTAACCTAGTAGAGAGTGGCTCAAAAAGAATCAAATAAGCCCTAGCTGGTTTGGCTCAGTGGATAGAGTGTCAGCCTGTGGACCAAAGGATCCCAGGTTCAATTCTGGTCAAGGGCACATGCCAGGGGTTATGGGCTCAATCCCCAGTAAGGGGCGTGCAGGGTGCAGCCAATCAATGATTCTCATCATTGATGTTTCTATCTCTCTCTCCCTCTCCCTTTCTCTCTGAAATCAATGAAAATATATATATTAAAAAAAATGTGCTGCGCCAGCACAGCCAAGGGTTCTGCGAGCCTAAGGGTGGGCTGGTAAAGGATGAAGAAAAGACAGACAAAGAGAATAAGCTGGGTCTAGGTGGATCTTCAGTGCCTTGCTAAGGCCACAGAACAGATCCAGACTGCAAGCTGATGCTTTATTTATAGTCAGGGGTAAATAAGGTAATTTACAATGTTCTTGTAAGTTTCACTTGTTTTGGCAGCACTTGCTGCCCCTCCCACAGCTCATTAGCTACCCAGGAAAGATCTAGGGAGCAGTCACAAGATCAAGCTTTATGCTTATAGGACTGTGCCCTCCAAGCTGGGACTTGTTTGTGACTTTGCCGAGGCTTAACCCTATAACTGCTCCCTACAAAAAAAATAATAAATCAAATGACAATTTGAAATATATAAAAAAAAGTAGTTGCATTTTTCAAGTTAAAACTGTTTGAGAGTACATATCTTGCCACATAATGACATGTATATACTCTAAGTGGAAAGCCATAAAAAGCTCATTATGGAAATAAATGTTTTCTCCTTCCTCAGAGTCTGTCTGCTTCTCTACACCACAACAGCTTTCTCACTATTTTGTGCTCCCTCATAACTTCAGTTTACACATGGATTCCTTGGGCCTTTTATCTATATCATAAATTTTCACCTTAAACTTCCACTGCTAACTAGAAAACATTACAAACACGTTCTATTCAAAAACTAAATTTGTAGAAGCAAGAGTTGGACATACCTGAGTCATCTTTTTAAGCCAGGCAACAGAAGTCATTGTTGCCTGGCCAACGTACAGTCAAGGAACCATTTGTTACATACATTACAACTCAGGCAGCTAGTACTGTCACAGAGGCAGTTTCTTTTAGAAATGAGTATAAACCAAGAAGGTGTGTTTATCAATCTTATATAATAAAAGGCTAATATGCAAATAGACCCAACGGCAGAACAACCGAACAAATGAACAACTGGTCGCTATCATGTGTGCTCACCACCAAGGGGCGTGTGCGGAACATGGTGGGAATTGGCTGTGGCAGAATGGTGGAGCAGGTGAGCGGGTATGCCAGACCAAAGCGGGGTGCTGGTCTCTGTCATTGGGGTGAGCCTCTGGTGGTTACTGAAAATTCTTTGCTCCTGCACACTGCGGTCCTGTCCAGTGCTCACACCTGCTGCCGGTGCCAGCTTTGCTTGCACCCGCTTCTGGCACCGGAGCTGCCATTCACAACCAATGCCAGCACCTGCCCTGCTCGCACCTGCTGCTGGTGCCCGGCACCATCACTTGGTACCATCAGCGGGTGCAAGCGGGGCTGACGCTGTCAGTGCATGGGAGCAGTGGCAGGAGTGGGGTTTCTGGCAGACAGGGGATGGGGGGCCATGGAGGGAGTGGCCAGTCAGGGATGTGGAGGATGGGCCAAGACCCGCCCTTGTGCCTACTGCAGCCTCTAGGCCCACAGTTCCTTTCAAGGTGCACGGATTCATGCACTGGGCCCCTAGTATTTTTATAATACACTAGCTGGAGTTTTCATATACAGATATTCCCCCTTATTCATGGTTTTGCTTTCTATGGTTTCAATTATCCACAGTGAACACATCATCACAAGAAGGATGAGTGCAGTACAATAAGATATTTTGAGAGAAAAACAGAGAAAGAGAGATCACATTCACATACCTATCATTATGGTTTATTGTTATATCTTTTCTATATTATTAGTTACTATTATTAATCACTCATTATATATATTGTTATAATAGTTCTATTGTAGAGCATATTGTTATAATTGTTCTACTTTATTATTAGTTCTTGTTATTCATTTCATTCTGAATCTAATTTATAGTGTAAACTTTATCAACTGTATCTATTGGTTGGAAAAAACATAGTATATATTGGGTTCGGTACTATCTGCAGTTTCAGGAATTCATTGAAGGTCTTGGAACATATGACCTGCAGATAAAAGGGACTACTATAATGTGCTCAGAACCCTTTGATAGTACACCGAGGCCATCTATAGCTTCCTTTATTCATACACTGGGCACTGCAGGTGGAAAACCCCATTGGCTAGATCTTAGGAATAAAGTATTTCACCAAACAGGGAAGTGGTTATATTGTGTCTGTTCCTTACTCCCAAATACCCTCCTCACCTCTTTTGGGACCCTTTCTAGAATGCCATCTGATTAAAACCACCTGGAAACCCCTGGATTCTCTGTAGGGTATCAAGATTGAACTTTCACTGCCCTCTAGTGCAAGTGGAGGAGGCTATTTGCTACTACTAATAATTGGGGTTCAAGTTTGGATGGATAAGTAGGATCCACCATATTGTACAAAAAGAACCACTGTGAAAGAGAAGAGGAGAAGATAGTTTTGTCTGGAGGGATAAAGAGAAAGTGTCTATAGGATGCCAAAAAATCTGGGAAGAAAGGAAGAGCAAGGAGGAAAGCCTTAATGCCAGGAGCCCCACGCTTGGAGAAAAAACATGAGTGAAGGTGCAACCCAGCAGGCACAGGGAATAAAAAAGTTGTTTAACGGCAAGAGCTGTGTAGGAGCAAAAATCCTCATTAAGGACTGTCTGATGGGAATGCCATACTCAGCATCATACATTTTCAACAATTTCAGACTTCAAACCACTTGTACCCAATTATGTGTTCAATGTAATGCCAAACCCATGCCCCCTCCAAGATTTCTCATGGAATGATTCCTCACAATATCTCCTCAGCTCTAAAAGCAATGCCTGGAACATAATTAAGTGCTCAAATCTGGTTTCACAAACTGTAACATCAACAGGGACATCTAGACCCTAAGTAGATGATTGAAAGAAACTTACGCACAAATATTTGAAAAATACAATAAAATACTATGGCCTCTTAACTAATACATTGAAAAATTTATTCCTATGCTATACTTGAGACAATTTTTTTTAGAGTGAGTCAACTGAGTATTGTTTGCAGCCAAAATAGCTGGATGTAGGTAGGCTTCGCTATATACTACTACTAGTAGATCCAATACAAATATGAGGCATATGCTTTTCCTTTATAGCAGAAATGTATATCATGTTAAATAGCTTACCTAAAATTTGTCAAGCTATTAAGTTGCTTAGGTGAGTAAATATAGATTCACTCCTAAAACCAGGGAGCAAATGCACAGTGATACATCACTTCAATAGCTATAACCAAGCTAATCCTACCAAAACCAAGAAAGTCTGCTTGTCTACCACAGCATTTTCTGGAATATTGATTCTAAGCAGAGAACACTGTGAAAATGGAAGAGTGTAAATAGTTTTTGTTGGTGGTGATTCAGCTTGTTGGTACAAACTCATGATACATTATATCATCTACTAGATTTCTAGCCTGTGAAAGTCAAACATTTATGAGTAATATGTTGGAGACATATTGTCAAAGAATGATAACCAGTGTTTTCATAGGGCATTCTTGAAATTTGTCCAGAGTAGACACTAAATATGACTTACCAATAACCTATTTCACTTTTTTAATGTCTATATTTTACATGAGTAGTACAAGGAGAGACTCTGGGAGCTTCACCCAATAAGAAGTAAAACTGTAAAAAAAAAGCCATTGAATTTATGGATCATCCACTGAAGCAGACTAGAGTATTCCCCCAAGGGACAAAACTTTATACCCTAAGCAAGATCCAGGGAAAACTGTATTGATATCAAATGAGAGTGCCATTGGCAAACAGAAAATAGCTCAGCCAAGAAATATTTCCCCAACTCTGTGTTGAAGAGCTGGGAATATATTCTGTGTTTGTGAAGAGAAACTAATGGGATTGTCTGTATTAAACCTCTGACATAAATGTCTATTATCTCAGTACTAATTAATAAAGATTGGGGCCCCAGAATTTGCATTTGTAAGTTCCCAGAATGCCGATGATGTTGATCTGGGAAACCACATTTTGCAAACCACTGTCTTGCAGCATCCCATTCTGAATTTACTATGTTTTAGAATATAATTTAGAAATAAGGATGGCAGTGACATACAACTTAGATAGTTAAAAAAAAAGAAGGAATGCTGATAACTGATTTTTCTTATACCCATCTCTAACCCTATAAGAAAAGAACTTATTCTGGAACAAACACAGTTCAGTAGCCTAATAACATATAAACAATAGATGTATAAATTCCAAGTATTGTGTGGCTCTTTTATCATATTTCATTTAAAACATTAGCTTGATACCTAAAATAATTGGGGGGAGGGCTTAAAACTCTATACCATATTAAACACACACAAACACACACACACACACACACACACACACACACACACACACACACACACACACACCAAAAGGTGAAAAACATTCATAAGGCATACCCGCAATCTTTTCTTTTAAGCTCTTTCCCTTTCAGTATCTTTCAGAGGCATATATACAATAGGAAGATTCTTCCTTGGGGATATGAAAGATTTGAGGCTACAGGAACTCCTGGAATTAGACCAAAAGAATGTTTGTCAGCCATATTAACTGAGAACCTGAGGAACATGGCTGAGTTTCTCTTTGCCTCTGAAAATATGGGTTTGAGTTACATGCAGCAGAACAAAAAAGATCCCAGTGAATTGGGTGAGTTTTTGCCTGAGCCCTCAATTCTCATTTGCCCATTTCAAGAATAGTTGACAACTTACGTGTTATGGACAATCATCCCCCGTGCAGTAAAAAAAATTCACTATAACTTTGACTCCCCCAAACTTAACTACCCATTTAAAATTATGGGGCAACTCTAATAATCTATCTTGAAGTGGTTTTAGTGGGATATCACCTCTGGATAAAGGGTTGTCATGTGACTGAATCCTATCCAATCCTACCACATTTTCCTTGATTACAGTGATTGGACTAAACTGAATACCTCCCCTCCTGGAACTTTCCTTCTGGAGGTAAGAGGAAAGTTTGCATCTTTTCATCAGGACTAACAGGGTCCGTGTTATTGAAATGGGAGAGATAGCATGTTAATCAAGTAAATAAGAGATAAGCAAAAATGGGATATGGGCAGAAATAGAGATTCTCAATAAGAGGAAGAATGAAGCAGCCTTAGAAGCAAAAATGTGTGCTACACTGCCTGTATTTCAATTCCAAAATTTCCATGGATCTTGGGCAAGCTACTTGACTTCTTTGAACATCATGCTATTCTTCTCTAAAATGGGTATCTTCTAGGGTGCTGTGAGGACTGAATGAGTTGAGATATATATATGCACACACATACACACACATGGTGGGGAAAAAGTAAATATACAGTTGTTCATATGGAAAAAGACATGTATGTTATGATTATTACAATAGCTTTATTAACTGTTTCATGTATTCACAACTGTAAATCTACTTTTATCCCAACCTATGTATATATGTTTTTTTTTCTTAATTCTTATTCACATTTCCCAGCCTGTATGTGTGTATAAATATATATATATATATATATATATATACACATATATATATGTATGTGTGTATATTAAATGTAAAAAATGAAAAGGGGTCACTGCTGCAGAAACCTCTGTTATTCTATGATTTTAAACGCTTTCATTATGTGTTTGCTTATTAGTTGACAGAGCAGCTGAGTAGGGTATAAAATTGAAAGTAGTCTGTGGTAAAAGAGAGAAGATGCTGAGATGCAGATTTCAGAGGAGATGTAACACATTGTAATGGTTACTTCCAGTATGATGAGGGATGAAAAAAGCAGTTCTGTGGGGGATACACAGTTTTAAAGAACTTGAGTGCTAAAACAGATCAAAATGATGCTGAAGGAAAAACAAGTAAGTAAGGGGATAGTGGCAATAGTAATTCTAAAAGAATGATACAGAAAAGTGGGATGGACTTGACCTGATATGTGTGTGTGTGTGTGTGTGTGTGTGTATATATATATATATATATATATACACACACACACACACACACACATATATATATATGTGTGCGTATATATATATGTATGTACATACATATATATTTAAAGTGTTAATATAAAATATATTTTAACATGACACTTTAAATGTCTTTAAAAATGGCAATATGAAACAAGAGAAAGTTGGTCCCATGAGAACCTCTGGTTTGGACTTAGAGAATAAAATAAGGGCATCATAGATAGGACAATTATTGTATCCACAATTAGATAAAAGTGAGAACTGGAAGGGGTTAAGAAAAACTGTTGGGAGAAGTGAGTGGTTTTTATTTCTTTTAACCATAAAGGTGCAGAAAGAATAGGAATAAGGTAAGATGAATCACTGCAAAATATGCTGTTTCAGTAGCAAGGTTAAAATTGGAGCTGCTTATCTACATAACAGAAATGGCAAAAGAATTCAGTTGGACACATAGTAAGAGACCATAGCAACAATTATCATGGTTGACTGGGAACATTTTTGCATGGAGCCAAGGATGAGAGGTTTGAATGTTAGCAAGAAAAAAGAAATAGAATTTCTATTAAAGTCAGAAGTTGTGACGTTTTCTAATGCAGGAATAACGCTGACCAAAATTTATTCAGTGTTTCCCGGACAGCATGACTCAGTAGTTGAGCATCAACCTATGAACCGAGAGGTTGTGGTTCGATTCTTGGTCAGGGCACACGACTGGGTTGTGAAATCAGTCCCCATGTGGTGTGATCGGAGGCAGCCAATCAATGATTCTCTCTCATCATGAATGTTTCTCTCGCTCTCACCCTCTCCCTTCCTCTCTGAAATTAATAAAAATACATTTAAAAAATTTCTTCAGTCTTCATCAATGTTTTAACTTGTTTTTTAAAAGTTTATTTCTTCAAATTAAATTGATTTAATTTCACCCAGTTTTGCAACAACAACAAAGACTATCTTGGAAAAATTATTAGAAATTATAAATGTCTTAAGTAGCTTAATTTATGATTATTATTATTGAGTTTTTAGAAAGAGAGGAAGGGAGAGGAGAGAACATCCATATGAGAGTGAAACATCAATCAGCTACCTCCTGCATGCCCCTTACTGGGGATCAAACCTGCAACCTGGGCATGTGTACCAATTGGAAATCGGACCAGTAACCTTTGGGTGCACAGGATGATGCCCAATAAACTAACCATACTAGCCAGAGCAGTTCAATTATTTTTAATACACATTTGCCTAGAGCATAATGTGTATGGTTGGAAGTAGAGTCTATGTTGACTCTCATGTGAGGTGAAATATACACACACACACACACACACACACACACACACAAACACACACACACACACACACACACATTAGAGGCCTGGTGCACAAAATTCATGCACAGGGCAGGGGGGGATGTCCCTCAGTCCAGCCTGCACCCTCTCCAATCTGGGACCCCTCGAGGAATGTCCAACTGCCCATTTAGGCCCTCTCACAATCCAGGACTGTTAGCTCCCAACTGCTTGCCTGACTGTCTTCCTGATTGCCCCTAACCACTTCTGCCTGCCAGCCTGATCACCCCCTAACTACTCCCCTGCCAGCCTGATTCATGCCTAACTGCTCCCCTGCCAGCCTGATTGCCCCTAACTGTCCTCCCTTGCAGGCCCAGTCACCCCCAACTTCCCTCCTCTGCCAGCCTGGTCACCCCTAACTGCCCTCCCCTGCAGGCTTGATCGCCCCCAACTGCACTCCTTGCAGGCCTGGTCCCTCCCAAATGCCATCCCCTGCTGGCCATCTTGTGGCAGCCATCTTTGACCACATGGGGGCAGCTATTTTGCGTGTTGGAGTGACAGTCGTCAATTTGCATATTACCCTTTTATTAGATACACACACACATACACACACACACACACACACACACACACACACACATACACACACTGGATCCAAAGAACAAAAATAAAATGTAATTTTAATAACTTGAACCTCAGAAGAGTTCTCTTATATTGGCTGTGTCTTCATTAATATAGTATTATTTTATCAGGTTGGAGAATTCAATTGATCGACAGCCAGTTGGCTTTAAGATCAGACTCACAGAGTAATTATTACAAGTTCAATGTGTGCTTCTGAGACTGCATAAGTCATGTTAGAGGAATCAAACCAACCACTGTTATTTTATAAGGTCATGTTCATGAAGTTGTTATTTAAAGTCAACATAATGATATGGACAAAGTTTGTAATCTGACTATGGATATGTCATGAAGAGGGTCTGATGAAAAGACCATACTTAACAATATTTTCCATAATAGACAGACACTGACTCATACCCTAGTGTGTCTGAGCATGTCTATGTTGTACAGAATGCAAAAATGACTGGTTGAACTTTGTTAAGTTTCATATATACCCAAAGCAATTTTCAATTAATGTTCTTTGATGATACTAACATAAATACGGCTTCAAATTTACAAGTTCTAATAATATCTTGTTAAAAACAAACCAATAAACATTGGGAGTTTATTCCTTTGGTTGCTAAACTTTATGCAATATCCTCAAAGGAACCAGTCCTAGCAGGCTCCCATGAGCACAGAAATTAAGCTGAAATTGTTAATCCAACATCAGCCTCGGTTGGCCACTCTGGCAACATAGGAGTAAACATTTGCTTGGGGTTGAATATCAGACAGGATCTTGGGATGTTACGTTTGATTTGGAACTTGTAAGCTGAATAAGATTTTTTAAGAGTATTTGGGAGAAGGTGGGTTTGTGGGCAGACATCGCAACACCAGAGAAGTTTCACAAATCTGAAATACATTCCTAGGTCTGAGAAATGCTGAGTGCCTCAGAGTGGGCTTGGAGCCAAGAATGGTGGGAATGAGACCAGAGGGACCTTAATGTAAAAAAAAAAGACGGGCCACTGGAGATGCATTAAGCAGAGGGACAACATATTATAGCTGAAACTCTGAAGATCAGTCAGGCAGGTGAATGGGACACTGGTGAACTGGAAGGCAGGAAAACCAGTTAGGATCTTATTCTAATAATCCAAATAAAAAATTATATGTATCTGGACTAAGGCAAAGTCAGGGAAATAATCTTTAAAATTAAGAACCACTTCCACCACTCCCAGCCCCACTTTTATCTTTCGCATTCTTTTCTGGGGAGTGAGTGCATTTTTCATGTATTTTTCCTTTCTGGTTTCTAAATGAAAGTTTTTCCCCTCTTTTTCATTCTATTGCTACTGATCCATAGGATTACATTGAGAATTCAGTGAAAGAGCACATTTGAACACACATATAGCAACATATATGTACTATAATACATACATTTCTACATTTATAAAATATTACTTTCATCTTATAGTGAAACAATTTTCACTTTGTAGTATTTAAGGTTGTTTTTCAAGCAGATAACTCCCAAAGAGTAACCCTATTCCAATTTCTCTCATGATCCATATCCAATTTACCAACTACTCACTTGTATATTTCCACTTAAATGTCTGTTGGTTCTTTAAATCAGCTTGAATGAAATGGAATTTATGTGGTTGCTTCTCTTGAATTTCCTATGACTGTGAATGGTTCACCCATTCTTCTAGTAAGTTAGACTATAAGGCTTGGCTTCCTAACTGTGCAAACTCTGCAAAGCTTCACATGACTGTCCTCCTTTCCAGTCCTCCTGCCACTATCCTTTGTAGACCTCAAAAATCTCTCTTAGAAACAATGTCCCAACCACTTAACTGTTCCATGTGATGCTCCAGCTTGTGCCATAATATGAAACTTCCAACACTGGAGTGCTCCATATATCATTCCTCTGCTCAACAACCTCCTATTGCATATAATGTTGCAACCTGTTTTTCTAGTCACATTTCCGGCTTCTTAACTTCACATTGTCTGTACTCAAAGCAAAGTGGATACTTTTTTCTCTTAATATACTTCAAGCTTTCCTGATTTTGAACATGCTCTTTCCAAGGTTCAGTTTGAACATCATCGTCTTTGTGAAGCTAATTTTTGGATATTTTTTTCTTCGTTACTAAATAGTCTCTGTCACTATTAAAACTCCATAGCACTTTAATCCCTCCTCTCGGTGCCTCTTTAATGTACATTATAATAATTCTTATCTTCAAATATTTACAAGATTTTAAACTTCTTGTGGGCAGAGCCTGTGTTGTTTATAATTGATCCTCACACGTAGCCAAGCACCCAGGAGCCATTCAATCAACCTGAGATTGATTTCCCTGTATTGAGCTCACCCTCAAAGCATGTATTTTCCAAGTATGAGTACAACTACTCACTTTTAGGTGCAACATTTGCTCATAAACCTTTGAGCCTTTCATTGTCAACATCGCCACCATTATACTCATCATTAACACTCATTGAATGTCTACAATGCAAGGCATGCCTAGTTTGGCAGGATTGTACGTGGTCAGCACCAATTCAATGCAATTAATTTCCACTCCAAGACTTCATTGGCAGTAATGGCCAAAGTTAAGCATAACTTGGTGATACTGACAATGCATTTAAATCATGAATTGAGATAGCTGTAGATACCTTTCACATGGATGAAATTTAAATTTAGGCACTGCTGTGATTCTGTTTGGAAATAAAGCTCACTTCTTGCTCACTTCTAACAGCTTCTCCATAAAATGTAGCCTTCTTGCACTTAGGACCACTACATAGCACTTCAATGCTCTACTTGGGGCCATTTTAAGTAGTGATATTACCCAAAAACCCCACAAAAATAGAAAACATATGACACTAAATATGCCTCTGAAAGGATGCTTATTTAAAGTATAAGAGATAAGAAATAAGGTGAAAGAGGAGTCACCTTGTTTGATTTTGTTGGGAATGTTGCCGCTTGAGTGACTTAAGTTTTTCACCACTCTGCACAACTTCACCAGTGACCACAAAAACACCTGAGTATTGATTTCAGGGTTACCGATACATTTTAGAATGTAGGCAAATGCAGAAATACGGAATCTGCAAATAAGGAGGATCAACTGTATTAAGGACAATTACACCAGATAGTCAAAGGTTATGTAACATTTCAGTAGTTTATTAGTGAGGTTGAAATAAAATTTAAATTTCTCACCATTCTTCAGCTTGCATTTTATACTAATGATGAAAAGCTGTTTATAGTCCTCACATATATTTAATGATATAAACCTCTAAACATTTGATTATATAGTTCCCTCTGCCTGGAATGATTTATTCCTCATTAGTTAATTCCCATTCAATCATTGCAGCTCAGGCTAGCATATCTCAACCAGGGAGTCTATCAACTGGCCTTTCTCTGACTGTGTATACTCCTCTATTTTGGCACTTGGAATATACTGCCACCTCTATGTTAAGAATTTGTTAATAAGGCCTATGTTTATTCATTTTTAGGGTGAATATCTAGCCCAATACCTGACACATAATAGGTGCCAAATATTGGGTTAAATTGAACTATATTAGAAAGAGTTTAAGAATTGATAATTTTTAAAAAGATGAGAATTTAACTTGAATATGATTGTCTGCATAAAATCCACAGACAGGATCAAATGAGCAGACCAATAGACTATCATACTGAAAGGAATTCTAGAGATGAAATAGGTAGGTTTAGGGAATAGAGACAGTCCATGGGGGAGGAATGTATAGGTGAGGTCTTGGAGCCACCAGAGGCATACATTCACAGAGAATAGAAAATGCCACAAAGTAAGGGGGGAAGAGGGCATACATTCACAGAGGATAAAGAAAATTCACAGAGTACCAGGGAGAAGGAAACATACTTTCACAGAAGATAGAGGAATGTTGCTAGATAAGGGGAGAGTGGGGGAGGGGGGGCCCACCATGTGGGTTTTGGGCTTTGAAACAAGAATGACCAATTAGGAGAGCACAGGGTCATAAAATGGGGAAGGCATCCAATTAGAAAAGAGCATGAAGAGACAAAGAGCTAAAAGATATATAAACCTGAGACAAAGAGACATGAGACAGAATTTGGGGGGGGGGGGGGGCTTCCCCAGGGTTCACCTTTGTGGATACCCTGCCCAGATGGAGTTTGTATATGCTTCCAATAAACTTCTACATTTTTATTAAAGAAATCTGTTAGTCCATGAATTTATTCTTCATCTTTGTCGGACAAGGACCCACAAGAAGAAGTCTGCAACCCGAACCCCACATTTCAATACTCCAGTCTTCCTGTATATGAAAATATTTTCTTCCCATGTGTTTTCTCTCTGATGCCTCAAAGTTCTACTAATAAACACTTGTTACCATGTTAAAAAGAAAACTAGGACTGCTTTTAAGAAGTTTAAATGAAAGATGGTACAAAGAGGAACAAAAAAATCCATTGATTTAAGAAAGACTCTGTTGTGCTCAAGTACTGAGTGGAGGAAATGGCTTAAGATTTATCATATAACACAAATTGAATGATTCAGCAGCATGAAGCAATTATTTAAAAAGATAACATTATGCTGGAGTATATTAATAGCAGTATGACAAGCTTTTTATGGATAGTAATCTTTCTCCCATATTTGGCAATAATCAAGCCTTTCCTAAAGCATTTATAAGAGTTGTAGAGAAATTGGAGCTCTTTCAAAGATAAACAAAAATGAAAATAAGACTATTAAAAATGAATAATAAGACTATTAGAAAAGAAGAAAGGGACTCGAGGACTCCAACGGGGTCATAGAACAATAAGGAGGATCATGAATTAAAGTT